>CM060932.1:444084818-445334818 GCA_030765085.1 Allium cepa
AGCATTTATTGGATCGATCCACTTGAGTAAAAAATATAGAGCATTTATCGATGTATGCAATAGATGTTTAAGACAAGATTATAGATGGTTGCTCCTTACCAACCCTATTCTCCACATTAGCAGACAGAATTATCCAGTTATTCTCTTTGTTAATGTGGATCTCGGGGTAGGGCGTTACATTAAAGATCCTTAATTACACATTAATTAACCTCTAATTGATAAAATAATGATCCCTTAATTACTTATTTAAAAATAATTAATTAATTAAATAGATTAATTGCTATTTAACTTAATTAAATTTCAAACATTTAAATCTTAATTATCTTTAAGATAAAGTATTATCCTTATATATGATTTTAATTATCAATTACAAAGTCTTTGAGATCTTATCTTTTAAATTTACATTTAAAATTTCATTTAAAATTTAGGATTTAAAGATAATTAACACATTTAACTTTAACAAAATTTAAATTAATTTACAACCCTTTTGAATCAAATGTTATAGAATACATTTTTTAAAAACCTGTTTCATAGAGTTGCTTCGGGTTCAACCCGCAAGCCACTCGAATATTTACCCGAGAAAATCTCACTCTCCCCCTTTTCAAAACTTAGTTTAAGCTTTCTAAAAAAATTTAAAACCTGAAGCTAATCACTCATGAGCAACTCTCATCCTCACTGCTTCGAGCCAAACATAGGAACATGCTAATTCAAACTCGAGGAAAAGCTTCTTCCCAAACAAAAAACGATCGCCTGATACACAACGTGCACGGTGCACGTACACCGATGAACGGCGGCACTCCGACCCTCATAGCTCGCCTCAGCACATCACCGATGACCATGTCATCCACTACGGCCACCCAAACGCCATGATTCCATTGCTATACGAAATCGACCCATTCAAATAACCCAGGGCCAAATTCCTCATCCAAAAGGAAGCTCGCCTCGATGATCTCGACAGCTGGAAACTCCGGCCATCCTCCCAGAGCATCACCACGCCTACTCACCTCGATCCCTGGCCATGCGATCAAACTCGATACCTCAATATGGCCGAAATCACTTCGCCTCTACACTCAACAGAACCACCTCCCAAAACCCTATTTTGCCTTACTCCGACCACCACGACCCAAAATAAAATACGAACTTGTTTTTCCCGAAGTCATCAGACCTCCAGACAGCTTCGACCACAACCCCGATGAATTCCACCATGCCGATCACCAGATATTGGTGAAAACCCCAAAATCTTACAATTTCTATTTTCACAGAGAATATTAAACTATAAATTATGATTTTGGTTTCTAAATTCATCATTTGCAACCTAGAATCATGTTATAGAATTGATTCAAGAATTCTGGACATTTGATTTAAGCCTATTATATGATCAAACCTGTAGATTTCAATTTTTAAATAAATACATCATATATTTATTTAAAACTACTTTTAAAATTAAATTTATATGCTTACAAACAAATTCTATTCTCAGATCCTAGCCTAGAATCAAATACATATGAAGATATGAATCCTTTATTGAAAAAGGAATACTGTAAAATAGCAAAGATGATCATAAGACATTTCACATAATGTATACACATACATTCAAGTCAAAGCGTACATGCAAATCATTTCAAACTATTTTACTTCAAGATTTCATCCCTGCATCAAAATTCAAGTCTCAGATTTAAACTGTTTTTAAATTAAAAATTTACTCACCTCTGGAAGAATCAAAGAAGCTCTGGAAATTTTGAATTTGCTTCCTGATCTTGATTTTAACTGTTGCTTTTCAATTTTATAACTGAATTGATCTAGTAGAAGAGTTGCTGCTTGATCCAGGTTTTGATTTGTTAATTTGAATCCAAAGTTTGATTTCTTTTCATTTGAATCTGGTCTGCAGATCTTGTTTTTGAGATGTTGTATTAGCTTTGATCTGATTTTAATTTCTGATCAGGTTTTGAGTTTGAATTTGAAAAGAGTTTGTTTTGCAAATCTTTTTTTTTTCTATTCTTGTTTTTTTAATTTTTTCTCAGATCTGATTTTTTTATTAAAACACTTACTTTATGATTTAATTTTAGGAAAACAAATGTTTCCATTTGTATTTTGCATGCAACTTTAAACTTACACATGTAAATACATGTTTTCTATTACCTGGTAAATGTAAAAAACTTTTTATTTATATTACTTTTATACTTATATATATATATATATATGTTTTTATATCATATTTTCTTTTTAAGATTAATTCCTTTATATATGTACATCTTATATATATTTAAAGAAAATATAAACCTTAATTAAATCCTATTTTGCTCTATTTAATTTTTAAATAACTTTTTGAAAATCATTAGATTAAATTCAAAACAAAGCTTCCTATTTACAATGTACATATATATCTATAATAATTAGAAAACATTATTTATTAGAATTGTTTGTATATATGTAATAACCCGCATATTTAACGATTTTATATTTAAATGTTTGATTTAAATATAGCGTCGTTATTCGGATTTTGGGGTCCGAAATGTTACTTTCTACAAATGGCCGAATTGGAGCTCGAAACCATTTCCATTGAGTCCAAAATGGCGTTTGCGATCTTTTTGAGTATAATCTTTGATATGTTTGGAGTTTGTGAAATTTTAGCTACTTTTTCTATTGGGTTTGGGGTTGGGTTCAGCCCACTAGCTCACTTAACCCCCTAGCTCAACCCTTCTCTTCATTTCATCTTCATTTCATATTATTTCTCAAACTAAAAACTGAAATGGGGGAAAGGAAAGAGAAATAGAAATTAGCAAGCCCTAGTTTCTCCTTTGTAACTTGATTCTTGCTCCAAAATCAAAGAGAATCCATTGGTAAGTTCATCTCCATCTTCTCCATCTCTTCTCCTCTTCAATTTCAGTAATTTCCTAACCCTAACTTAGGAAATACTTGCTTTGATGCTAGATTGAAGCTTGTAGTTTGAAGTGGAGTGTAGTTGGTTGATCCCTTGCAATTGTGCTTCTTCATCTTCTTTGTTTTGTGTGCAAAGGTGAGTTTTGAACTCACATCTACTTCTCTTGATTTCATTGATGTTGGGTATGAATTCCTAACACCTTGTTCATATGCACTTGCAATTGGTTTGGGTGGAATTAGGAAATATTCCAATTTTTAGTGTTTTGGGTTCAAACCTTTGAAATCCTAACTTTGATGTTTTAATCATGTTTTGGTGATGCATCGAGGAACATATAGGGCCGGGTTGTCGATTGGCATAAGCCCTTAGAGCCAATTTTCGTCCGATTGCATTTTGGGAGAGTTTGCTCTTCATTTGAATAAGGCTGAAAAAACAGCCCAGGCATGATTCAGTCGACTGAAAACTCTGTTCAGTCGACTGAACCTGAAACCCGAGAGTTTCCAGGCATGATTCAGTCGACTGAAAAACTCTGCACAGTCGACTGAACCTGGAAACAGAAAGTTTCCTAAACCTGGAAAATTTCCAGGCACAGGGTCAGTCGACTGAAAACTCTGTTCAGTCGACTGAACCTGCTGTTTGAGTCCACTTTGCCTTTTTGGATTGAATTTCCAATTTGAATCGATTCATGATGATCCCATGTATGATTATCAATTGTTTTGACTTTGATGGTTCCTTTTTATTTTAATCCACGGGGTTTTTATAAAATAATCTCTCGAATCGCATTTAAAAGTTCGTTTCTCTAATTTATAAATTCTATTTAAAACACACACACTTTCGCACTTCGAATGAAGTGGAAGGGTGATTAAATGGTTGGGCAAAACACGGACCATGAATCTATGCGTTTATCTTTCCGATTAATCCTTGACCTATTCGATTGATTGTTTTGACCTTCGGGTTTGGTTTATCGATGATATGAGGTAAACTTTGTACTGCTTTGAGTGTGAAAGGGACTGACGGATGGTAAATCGTTTAGTGCGAACGAGTGGTTATGGGACATACGTTAACACTTTTCGGATTCCTTTTCGAGAGTTGTGACACATTCCGCCAGTTAGTGGTGTCCAGTACTGGGTCTTCGACCTTCACCACTACGGTTTGTTGCCTCTGGGATAGTGTCTTCGGACTGTCTCCCTAGGTTTGTTGCCTTCGGGTATGTTGCCTTCGGGTGTGTGCCTTCGGGTTTGTTGCCCTATATAGTTTCGCTCTGATGTTGGCCTTATGTGCCGCATGGGTGATACTTGGGTTTGGAGTCTTCGGGCTCATGGATCCTTGTTTGTACAGTACTGAGCTCGAGCAAATTTTATGATGTTTCATTGATATGTATATTCCCTTGGTATCTCCCTTCGGTGTTGGTCTTTTTGAGCCGCATGGAGTATAGCGATTACCTTGTGGAACTTGTATACCTTATGGGTATTTGTTATTTGCCTTTTGGCTTGTTTTGGGATATTTGTATCCTTTGTTTCTATATGTTGCCGATGATATGAGGCTTGTTCTATATGATTCATCTCTTGTTGATGATTGTGTTATCTCCTCTAGAGATATTTGTTATACTGTATGACCTTGCAGGTTTATTATTGTTCAGTTAATCTAACTGATTTGTTATCTAGACTGATCCGTGTATTTTAAACTCGGGTCAGACCGAGATGTTTCAGGTTAGGTGCTTTTGGACTTAGCCTATTTTGCTTCCGCATGGACTATTCGCTAGCTTCCTTTTGTTATAGCGTCTTTTGTAGTCCTTATCTGTTGTAACTTTGATTTATACTCTTTCGTCTCGTCTGTATATTGTGGTCTCCTGTACCACTTGACATGTATTATTTTGTATAATCTGTGGTGTATCTGTGTATGTGTATATTATGATCGACTGTTCTGTGATGTATATTACATTTGTATTGTTATATTTCCTTCTGATAGATCCTATAGCCATTGTAGTTTTGCTTTAAATATTTATTGAATAGGTCGAATTATAATGTGTTTCTACTTTTCGACATATTTAGTGAATAGTTAAGGTAAGATTGCACATGGTCGCTTCCATTATACTCTATTGCCCGCGTTAGCCGACAGTATTATCTATGTAATACTCTTTGTTAACGAGGCTCTCGGAGTGGGGCATCACAGCGTGGTATCAGAGCTGAGTTCAGAACAAAATATGATAAACACAGAATAGATGCACATATTATGGTACATCAAAGTGTACAAGTGATACAGATCCTTGAATCATCGTGTTTCTTTATTCCTTCAAGGTTAGATAGGTATTGGAAATACGTCTAGGAATGCATTTTATTCCGTAGTATTCCATATTGTAATATCTACCTTGTGAATAATCTTGTTCTTATCTTACTTTCCGCTATGTCTGGAAGAGGCAGAGGCCGACGTTCGGATGCTGGGCAATCTAGTGGCTCACATCCGGATGGCGTATATATGTCTGCCGATCAATTTTTGGAATTGTTTAGGAGCACTCAGCCTCCCGTTCCTCCTCGAGTGTCTCCACCTCGTAAGTCTGCTTTTGCACGTCAGTGCAGTGATTTTGCTCATCTTGGAGGAAAGCCGTTTAAGGGCTCCGAGTCTGTTCTTGAAGTCCAAGCTTGGCTTCGCACGTGCGAGCGTATTTTCTCTCGCATGGATCTTTCTGACCATGATAGAGTTCTTGTAACTTCTAGCTTATTACAAGAGCGTGCTCTTGACTGGTATGAGCTTCTTGTAGCTGAAATTGATGAGTCTACTCTTTCTTGGACTCAGTTTCGGGGACGATTTGAACTCAAGTTCGTTCCTGAATCTGAAAAAGTTTTATTGACCCGTCGCTTCCTTGAGTTGAAGCAAGGGAAATCTTCTGTTTCTGAGTATGTCGCATCGTTCGAGGCTTTATCTCAGTATGGTCTTGAATTTATCAGCACTTCTTACAAGAAGAATTTGAAGTTTGTTTCTGGCCTTAAGAAATATCTTAAGAAGTCCTTGTTGCTCCAACTTAAGCTTTCTTTCGAGGAATTGGTGGATTCGGCACTTCATCTCGAGACCGTCGAGAAGGAGTGTGATAGTGATGTTGATGTTGAGGTTTCCAGAAACCCCAACAAGAAGCAGTTTCCAATTCAGAAGAAGCCTTTTCCTTCTAAGAAGAAGAAGACCGGTGGTCCTAGCTCTCAGCCTCAATCTTCCGGAACACCTTTCGTTCGAAAATGTTTTAATTGTGGTTCTCCGGATCATATTATTCGAGCTTGTCCTAAACCTCTCTTCTGCCGTAATTGCAAGAAGGAAGGTCATCATGTTTCTGCTTGTCCTACTGCTCCTGCTAATGCAAAATCTGGCAAGCTCAATGTGGCTAATGCTTCTGGAGGTCCTTCTCAATCCAAAGGTATGACTCCATCTATTTTGGAGGGTTCAATTCTATTTCATGATCATAGTATACGAGTTCTTTTCGATACGGGTGCTTCACATTCCTTCGTATCGAAGAAGCTTGTAGATGATTTATCTTTGGATGTTTCTTGTATGGTTACTTCTTTAAGGATTGCGAATCCTATTGGGGGATCCGCGACCCTTAGTTTGCTTTGTGATGATATTGAGATTGTTTTATGTGGCTTTTCTTTCCGTGCGAATCTGCACGTTGTTTCTCATTTGGGTTTTGATATGATTTTTGGTATGGACTGGCTAGTGAGGTACGATGCCAGGATTATTTGTTCCGAGAGAATTTTATATCTTTGTCATCCTGATTCGCCTTCTCAGTTATCTCTTGTTCTTCGGGATGTGGATAATTCCGAGATGGCTTTGTATTCTCTTGATTCGCGAGATGGTGATGATGTATCTCGTATTCCTATTGCTTGTGACTTTTCTGATGTTTTTGAACCTGTTTCGGGTTTGCCACCCAAACAGGCAATTGAGTTCCGCATTGATCTCATTCCAGGCGCGCAGCCAGTTAGTCGTCCTCCCACGAGGATGTCTACAAAGGAAAATGAGGAACTCAAGAAGCAGCTTTTAGAGCTTGAGTCCAAGCAGTTGATTCAGTCCAGTTTTTCTCCGTGGGGATCCGCGGTCGTTTTTGTGAAGAAGTCTGATGGAACTCTTAGGCTTTGCATTGATTATCGCAAGCTTAACGAGTTGACCATTAGAAATAGGTATCCATTGCCTAGGATCGATGATATGTTCGATCTATTGAGTGGTGCTAAGATCTTTTCTCAGCTTGACCTTGCCACAGGTTTTCATCAGTTGCGAGTCGCGGAGGATAGCATACCTCTTACCGCTTTCCGCACTCGTTATGGTTCTTTTGAGTGGCTCGTTATGCCATTCGGTTTGACGAACGCTCCTGCTTTCTTTGTTGATCTCATGAATCGGGTATTCCGGGAATATCTCGATAAGTTCGTCCTTGTGTTTATTGATGATATCCTTATTTATTCTAAGTCTGAAGCTGAGCATGCTAATCACTTGAGAATAGTCTTGAGTACTCTCCGTCATCATCAGCTTAAAGCCAAATTCTCCAAATGCCACTTTTGGGAGAATAAGGTTAAGTTCTTAGGCCATGTTGTATCTTCCGATGGCATTTCTGTCGATCCCTCAAAGATCGAAGCCATCCAGAATTGGAAGAGGCCTGAGAATGTGCATGAGATTCGTAGTTTCCTTGGATTGGTGGGTTATTACCGGCGGTTCATTAAGAACTTTTCCCGTGTTGTGCTTCCTCTCACTTGCCTTACTCGGAAAGGCATTCGTTTTATTTGATCTGACAAGTGTGAAGCTTCCTTTCAGACATTAAAGGAACTTCTCGCTAATGCTCCTATTCTTATGGTTCCCGAAGGGAATCATGATCTTGTTGTCTACACCGATGCTTGTGGTAGTGGTCTCGGTGCTGTGCTTATGCAGAGAGATCGGGTGGTTGCTTATGCTTCTAGGCAACTGCGTCCGAATGAAGTTCGCTATGCCACTCATGATCTTGAGTTAGCCACCATTGTCTTTGCCTTGAAGATTTGGCGACATTATTTATTGGGCGAACGCTTCATTCTCTATACCGATCATAAATCTTTGAAGTATTTGTTTACTCAGAAGGAACTCAATATGAGACAACAGCGCTGGCTCGAGTTTCTTGCTTCTTATGACTTTGATATCCAGTTTACCCCTGGTACGGGTAATCGTGTTGCAGATGCGCTTAGTCGTAAACATTCGGCTGTTATTTCTATGATGCTTGCCGAATGGAATATTCTTGAGACTCTATCTTTTTGTGAAATTCGTGATCGAGGTTCATCTTTTGATTCTCCTATTCTATTATTTAGTTTGGGAGCTCGACCTATTTTATTGGATCGTATTGCCGATGCTCAGCGGCGTGATCCTGATTTGTTGCATTTTATTCAGCTTTGTGAGTCTGGATCTTGTGATGAGGCGTTGCAAGATTTTAGCATTGATTCTCTTAGGTATCTTTGTAAGAAGAACCGTCTTTTTGTGCCTTCTGATTTTGCACTTAGGCATGACATTCTTGATGATTGCCATCGTTCTAAGTATACCATTCATCCCGGTAGTAGTAAGATGTATGCCGATATGCGTCGTCTTTATTATTGGGAAGGCATGAAGCGCGATGTGGCGAGTTATGTGAGCAACTGCATGACATGTCAACGTGTGAAGGCCGAACATCAGCGTCCTTCTGGACTTCTTCAACCTCTTGATATTCCATTGTGGAAATGGGATCAAGTTTCTATGGATTTCATTGACGGCCTACCTCGTTCGAGATCAGGTCATTCTAGTATTTGGGTTATTGTTGATCGCCTCACCAAGTCTGCTCATTTTGTCCCTATTAAGTCTAAGAGGACAGCTTCGCATTTGGCTAAGTTGTATGTCAAGGAAATCGTGAGACTTCACGGTGTTCCTAGTTCTATTGTGAGTGATCGTGATCCTTTATTCACGAGTCATTTTTGGAAGAGTCTTCAGTAAGCTTTGGGAACAAAGCTTAATTTTTCTACAGCTTATCATCCGCAGTCTGACGGACAGACTGAACGGGTGAATCGTATTTTGGAAGATCTTCTCCGTATTTGTATCTTTGATTTCGGTGGTAGTTGGGAGGATCACCTACCTCTTGTAGAGTTCTCCTACAACAATAGTTTTCAGTCTAGTATCGGTATGGCTCCTTTCGAAGCCTTATACGGAAGGCCATGTCGATCACCTTCTTGTTGGTTGGAATCTGGAGAGAAGCTTATTCTTGGTCCAGATTTTGTTCGTCATTCTTCTGAGAAGATTGATCTTATTCGATTGAGGATGAAAGAGGCACAGAGTCGCCAGAAATCCTACGCGGACAACCGTAGGAAGCCTCTCGAGTTCTCGATCGACGATCTTGTTTTTATTCGTGTTTCTCCTTTGAAAGGGGTTATGCGTTTCAGTGCGACTGGAAAATTGGCTCCTCGTTATATAGGACCGTTTTCTATTACTGAACGTATTGGCCCTTTGGCTTATAGAGTTTCACTTCCAGCTCATTTATCTGGCATTCATGACGTGTTTCACGTCTCGCAACTTCGGAAGTGTCTTCGAGAATCGGATTCTGTAATTGATTCTCCTGATTTGCAAGAGCTTGAGATCTCACCGGACTTATCTATTGTACAGCAACCTATTCGCGTGCTTGACACGGAGGTGCGACACCTTCGGAATAAGGACGTGCCGCTCGTTAAAGTTCAATGGTCCGCTAATCCCAATGACTGTACTTGGGAAACCAGAGAGTATATCGAGCGATCTTATCCAGGTTTTCTATCCTTACTTCGTAATGGTAAGTCTATTTCTGTGTCTAAAGTTTATTCTTTCTTTTGTATGTAGTTGTTACAAATATTGTCTCTAGAAATTGCGGGGACGCAATTTTGTAAGGAGGGGAGATCTGTAACAACCCGCATATTTAACGATTTTATATTTAAATGTTTGATTTAAATATAGCGTCGTTATTCGGATTTTGGAGTCCGAAATGTTACTTTCTGCAAATGGCCGAATTGGAGCTCGAAACCATTTCCATTGAGTCCAAAATGGCATTTGCGATCTTTTTGAGTATAATCTTTGATATGTTTGGAGTTTGTGAAATTTTAGCTACTTTTTCTATTGGGCTTGGGGTTGGGTTCAGCCCACTAGCTCACTTAACCCCCTAGCTCAACCCTTCTCTTCATTTCATCTTCATCTTCATTTTATTTCTCAAACTAAAAACTGAAATGGGGGAAAGGAAAGAGAAATAGAAATTAGCAAGCCCTAGTTTCTCCTTTGTAACTTGATTCTTGCTCCAAAATCAAAGAGAATCCATTGGTAAGTTCATCTCCATCTTCTCCATCTCTTCTCCTCTTCAATTTCAGTAATTTCCTAACCCTAACTTAGGAAATACTTGCTTTGATGCTAGATTGAAGCTTGTAGTTTGAAGTGGAGTGTCATTGGTTGATCCCTTGCAATTGTGCTTCTTCATCTTCTTTGTTTTGTGTGCAAAGGTGAGTTTTGAACTCACATCTACTTCTCTTGATTTCATTGATGTTGGGTATGAATTCCTAACACCTTGTTCATATGCACTTGCAATTGGTTTGGGTGGAATTGGGAAATATTCCAATTTTTAGTGTTTTGGGTTCAAACCTTTGAAATCCTAACTTTGATGTTTTAATCATGTTTTGGTGATGCATCGAGGAACATATAGGGCCGGGTTGTCGATTGGCATAAGCCCTTAGAGCCAATGTTCGTCCGATTGCATTTTGGGAGAGTTTGCTCTTCATTTGAATAAGGCTGAAAAAACAGCACAGGCATGATTCAGTCGACTGAAAACTCTGTTCAGTCGACTGAACCTGAAACCCGAGAGTTTCCAGGCATGATTCAGTCGACTGAAAAACTCTGCACAGTCGACTGAACCTGGAAACAAAAAGTTTCCTAAACCTGGAAAATTTCCAGGCACAGGGTCAGTCGACTGAAAACTCTGTTCAGTCGATTGAACCTGCTGTTTGAGTCCACTTTGCCTTTTTGGATTGAATTTCCAATTTGAATCGATTCATGATGATCCCATGTATGATTATCAATTGTTTTGACTTTGATGGTTCCATTTTATTTTAATCCACGGGGATTTTATAAAATAATCTCTCGAATCGCATTTAAAAGTTCGTTTCTCTAATTTATAAATTCTATTTAAAACACACACACTTTCGCACTTCGAACGAAGTGGAAGGGTGATTAAATGGTTGGGAAAAACACGGACCATGAATCTGTGCGTTTATCTTTCCGATTAATCCTTGACCTATTCGATTGATTGTTTTGACCTTCGGGTTTGGTTTATCGATGATATGAGGTAAACTTTGTACTGCTTTGAGTGTGAAAGGGATTGACGGATAGTAAACCGTTTAGTGCGAACGAGTGGTTATGGGACATACGTTAACACTTTTCGGATTCCTTTTCGAGAGTTGTGACACATTCCGCCAGTTAGTGTTGTCCAGTACTGGGTCTTCGACCTTCACCACTACGGTTTGTTGCCTCTGGGATAGTGTCTTCGGACTGTCTCCCTAGGTTTGTTGCCTTCGGGTATGTTGCCTTCGGGTGTGCGCCTTCGGGTTTGTTGCCCTATATAGTTTCGCTCTGATGTTGGCCTTATGTGCCGCATGGGTGATACTTGGGTTTGGAGTCTTCGGGCTCATGGATCCTTTTTTGTACAGTACTGAGCTCGAGCAAATTTTATGATGTTTCATTGATATGTATATTCCCTTGGTATCGCCCTTCGGTGTTGGTCTTTTTGAGCCGCATGGAGTATAGCGATTACCTTGTGGAACTTGTATACCTTATGGGTATTTGTTATTTTCCTTTTGGCTTGTTTTGGGATATTTGTATCCTTTGTTTCTATATGTTGCCGATGATATGAGGCTTGTTCTATATGATTCATCTCTTGTTGATGATTGTGTTATCTCCTCTAGAGATATTTGTTATACTGCAGGACCTTGCAGGTTTATTATTGTTCAGTTAACCTAACTGATTTGTTATCTAGACTAATCCGTGTATTTTATACTCGGGTCAGACCGAGATGTTTCAGGTTAGGTGCTTTTGGACTTAGCCTATTTTGCTTCCGCATGGACTATTCGCTAGCTTCTTTTTGTTATAGCGTCTTTTGTAGTCCTTATCTGTTGTAACTTTGATTTATACTCTTTCGTCTCGTCTGTATATTGTGGTCTCCTGTACCACTTGACATGTATTATTTTGTATACTCTGTGGTGTATCTGTGTACGTGTATATTATGATCGACTGTTCTGTGATGTATATTACATTTGTGTTGTTATATTTTCTTCTGATAGATCCTATAGCCATTGTAGTTTTGCTTTAAATATTTATTGAATAGGTCGAATTATAATGTATTTCTACTTTTCGACATATTTACTGAATAGTTAAGGTTGGATTGCACATGGTCGCTTCCATTATACTCTATTGTCCGCGTTAGCCGACAGTATTATCTATGTAATACTCTTTGTTAATGAGGCTCTCGGAGTGGGGCGTCACAATATATATACACATATATATCCACACCTTTACAGCTTTCACAAGTACTACTTCTTATGGCATATATATGTATATATTCACACATTATATACATGTATGAATATACACTCAAATTTTCAACATTATAAGGTTTGCACACACACACACACACACACATATATATATTTATTAATTTGCTATAAGATTTATAATTCAGCTATTTATAATTCAAATTCATTATGTATAACTAGATATACCATTATTTATCCTTCAGAATTTATTTATTCAACTTATACCCTAGCGTTTCAATAGTTAAAATCTGTTAATTATTAATGCCCAAAAATCCGGGTTATCACATAATCGATTTTAGAAATTTTAAGAGGATTAATTATTGAGTTCCCAAAACTTATTGAATTTGTTATAACTGAGTTAAGGACTTTACAAATAAATTGTAATGAATTTTGAGGAATAGGAATAAATGGAATTTTTTCCTAAGTATTGGAAATAAAGTGATTTTTAGGAAGTATGCCTATAAGTATTCTCTAAGTATTTAAATTGGAGGATTTGAGATATTTAACTACGAGATTATTATTTTAGAAATATTTCTCAAAAGGGTGAATTATAAATGGGATTGAGTGAATATTCTAAGCGTTTATATGATTTAATATCCTGTCATGGAAATAAGAATTTGATTTGTTTTTCAGTTATTGAATATACCAGAAGAGATTTATATATATATCTTTGTGAAGATATTTTGAATTAATATTTTAAAGATTTATAAAATATGGCCCAGTGATTCCTTATGGATGTTATTTGGTAGTTTAATAACCGACTATCAAATTTGGCCAAATTCGTTAATCATTTCAAAGAGACCAGGATCATACTTAATTATCCGAAAACCACTTCGATTCGGTTTATGCGTTACGAATTGTGATATCTCAAGATAATGGAGATGGTGATATTGAAGGAGATTCGGTCTGTTCAGACCTAGAACAACTTGTATGGATGAATGCTATCATTACATCATTGCTAGGAAAGCAGTGTTAGCATTTCAAGTATGAATGCTATTCAAAAGGTAAAATGTAGCCTCAAGCCTCATCGACCGGGAATGACTAAAACATGGGAGATGCAGCAGGGCTAACTGAGTCACACCCAAGTAGGGTATGTTATCACCTTTCTTGATACCCTTAGAATTATATTATAATTATGGATATGGTTGTTCATGAAAAAGAGAGCGCTCAATAAGGTGGGAACACCCGAAGTGATAACATATTCGGTACTATCCAGATCAGGGGTAGGCCGGTCCAGTGTTGGCAAGGAATCCAGGCGAGGTCCTCTGTACATTTTTCTGGAGGTGTACTTTGGTCGGCGATACCCAATAGCCCAGTCATTATATGGAATCCAATATCCACTACGAGCCTATATAGTTTTGATGTTGCCCAACTATGCTGAAACGTGAGATGCAAGGATTTCAGATATCTTCTAATTTATTTTCTATAGACATTATAATAATATCAGATGATTTTGAAATACAATGTTTTGGTTATCGTAAGGTAAAAACTCGTCGTGTTTACATGTGTCGTGGTCATACGAGATACCTTTGTTTTTCAAAAGATTTTGAAAATAATAATAAATCAAATTGACTATGTTTTCTCACGCTGAGTTTTCCAGACTGACTCAGGTGTTATTTTATTATAATGCTCAGGTCAAATCAAGTATTACAGATTCAGGTTAGGATGCTATAAAGCTCAGGAGACGAGCTGGAGGATTTCATGCATATATCACATATTTGATTATATTCCACTGTGTGTGTAGACTGTATAGTCAGCATTGGTGAGAACAAGTTATTATAACTCTCTAAATTGATTGTTGATTGTTGTACTCTGATGATTGTGTGTGTGTGTTTGTGTGTGTGTATACATAAACAACTACAGATTCTTTGTTATTATATATTATATTTTGTTTCGCTGCGATGGTGAAATTTTGTGTTGTTTTTTTCTCTATCTCTTCTTC
Source organism: Allium cepa (assembly GCA_030765085.1). Taxonomy (NCBI): domain Eukaryota; kingdom Viridiplantae; phylum Streptophyta; class Magnoliopsida; order Asparagales; family Amaryllidaceae; genus Allium; species Allium cepa. Next base: position 444,099,196 of record CM060932.1, read on the forward strand.
TTCTTTACCCCTAGCAATCGGTATTTCCAGCACTCGAATATTCGACATGTTATACAGTGAACGTATTGATGTTGATTTTCGAGGGTCGAAATCCTAGTTATTACAATAATTAATGAGTGGACCAAGAAAACATGCAATTTTTTTGGAAATATGGATGATGTAAATGAAAATATAATGAGAAAATTAGATTGAGAAGAGTAAGTTATTTTATTTTATAATTGTATATTATGATTTGAGTTTAAAGGCCACTTTGAACATATGTGTACATGTCCCAAAGCAAAAAAACAAAATCAAGTTATATTATGAATTACATATATATACACACACTATGTAAAAGGTAATTTAAGAAGGAATAAATTAGTTTCTCATAGCATTTTGGAAATCAAGATCATCGAACCAACTTGAATATTTTTTTTTCAAGTATTATTCATTTTGTTCACATACAAAGTTTATATTTTTTACTTCTTTATTTTGTTTATTCAAAATACTTTATAACAAATCAAGTTAAATCAAAATAATTGGAGAAGTAACACATATTGACATTAATTACCTCGTTAGTTTCCATACTAATTGCATCTATTAATGAATTTATCAATTGTATTTATGCCTTAAATTTAGTCTTATTGAATTTAGATTTGTGACAATTCACACTAAATCAATCTTGGCTGAAATATTAAAGATTATGCTTAATTTTCTCAAATAATAATCTAATTTTCATTAAATAGTTCTTATATAATCATCTACTGAAAAGGTAATATTACCAAAAAAGAATAAGAATAAAATACAAATCCTTTCCTTTTTTAGAAAAAAGTTACCCATTATTTTAATTCATCCATTGAATTTAGCTACATTACCAAATCAATTTCCTTCATATTATCCTGTAAAAAAAAGATATGATATAGGAAAGGAATTGTCAAATGGAGAATCTTCAAACTTAAAGACTTTTTAGTATAAAATTATAACTCTTTATATTAATAATATCCCTCTACCATTTTAAAATCTCATGCCTTAATTTAATATCAAACCTCATCAATTTGATATTCAGTCAAAATGAAAGATACTAAAATTCCTTAAAAAAACATAATTAGAACCTTGAATAGAAGGGTAAAATTAATATCAACGTTGTTTTGTCTTTATTAAATTTTGATGAAAATTGAGAAAACTAAGAATAGGATTAAGATAAGTTTTTGCCATAGTCATAATTAAATATTTAGGGTTTATGGTTTGGAGATGAAAATACAGATATTATGGTGCAATAATGTATATGAAGTGAAAACTAAGAAGAAAGAGAAAGATATATTATATAAATGAAATTTTAGCAATTTTAATAAGATTTTATAATAGGAAAATGTTTTATTTTGTTCTTGACGACCCAAAATTTATGGATATTTGAAATTGAAATATTTAATTGATTTTAAATATTTAAAAGCTAGTTTAATTTGAATTTCAAATATCACTATTTATTTGGCAATTAAATTATTGAATTTAATTATGGGGAGTTGGGTAAAATATTGAATCTTCAGTTTTATGCTGGTTAAAAATATTTCATAGGCTTGGAAAATTTATATTTATAATACTGGAGATAGTTTAAAGGTTAAACTTGAAATTGGAAGCGTTTTGTTAATTTTTGAAATTATATGGTTTAAATTGAATTTAAAATAGCCTTCCGAGGCACAGTCTCGGAATTCGACGAAACCAGTTCCATTCGATCCGTAATAGTGCATTATTATCGAGTTTCAATTTTCATAATGTATGGAGTGATCATTTGGCCATACGGTAGATAAACGCACAGAAATCAATATCGATAATTTAATATAAAACTGGGTCCAAAAAGCTATCTTCTCTATATGATCAAATTAGGACTCGGAACCTTTTCCAGTGCATTCGGAATAGGGGTTTAACATTATAAATGCCTAGCGGCACGCATCGATTGGAGATCGAGATCTTGTGTTGTGGAAATCGAGACTATTCAAATTTCAATTTGAATTTAAATATAGATATTATAATTGATGTAAACACTGTAGCATCCTGCTGCCACACAAAACAAATTTAAAACACATGTATCCCTTTCCTGTTTAAATCTCACGCGTGGAACTAAAAGAGTAAAAAGATTTCTGTAAAAAATAATAATATATATATTAGCTTGAAAAAGAAAACAAATTTTATTTCGTTCGTAACCTACAAAACCATGGCCGAACAATTTTACCCTCTTTTCTTTTATAACCAATTCCTTTTCTTTCTCTATTTCAAATCAAACCCACCCAGTTCTATCGAATATTTTCGATACAAAAAGAAATGAGGAGTGGCCGACATCGAAGAATCCCATTCGTTTCCCCTGAAATCGAATTCAGTTTCACCTCTAGGTCGTAGGGAGGTGTGGATGGCTTGTTACGTTGTGTCATGTGACTGGGAAGCACGAGTTCGATCACGGGTTGCTGTGTTGGTGGGATGAAATTGAGGTAATGTTTGGGAATTCGAGGTGGAGGTTGGTGATCAATTGCGTGAGTAGGCGATTGTTTTGGGCGACAACAGTGAAGTTTTGATGGCCTCTGGCACGACCTTGCAGCGGCGATTGTGGAGGAGGAGGTGGCCAACGTAGCGTCGTCAGGGTGCTTTTGTGACGCAGTACTGTTTGTAGGTGGGTTGTCAGTGACAATCAGTAAGGTAATTTCTATAATTAATTTTATTTCAAGAATTTGGGAGTAGTTAATTTTATTTTAAAGGTATATATACATATTGGAAAAAATTGTTTTACAGAAAACAGGCTACTGTTTTTGCTAATTACAGGATTTGAATATATAAATATAAATATACATGCATATCTTGATTTCAATATAAAAGTAAAGTAGAATATATATATGAAAGGCAAGGTTTGAAAAATATATTTATGAATTTCAAATGTGTTTAAGGATATGTAAATTTAGATTTTTATCCATATAAATTATTCCTTATAAATATATATAAAGTTTCAAAAACAGAATGAACAGGCATTAATGAAAGTAAAGTGTTCGATTTTTCAAAATGTTAATAAACTGTAAATGTTTATACAGTCTGTAATCATGGTGGAACCAAACCGAGATTTAAGTAGATTGCAAGCAGCGAAAATCGAAGGTGAGTCAATCTCACTCATCTGGGTTTTATTTAAATTTAAATAATTAAATTTAAAATTGTTGATTGTGTGCTTGGATGATAAATTATTATCAGTTATATTGGATTAGACCCTATGCGCCGCATAATAGCGGATGATATTATATTAAACGCATATACCGTGATATTCCACCTCGAAGTGGAATTGGTATTATATATGTATTTGGGGTGATTGATTTCCCACATTATATAGCGGATGAGACCCTGTGCGCCGCGTTACAGTGGATGATATTATATCAAACCCATATACCGCGATATTCCACCTTGAAGTGGAATTGGTATTTTATATTGTGCTAACATCTGTGGATGCATGAAAAACAGGATGGAGGGATCCAACTGGATTCCTTAAAACGTTGGAATTTATTTTATATATTCAGCGATATGATTGTGTGATGATCTGTGATGAACGATAGTGATCATATTGAAAATTGGTGTTTATTGAATACTCTGGTTTGGTTATATATATATTGGAATTTAGAGAATTGATATATATATATATATATATATATATATATATATATATGAAGTTGGATTTTAAAGTAAATAAAATAATTTTAAGGAATTTGGATAATTAAATGGTTTGGAAGAATAGAAGTCGATTTTTAAAGTTTAAGATAAATAAATTCCAAGCAGGGGAAAGTATATTCAAATAAAGAAGAATAAATAAATTTTTAGATTTAATGATATTATTTAGAGGAATAAAGAAATTATTTTTCAAAATTTAAGGATTGAATTTTGAAAGGATAAAAAGAAATTTGGGAAATATGAAATTGGTATTTTCAGTTAAAAGATTTTAAATCATAATTAAGAAATAAAATCCGAAGTTAATGGGATTTGAAATAAATTGAGTAAGTAAAGGAATTTATTTAAAAATGAAGAAATTTGGGAACCAATCGGAAAAAATTGATTTAAGTGTTTGAAATTGGAATTTAAAAGGAAGATGAGATTATGGGATTTACAAACTGGGTTTATAAAGTGAAATGGATTTCAGTGGATATTTGGGAATATAAATTCACAATGTGAATTTAGAAAAGAATGGGTAATTTGTTTAAAAATAAATACTGATTTATTTTTAAAAGGTATGTAAATGGAAAGAGTATTTCCCTGGAAATCCAAGTGTATTATAAAGGAGACTTTTTATAAGTTAAAGGCTTTAAAAGTTTGTTTAATGAAATGTTTTTAGAATATTTATTATTTTAAATATTTTAAATTTTAAACTAAATGTTTCAAAAATTTATTTTAGTAATTATTTAAAGGATAATTATTAATAATTATATTTTATAAAGTAATTCTATTTTAAAAGATAGTTTGGTTGAAGTTTTAATTTAAAAACTTGTATAGAATTTTCGTAATCTCTTATTTTAAATTTAATTTCACTTAACTTTTATTTTGAAAATTTGTTTTATATTTTATAAAGTAATTTTATTTTAAATATTCATAAAGTATATATTTTTGAAATAAGTTTTAAAGTAGTTTTTTTAATTTATAGGTTTTAAAGTATATTTTATAATAAAGTGTTTTAAATTATTTTAAAATCTAAAGTATTTGTACTTGGTGATTATAGTGGAAATAGAAAATATTTGGGGAATTTATTTCCATGAGAGAAAAATGGTTTGAAACTGTTTTCAAAAGGGTTGAAAAGTGAAAAAATATCTTGCGAAGATATTCTGAGGATTATAAATAATTTGGGAGTAATTATTATGGCTTGATGATTGTTGTGAATATTATTTCATAGTTAAATAACCGACTATCAATATTGGCCAATGCGCTGATCATTTCGAAGAGATCGGGATCGGGATTTATTTCCCAAAAACCACTTCGATCCGGTTTGAACGTTTTCGTGTGGAAGACAAGAGTTGAGAGTCGAAGGTGGAGCGGTGAAGTGCAAGGGCTAGTCGCTACTAATCCTGAGGGTGATTCAAAATTGGATGTAGTAGGAGTTGTGCCTTCGGCTCCGTTCGAACCCAGGACGCACTTGTATGGATGAATGCTTTTAGAACATTGTTAGGAGGACGATGAGCCTTCTAAGCGATATGTACTAAAAAGGTAAGGCTTAGCCTCGAGCCTCATCAACCGAGAATGACTGAAAATCAGGGGTTATGCAGCAAGGCTAAGTGGATCGCGCCTATTAGGGTAAGGTCATCCCTGTCTAGATGCCCCTTTTATTTCGGCTGTGTGGTGCGGTTGCTGATCCCAACCATGGGGTGATCTTACTCGGGATTATCCAGCAAGGATTAGTCCCGGTCTTGTGTTGTAGGGGATCGGGAGGGATCCTCGGTATGGTGATCTAGGCCACGAACCGTGATAGGTGGTACCCCAGTGCCTAGTCATTAGTTGGAAATCAATTCTCCCTACGTGCCTTTACGGTCTTATTTGTATACTTATTAGCTGGAATTTAATAAATGTAGCAATTTCAACTATTTAAGTACGTATTTGTATATAGACACTATTATAATATCAGAGGATTTTATAAGAAATGTTTTAACTATCGTAAGGTAAAAACCCGACATGTTTATTTGTGGCGTGGTCTTATGAGATGCTTTTGATTTTCAATGGATTTTTGAAACTTTAATAATCAATTTGAGTGTGATTTCTCACGCTGGTTTTCCAGACTGACTCGGGTGTTATTTAACTATAATGCTCGGATAAGACTGAGTATTAGAGAATACAGGACATGATTTTGTGGAGCTCAAGACGAGCTGGATGGCGAGACGTACATCCGTATTTGATTATTATTCCGCTGTCTATTCTGTTATGTGGACGATTTATATAACCGTTCAGCATTTGTATATTGATTGTGTGAAGTAATTTGAGTTGTACTCTGATGATGTAATGTATAAAACAGATATGGTTTTCTTTTGTGTAAAGACCAGTTATTATCTATTACATTTTATTCCACTGCATTGGTAAGATTCTGATATTGTTTCTATTTATTCCTCTAACGTTTTCTTCTTTAACCCTAATGGTTCGGTTTTTCGGACGTCGAAAAATCAGGTCGTTACATTTGGTATCAGAGCGAGGTTAAGCGAGAACCTTGGCTCTGGTGGGTATTACTCATTAAATATAGTCCGTAGTATTCTAGAATGAGTTTAAGTGTTATAATAGATATGAGCGCGTATTTTTTAGTGAACATAAAAATTGTTTTTATATTGAGTTGACTTATCGGTTGAGTGTTTATGAATTCTGGTCGATATATAGGACGCCATGTCATTGATAGGGGTTTCTAAACTCTTAAACAAGATAAACCGATACATTATTGTTTTTAAAATATGGTAAATGAAATAATTTTACCCAAATTATTTTTTATATAAAAGCAATAATTTTCTGAAAATTATTGTAGTTATTTATGGTTGCTTGGATATTAGGAAATGATAATATTAAATTATTATCATCGTTAAGTGTAAGTTGAATAAAGAATTGAAATTATAACCAAAGATTAAGGAATAAATCCATTAAAAAAATAAAATTTATAAATGTGATTTATAATTGAAGATGAAATAAAAAAAAATTCCAGAGTAATGTTACAATGTGAATGGGCAGGATTGGAATTTGGAATTTTGGGAAAGGTTTAAATTCCTTTTGAGTTTGGAAATGATTTGAAAGGTTTTGGAATAAATGATGATAGTATTTGAAGAGTGTTTTTGAATTGGGTTTGAAATCTAGAGAGGTTTGGAATTTAAAAAAAAAATATTTGAAGGGATTTTTAAAGAGATAAAGCATTGAACTCTTCTCGGTATCTAGAAAATAACTTTGATGATGACTGCAGCATCATCGATGTTCATTTTTGATTTCCAAGAGAGGAATTGCTACCCGAATGATGTAAATTTGGAGTTGTTTGCAAAATCGGTTTGGTTTTAAAAATTCAAAGAATAATTGGATATGCAATTGAATTATGCATTTCAAAAATGAGTTTGGAAATATTAAAGTTTTGGTTTAGTGAAACCGTTTTGATTTTAAATACAAGGAAATATAGAGTATTTTTGATTGGTATTTGTTGCAAAATTGAGTTAAAATTTTTAATGCAAAGGGATATTTGGTTTGAATATAACTGATTTCAAAAATGATTTTGAAGTGTTGGGTAATTGAAAAAAAAAATCGAATTAAAATGGAAGGTAATTGAATCTAGTAAACAAAAGTAAAAATATATTTATTGGAAGTAAATTTGTGGGAGAACAAATTTTTTAAATTTGTAAGTTATAGAACTAGAATTAAAATTTGATAATGGAATCAATTTGAATGGTGTCAAGAAAAGTGAATTATAAATCTGTTCGAAGGAACTAAAAGAAGTAAAAGTTTAGAAATAAACCTTTTATTTGAAATTTGAAATTGTGGAATAAGATTCAACTTGAAAGGGTTAAATAAGGGCAAGTGTGACTAGAGAATAAAGTTAGAAAGATAAGCCAATTAAAGAAGGTTGATAAATGGAATGGAAATAAAACTGTGGATAGACAAATGAATTTGCATTTCTAAGCAAATAGAATTAGAAACTGAATATTGGGAATTAATTTGAAATGTGTGTAATGGAAGTTAGTCAAGATTTGAATAAATAATATAAAGAACTGGAATAAAATTAGCGAGTAAACTAATTAATTCAAGAAGGTAAGTAGATGAATTGAAATTGTATGTTGGGATGATATTTAATTTAAAATGTGAAAATAATAAGTGAAATTATAAAATTAATTTGATGTAAACCAAAATAACAAAAGCTTGGAAACAAAAATATTTGTTTGAGATTTAAGATAAATTAGTAAGTGGAACTAATTTAAATAATGATATGAACCAATTGTGAATGAAAGATAGTTGATAAAATTCAATATTTAGAGTTTGAAGATGAATTGAATTCAAGTAGAATTGAAAATGAAATTCTAGATGAAATTGGGCAAAAGTATTGAGATTTGAGATTAATTAGTAAATTGAAGAAAATGGAATCTATATGGAATTGGAATCCAATATGATTAAATATAGATAAAAATCAAGTGATAAAGTGAAGTTGTGATTTATAGTAGACTGAAAATAATTTAAAGTTGGAAATAAATCCATTGGGATTTAAGTAAATTAGTAGTGAGACAAATTAAAGAATTTTTTTTAATTAAATATGGATTTAGATAAAGGTAAATTAAATTCATATGGGATTGGAGATCCAGTTTAAAATAGGTGGATATAAAGGCTAAAGTGGTAAAGTAATAATATAAGAGTATATAAAATGCTTATATTAAACATAAGAAATGAATGGTGAAATTCTTAAGTAAGTTTGGTATTGGAAATATACTAAGTAATTTTGGAATGGAGATTAAGTAAAGTTGTGAAATGGGGAAATTGTGAATAAGTAGTTAGAAATCAAATGAATGTGAATAAAAGAGAATGGATATAAATATGTAAGATGTATGTATATTATTTAATTCGCATAGCGATTTGATCCAGATTTGATCACAGAATTTTAAGTTAATTATATCCATCCGAGTTAGGATTTTTCACTCATTTTCGACGGCGAACCCTGGATATGGATTTTTGATTGATTCTGAAAATTCTCTATCATAGTTTGTGGCTATGTAAGAAGAACGACAGTTTTTGATCAAGAAACAAGATCTGAGTCCGCACTAGGAAGTCGGGTGGATGATACTAGTTCAGAAGTGAAATTTGGTAATCGAGTGAGTGATCGGATTTGGTATTGCATACGAATGATATACGGACATCGTACGGATTTGAATGAAGCGAATATTGAGATTTTGTAAAGAAATGAGTAAAACAAATTTGACTGTACTAGTAAACACTATTGGTAGATAAGTACAGGTATTTAAAGGAAATTTGGATTTTTTATTTTTGAAGATAAATTGAAAATCTGCTCGGCAAAGGTGTGTATTCAAATTTTCGTATGAAATTTGATATTTCCTGGTCTAGCCACTTAGATTTTTTGTTTTCTTTTGAAATTTGGGGGCCGTTGAGGCATTTTGTAGTTGTACCGAGCTAGCCGCGCAAAGGAGACGCTGGCAATTTTTTTTTGGAAATTTAGCGAGTTAGAAAATTTTTGAGAAAATTTTGATAATTTAAATTGGGTTTTAAATTTAAATTTGAATGGTTGGGTAAGAAATATTGGTGGGAACTAATGGAAGAAGTTTAGAAAGTTAGTGAGGTTGATGATGACCTTATTAAAAAGATAGTTTTGGGTATTGTTAGTAACTATTTGGTTTTGGGAAATTGTTAAAACTGTTAGGATTGGAATAGTAACGGGTTAAGAATCATTCCTATTAATTAGCAATTTCGGGGACGAAATTCTTTTAAGGAGGGAGGAATGTGACGATCCAAAATTTATGGATATTTGAAATTGAAAATTTAAATTGATTTTAAATATTTGAAAGCTAGTTCAATTTGAATTTCAAATATCACTATTTATTTGAAAATTAAATTATTGAATTAAATCATGGGGAGTTGGGTAAAATATTGAATCTTCAGTTTTATACTGATTAAAAATATTTCAAAGGCTTGGAAAATTTATATTTATAATACTGGCGATAGTAGAAAGGTTAAACTTGAAACTGGAAGTGTTTTATTAAGATTTGAAATTATATGGTTTAAAATGAATTTAAAAGTAGCCTTCCGAGGCACTGTCTCGAAATTCGACGAAACCAGTTCCATTGGATCCGTAATAGTGCATTATTATCGGATTTCAATTTTTATAGTGTTTGGAGTGATCATTTGGCCATACGATAGATAAATGCATTGAAATCTATATCGATAATTTAATATAAAACTGGGTCCAAAAAGCTATCTTCTCTATATGATCGAATTAGGACTCGGAACCTTTTCCAGTGTGTTCGGAATAGGGTTTAACGTAATAAACGCCTAGCGGCACGCATCGATTGGAGATCAAGATCTTGTGTTGCGGAAATTGAGACTATTTAAATTTGAATTTAAATTTAAATATAGATATTATAATTGATGTAAACATTGTAGCATCATGCTGCCACGTAGAGCAAATTCAAAACACATGTATCCCTTTCCAGTATAAATCTCACGCGTGGAACTAATAGAGTAAAAAGATTTCCGTAAAAAATAAAATAATAATATATATTAGCTTGAAAAAGAAAACAAATTTTATTTTGTTCATAATCAATTTCTCCTTCAAAACCATGGCCGAACAATTTTATCCTCTTTTCTTTTATAACCAATTCCCTTTCCTTCTCTGTTTCAAATCAAACCCGCCCAGTTCTATCGAATCCATTCGATACAAAAAGAATGAGGAGTGGCCGACATCGAAGAATCGCTTTCATTTCCCCTGAAATCGATTTCAATTTCACCTCTAGGTCATAGGGACGTGTGGATGGCTTGTCGGGTTGTGTCGTGTGACTGGGAAGCGCGAGTTCGATCGCGGGTTACTGTGTTGGTGGGATGAAATTGAGGTAATGTCTGGGAATTCGCGGTGGAGGTTGGTGATCAATTACGCGAGTAGGCGATTGTCTTGGGCGACATCAGTGAAGTTTTGATGGCCTCTGGCATGACCTTGCAGCGTTGATTCTGGAGGAGGAGGTGGCCAACGTAGCGTTGTCAGGGTGCTCTCGCGACGCAGTACTATTCGTAGGTGGGTTGTCAGCGACAATCAGTAAGGTAATTTCTATAATTAATTTTAGTTCAAGAATTTGGGGGTAGTTAATTTTATTTTGAAGGTATATATACATATTAAAAAAAAGTTTTACAGAAAACAGGCTATTGTTTTGTTAATTAAAGGATTTGAATATATAAATATAAATATACATGCATATCTTGATTTCAATATAAAAGTAAAGTAGAATATATATATAAAAGGTAAGGTTTGAAAAATATATTTATGAATTTCAAATGTGTTTAAGGATATGTAAAGTTAGGTTTTTATCCATATAAATTATTCCTTATAAATATATATAAAGTTACAAAAACAGAATGAATAGGCATTAATGAAAGTAAAGTGTCCGAATTTTCCAAATGTTAATAAACAATAAATGTTTATACAGTTTGTAATCATGGTGGAACCAAACCGAGATTCAAGTGGATTGCAAGCAGCAAAAATCGATGGTGAGTTAATCTAACTCATCTAGGTTTTATTTAAATTTAAATAGTTAAATTTAAAATTGTTGATTGTGCGCTTGGATGATAAATTATTATCAGTTATCTTGGATTAGACCTATGCGCCGCATAATAGCGCATGATATTATATTAAACCCATATACCGCGATATTCCACCTCGAAGTGGAATTGGTATTATATATGTATTTGGAGTGATTGATTTCCCACATTATATAGCGGATGAGACCCTCTGCGCCACATAATATCGGATGATATTATATTAAACCCATATATCACGATATTCCACCTTGAAGTGGAATTGGTATTTTATATTGTGCTAACATTTGTGGATGCAGGGAAAACAGGTTGAGGGATCCAACTGGATTCCTCAAAACGTTTGAATTTATTTTATATATTCAGCGATATGATTGTGTGATGATCTGTGATGAATGATAGTGATCGTATTGAAAATTGGGGTTTATTGAATACTCTGGTTTGGTTATATATATATATTATAATTTAGAGAATTGATATATATATATATATATATATATATATGAAGTTGGATTTTAAAGTAAATGATATTTAAATAAAGAAGATTAAATAAATTTTTAGACTTAATGATATTATTTAGAGGAATAAAGAAATTATTTTTTCATAATTTAAGGATTAAATTTTGAAAGAATAAAAAGAAATTTAGGAAATATGAAATTGGTATTTTCATTTAAAAAGATTTTAAATCATAATTAAGAAATAAAATCTGAAGTTAATGGGATTTGAAATAAATTGAGTAAGTAAAAGAATTTATTTCAAAATGAAGAAATTTGGGAATCAACTGGAAAAAAATTGATTTAAGTGTTTGAAATTGGAATTTAAAAGGAAGATGAGATTATGGGATTTATAAACTGGGTTTATAAAGTGAAATGAATATCAGTGGATATTTGGGAGTATAAATTCACGATGTGAATTTCGAAAAGAATGGGTAAGTTGTTTAAAAACAAATAATGATTTATTTTTAAAAGGTGTAGAAATGGAAAGAGTATTTCCCTGAAATGCCAAGTGTATTACAAAGGAGACTTTTTATAAGTTGAAGTCTTTAAAAGTTTTTTTAAAGAAATGTTTTTAGAATATTTATTATTTTTCAATTTTTTAAGTTTTCAAGTAAATGTTTCAAAAATATATTTTAGTAATTATTTAAAGGATAATTATTAATAATTATATTTTATAAAATAATTCTATTTTAAAAGATAGTTTGGTTAAAATTTTAAATTAAAAACTTGTATAGAATTTTCGTAATCTCTTATTTTAAATTTAGTTTGACTTAACTTTTATTTTAATTTTTTTTATATTTTATAAAGTAATTGTATTTTAAATATTCTTAAAGTATATATTTTTGAAATAAGTTTTAAAGTAGTTTTTTTAATTTAAAGGTTTTAAAGTATATTTTATAATAAAGTGTTTTAAATTATTTTAAAATCTAAAGTATTTGTACTTGATGATTACAATGGAAATAGAAAATATTTGGGGAATTTATTTCCATGAGAGAAAAATGGTTTGAAACTGTTTTCAAAAGGGTTGAAAAGTGGAAAAATATCTTGCAAAGATATTCTAAGGATTATAAATAATTTGGGAGAAATTATTATGGCTTGATGATTGTTGTGAATATTATTTGATAGGTAAATAACCGACTATCAATATTGGTCAATGCGCTGATCGTTTCGAAGAGACCGGGATCGGGATTTATTTCCCGAAAACCACTTCGATCCGGTTTGAACGTTTTCATGTGGATGACAAGGGTTAAGAGTCGAAGGTGGAGCAGTGAAGTGCAAGGGCTAGTCGCAACTAATCCTGAGGGTGATTCCTAATTGGATGTAGTAGGAGTAGTGCCTTCAGTTCCGTTCGAACCCTAAACGGACTTGTATGGATGAATGCTTTCAGAATGTCGTCAGGAGGACGATGAGCATTCTAAGTGATATGTTCTAAAAAGGTAACGCTTATCCTCGAGCCTCATCAACCGGGAATGACTGAACTCAGGGGTTATGCAGCATGGGAAACTGGGTCGTGCCCATTAGGCTAAGTTCATCCCTGTCTAGATGTCCCTTTTATTTCGGCTGTGTAGCGCAGTTGCTGATCCCAACCGTGAGGTGATCCTACTCAGGATTGTCCGGTAAGGGGTAGTCCCGATCTTGTGTTGCAGGGGATCGGGACGGATCCTCGGTACGGTGATCTAAGCCACGTACTGTGATAGGTGGTACCCCAGTGCCTAGTCATTAGTTGGAAATCAATTCTCCTTACGTGCCTTTACGGTTTTGTTTGTATACTTATTAGCTGGAATTTAATAAATGTAACAATTTCGACTATTTAAATAAGTATTTGTAAATAGACACTATTATAATATCAGAGGATTTTATAAGAAATGTTTTAGCTATAGTAAGGTAAAAAATCGACATGTTTATTTGTGGCGTGGTCTAACGAGATGCTTTTGATTTTCAAAAGATTTTTGAAACTTTAATAATCAATTTGAGTGTGATTTCTCATGCTGGTTTTCCAGACTGACTCAGGTGTTATTTGACGATAATGCTCGGGTCAGACCAAGTATTATAGAATACAGGACATGATGCTATGGAGCTCAAGAGACGAGCTGGATGGCGAGATGTACAACCGTATTTGATTATTATTCCGCTGTGTATTCTGTTATGTGGATGATTTATATAACTGTCCAGCATTTGAATATTGATTGTGTGAAGTAATTTGAGTTGTACTCTGATGATGTAATTTATAAAACAGATATAGTTTCTTTTGTGTAAAGATCGGTTATTATCTATTATATTTTATTCCACTGCGATTGGTAAGATTCTGATATTATTTCTATTTCTTCCTCTACCTTTTTCTTCTTTAACCCTAATGGTTCGGTTTTTTTGGCGTCAAAAAATCGGGTCGTTACAATTACAATTCAGTCAACTCTTAGATAAAAGGTAAGGATTTAAATCGATATCTACTACTTACAATGCATGCAATTTTTTTTACCATTAGCACAACATTCATCTACCGTGGATAAATTTTTAACAACAATTAAAATGTTTTAAGATAATTAAAGTAAGTTATATCAACCAATAAACCATGATCATAAGCTTTGTATCTTTTGTGCAACACCGAATCACCACGGATAGTCTTGAAACTAAATATCTTAAAAAAAGGAGAAAAAACATCGAACCATCATAGGCAATTACTATGTAATGGTAAAAAATTCAGAAGAAAATTATATAGTATTCAAATTTATGAAACGTAAAATTAAATTTATAACATATTGTAGAAACATACTCATAAGTAATAATTTTGCAATGCTAGTAGGATCAATAATTTTTTTATTAGGGTTTCTAAATAGATGTTAAGCGATTAAGAACATAAATAAAATAAAGCCTTTCATCCTAATTATATATTGGATAAATAAATTAAAAGATAATAAAATTAGTTAAATAGGGTATAAATTAAAGTTTGGATCAACGTGAAGAATGTTACAGTAATGGGGAACAAAGATTAATAGGGAAGTATGAAATTAAATTAATGGAGAAATGGATTTTAAAGGGTGTAAAAAAGACTTAGAGTAATAATATGTCATTAATTTAAAAGGTTAACGAAAGTAAAAAGAAAGAAGAATGTGAAAAAAATTAAATGTACCTCTGAAAATATGTAGTAAAAACATGCTAGGAAAGAGAAAGGAAGATAAAATGAAATGAGTAGGTTATAGAGTAATTATAAATGTGGTAGTTAATATAAGGATGGATAATATATAAAACTAAAAAATTAATTGTCGAAAAAATTGGATTTAACTCTATAATTTGTGAGAAAAAAGAAGAATAATGGTTAAACCTTAATTTACTTATATTATAGAATGGATGGTTAGATATTATAACAAAATGACATATATTTAATGGGTACATACATAAAATGTCGTATATTAGATTTGATTGATACTAGCAATTATAACAACCAAAACTTTCATAATTTCTTTCAAAATAGTGTTCTAATGTATTATTCCATTGAACATGGATATTCTTATTACCAATTGCAATGAATTTTGTGAGAAAATGAGATATAATGGTTATGAATGAAAAGAGTAACATCATCAAACAACAAACCAATTTTCTACCAACAAAATCTCCTTAAAGTTATGAAAACTTAAACATCAACTCGCATTGTACAACTTTAATATTTCCAACTGCATATTCAAATATGTGCAAATAATATGAGTATGGATTACACAACATGGTATACTAAAGGTGCATAAAACTTGTAATTAAGTAAAATTAAAAAGCAATTTCAATGTATCACAAATTCAAATTTTATTTGAACTTATGTAGTCGAATTTTCCATTAAATTGAATTTCAATGAAAGTAATTTAATTGAATTAGTTCTCTAATTATTTTAAATTCAAATTAAATGAAATTCATAACTATTTACTCTTTATTTAATTGCATTGTAATATCACTTGATATGAACCTTTATATTTCAGGTTTCTTTACTTATAAACGTTGTTCTTATCTACATCTTCAATCCAATATTATCTGTAATAAACCAAAGTAAACTTTAAAATGGCATAACTTCTAACTTAGTCTGTAGAAAGTAATAAATAATTACCTCATGTAAGATCATTAAGAATTGAATAATGATCAACCTTAGATCTAATAGATTACACAAAACTGAAGATTATTTGATGTCTACATAGTAATAAACCAGTTATAATATACGGAACAAATATAGAAACAAAGTTTATATTCTTACTCAACAAACAAAAATAAAATGAACTTCAATTTATTTATAAATTTTGAGAGTACAAAATAGCTCAACTTAACCTATAATAAATTTTTGAAATAACAAAGATTTTATGGTGTCCACTTAGTTATAAATCAAGTAACCTACTATAAAATAAATGAAGGAAACAACTCATAATCTTACAGAATGGAAAAAAATCAGAAGAAGACACAATTGGAGGCTAAAACCTTAAGCAAAGATGTAAAATTAATAATTTATAACAAAAGTAATAAATTTTATATTGAATTAAACGAAAATAAATATAGAAAAATAAAAGTCAAAATTTTAGTCGATCTCAATCGAACATAACAAAACAACAAATTGAACACTGAATTGAACGAAAATATAGATAAAAATTAAACTTTTTAATCGGTCTCAATCGAATTAGAGGTTTTTTGAGGTCTTTAAATAATGTCTCCATAAAAATAGTAATATTAAAAGTAAGGTATAAATGCAATTACAATGAAATATGTACATATTCACAAATAATTTAATGTGATGGCAACATGTAGAATTATTAGTGAAAAAAATTAAATTCTAATCAAAATAAAAGAAACAAAAATTGATCGGTTTTTGAAAAGTGTAATAAAATGAAGAGAAGAGGGAAAGAACAATTTTTAGAATATAAAGAAAAAATAAATGCAAGATTATTATACGTGGAAATAATAATATTACAAAGGAAACATATGAAATAAAGAGCTATATGCTATAAAAATAAGATTTAATTCTTAAAATAGCATTTATAAATCCAGTAACCTACTGCAAATAAATAACCAAACTCATAATCCTACACATCGAAACAAAAATCATAAGAAGAAATAACTTTAGACAATAAACTCAAAGAAAAGATCAGCAATTTTGAAAAAAAGTAGTAAATCAACATCAAATTAAATGAAAATAAAATTAATAGAATACAATCAAAACCTTTAAATCGAGCTTGATCGATCTAGTCAACGAAGATTTTGGGGCCCTTTCAATAGGTAAAATTGAAAGTAAAGTAGAAATGCAATACATCAATAAAATCATAAATAATTTAAGATGATTGCAAAGTTAAGAACTATTGTTGAATTAAATCAAATTCTAGGTAGAGTAAAAAAGTTTTGAAATCCGATCAAAACTTGTATACTGGAAGAATGATGTAACGACTCACCTTTTTGGACGATTTAAATCGACAATAAACCACACATGCCAAAATCAAACCATTCAAAAGGGAGGATTGTTATGTGGTAAATAAGAAAAGCAGAGAAAGAAAAGAAAACAAACACAGAATCTCATAACATTTGATTAGACTTTACAATACAGATCGAAGTTACAAACGGTAGGAATAAATAAATAAATGCAGCGGAATAGTATGATGCAGTGGGATAAACATAATAAATAATAATAGTACTAAATCTTAATCTTTGTCCTCTAAAAGCAATCTTCGATACATTGAAAAGCTCAGACTGTCCCGAGCAAATTGAAAAGACAAAACACTCAAGTCGGAACTAAAAGATCTTATGTAAGTTTTATCAACAGTAAATGAATACGAGTATAAAAGCATCAGAGATGTTTACGGGATTTGACATCACCTATTCAGTGTATAACGTGAGTGTAATAACTTAAGAGATGTTCGGGATTCCATCCCCTAAGGAGCCATTAAACTATCGACATACATAGTACAATACGCTATCATAATAGTTTCTACAGTAAAGTAAAGTATTAAAATAGCGTTAAGGCATTACCCATATCCCCCTTAACACATTTTTATACATTCCCGTAGTCTATACAGTACCGTAATTCCTCCATAAACTGAAGGGCCATCAGAGGGCACTCCTTAGGTATGGTACAGACCAAACTCGTAGAAGGCACGATAACGCATGTGACAAGACATGCGAGGCGATGTCCAGGGTAGGATACTACCATTTTGCTGATTCGAATAGGTGGTAACGCATAGCAGCTACTACTGCCCACCTCGGAACACACCCCCATAATCAAAATCGAGGGGTGACCACCAAATCAATCACAAAGTCATAATATGGTATCGAAGAAGCATGTCCGGTCAGAGGTGCGACCTCACTTGGCCCAACGTGGCTTCTGTTGTAGTAACATCAAGCCGACTCACGGGAGTCAGGGCTGCACAAATACCTCATACATAATTGTTTGCCAAACCATCCTACTTCATTTTGAATACTCCACCATGTACACAGTTGTTAAAGTGTTTTTTGATTTTGGCAGAGAGTATGACAATATTTGATCCCAGTCTCTTTAACAACCAAACGCTTATTTCACACTGGATGGTTTTTTACATTTCCAAAACCGATTCATAATTGGTATCAAAATATCATATTCATAATACCATATCACTTTTGGAATCATATTGACTTTCGAAATCAGATTCACTTTCGAAATAATATCACCTTTGAAATCATCATATTTACTCAAAATATGTCATTTCACTAGAAAATATCATTTCAAATCCTAACTTGGATTATAACATCATTTAAACATATTTGCCTTTAAATCAATGATTTAAATATAGACGTTTCCACTTTACGTGGTCTGGAATTTAGAAAACAGTTTAGATAATTATAAATAGTTTAGATAGTTTAAAAATAATATTTAAATAGTTTGAAATACTTTAAAATGGTTTAAAAGTGGATTAAGATAGTTTAAATAGATTTAGATTGTTTAAATAGATTTAAAATAGTTAAAATAGATTTAAAATGATTTAAATAGATCTAAAATAGATTAAATAGATTTAAAATAGATTAAAATGGGTTAATTAGTTTAAAATACGTTAAATAAATTAAATTGCATTAAATAGATTAAAATAAGTTAAAATAGTTTAAATTAATTAAAATAGATTAAAATAGTTTGAAATAGATTAAATTAGTTTAGTAGTTTGAAAATCTTAATAATCAGGATTGAAAAATATTTTTAAATAGTTTATATTAAAATAATAAATTCGAAATTAATATCGAATTAAACTATTTCTTTCATTTCAACACATTTGGACCATGTTCAGCTTTCAAATCAACAAATTAATTTTTGTCTTTCAATTCAAATCCTCATTTAAAACCATTTAATCAATATCGATTTCAAATTCATGTTTGAATTAAAAATTTAAAACGCTTCAATTTCTTAGATTTCAAAGTTTAAATGTTCAAACATTTCAATAACTCAATTTCGATAAATTTCATCTATTTTTCATAATTCAAGTTTGAAATTTCAATTAATTTCTTTAACAATTCCTTTAAACCTAATTCCAACTTCAACATTTAAATCTTGGATTTCGAAAATAATTCAGTTTGTATAAATCAAATTTTATTTTAAAATATCATTCAATTGAATTCAAAATTTTAAGGATTTAAAATCATTTGATTTAACCAATCCAGTGTCTGTATATAATTTTCTACTCTATGGTCAAGCGATACGGACTTATATCATTTCAATCTGCAAGAAATTTAAAATTTACGGGTGTATATCATTTCAACCTGCAATCCTGAATTAACATTCAAAATCTATAAAATCGCTTGGGTTTATCATTTCAACCCATAACGATTTCTCTCTAATCTATAGAACGTTGGGGTATGTATCATTTAAACCCATAGTGATTTTTCTAGCAATAACTAATGGAACCTATAGTGTTATAACAATATAAAAACATAACATCTAGTCATGCAATATCAACAATCAAACATCCATCGCAATCACCATTCATATCAACAAATAAATACATCAATTAAATGATTCTCATCAACAGGTATTCGATTGACAATCAAATTCAATATTTAATTTAATGACGATTAAATGCAATAAAAGTCATATTTAACTAGAACGACAATTTATATACACCAAACATCAACAAATCAATTTCTAATCGCATCATAAATTTAAATTAACTAACATAAGACAATTTAGTAGTTGTAAGTGAGTTAAAAACTCAATTTTGATTTCAAATCGATTTGAAATAAAAAGTAAAGGTCCAAATGGAACAGTCTCAAAATTCGACCCGACCAGCTTCAAAATGTTTGGAATTTCGATACGATCAAGCGTAACAAACCGCGCGTCAATCTGACCTCGTATGTAAAAGTTATTGAGATTAGAAGTTATACAGTTTATAAAATAAAATCAATAAAAGAATAATAAAATTGACACCCGTCACTTGCCTCCTCCCTCTACTGATCGCGACATGTAGAAAGCCAAAACCCGACTGAAACTCTATCTTTAACTGCTCCATACGAATGCCTCCGACCGCTAAAAGCCTGTCGACTAACTCCATTCGTCTCAGCATGCTGAGCCACACCTGCCTATGCCACTGCCCGCCCTCCCATACATGTTGTGCCTCCACGGTTAGTTCTAGGGTTTCGAACCCTAATCATCCATTTCGATCACCATTGGTAAACTTAGATGATGCGATCACCACCGTTAGACTCTAGACAGCGAGTTTTACAAAACCCCTCAATCAATTTCACAAATCGATGCTCCGACCAAAAATACCCAATTTGACTTTGACCATAATTTGCCGCTGACTCAAGTTCAGAAAACGAACACTAAATGCAGATTCTTATCATCGAGAGCTACTAATTTCATATTTTATTTGAATTTTTCGAGTTGTTTGGATTTTTGATTAAATTTGAATTGCAATTAGGTTATCTGACATTAGAGAAGAGAAGCAAGGCGAGGAATAGAAAAGTACATATAGAATGAAATGAAAGGTTGCTAAGGTTAGAGATAAGAAATCTATCAATATGAACAAAGCCTGATAAGAAAAATGAACACGTATCGAACTGGTACGAACGACAATAACGACCCGTAAAGCCCGTTTTGCTTCCGAAACGAAATTGGGTCATCCCATATATCAAAATAGACGTTCTCGATATTTTTAAACTCAATGGAACAAGTTTCAAGTCCTAATTCTATCATATGAAGAAGTTAGGTTTAAAAATCAGCTTATTTCAGTTGAATTCAATTAAATTAATTTCTATGCAGTTCGAGTCCGTACTACCAAACGACAACTCCGATCGATACGAAACTTGAAATCCTATAATAATTCACCGTTACTGATCCGATGAAACTAGTTTCGACGAAATCTGAGACAGTTGCAAAAAAGGCTATTTTCTTTTTAATTAAATAAATTATTATTAAATTAATTAAATTATTTTTTAATTTCAAATCTAATAACTAACAAATTTTACCATTTTTGATTACCTAATAATTTATAATCCTTTAAAACAAGTTTCCATATCAATTCAATGTTGAATATTTCACTAATTACAGTGTTCAGTTTCAACTGTAAATTGATTAATTATAATTTAAAATCCCAATAAATTCATTTATCTTGATTTCACTCTTATTACTAAATCAACATTGCCTTATGAATATAATTGACATTACTATGCATTTTATTACATTCACGTTTTATAGTCATCGTCTTAACTCATATTAGCGTGGTATTAATTACATTTAATTGCAATCTGTTTCCAATTTAATTCAGCAGATTAAATAAATGGGTAATAATTAACAATTGTTGCCTTTTACTTAATTTAATCACATTTATAAGTTTATTATCTATAAAAAAATGTTATAACTACTTACACAACACTGGTTTCAACCAATTACGAGTAATTTCATATTACATCACCAATTAATACAATATTTGGTTTATTTCCTTATTTGCAATTTATAACCAATTTTTATATTTAAAATTATTTATATTAATTGGAATTACATTAAAATAGTTATCAATTGCCTTAAATTAACATTACTACATTTCATTTTAGTTATTTTTATCATTAATAAATCTTAAAATTTTAAATTTTCATAATAGCGAACTTTAAGACCCATTCAAATAATAAATTTAATTATCGAAAATTATGGGTCGTTACACTCTTCCTCGTTCAAAACTTTTCGTCCTCGAAAAGGAAAAGAAGGAAATAAGGAATTAATATATCTTATTCAAAATATTATATTTATAAACAATTAGTTTACATAATTAAATAATTTAAATAAAATTTATCAATTTATAAACAATTAAATCCCTTTTATTCAAGTTCAATAAAGGTTTGAAAACATTTCCGCTTTCACCAAATTTTCTAAGTCAAAATTTCACGAAAAAATTTCGGCAGAGTCTCCTTTGTACGGAGAGGTCTGGGAAAAATGATAATATCAATAATATCATATATATATTATTTCAAAATAAAATATCCCAAACAACAGGAAAACAATATGAAATCGCTATAAAACTGTAATTCGAGAACGTACCTATTTGTTGGGCAAACAACGCTTTATTTATGAAACCAAAAGCAGTAGCCATTGCTTCCATAAACCTGTATTCCACTTATAAAATCCAAAGAAGTTAATAATTATATAAAGAGAAATTAATTTTTTTTTCAATTAATAACAAACAAAATAACACAACATAACAATAGTTACTTGCAAACAAACCATACAATCATTACATGAAATCAAAGTAATCAATCATCCATCCATAACCAAAACAAATGGTTTTTTCGGGTTTAGACACTTTCAAATCACGCTCTTCTCATGGAATGAGTTTCCAAATATTTATTTCCACTGAAAAAACCAAGAACAAAAACTTTAGATTTTTAAAATAATTTAAAACACTTTTTTATGAAATATACTTTAACATTTAGATTGAAAACTACTTCAATACTTTATAAAAAAATATACTTTAGGAACATTTAAAATGAGGTTACTTTATAAAATATAAAACAAGATTTTCTCTTTTAAAACCAAAATACCAAGCCACCTTTAAATAATTACTACGATAATAGATTTGAAAAATACTTACTTCAGAATTTAAACATTTATAAATAATAAATTTTCTAAAACATGCTTTTTAAAACAACATTAAAGCCTTTAACTTATATTTAAAAATTTACTTTGAAAACGTACTTGGCTATCCAGGGAAATATACTTCTCTTCACATCCTTTAAAAATAAATCACTATTTATTTTTAAAATTTTTTTCCCATTCCTTTAATAAATTCTCATCATGTATTTATTCTTCAAATATCCACTGATATATTACTTCACCTTTATAAACCCAGTTTATAAATTCCAAAGTCTAACTTCTCTTTTAAAAATCCCGGTTTACACACTTAAATCAATCTCCAAATTTATTTCCAATTTACTTCACTTTTAAATAAATTTCCATACTTATTCCATTTATTCCAAAATTCCTTTAACTTCAGATTTTATTTCTTTATTATGATTCAAAATCTTTTTAACTGAAAATACCAATTTCATATTTCCTAAATTTCTTCTTTATCCTTTCAAATAATTCCAAACCTTGAATTTCAAAATAAGTTTTTTATTTTTGTAAATAATATCACTTGAGTTTAAAAATAAAATCACTTATTCCCATTTATTCAAATCTTATTTCCCGCACTTGGAATTTTATTTATCAGAATTCAAAAATCACCTTTTATTCTTTTCCAATTCATTTTTAATTTATTCAAATTTCTATGCTTATTTTACTCAAAATCCAATCTTTTATTTTCTTTCATAAATCCCATTTCTATAAATTTTGATAACTCGGTTCACCGAAATATTTTAAATCAACCATAGTATTAAACATTTCCAATTATCAATATAATTCATCACAGGATAGAAAATATTATATCACATAATATTTTATCAAATATAAATAATTTTGAGGAATCTAGTTGGATCCCTCCAACCTGTTTCCCTACATCCATAGATGTTAGCACAATAAAATATCAATTCCACTTCGAGGTGGAATATCGCGGTATATGGGTTTTAAATATAATATCATCCGCTATTATGCAGCGCATAGGGTCTCATTCGCTATATAATGCGGGAAATCAATCACTCCAATATATACTATATACTACTATATATAATATAGCACATCAAATCAATTCAATCAATTATTTAAGTTTAACCATTTAAATTTAAATTAAACCCAGATAAGTGTTAACTCACCTTTGCCCCTTAAATTTGCAAATCCACTTCATTCTCGATCTGATTCCACGATTATTGACCTTGTATAAATATTAGATGATTTTATTAATATTTGGATCAATCGAACAATTAATTGCCATTCTATAATTTAATTGACTAATAAAATTTTTTTTTCTGCATATAAAAATCTGCATATTATTCTCTGACTACTAATCAAATATTCTGTTTTAAACCTTACCATTTTTATTTTACTTTTTTCCACATATATACTTTCCTTAACCATATGGATATACAAATGTTCATAATATATTTGTTTTTCTGTAAATAGTCAAAATAGGATTTGCTTTACTGTAAAATTTTTAATACATATATATTTGTAAAATAAGAAAATCTGGATTTAAAGTTCCTATATATATGTATACATATACCTTACTGCTATTTTCTTTTAATAAAATATTTAACTAAAAAGTTACTTTCAAAACTAAATTAAATAAAATAACCTTACCAAACAAATCTACACAGCTACCAACATCTCGTGTAACCACGATCTGTGAGAATCCCTTGCCACGACTCGCTTGCACCGCCGATTTACATCACCGCTAACACCATCCATTGCGTGACCATCGCGACGAGCAACCAAACCTCGACACACCCTTCCTCGTCAGTGCGACCAACGCGGCTCGACAGTAAATCGAGTCTTTCCATAACTCAATTTGCCTTCAACTAAAGATACACAGTCGAACTCTGAGACTCCTCGTCTACGAAGATGCTTCCAGAAACCTAAAAATCGAACGCGCTTTGCCCCTTATCGGAGGCTACACGATGCCGCGAACAATTCGTGCTTCCCTTCCTTTTATTTGCGAAGTCGATTAGATTTCGAATTGAAGAGGATGGGAAAAGCAATATGTATTTTCGTTCGAACAACACTTGAAGAGGGACGCCATATCTTTTTTTGATGCCGAGAGGGTTAGTAGCAGAAGGACGAGAAGCATGCTTATTTCTTTTCGTTCATTTTCTTCTGAATAAAGCCATCTTTTTTTTCTGGCTTTAGAAATAAAGAAGGAAACAAGCTCGAGATATTTGAATAAACTGTTGGATTGATTGAGTGAAAGAAATGGAATGTTGCGTGAAGCAGTACGCGAAAAGTGATCAAAGTTATTGAGAAAGTTTTGATGCGAAAGAAATACAGCTGAATGGTTGACCAAATATAATTTTAAATTCAATTTGTCTCGATAATTGCAACTCAAAATCTTGACCTCCTATCAAGGCATGCCGCTAGGCGTTTATAATGTTATACCCCTATTCCAAACGCAGGTGGAAAATGTTTCGAGTCCTAATTCAATCGTATGGAGAAGATAGCTTTTTGAACCCAGTTATTATATTAAATTTCGATTAATTTCAACGCGTTTACTTATCGTACGATCACAGGACAACTTCAAAGACTACGAAATTTGAAATCCATTAATAATGCAATAGTACGGATCAAATGGAACTGGTTTCATCACAATCCGAGACTGTGTCTCGGAAGGCTATTTTTCAAACATCGATTTAAATGATATAATTTCAAAACTTAACAAAACACTTCAAAATTGGATTTTAACACTTTTACTACCTTCAGTATTATCAATATAAATTTTACAAACCCTTAAATTATTTTTAACAGGCTTAAAACTCCAGATTCAACATTTGACCCAATTTCCAGTAATTAAATCCAATAATTAAATTTTCAAATAATAGTGATATTTGAATTCAAGTTAGAAACTAACTATGAAATATTTAAAATCGATTAAATATTCCAATTTCAAATAACCAAAAATTTCGGGTCGTCACATTCCTCCCCCCTTAAAAGAATTTCGTCCCCGAAATTGCTAGTTAAGAAGAATGGTCCAATACCCATTTACTTTTTCCCAAAACCAAACAGTTTTATCAACTTGCCATAACATATCTTTTATTAAAGACCCACTATTACTTCAACCAACTTCCCAAAACCTTCTTTAGTTTCCAACAACATTATTTACTCCACTTATTCAAATTTAAATCCAAATTTAAATTATCAAAACTTTCTCAAAAATTTTCTAACTCTCTAAATTTTCGAAAATTTTTGCCCGCGTCTCCTTACGCGGCTAGCTCGGCACAACTACAAAATGCCTCTACGGGCCCCCGGATTTCAAAAGAAAATAAAAGCCAAGTGGCTAGACTAGAAAATCATCCAATTTCATAAAGAAATTTAAATACATACCTTTGCCGAGCAAATTTCAATTTATCCTCTGAAATCAAAAATCCAAAATTCACTTTCCTAATCCTTTAGTTCCAGCTAAACAATTAGTTTCAATTTCCATTTCCAAAATCCCTTATTTCAATTACAATTTGAAATCGTTTTATCGCTAACAAAAAAATTTCAAAAATTTTCTAACTCCCAGAATTTTCGAAATATTTTGGCAGAGTCTCTTTTGTACGGAGGAGCTTTTGCAATTTGACAAGAGATATAAATATATATACATCGACCCACACGGTCAGAAAAACAAAATCAGTTCATATTTTCTATTTTTATTGCGTAGGCGTACCTTTATTTAGCATTTTTAAGCAAGCGGCTTATTATTTTAGCCATTAACGTGTCCAAATCCAGCCAAACGGCTTCCGGGTACCTGTACTTACTCAATTCAAATATGTAAGTGCCAAAATCATGTAACTTAACAACATTTTACATATTTAACTAGTAAACATTCTAGTTTCTATAAGCAATGCTGGTTAAACAATATTTATAAGCAACTTACAGGGTTCCGACATTAATTTTAATTGTTTACAACCAATTCGTAAACAACTTAATTCAATTTAAATGGTTTACAACTCAATTGCTTACATTCAATTCATTTTTAAGCAAAACAAACTGATATTCACTTCAATTGATCTTAAAATCAATTTATTTAATCTCTATCAACTCATAGAATTTTAATTACCTTTGTTTACGTCAAACGATGATTCATTTTATGCAATTTGATGATATCCATGTGAATAAATAATTACTTAAGTTTTATAACCAATTTAAATTGATTCCGACTCAATTTATATTTAATTCCTTCCATTTTAATTCATTCACATCTATTTTATTTAGCTCGACACATTCCATGCTTGTATACTACTAACCATTCCCAAATTAATTCAACCCAAGCTTTTATTTAATGGACTTCCATTCTTACTCGAAGTCGAGCTTCTAATTATTTTTAACTTAAGTTAATTTACTTCAATTTATTCCTACTTCAAACTTAAGTTCACTTCCATTTAATTTGATTCTCATCTAAGCAAATTCCATTTAATTCAGTTAGCCCATCCATTTTATTTTTAATTTTAATTCACATTCTCAATTTATAAAAATAATATCCAAGCACAAATTTAACTCCTTTATACTCGAATTGGATTTTATTTGCAACTCAAATCATTTCTATTATAGTCCAATTCCATTTTATTTCTTTTACAACATCTCCACTTATTTTAATTCATTATCAATCCAAGTCGAATTCTATTTATAATTCGAGCTTATTTTCACACTTCCTTATTAACTTACAATCCATTTTATTTAACCGAGTTAAATTTTATTAACATACTCTATCAAATAATTTATTTAGCTAATTAGCTTGCTTCCAACTTTTAAATCAATATTCGATTTTATTACAAAAATCACTTCATTAAATTTCCTAAGTTCAATTTTTTTTTCATAATTCCAGTTTGGATTTTCCTTAATTTTCCAAAATCCTAACACTTTTATTTCGACTTATTTATTCCCTTTTTATATTTTTATAAGCTGCTCACTTATTAATATTCAGACTTCTCCATCCATTTATAGTAAATCACGTTCCATTTCACTTTTTAACTCGGAATCATGCATTTTATTTAGCCAAGTATATATTTTTATTCAATGGGTTTTCAATTTTTTTATAAGCCATCGAAATCTATTTATTCTCATTCAGTCTTATTTAACTAAACTCCAGTTAAATCTAGCTACATACCATTCCTTTGAATTTTGTTAAGCAAGGACTTTATTTCATTTAATACCATCCCACATAACTCACTTTTATTTCATTTCAATTTTTTTCAGCTTACTTCAAATCCTATTCATTATGATTAACTTTGCTTAAGTTAATTTAATTTATTTCTCAATCCAATTTAATTTTCATTTTCCCATTCCAATCACATTCAAGATTTACTAATTATTTCTCCCAATTGTAACGACCCTGAATTTTTGAACAATTTAAATTGAAAATATTTAATTAATTTTAAATATTTGAATGATGATTTAAATTGAATTCCCAATGCTATATAAAACATTTCTATGATTTGGCGATTAAATTTTAAAATTTAGTCTATAAAAAGTTGCATAAAAATTTAAATTTGACTTTGGAGTTGAAATTGAATATTGAATTTGTGTTTTAAATTCAAATTAATGACTTAGAAAAATAATTTGGATTTAAGGATTATTACTTATGTAAAATTAATAATTGAATTACATTTTGATTTGAAACTGTGAAGTTATTTGAATTTTTCATGTTAATATGAAGAACATATTTGAATCTAAAAAAAATTTTGAGCTTGGAGTTTGTAAATTTATTTAAATTCCTTTCAAAATTTTTGTTAAGGGTTAAGTGGGCTTTGAAAATAATACCGGCCCACATTTGATATTGATGCCGTGATTAAGTATACCCATTCCCTCATTTCGCCATTCGATTCGTAACCCGAACCTAACAAAATCAAACGAGAATAAAAAGAAAATAATGGTGGCGGCCTGTTCCTCTCTTCCTTCGATCTGAAAAATTAGGGCTTGTAAAAGAATATTAAGGCTGCCGTCGTTGATCGATTGGGTGATTTCCCTCTTGCTCAGTCGATCGGCCGACTCCTTGTAGCTTGCTTCGGCTGCTTCTTTTCGTTGCTTGGCTCGTTCGTCCTCTTTGAAAAAAAATTTGGGCTTTCGTATTCTCTTCGACAAAGATGAGTTTTCTCACGATTAATCGTTATTCAAGTTTTTAAATTTGTCTGAATTTGATGCTTGGTTGCATGCTATGATTTAGTGTTATTTGGCTTCCATTTGCTCGGTTAATTTGCTTTTAAAACTGATAAGAACAGATAAGTCTCTGCATGTATGGTTGTTGGTGTTATTTGCTACCATTTGCTCGGTAAATTTGTTTTAAACTGATAAGAACAGATGCTATTTGAAATTTGTTTTTAAACTGATAAGTACAGATAAGTCTCTGCATGTATGTTTGTTGGGTGTTATTTGCTATCACTTGCTCGATTGCTTGAATTTAAACTATTGAGAGCAGATGCTATCATTAAAATCTGATAAGAACAGATGCTATATCAAAAACTTTTCTTGTTTGTTGTTGCTGCATGTGATGGATCTTTAAATCTGGTTAAGGAAAATGTTAAAGAAAATTAATACTTGTGAGTAAACTTCTTAACTTGGTTTTTTAGGTGGAAGTTCGAGTTAATATCGAAGTATGCTTTGATAAATGTATGTTCAATTGTGATTATTGGTTGCATGGTTGTTTTAACTGGATTTTTGATTTGAAATACACTGCACACTTGTGTGTATGCTTAAAGATAAGCTCAATCCAGTTTGTAGTTTTCAAACTAAAGAAAGAAAAAAAAAATCTTGAATATAGTATGGGATTGTGGCTTGGGGCAACTGCAGTTTTTAAAAAGTTTTAAAGCAAAGCTTGAAAATCAAAGGCTTGATTCTTTTACAACCTGGAATCAACTTAGCAAACCAAATCCTTTTTCTCTGTTTACCTGTAAATAAATGACTTAGGCCTAGTGTGTGTTGTGATTTTTGGTTTGGTACCTGGAATTGTTTTGTATAAGTGATAATGTACATGTATGAATGTGAATCATTTTTGGATTGTGAATGATTGCTATTTAAGCTATGAATTCTGGAAGTTAAGATGATGATATGGATGTAAATCTTATTTTTGAATGTTTATTCACAAAGTTTTCTAGCTTGGGTTTTAAAAATCTAGTCTTGGGTATAATTTGTGTTTAGTCTCAGATTTTAAAACCTGTAATGTTTTGTTCTAAACAATTTTCAAATTAAGGTTCATTAAAAATATGAGTAAAAGTTTTAAATTAAAGTTTAATCTAGAATTAAATTTAAGTTGTATCCAGTTTTGAAATGAAAAAGTTTGTTTTTATTTTTATTTAAATTTTATTCATTTTTAACCTTAAATTTAAAAAGGAAATTTTGAAGTACTTGGAAGTGAACTGTTTCAATACTTATTGATCTCTGCTTGTGGTGTTCTTTGTTGTTGCTGTGTATTATGTTTGCATGCCTGAAAATAGGCAAATCTTGCCTCTGTATGTCCATTTCAGGTTTTAAACCTGTCAGGAAATTCCAAATCACCACAACCAACGATTTTGAATTATAAATTATGAATGAAAGAGGGTTGTTATAAGTGAAATTATTCTAAAAATAAATTTCAAGTGTTCAAATTGAATATTCATTTAGAAAATGAAACATATACAGTGATGGCTTGAAATTAGCCCAGAATTAATTGTTTTAATTCCAAAATTCAATCACATAAACAATTCTTTCTATCTGGATGAATCTTATTGCATGTGTGAATTATAGCCTCTAATGATTGCTTTGAGATTGAATATAAAAGTGTATTTATAAGTATGATATTGCCTGCATACTTGTTTCTGAGTATTGTATATTTGTTGCTCCGTGGTTGATAACAGACCACCATTATCACTATATAATTATAACTTCCTGTATAATTGAAATTTGACATTGATTACTGAAGAGAATTTGTTAATAATACTATATTCTTGGTTTTAAAAATAGTTTAAGATAGAATTGTTTGACAAATGAACTGTAAAAAAATTTAATCTTACAGTAAAAATCAAGTTTTGGTAAAAAAAAACTTATAACAACAATTTCACTTTGAAATTATATGATCTGATTCATCTAAACAAGCTATGAATTTTAGTGGAAATCTTGTGAATTCTAGTTTAGAATTTGTGAAGTTGTTTCAGTCACTTGTGTTCCGGTTCTTCGTGCATGTTCTCTATTCTTTGTATATATAGCTTGCATTACTGGTGCACATTATATCATGGTGTACATGTTGTCACTTGATCTGTTTCGTTGAAAGTTGGCATTTTGTTTTGTAACTTTAAGTATGCATTGCACTACTTCATTTATGGCTGTTCTCTGTCTGGTTCATCCACTTGCTTGGTGCATTTCTGTAGTTCCACTGCACTTTGTAGTTGCCCTGCACTTTGGTGGCTCTGGCTTGATTATCTGGACTGTATTTAGTTTGTCATGTAGTTTCTTATTGGCTTTGACATTGTTGAGTCTTTGCCTTTGATGCTATTTTGTGGTCTGCATTCACTCCGCCTTCTTTAACTTAGGTCAGGTCTGATTGAATCACTGTCTTGAAGTCTTTGTGGTCTTTACTTGAGTTCATTGTCGTCTGTATTCGTCTTGTTGTTGCCACTGTGTTGCATTGACATGTTGTATACTTTCTGAGCTGATAGCATTTGGTTTCTTTGCATCCATTACTGCAATACTCATTGTCACTGCTGCTCTTTGCATTTTGTCAGTACTTTCACTTGAACTTTTATGACTTGTGGTTTGAGCCCTGTTGTCTGCACTTGTACACTCTCCATTTTGCATACTAGATTGTATTGAGCTTGACATGCTTTATGTTGTAGTCATGCATTGCTGTTGAGTTGAGTTGTCTGCACCTTGTATGCTGTTGCATTGGTGCATTGGGTTTGTCTCAGCCTTGAACCTTTGTAGTTGTAGTTGTAGTTGTATTCATGAACACTACTACCTCGAACTTCTGTTGGTCACTTGATTCAGTAGTTTGTTTTCATTTGGCTTGAGTGTTGTCTCTGACCTGAGGGCTTGTTTTCCATTGTCCACACATGTTCATGCTTTATGGCTGTTACCATTTTATTCAGTTCATTGCAAATTTATTTACTTGAATAAAGATTAATCCTGACTCGAGTGTTTTTGTGTTTTGCATAAAACGCTCGGGTCAGACCGAGTATTTTACAGCTTGAAGATTTTCAGGCAGCGTAGATAGAGAGAGGGGGATTACCGCATCACTAAAGTTTTTCAGGATTTTTTTTTCTTGTACTAAATAATAAATAAATTGTTCCGCTGTATTAAAATGTAATTCATTGTATAACTCTGATATTTGTATATAAAAGAAAAGCTCATTTATGTGAAACATATTTATTGTTCTGTAATTCTGTGACTGATTCTGTTTAAATGTTATAAACTAAATAACAATCCGTCATTTTGAACGTTTCTAGTTGGTTTAATTACCGAATAGAGGCGGTCAGAGCGGCGGGTCGTTACAAAAGTGGTATCAGAGCTTTGGTTTACACAAAGCTTAGTTTATGGCGTTTAATATGAATAGTTACTAGAATCACTTTAAAGAAAGTGTTTTCAAATCTAAAGAAGTTTAAAATTGTTTTCTTTAAAATAAAAAGTATTTTGAAAATTAGAATTATTTTTGAAAATTCCCCTCTCTAAATTTAGGTTTGCGATAGTTCTCTTGGGTGAGGTCTCCTTAAATTTGAGTCTCGATCATTTGAAAACTCATTATCGAATTGCTGAAATTTATGAAAAATAAAATAAATGTTAAGTGAGTTAATAAAATATTTGGGAATTTTATTCACAATTTTGGGACAGTGAATATATTATTACATAAAACGGATATGTCTTAGGAAAATGATTGAATAATCCAACCTTCGCCAATAAGGATTGCAAAATTTTGATAGGAAATTTATTTGTCAACTTAACTGTATGAATCAAACTAGTTTTGATGTAAAAG
Organism: Allium cepa; assembly: GCA_030765085.1. Taxonomy (NCBI): domain Eukaryota; kingdom Viridiplantae; phylum Streptophyta; class Magnoliopsida; order Asparagales; family Amaryllidaceae; genus Allium; species Allium cepa. The sequence continues at coordinate 444,131,957 of CM060932.1, forward strand.
CTTATATTCCAAGTTTAGACTAATGCCTAAAATAGTTAATGTGGAAAAATGAGTCTAATGAAACCAAGTCGATGAATGATTTACTAAAGAACTTGTTGATTATTTTGGGAAATAGAAAGCAAATGCAAAATTCAAATGGGATTTAGATTTCAAAATTGAAGTTTGTCAACATGAAAATCCACAATAGATTTAATAGATTCAGTGATGAATTTGAATTTGAATGTGCGAAAAATGAAGTCAATCGATTTAAAGATGTTTTAAAATGTATTAAGCATCGAATACATAGATTTCAACATTCGTTGTTGAAATAGACGTTTTCGAGTGAAATAAAAGGAAATGGTGGATTATAACACTGTTGTTATAGTAAATGATTTCTGAAAGGAAATATTTTTATATAGTATTGGGATATATATATATATATATATATCTATTTTAAATTCGAATCCCTATACTAGTGATTTTGGGTCGTCGTAACAATGTTTTACGCAACATTCGTTTTGACTCAAATAAATGTGTTTAAAAGGGACACTTTCCTTAAAGAATGAAATATATACTTGATTATGATTTAGGTATATTGAATATTTTCAAAGTGTTGAAAATGAATGGATTTGTGAATTACTTGTTATTAAAAAAGTATGGAAATGTTTTTCCAATATGAAGTGAATGTTTTGAGATTTTATCTTTTAAAGATAAATTGAAAATGAATATTTGAAATCGTTTTGAAAATCGTATATTCATAGATATTTTGGAAAGGTAAATTCATTATGGAATTTATAAATGAAAGGGAAATTTGTTAAAAAATAAATATTGATTTATTTTTGAAATGTGGAAATAAATTTACGGATTTGGAACGTAAGTTTGAAATAAATCGGTAAGGATTTATTTGATTGATTTAAATGAACCATTTTAAGTTTAAAATGGATAAATATTTGGAAATGTTTCCGTTTAAGGAAATTGCTTTGAAATTTGTTTTCAAAGATTGAAAGGTGAAAAAAAATGATTTGAAATTTGTTTTCAAATGATTAAGTGTGTAAAATATATCTTGTAAAGATATTTTGGGAAAGTTTGAAGGTTGTTTAAAACCAATATTGTGAAAAGTATGCGGAATTCAAACTATGAATTAAGTCGAAGTTGAAAAAGTTAAACGGGAAATTTGAACAATTAGTTCAACTTGGAAAATTTTCAAAAAGATTGAATTTTGAGTTAAATTGAGTTTAATTTTGACACCCAAAAACAATATAAGTTGAACTTTGAATTTTGAATGGTTGATTTGGATTGTATGTCTAACATTATGAATTGACAACATAGCAGTTGATCTCTATTAAATATATATCTGTTGGTGGCGGAGAATTTATTCTCTTAGCTTAACACCCTTCTCTGAGACGTACGAGCTCAGAGGTTATATATCAATAGACATCAATTATGTGTTGAGAATTGACGATGTAACATGAAATCCAAATCGAGTGTGAAGTCGATAATAAATTGGATTATGAATGTGAATTAGGTTTGAGATAACCTTAAATTTCCAAATCGACTTAGAGGAAAATTTTAAATGGATAATGAAATGGAAAATTTGTGAATCCTCTATTTGTTATGGGTATGAGATATTGAGGTTTTCAGAACGTATATATGAGAATACGATAAATTCGAAAACCATTAGTTTGGAAAGAAATTGTTGTGGAAAACTTATGTAAGTACATGAGTATGATATGTACGAATTGTGAAATGAAATATTATATATGTATGTATGATATTATGTTTTCCAAATTGAGGATATGGAAAAGTACCTTCCATTTAAAATTTGTGAAGGTTGTTGGAACTCGATATGAGTGTCCATTTGAAAATCATAGCTACGTAGTATTTCCATTAGTTGGAATGACCATTTGTATTTCCATTAGTTGGAATGTCCATTTGGACTGGTATCCCTCATGATGGATCATCATGATGGGATAGTGTACTAGCGTAATTCGAGGGGCGAGATGCCTATGGTTACAAGCGATTCTACTGGGATAGTAGCGTAATCGCCGTGTAAACCGCGATCTTGATACACTCGGGTAGTAGCGTAATTTGAGGGGCGTGATGCCTACAGTTACAAGCGATTCCACTGGGATAGTAGTGCAACCGCCGTGTAAACTGCAATCTAAATGCCAAAGCGTAATTCGAGGGGCGAGATGCCTACGGTCACGAGCGATTCTACTGGGGTAGTAGCGTAACTGCCGTGTGAACCGCGATCTATGGCGACAACCATGGCGAAATTCAAGAGAGGAGAAATCTACAGTTACAAGCGATTCTACTGGGATAGTAGCGGAACCGTCGGGTAAACTGTGATCCATGGGGGAATGTGCTTTCCATATTCATTTTTATAAAAGATTTTTTTTAGTATTTTCACTGGAAATTGAAGCAAGTATATTTAGTACTTGGAGATTTTTAGACTTGCGCCTGGCCAGCGTATGCCTAATGTCTTTAAGAACGACAATAGACTTGTTAAATTTCGAGTTAGCAAGTATTTTCAAACTTTAAATAGAAAATCAATAATCTGAAACTAAAGTAACATAAATTCCAACCTAATGAACCAAGGAAGAGGATTTTTGAAATGTTTTGAAAGTCCGCAGCTTTGGAAAAGTTATACTATGTAAATTTCTTAAATGAAGAATTTCAAATTTAAAAATTTGAGTTTTTAAGTTGAAAACTTTAGTAAAAGACTTTTGCTTCTTGACTGTAGAAAATGATGAGTTAATTAACAAAGCTAATGAGACAAAACCAATAGAATGAATCCTATACTTATTTATTTATTTTTAATAAGTTTCAAACTTGATAAAATTGAGTAGGGTATAAATATTAGTGAAATTTTAACAATCATTTTTCCTTACTTGTAATTTCGGGACGAAATTCTTTTAAGGAGGGGAGGTTGTAACGACCCTGAATTTTTGAACAATTTAAATTGAAAATATTTAATTAATTTTAAATATTTGAATGATGATTTAAATTGAATTCCCAATGCTATATAAAATATTTCTATGATTTGGCGATTAAATTTTAAAATTTAGTCTATAAAAAGTTGCATAAAAATTTAAATTTGACTTTGGAGTTGAAATTGAATATTGAATTTGTGTTTTAAATTCAAACTAATGACTTAGAAAAAATAATTTGGATTTAAGGATTATTACTTATGTAAAATTAATAATTGAATTACATTTTGATTTGAAACTGTGAAGTTATTTGAATTTTTCAAGTTAATATGAAGAACATATTTGAATTTTAAATTTTTTTTGAGCTTGGAGTTTGTAAATTTATTTAAATTCCTTTCGAAATTTTTGTTAAGGGTTAAGTGGGCTTTGAAAATAATACCGGCCCACATTTGATATTGGTGCCGTGATTAAGCATACCCATTCCCTCATTTCTCCATTCGATTCGTAACACTAACCTAACAAAATCAAACGAGAATAAAAAGAAAATAATGGTGGCGGCCTGTTCCTCTCTTCCTTCGATCTGAAAAATTAGGGCTTGTAAAAGAATATTAAGGCTGCCGTCGTTGATCGATTGGGTGATTTCCCTCTTGCTCAGTCGATCGGCCGACTCCTTGTAGCTTGCTTCGGCTGCTTCTTTTCGTTGCTTGGCTCGTTCTTCCTCTTTGGAAAAAAAATTTGGGCTTTCGTATACTCTTCGACAAAGGTGAGTTTTCTCACGATTAATCGTTATTCAAGTTTTTAAATTTGTTCGAATTTGGTGCTTGGTTGCATGCTATGATTTGGTGTTATTTGGCTTCCATTAGCTCGGTTAATTTGCTTTTAAAACTGAAGAGAACAGATAAGTCTCTGCATGTATGGTTGTTGGTGTTATTTGCTACCATTTGCTCGGTAAATTTGTTTTAAACTGATAAGAACAGATGCTATTTGAAATTTGTTTTTAAACTGATAAGTACAGATAAGTCTCTGCATGTATGTTTGTTGGGTGTTATTTGCTATCACTTGCTCGATTGCTTGAATTTAAACTGTTGAGAGCAGATGCTATCATTAAAATCTGATAAGAACAGATGCTATATCAAAAACTTTTCTTGTTTGTTGTTGCTGCATGTGATGGATCTTTAAATCTGGTTAAGGAAAATGTAGTAAAGAAAATTAATACTTGTGAGTAAACTTCTTAACTTGGTTATTAAGGTGGAAGTTCGAGTTAATATCGAAGTATGCTTTGATAAATGTATGTTCAATTGTGATTATTGGTTGCATGGTTGTTTTAACTGGATTTTTGATTTGAAATACACTGCACACTTATGTGTATGCTTAAAGATAAGCTCAATCCAGTTTGTAGTTTTCAAACTAAAGAAAGAAAAAAAAAATCTTGAATATAGTATGGGATTGTGGCTTGGGGCAACTGCAGTTTTTAAAAAGTTTTAAAGCAAAGCTTGAAAATCGAAGGCTTGATTCTTTTACAACCTGGAATCAACTTAGCAAACCAAATCCTTTTTCTCTGTTTACCTGTAAATAAATGACTTAGGCCTAGTGTGTGTTGTGATTTTTGGTTTGGTACCTGGAATTGTTTTGTATAAGTGATAATGTACATGTATGAATGTGAATCATTTTTGGCTTGTGAATGATTGCTATTTAAGCTATGAATTCTGGAAGTTAAGATGATGATATGGATGTAAATCTTATTTTTGAATGTTTATTCACAAAGTTTTCTGGCTTGGGTTTTAAAAATCTAGTCTTGGGTATAATTTGTGTTTAGTCTCAGATTTTAAAACCTGTAGTGTTTTGTTCTAAACAATTTTCAAATTAAGGTTCATTAAAAATATGAGTAAAAGTTTTAAATTAAAGTTTAATCTACAATTAAATTTAAGTTGTATCTAGTTTTGAAATGAAAAAGTTTGTATTTATTTTTATTTAAATTTTATTCATTTTTAACCTTAAATTTAAAAAGGAAATTTTGAAGTACTTGGAAGTGAACTGTTTCAATACTTATTGATCTCTGCTTGTGGTGTTCTTTGTTGTTGCTGTGTATTATGTTTGCATGCCTGAAAATAGGCAAATCTTGCCTCTGTATGTCCATTTCTGGTTTTAAACCTGTCAGGAAATTCCAAATCACCACAACCAACGATTTTGAATTATAAACTCTGAATGAAAGAGGGTTGTTATAGGTGAAATTATTCTAAAAATAAATTTCAAGTGTTCAAATTGAATATTCATTTAGAAAATGAAACATATACAGTGATGGCTTGAAATTAGCCCAGAATTAATTGTTTTAATTCCAAAATTCAATCACATAAACAATTCTTTCTATCTGGATGAATCTTATTGCATGTGTGAATTATAGCCTCTAATGATTGCTTTGAGATTGAATATAAAAGTGTATTTATAAGTATGATATTGCCTGCATACTTGTTTCTGAGTATTGTATATTTGTTGCTCCGTGGTTGATAACAGACCACCATTATCACTAGATAATTATAACTTCCTGTATAATTGAAATTTGACATTGATTACTGAAGAGAATTTGTTAATAATACTATATTCTTGGTTTTAAAAATAGTTTAAGATAGAATTGTTTGACAAATGAACTGTAAAAAATTTAATCTTACAGTAAAAATCAAGTTTTGGTAAAAAAAAAACTTATAACAACAATTTCACTTTGAAATTATATAATCTGATCCATCTAAACAAGCTATGAATTTTAGTGGAAATCTTGTGAATTCTAGTTAAGAATTTGTGAAGTTGTTTCAGTCACTTGTGTTCTGGTTCTTCATGCATGTTCTCTGTTCTTTGTATCTATAGCTTGCATTACTGGTGCACATTATATCATGGTGTACATGTTGTCACTTGATTTGTTTCATTGAAAGTTGGCATTTTGTTTTGTAACTTTAAGTCTGCATTGCACTACTTCATTTATGGCTGTTCTCTGTCTGGTTCATCCACTTGCTTGGTGCATTTCTGTAGTTCCACTGCACTTTGTAGTTGCCCTGCACTTTGGTGGCTCTGGCTTGATTATCTGGACTGTATTTAGTTTGTCATGTAGTTTCTTATTGGCTTTGACATTGCTGAGTCATTGCCTTTGATGCTATTTTGTGGTCTCCATTCACTCCGCCTTCTTTAACTTAGGTCAGGTCTGATTGAATCACTGTCTTGAAGTCTTTGTGGTCTTTACTTGAGTTCATTGTCATCTGTATTCGTCTTGTTGTTGCCACTGTGTTGCTTTGACATGTTGTATACTTTCTGAGCTGATAGCATTTGGTTTCTTTGCATCCATTACTGCAATACTCATTGTCACTGCTGCTCTTTGCATTTTGTCAGTACTTTCACTTGAACTTTTATGACTTATGGTTTGAGCCCTGTTGTCTGCACTTGTATACTCTCCATTTTGCATACTAGATTGTATTGAGCTCGACATGCTTTATGTTGTAGTCATGCATTGCTGTTGAGTTGAGTTGTCTGCACCTTGTATGCTGTTGCATTGGTGCATTGGGTTTGTCTCAGCCTTGAACCTTTGTAGTTGTAGTTGTATTCATGAACACTACTGCCTCGAACTTCTGTTGGTCACTTGATTCAGTAGTTTGTTTTCATTTGGCTTGAGTGTTCTCTCTGACCTGAGGGATTGTTTTCCATTGTCCACACATGTTCATGCTTTATGGCTGTTACCATTTTATTCAGTTCATTGCAAATTTATTTACTTGAATAAAGATTAATCCTGACTCGAGTGTTTTTGTGTTTTGCATAAAATGCTCGGGTCAGACCGAGTATTTTACAGCTTGAAGATTTTCAGGCAGCGTAGATAGAGAGAGGGGGATTACCGCATCACTAAAGTTTTTCAGGAATTTTTTTTTCTTGTACTAAATAATAAATAAATTGTTCCGCTGTATTAAAATGTAATTCATTGTATAACTCTGATATTTGTATATAAAAGAAAAGCTCATTTATGTGAAATATATTTATTGTTCTGTGATTCTGTGACTGATTCTGTTTAAATGTTATAAACTAAATAACAATTCGTCATTTTGAACGTTTCTAGTTGGTTTAATTACCGACTAGAGGCGGTCAGAGCGGCGGGTCGTTACACCAATCATCCATTAAATTTTCCATTCAAGCCGAAATCAATTAAACTTTCAACAATTTAATTCCTTCACCATTATCCAAGTTAAATTTATTTTAACTCTCTTCCTTTTTTTCACTTTTAAATTTTGATTACACCATTCACATCTCTTATTTAAAAATCATCTCAATTTATAAGCTTATAACTTATCTCATCAGGATTTTCAATTCAAATAAGGATTCAAGATTTTTAAACACCGGCTTTTGGTATCAAATCATTTTAAAATTATCTCAAAATCACACTTCTCAAAATTTTAAACCAATCCTGGTTTTTATTCCCAACAAATTTCCTTTGAAATTTCAAAAACAAAACTAATTCTTCTGAACAAATCAATTTGGCATTCTGAACAAATCAATTTGGCAGCAATACGTCACTTAGAAACTCGAAATTGAACATCGATGATGCTGCAGTCATCACCGAAATTATTTTCCAGCGACTGAAGTGAGTTCAATGCTATATCCCTTTTAAAATTTAAACAATTTCCTTTCAAAAATACTTTTTAAAACAATAATGCTATTATTTGTCTTCAAAACACTTCGAAAAACACTTCCAAAATCTCTAGGGTTTTAAATTTATAGATTTTAACTTAAATCAAATTTTAACTATAATTCTTTTGTATAATTTATGCTCGGACAAATTTCCATTTGATTATACAAGTCATTCCAATTTTTATAATCTTACTTGTTAAGATATTATCATCCAAACATCAAGTTATAAAACAATTTAAGAAAATATTTCTTTTATATCAAAATATATTTTTGGGTAAAATTATTTCATTCGCCCATCTTTAAAACAATACTGTGTCAATTTATCGTGTCAGGTGTTTATAAACTCTTCTCGAATAGCGGCCAACTTACCCGATCAGAATTAATATTCCACTCAACCAATAGGTCAACACAATATTAAAACAATTTATATTCACTAATAAATACGCGCTCATATCTATTAATACACTCAAACTCATTTTAGAGTACTACGGACTCTATTTTCTATGTGTAATCCCCACCAGAGCCAAGGTTATCATCAACCTAAGCTCTGATACCAAAATGCCACAACCCGATTTTTCGACACCCGAAAAGCCGAACCATGAGGGTTAAAGAAGAAGAGGTAGAAGAAGAAAGTAGAAAACAACATCAGAATCTAACCATCGCAGCGGAATAAAATATAATAGATAACAAATGATATTTACATAAAAGAAAACTATATCAGTTTTATACATACATCACCAGAATACATCATCAGAGTTCAACAACATCAATAACATACATCTGGACAGTCATAAATCTTGTCCTCAAAACTGAATACACAACGGAATAATAATCAAGTACGGAAGTAGGTATCGCCATCCTGCTCGTCTCCTGAGCTCCACAGCATCCTTTCCTGTATCCTATAATACTCGGTCTGACCCGAGCATTATAGTGAAATAACACCGAGTAAGTATGAAATACCAGCGTGAGAAAACCACACTCAAATTGATTATTAAAGTTTCAAACTTGTTTGAAAACAAAAGCATCTCGTAAGACCATGACACAAATAAACATGTCGGGTTTTTACCTTACGATAGCTAAAACACTTTTTATCAAATCCGTCTGATATTATAATAGTGTCTATAGAAAGTAAAATAGAATCTAGCTGAAATGCTTGCATCTCACGTTCAGCCATAGTTGGGCACATTCAAAACCGTACAGGCGCGTAGGGAGAATGGATTTCCAACTAATGACTAGGCACTGGGGTACCACCTGTCACAGTACATTGCCTAGATCACCGTACCGAGGATTACTCCCAATCCCCTGCTGCACAAGACCGGGACTACACCTTACTGGATAATCCCGAGTAAGATCACCCCATGGTTGGGATCAGCAACCGCACCACTAAGACGAATAAAAAGGGACATCTAGACAGGGATGACCTCACCATAATGGGTGCTACCCACTTAGCATTGCTGCATAACCCCTGATTTTCAGTCATTCCCGGTTGATGAGGCTTGAGGCTAAGCGTTACCTTTTCGAACACATCTTGTAAAATGCTCATCGTCCACCTGACGATGTTCTAAAAGCATTCATCCATACAATTCTGTCCCGGGTTCGAACGGGACTGAAGGCACTACTCCTACTACATCCATTTTGGAATCATCCTCAGGATTAGTAGCGACTAGCCCTTGCACTTCACTGCTCCACCTTCGAATCCAAACTCGTCTTCCATACGAAAACGTACAAACCGGATCAAAGTGGTTTTCGAGAAATTAATCCCGATCACGGTCTCTCTGAAACGATCAGTTCTTTGGCCAATATTGATAGTCGGTTATTTAACTATCAATTAACATTCACAACAACCATCAATAATAATAAATAATTTCTCCTGAATTATTTATTAACCTCAAAATATCTTTGCAAGATATATTTCCATTTTCAACCCTTTTTGAAAACAGTTTTCAAATCACGCTCTTCTCATGGAATAAATTTCCAAATATTTATTTCCACTGAAAACAGCAAGCACAAAAACTTTAGATTTTTAAAATAATTTAAAACACTTTGTTATAAAATATACTTTAACATTTAGATTGAAAACTACTTCAATACTTTATAAAAAAATATACTTTAGGAACATTTAAAATGAGGTTACTTTATAAAATATGAAATTAGATTTTCTCTTTTAAAACCAAGATACCAAGCCACCTTTAAATAATTACTACGATAATAGATTGGAAAAATACTTACTTCAGAATTTAAACATTTAGAAATAATAAATTTTCTAAAAATGCTTTTTAAAATAATATTAAAGCCTTTAACTTATATTTAAAAATTTACTTTAAAAACGTACTTGGCTATCCAGGGAAATATACTTCTCTTCACATCCTTTAAAAATAAATCACTATTTATTTTTAAACAAAATTTCCCATTCCTTTAATAAATACTCATCGTGAATTTATTCTTCAAATATCCACTGATATATTACTTCACCTTTATAAACCCAGTTTATAAATTCCAAAGTCTCACTTCTCTTTTGAAAATCCCGATTTTACACACTTAAATCAATCTCCAAATTTATTTCCAATTTACTTCACTTTTAAATAAATTTCCTTACTTACTCCATTTATTCCAAAATCCATTAACTTCAGATTTTATTTCTTCATTATGATTCAAAATCTTTGTAACTGAAAATACCAATTTCATATTTCCTAAATTTCTTCTTTATCCTTTCAAATAAATCCAAACCTTGAATTTCAAAATAAATTCTTTATTTCTGGAAATAATATCACTTGAGTTTAAAAATAAAATCACTTATTCCCATTTATTCAAATCTTATTTCCCGCACTTGGAATTTTATTTATCAGAATTCAAAAATCACTTTTTATTCTTTTCCAATTCATTTTTAATTTATTCAAATTTCTATGCATATTTTACTCAAAATTCAATCTTTTATTTTCTTTCAGAAATCCCATTTCTATAGATTTTGATAACTCGGTTCACCGAAATATTTTAAATCAACCATAGTATTCAACATTTGCAATTATCAATATAATTCATCACAGGATAGAAAATATCATATCACAAAATATTTCATTAAATCTAAATAATTTTGAGGAATCCAGTTGGATCCCTCCAACCTGTTTCCCTGCATCCACAGAGTTAGCACAATAAAATACCAATTCCACTTCGAGGTGGAATATCGTGGTATATGGGTTTTAAATATAATATCATCCGCTATTATGCGGCGCATAGGGTCTCATCCGCTATATAATGCGGAAAATCAATCACTCCAATATACACTATATACTACTATATATAATATAGCACATCAAATCAATTCAATCAATTATTTAAATTTAACCATTTAAATTTAAATTAAATCCAGATGAGTGAGATTAACTCACATTTGCTCCTTAAATTTGTAAATCCGCTTCATTCTCGATTTGATTCCACGATTATTGACCTTGTATAAATATTAGATGATTTTATTAATATTTGGATCAATTGAACAATTAATTGCCATCCTATAATTTAATAAACTAATAAGTTAATAATTTTTTTCTGCATATGAGACGACCCGACTTTCCACTCCCGGAAAATCGCATCATCTTTAAGAAAGAAAGGGATAGAAAGAGAATAGAAAGAAGAGAAGAAAGAAACAACATCAGAATCTTACACAGCGGAACGAATAAATTATATTAATAACATAACATTACATAGTTTTCAACCATTATCAGAGTACACAGATATACAACACATACTAGACAGTTATAAATACCTGTCTAGTTATACAATTCAATCATAAACAACATCTCAGAGAATACACAGCGGAATACTCTATAACTATACGCAGAAGCCTCCTGCTCCAATGCTCCTCCATAATTCGTCAAAGCAAACCTGAATTCCCTTGACTACTCATAAAAATTTGAGTACCCAAAAGTTTATGAAAAACAAAAATAAACTCCGGGTCAGACATGGGTCTGGTGTGAGTAACAGGTTAAAGTTGCTTAACTTTCAAAAACCTTTTGAAAAGAAAAGGTATCACGTAAGACTTCCCACACATAAACATGGAAAAGTTTTTACCTTACGCTAACCAAAACATTTGATAGAAAATCCAGTGATATTATAATAGTGTCTAGGGTTTTCAAATAAATAAGAAATAGCCGAAATTGTTACATTATTAAATTCCAGCTACTAGCCACAAAAGTGGGTAATACAATCAAAACCGTTGGCACTTATTGGATTTTGGATTCCATACAATGGTAGGGCTACTGGGGTACCGCCCGTCACAGTACGTGGCCTAGATCAACGTACCGAGGATCACTCCCGATCCCCTGCAACACAAAGCCGGACCCATTCCTTACTGAATAGTTCCGAACAAGACAACCCCGTGGTTGTAGCTAGCAACCACCCACACAGCCGAATATAAAGGGACTTCTAGACAGTGATCAATCTTGCTCTCCAGTGGGTGCGACCCACGAAGCTTTGCTGCACCTCCCTTGTTTTAGCCATTCCCGGTTGATGAGGCTTGAGGCTACGATTACCTTTATAGGACATATCACTTAGAATGCTCATCGTCCACCTGACGATGTTCTGAAGCATTCAATCCATACAAGTTCGTTCCGGGTTCGAACGAAACCGAAGGCATTATCTCGTTACACTCGTTTTGGAATCACCCTCAGAGTTAACGACAATAACCCTTGCACTCTGATTCACCATCTCGAATCTATAAGAACTAATTCCGTCAACTCATTACGGAATCACCCACAGAGTTATACTGACTCATAGTCCTTACACCTCGAGTCTTCACAAAGCTCCACTTTGATACACGACCTAACGTTATTTGGAATCGATGTGGTTTTCGGATATCCAAATATGGAAACCCGATCCCGGTCTCATCGAATCCAAAGCGTGTCTTTTAAGGTCCAAGTTGTTTTAAAGGTTTAAAACAATTTAATACAGTATCTATATACACACAGATAGATAACTTATAAATCATAACTGATAATCAACATTATCACATAACAGGTAATTCACATCATCAATATCAAATAGAGATACCATATAATATCATCACAATAGATAACTTATGTTATCATCACAATACAATCAAACATCCATACCACACAATATTATTTGTCTCATTACTGAGATCACAAAACATCCAAGACAACCAAGTTCAACCATTCATCCATAAGCAATGATTTACTCATAATCCTATAATTAATTTAAAATGAATTAAATTAACTATCTTTAGCTCTAATTAATTTAAAATAAATTAAATTAATTATCCCATCTTTAATTAATTTAAAATGAATTAAATTAATTACTTCACCAATATAATCTTGCTTACTCTATCATTTAATTGATTATAATCAATTAATCATTCAAAATAAATCATCTTAATTAATCACTCTTGATTAATTACTCTTAATTACATTCATGTAATTATCCTTAATTAATTTCACAAATTAATTATCCTCAACTAAACAGTAATTAACCTTTAATTACTCAACTAATTAATTAATCATAATTAATTACATTTATCCTTAGTTAATTAATTAGTTAATTACCTTTAATTACCTATTATTGATTAATTAATCATAATTAATCAACTTTAATTACATCATTAATTAAATAATTAATGATCCTAATTAATCCTTAAATTAATTACTCTAAGTAATTAACTAACTTAATTACCATATTAAACCAAATTAATTATCCTTAAAATAATTTTTTAATTAATTATTTGATTAATTACTAAATAATTAATCCAAATTATCTCATACTTAAACATCTCCTTAATTACAATCTGTAATTATTAAACAATTACTTAACTAAGTAATTTCCAAATCATTAATTACATAAAGTAATTATTTACAAAACTCAAGTGTTTAAAATTAATTAAACTTAATTAATTAAAGTAAACAATCATATCAAACTAAATTAATTACATTAAGTAATTAATTCCTTAATTACTTTTAGTAATCATACTCAAACCCTTCACAATTGATTATTATTAAATTAATTAATCTAATTAATTATAAAAATTAACTACATTAATTAATTGTTAAATAATCATGGTTAATGACCTTCATTAACCATCCTCAAATTATTTTATAAAGTAACTAACTTAAATTAATTACCATTTAAATTATCTTTATTCATTTATTAATTAAAGTTAATTATTAAATTAAATAACCTTAATTTAAAACTTAATTACATAATTAATTATTCATTTATCATTAACTAATAACTTAATTAATGATCTTAACTTAAAATTGATTAATCATTAATCAATTATTAATTTCAAATTTAATTAATTAAATTAATTAATCTTAATTACCTTATTAATTAATTCTAAAACATAATTCTTAATCAAATATCCAAAATAAAACATAACTTAATTATGTTTAAAACAATTTAATTCAAAACTAAGTACTTTTGAAATTACCTTTAAATTTCAATTTAAATTCAAGTTTAAAATAGAAAAATATTAAACTTATCAAATTTTAAATAATTTGAAACTTATTTAAAATTACAAGTCAAAACAAAGTTTGACTTAAGAATACAATCATAAGAATTTGAAGTTAAAATTATTTTAAAATTTTAGAAGTTTCAAATATTTATGTTTTAAAACTTTCAAATTTAAATCTTCTTTTAAATTTGAAACTGAACTTCATTTTAAACTCAGATTTCCAGTTTTAAAATTTATCTTTAAATCTTGCTTCATATTTTAAAAACTTCATTATTTAAGATTTCTACTATTTACCAAATTGAAATAGTTAATTAAGTTAAAAATTTAAACTTTTATTTCAAAACCTGGGATTTAAATTTGAATCTAAAATTCAAACCTGCATTTGAATTTACTCTTAAATTTTAATCAAAACATAAAACTGCAGATTTAAACAGTTCAAATCCAGATTTTGAAAAAAAACAGAAAACAGGTTTAAAAACCTGGAATTTGAATTCAAATCAGTAATGCAAACTTGAATTTCATTTGAATTTAAACTTTTCTTTAAACATATATTACAGATTTCAATTTTAAAACCCAGATTTTAAAAAGAAAAAAAACAGGTTTCTGTAACCTGTAAACTTACAGGTTCAACCCGAGAGAACCTAAACTTTACTTCGGGTTTTATGCTTCACCACTTCGAGTTATTTTACAACCTGCTTCGAGTCATCTCTGCAACCCCCCCCCCCCCCATTCCCAAAACTGTTTGCCAAAAAACATGTCGCCGTGCATATGCACGGCGACCACCACCTCTGGCGACCCCCAGTGATGATCCAACAACTACCATAAACCCAAGTATACCCACATAATCCCTCAGCTCGAACAAAAGAACAAGAATTCAAAGTAACCCCTAATTTCCCAAAACATGTAAACAGAAAAAAGGTTCTATGTCCAAAACCTGTCAACGTCCATATCCCTCACCTCCGACCACTTGCAGATCGACCCCTCCAGCCATGAACTCAACTACGGCCAAACTATAAATCCTCAAAACATCTTGACACTCGATCCAATGTATGAATCGAAATGACCAAATTCTTTAAACCAAATAAAACTAGGGTTTAAAACAAAAACTGCCCAACTGCAATCAATCTATTAATTATAATACTCATTTCATATTTTTCTATGGATCTATGTTCCTTTTACTACAACACAGAAGAATTTTATGATTTCCCATGTATCATATTGCAAGTATTGCTCAAATTCATATTTTTGGTTTAAGAACAATCTGTTACTCTATCAAACACCTAAGAATATTAATACTTGATTTAAAAATCAAGTTATAGTTTAGATATTTGATTTATACTACTAAATTACCATATCCATTTGATTGAGTTTTGTTAAAAATAAGCATGCCTGATCCTTTTCCCTGTTTCCAGAGTCAACTTATAATTTTAACTTCTTGACATTTTTAAACATGAACTGATGAAAATAATATAACCTACTTTACTTTATAGTTTGTTTATGTCAGGAAATAATTCAAGTGGTAGGTATTCAACAAAATTTTGGTTGTCTGGAAATCAAAGAAAACAGAACAGGGAATTGGGAAAAAAAAACAAACAACATGCACATCATTAAAAATCATATCAACAGTTATCTATAGCATCAGAGAATAGCTATTCCATTTCAATAACTAGCATGCAACCTATTTGAAATTTTAAAGTTAAAAGGTTACTCACATTTATTTGAATGCAGACAACTGTTGTCCTTTTTGAATTTGCAGAATACCAAAAATGCAGGTTTGCTTCCTTTTATAAATTTGCAGAAATGAATATGAAAGGTCCCTGTTTCTCCATTATGCAGAAGACATAAAAATGCAAGCTTGCTTCCATTTCCAGGTTCCAAACAAAATGCAAAAAAATGCAGGCTTCACTTGAGTTTGAAATGAAGTGTAGATTTTTGGATTTGTACAGGGTTTGGGTAATTTGTATATGCAAATGAGGGATTTAAATATGCAGGGTTTCAGAGATTTGAGGAAATGCAGGTTTATCTTTGATGAGTTTGATCTTTTCGCTTTTGATTTAGGAGAATGAAATATGCAATATCAAATGAAGATGCAATATAAAACAAATGTATTTCAGATTTCATAAAAGAAAAGAAAATTAAAACTAAATTTTTAACACTTGTCTAACTTTACAACACTTGTCAATATAATACCTATGAATTTAACACATGTATTTTCTTTAAAGATAGTTAATACTAATTATAAATTAATGTATATGTAAACTTAGTTTAAGTTGTTAATTTATGTTTAAACATGTGTATAAATTTACAAATGAAATATAACAAACAATGTTTTACAAACTTACACTAATAAAAATTAAAACAATTAAACAATTTAAAAATTTATACTTGGGAATTTAAATTCAAAATAAATTTCAAAATCAAATAATTTCAAATTAAGTTATACATATAAATTCAATTTGAAATAAAAATTACAAATCCTATTTAAAACTTATTTAAAAAGTCAATAAAATATTAATATTGCTTTTATAAATCTCTTATTATTAAATTAAAATCATTTTTTCAAGAAATTATACTTTTATTAAATAAATAATCCATTTTATTAAGTCATGAAATCATTTTGTTGAATTTATTCTAAATTTAAAACAATACCAATTTATTTAAAATATAAACCATATATTTATATTGTAAATAGAAATTAATTTATATCATTTAAAAGATAAAATAACCAATTTAAATATTTATTGAAGAATATTATTAAATTTATCTGAAAAATTATCATCAGAATATCAATATCAATTTAATTTTAACTACAGATTATTAAATTGATATTGTTAAAAATTCCGGGATGTTACAATCCTTCCCCCTTAAAGAATTTCGTCCTCGAAATTTTAAACAAAGGTAATTTAATAATCTTATTAAATTTTAATTTAAAAACACAAGCATATATCAAACATATGCTAACAACCAATCCAACCAATCAAACAAATCTAATTATCCAGACAAATTCTGCATAGAATTTTATCGAGTTTCCCCAGGTATATATATACCGGGATACTCGCTCTAGAGAATCCTGACAAACAATACTATGAAGCTACAAAGCTCCTATACAACTATATCTATAACACTAGACAAGATATCAGACTACAAACGAGTCTGACTCAACAACCAAAACTCCCAAACTGCTGGTTCCACAACCAGAAACAGATCATAAACGTACTCCCTCAGAGATACATGAAACTCATCGAATCCCAGTTATCCAAACTGGCAATTCAATCATGTAGATCAATCTCTCAATCTCCCAGATCACAGCAAAGATCCAAAACACTTCAGAGCTAACTTCTCGGACTTACCCAAACTTATAGCTCACTTAAGATCAGAGAAAACTTATCCAAAATTAAATCTCCGACTTCAAAGTCCAAGTCTCTCCGACTCTAATCCATAAAACTCTTCAGACAATCCTGGGCTGACTACAAACTTACTGATCAGCTCTACCTTCGCTGACGCTTCTAGAAACAACTAGACCAATCAACACAACAAAATGATCTCCTCAAGATCAACCAAGACCAAGAACTCAACCTCCACTCCTCACATCAGAAGACAACAACTCCTTCTGTCCAGAAAAGGAAAGCAGATACACTACCAAACTGCTTCCGCTGCTCAACTCTGATCCGACATAGAAGAGAATGCTGAAGAAGAACGCAGGCACAAACAGGACAACTCACCCCAGAGATATGATTCAACAAATCCATAAGAAATTTCAGAAGTTCCTCCAAAACTCTGAGCTGCTACACCCACTCAACTCTAGGAACCATCCTACTAAAAGCTGAACCAACGGTACCACTCCTGGAATTCTAGTCGATAAGAAAGCTCTATCTCCAAATGCGAACAAAACTCTGACTTCTTGAAGGTATCCAGAAAACTTAGATAACCCAAGAGAATACTCAAACAATCGCAACTCACTTTTGCGAACCACCAAACCAAATCCAAAGAAAAACTGTTCTTTCTAAACCAAATAGAACAGCTTAAACTTAACCAGCCAACCATCGAAGAAACGGGTTCACTTAACTGCTTCTGAATTCCACTTCAGAAAACTGCTAAGCCAGAAGGTCTCTTCCAAACACCGAGAACACTCCAAACTACACTGCTGCCACAGATGCCAAAGAATTCCAAAACAAGCTCTTCGAGAAACTCGGACTTCAAAGCAAACAGAAACTCAAGCTAAACACAGCTACAACACTGAAGCAGACTCACTTCCTTAACTTGTTCCAAAGAAAACATCTTCGGGAACATCCATATTCACTGCATCTCATCACGCAGCTACTACTTCCTTAGGGTATCAAAATACCATCACTCACTTCTGCCAACCAACAGATCCAAATTCTACTCACCAACTTCAGAGAATTAACTCCGAACCTTAACAGGTTTCCTTCGAAGATTAATGAAGTTCTTCATTATTACAAAACTCACTCGAGAAGATATTAGGTCTACAGTCTCAACAAAACACTTCCAACCTCAAACATTCAAACTCCAACCAATGGTAGTTGTGTTACACACTCTACTACCCCATCTACCTTTATAACTTATATTGGAAAACCTGAACAGGTAACCCATCAGATAGGTAGAAATAAATAAATATATATATATATATATATATATTAAATATATTAAAAATTACAAATACGCTCTCTCAAGGGAGACACCACTACAGAGCCTAGGTATTCACTCAGCCTAATGCCCTGATACCAAATGAGACGACCCGACTTTCCACTCCCGGAAAATCGCATCATCTTTAAGAAAGAAAGGGATAGAAAGAGAATAGAAAGAAGAGAAGAAAGAAACAACATCAGAATCTTACACAGCGGAACGAATAAATTATATTAATAACATAACATTACATAGTTTTCAACCATTATCAGAGTACACAGATATACAACACATACTAGACAGTTATAAATACTTGTCTAATTATACAATTCAATCATAAACAACATCTCCGAGAATACACAGCGGAATACTCTATAACTATACGTAGAAGCCTCCTGCTCCAATGCTCCTCCATAATTCGTCAAAGCAAACCTGAATCCTAACCTGAATTCCCTTGACTACTCATAAAAATTGGAGTACCCAAGAGTTTATGAAAAATAAAAATAAACTCCGGGTCAGACATGGGTCTGGTGTGAGTAATAGGTTAAAGTTGCTTAACTTTCAAAAACCTTTTGAAAAGGAAAGGTATCACGTAAGACTTCCCACACATAAACATGGAAAAGTTTTTACCTTACGCTAACCAAAACATTTGATAGGAAATCCAGTGATATTATAATAGTGTCTAGGGTTTTCAAATGAATAAGAAATAGCCGAAATTGTTACATGATTAAATTCCAGCTACTAGCCACAAAAGTGGGTAATACAATCAAAACCGTTGGCACTTATTGGATTTTGGATTCCATACAATGGTAGGGCTACTGGGGTACCGCCCGTCACAGTACGTGGCCTAGATCAACGTACCGAGGATCACTCCCGATCCCCTGCAACACAAAGCCGGACCCATTCCTTACTGAATAGTTCCGAACAAGACAACCCCGTGGTTGTAGCTAGCAACCACCCACACAGCCGAATATAAAGGGACTTCTAGACAAGGATCACTCTTGCTCTCCAGTGGGTGCGACCCATGAAGCTTTGCTGCACCTCCCCTGTTTTAGCCATTCCCGGTCGATGAGGCTTGAGCCTACGATTACCTTTATAAGACATATCACTTAGAATGCTCATCGTCCACCTGATGATGTTCTGAAGCATTCAATCCATACAAGTTCGTTCCGGGTTCGAACGAAACGGAAGGCATTATCTCGTTACACTCGTTTTGGAATCGCCCTCAGAGTTAACGACAATAACCTTTGCACTCTGATTCACCATCTCGAATCTATAAAAACTAATTCCGTCAACTCATTACAGAATCACCCACAGAGTTATACTGACTCATAGTCCTTACACCTCGAGTCTTTACAAAGCTCCACTTTGATACACGATCTAACGTTATTTGGAATCGATGTGGTTTTCGGATATCCAAATATGGAAACCCGATCCCGGTCTCATCGAAATCCAAAGCGTGTCTTTTAAGCTCCAAGTTGTTTTAAAGGTTTAAAACAATTTAATACAGTATCTATATACACACAGATAGATAACTTATAAATCATAACTGATAATCAACATTATCACATAACTGATAATTGACATCATCAATATCAAATAGATATACCATATAATATCATCACAATAGATAACTTATGTTATCATCACAATACAATCAAACATCCATACCACACAATATTATTTATCTCATTACTGAGATCACAAAACATCCAAGACAACCAAGTTCAACCATTCATCCATAAGCAATGATTTACTCATCATCCTATAATTAATTTAAAATGAATTAAATTAACTATCTTTAGCTCTAATTAATTTACAATAAATTAAATTAGTTATCCCATCTTTAATTAATTTAAAATAAATTAAATTAATTACTTCACCAATATAATCTTGCTTACTCTATCATTTAATTGATTATAATCAATTAATCATTCAAAATAAATCATCTTAATTAATCACTCTTGATTAATTACTCTTAATTAGATTCATGTAATTATCCTTAATTAATTTCACAAATTAATTATCCTCAACTAAACAGTAATTAACCTTTAATTACTCAACTAATTAATTAATCATAATTAATTACATTTATCGTTAGTTAATTAATTAGTTAATTACCTTTAATTGCCTATAATTGATTAATTAATCATAATTAATCAACTTTAATTACATCATTAATTAAATAATTAATGATCCTAATTAATCCTTAAATTAATTACTCTAAGTAATTAACTAACTTAATTACCATATTAAACCAAATTAATTATCCTTAAATTAATTTCTTAATTAAATATTTGATTAATTACTAAATAATTAATCCAAATTATCTCATACTTAAATATCTCCTTAATTACAATCTGTAATTATTAAACAATTACTTAACTAAGTAATTTCCAAATCATTAATTACATAAAGTAATTATTTATAAAACTCAAGTGTTTAAAATTAATTAAACTTAATTAATTAAATTAAACAATCATATCAAACTAAATTAATTACATTAAGTAATTAATTCCTTAATTACTTTTAGTAATCATACTCAAACCCTTCACAATTGATTATTATTAAATTAATTAATCTAATTAATTATAAAAATTAACTACATTAATTAATTGTTAAATAATCATGGTTAATGACCTTCATTAACCATCCTCAAATTATTTTATAAAGTAATTAACTTAAATTAATTACCATTTAAATTATCTTTATTCATTTATTAATTAAAGTTAATTATTAAATTAATTAACCTTAATTTAAAACTTAATTACATAATTAATTATTCATTTATCATTAATTAATAACTTAATTAATGATCTTAACTTAAAATTGATTAATCATTAATCAATTATTAATTTCAAATTTAATGAATTAATTAAATTAATTAATCTTAATTACCTTATTAATTAATTCTAAAACATAATTCTTAATCAAATTTCCAAAATAAGACATAACTTAATTATGTTTAAAACAATTTAATTTAAAACTAAGTACTTTTGAAATTACCTTTAAATTTCAATTTAAATTCAAGTTTTAAATAGAAAAATATTAAACTTATCAAATTTTAAATAATTTGAAAGTTATTTAAAATTTGAAGTCAAAACAAAGTTTGACTTAAGAATGCAATCATAAGAATTTGAAGTTAAATTTATTTCAAAATTTTAGAAGTTTCAAATCATTTATGTTTTAAAACTTTCAAATTTAAATCTTCTTTTACATTTGAAACTGAACTTCATTTTAAACTCAGATTTCCAGTTTTAAAATTTATCTTTAAATCTTGCTTCATATTTTAAAAACTTCATTATTTAAGATTTCTACTATTTACTAAATTTAAATAGTTAATTAAGTTAAAAATTTAAACTTTTATTTCAAAACCTGGGATTTAAATTTGAATCTAAAATTCAAACCTGCATTTGAATTTACTCTTAAATTTTAATCAAAACATAAAACTACAGATTTAAACAGTTCAAACCCAGATTTTGAAAAAAACAGAAAACAGGTTTAAAAACCTGGAATTTGAATTCAAATCAGTAATGCAAACTTGAATTTCATTTGAATTTAAACTTTGCTTTAAACATATATTACGGATTTCAATTTTAAAACCCAGATTTTAAAAAGAAAAAAAACAGGTTTCTGTAACCTGTAAACTTATAGGTTCAACCCGAGAGAACCTAAACTTTACTTCGGGTTTTATGCTTCACCACTTCGAGTTATTTTACAACCTGCTTCGAGTCATCTGTGCAACACCCCCCCATTCCCAAAACTGTTTGCCAGAAAACATGTCTCCATGCATATGCACGGCGACTACCACCTCTGGAGACACCCAGTGATGATCCAACAACTACCATAAACCCAAGTATACCCACATAATCCCTCAGCTCGAACAAAAGAACAAGAATTCAAAGTAACCCCTAATTTCCCAAAACCTGTAAACAGAAAACAGGTTCTATGTCCAAAACCTGTCAACGTCCATATCCCTCACCTCCGACCACTTGCAGATCGACCCCTCCGGCCATGAACTCAACTACGGCCAAACTATAAATCCTCAAAACATCTTGACACTCGATCCAATGTATGAATCGAAATGACCAAATTCTTTAAACCAAATAAAACTAGGGTTTAAAACAAAAACTGCCCAACTGCAATCAATCTATTAATTATAATACTCATTTCAGATTTTTCTATGGATCTATGTTCCTTTTACTACAACACAGAAGAATTTTATGATTTCTCATGTATCAGATTGCAAGTATTGCTCAAATTCATATTTTTGGTTTAAGAACAATCTGTTACTCTATCAAACACCTAAGAATATTAATACTTGATTTAAAAATCAAGTTATAGTTTAGATATTTGATTTATACTACTAAATTACCATATCCATTTGATTGAATTTTGTTAAAAATAAGCATGCCTGATCCTTTTCCCTGTTTCCAGAGGCAACTTATAATTTTAACTTCTTGACATTTTTAAACATGAACTGATGAAAATAATACAACTACTTTACTTTATAGTTTGTTTATGTCAGGAAATAATTCAAGTGGTAGGTATTCAACAAAATTTTGGTTGTCTGGAAATCAAAGAAAACAGAACATGGAACTTGAAAAAAAAAACAAACAACATGCACATCATTAAAAATCATATCAACAGTTATCTATAACATCAGAGAATAGCTATTCCATTTCAATAACTAGCATGCAACCTATTTGAAATTCTAAAGTTAAAAGGTTACTCACATTTATTTGAATGCAGACAACTGTTGTCCTTTTTGAATTTGCAGAATACCAAAAATGCAGGTTTGCTTCCTTTTATAAATTTGCAGAAATGAATATGCAGGGTCCCTGTTTCTCCATTATGCAGAAGACATAAAAATGCAAGCTTGCTTCCATTTCCAGGTTCCAAACAAAATGCAGAAAAGTGCAGGCTTCACTTGAGTTTGAAATGAAGTGTAGATTTTTGGATTTGTACAGGGTTTGGGTAATTTGTATATGCAAATGAGGGATTTAAATATGCAGGGTTTCAGAGATTTGAGGAAATGCAAGTTTATCTTTGATGAGTTTGATCTTTTCTCTTTTGATTTAGGAGAATAAAATATGCAATATCAAATGAAGATGCAATATAAAACAAATGTATTTCAGATTTCATAAAAGAAAAGAAAACTAAAACTAAATTTTTAACACTTGTCTAACTTTACAACACTTGTCAATATAATGCCTATGAATTTAATACATGTATTTTCTTTAAAGATAGTTAATACTAATTATAAATTAATGTATATGTAAACTTAGTTTAAGTTGTTAATTTATGTTTAAACATGTGTATAAATTTACAAATGAAATAAAACAATGTTTTACAAACTTACACTAATAAAAATTAAAACAATTAAACAATTTAAACATTTATACTTGGGAATTTAAATTCAAAATAAATTTCAAAATCAAATAATTTCAAATTAAGTTATACATATAAATTCAATTTGAAATAAAAATTACAAATCCTATTTAAAACTTATTTAAAAAGTCAATAAAATATTAATATTGCTTTTATAAATCTCTTATTATTAAATTAAAATCATTTTTTCAAGAAATTATACTTTTATTAAATAAATAATCCATTTTATTAAGTCATGAAATCATTTTGTTGAATTTATTCTAAATTTAAAACAATACCAATTTATTTAAAATATAAACCATATATTTATATTGTAAATAGAAATTAATTTATATCATTTAAAAGATAAAATAACCAATTTAAATATTTATTGAAGAATATTATTAAATTTATCTGAAAAATTATCATCAGAATATCAATATCAATTTAATTTTAACTACAGATTATTAAATTGATATTGTTAAAAATTCCGGGATGTTACAGCATATGAAAATCTGCACATTATTCTCTGACTTATAAACAAAAATTATGCTTCAAACCTTCCTGTTTTTGTTTTGTTTTTTCCATATATATACATTCCTTAACCATATGCATATACAAATGTTCATAATATATTTATTTTTCTGTAAACAGACAAAACAGGATTTGCTTTACTGTAAATTTTTTAATACATATATATTTGTAAAATAAGCAAATCTTGATTTAATGTTCCTATATATATATATGTATACATATAGCTTACTCCTATTTTCTTTCAATAAAATATTTAACTAAAAGTTTACTTTCAAAACTAAATTAAATAAAATAACCTTACCGAACAAATCTACACAACTACCAACATCTCGTGTAACCACGACCTGTGAGCATCCCTTGCCATGACTAACCTGCACCACCGATTTACATCGCCGCTAACCACCATCCATTGCGTGACCATCGCGACGAGCAGCCAAACCTCGACATACCCTTCCTCGTCGGTGCGACCAACGCAGCTCGGCAGTAAATCGAGTCTTCCCATAACTCGATTCGCCTTTAATTAAAGATACACAGTCGAACTCTGAGACTCCTCGCCTACGAAGATGCTTCCAGAAACCCAAAAATCGAATATGCTTCACCCCCAATCGGAGGCTACATGATGCCGCGAACAATTCGTGCTTCCCTTCCTTTTATTTGCGAAATCGATTAGATTTCGAGTTGAAGAGGATGGGAAAAGCAATATGTATTTTCGTTCGAACGAAACTTGAAGAGGGATGCCATTTCTTTTTTTCTGATGCCGAGAGGGTTAGTAGCAGAAGGACGAGAAGCACGCTTATTTATTTTCGTTCATTTGCTTTTGAACGAAGCCATATTTTTTCTGGCTTTAGAAATGAAGATGGAAACAAGGTCGAGATATTTGAATAAACTGTTGGATTGATTGAGTGAAAGAAAGGGAATGTTGCATGAAGCAGTGGGCGAACAGTGATCTGAGTTATAGAGAAAGTTTTGCTGCGAAAGAAATACAGCTGAATGGTTGACCAAATATAAATATAAATATAAATTTTAAATTCAAATTGTCTCGATAATTGCAACTCAAAATCTTGACCTCCTATCGAGGCATGCCGCTAGGCATTTATAATGTTATACCCCTATTCCGGACGCAGGTGGAAAAGGTTTCGAGTCCTAATTCAATCGTATGGAGAAGATAGCTTTTTGAAACCAGTTATTATATTAAATTTCGGTTTAATTTCAGCGCGTTTACATATCTTACGATCACACGACAACTCCAAAGACTAGGAAATTTGAAATACTATAATAATACAATATTACGGATCAAATGGAACTGGTTTCGTCGCAATCCGAGACTGTGCCTCGAAAGACTATTTTTTAAACATCGATTCAAACGATATAATTTTAAAACTTAATAAAACACTTCCAAATTTAATTTTAACACTTTTACTATCTTCAGTACTATCAATATAAATTTTACAAACCCTTAAATTATTTTTAATAGGCTTCAAACTCCAGATTCATCATTTTACCCAATTTCCAGTAATTAAATCCAATAATTAAATTTCCAAATAATAGTGATATTTGAATTCAAGTTAGAAACTAACTATGAAATATTTAAAAACGATTAAATATTCCGATTTCAAGCAACCGAAAATTCCAGGTCGTCACAACATACTTTTCATTTATTTCCAGTTTATTCATATTAAGGTATTTCTTATCAATTTATATTCATTTTATTCAGTTTATTAAACATTTATTATTTATATAGCTTGATTAATATAAATAATCATTCATGGGTCTTTTCACTTAAGTTTCTTAACTCTTTAAATTACATTCATTTCCTTATAAAGTGTCATTGAATTTCTTTCTATTTTTTGAATCATTTCAACATTTTTATTTAATTAATATAGTATTCACTTTTACCATTCACTTCAAATGTAATTAGCTTCAAATCTTAACTTAAGTTTATAATCATTTACTTATAGTATTCACTGTTCTATTAAATTTAATTACTAGTATCTAATATTATTAACTTAAGTTTATAACATTTTTGTAACATTAGAATTCTTATTTATAGAAATAATTCCATTTGATCACTTTCACTACTTAAGTTTTACTGGTGTAATATTCTATCACATATCCTATTTAACATAACAACTTTTTAAACATATCTGGTAAGTTATATGTATGTTTTAACAATGTAATTGAATGTTACACAAGTCTATCTTATTCCTTTTAGTTAACAAAATGTTCTACATTTTCTACATTTCATATCTTTTTAATTTATAGGTGACAACCTTCAATTTCTATACATTTCATTATCACTTAACTCTTAATTTCATTTTTTTCATTTTAGAAGCTTCCAATTATTAAAATATTCAAGACATCATTCATTATAATACTTAAAATTTCTAATTTATAAAAACTTAAGAACTAAATACCGGGTTTTGCTTTTCAAATCATTTCAAAACACACACACTCGCACACACACATATATTCATATCTCTTATATATCATATCATATTTAGAAATTAAAGTTTATTCATCAAAATGAATATGGAGTAAAACTACTACGGTGGTCTACCAACTTTGAAACTCCAAAATAAATGTCGATGATGCGATGATCAACGAAATTATCTTCCAACAACAAAGAGGGGAGTACAGAACTTGTTTCCTTCCAAAATTCCTTTAAAACATTTATTTCAAATCACATTGAAATATTTATATTAGAAATTACTTCCAAATCATGCTAATATCATTTTCCAAAATCTTTTGAAAGCAATTTTTCAAAAATGCTGGAACTTAAGTTTTCAAATTTCAATTTATATTCATTTTATTTGTAAATTCTAAAATTTCACTTCCTAACAAACAAACATCTCATATCCAACTATATCATTTATAAAATTATTCTTTATATACAAAATATAATACTAGACAAAATTATTTCATTTACCTATATTTCAAAGCAATATTGTGTCGGTTTGCCCTATTAAGTGTTTAGAAATCCTATTGATATAATAGCGTCTTATGTACCGATCGGAATTTATAAATACTAAACATAACAAACTAACACAGTACAAAAACCTTTTATACACTAACAAATACGCTCTCTTATATATATACACTCAGCGACTCCTTCTAGGGTATTACTACCCTATTTCTAATGAGTCAGACCCCACAAAGCTAAGGTTATTGCTAAACCTCGCTCTGATACCAACTGTAACAACTCACCTTTTTGAACGGTTTAAATTCACATGTCAAACTCAAACCATTTAAAAGGAAGGACCGTTATGGGGTAAATAAGAAAAGCAGAGAAAGAAAGGAAAACAAACACAGAATCTCACAACGGAATGAAAAAATATAATAATCAAATAAACAGTTCATGAAGCTATTTTAAAAATAATATTTGATCAAACTTTACAATACAGATCAAAGTTACATACAATAGGAATAAATAAATAAATGCAACGAAACAATATGATGCAGTGGGATGAACATAATAAATAATAATGGTACTAAATCTTCATCTTCGTCCTCCAAAAGCAGCCTTTGATACACTGAAAAGCTCAAAATGACCCGAACGAATTGAAAAGACAAAACACTCGAGTCAGAACAAAAAGATCTCATGTAAGTTAAATCAACAGTAAATGAATAGAGTGTAACAGCATCAAAGATTTTTATGGGGTTTGAAATCTCCTATACAGTGTCTAAAATGAATGCAATAATTTAAGAGATGTTCAGGATTCCATCTCCTAAGGATATGTTAAATTATCCACATACATAGTACAATATGCTACCATAATAGTGTCTATAGTAAGTATTAAAATAGCGTTAAGGCGTTACCCATATCCCCCTTAACATATTTTTATATATTCCTGCAGTCTATATAGTACCGCAATTCCTCCGTAAACTGGAGGGTTATCAAAAGGCATTCCATAGGTATGGTACAAACCAAACTCGTAGAAGGCGCGATGAAGCATGTGACAAGTTATGCGAGGCAATTCCCCGAATAGCACACTGCCATTTTGCGGATCCGAACTGGAGGGTTATCATGAATCAAAGAATGCAGCATTACTCATTATCTAAATTTTGATTTCACTATGGAAATGTGTGAGCGAATACATAGGAAGACATCTTTCAATATTACTGCGTATGAAAACATCATATAGCATAAGTATGGTTTTGTACACTAGGCTTACAAAATGAAACCATTTACTCAAAAATGGTAGCATTGCATTTCATAAAAAAGAATTACATGTAATTTAATATCTAGTTTGGAGATATATACATCTAATCATCATATGTCTTCTGGTATTATTGAACCTAGAGCAGCACAGCGAAAAATTCCATCTGTTATTTAAGAGCAAAACAACTATCATATCGATTCCATTTCAGGTCAATAACTTTGAAAATGGACTATTTATATAGTAAGCGGCAAACGATATATACAGACATGTGATAACCTGATTTTACGAGAATTAGAATCTGCCTAACCCTCATCACCACAAAAAAGCTACAAATTTCTAATAGAGATTCATTTACACATCACTATGTCCCCTATAAAACAAATACAGGCATAGCAACAATGCACATCAGCTATTATCTGATATTCGGATCATCGGCTATTTGTAAAGATTGCAAAATTCATACTTCACAATTAACGACTCTTCTCCATAAACCATATAAAAACTACACTAAGAACAACGAAAGAGCAAAATAGTTAACATTAACACACCTCTAATAGAAATGAAAATACTGACCCACATCAATCTCTTTTAGTCCCGCATGGAAATGTAGAACGCACGGAGCACTTACAAATAGAAAACGCAACTGAAAACAATATCATGTGTCCCAAAGAACTAAATTGAGTGCAACCAGTGAAAAAATTCCAGAGTAAACAAGCGAACTATATGTCAAAAGGAAACTTCTCCTACTGATAAGACATAAAATGTAAATAAAACTCAATTCAACAACGGAGAATAATTACATGAGGGATTCAATATACCGGTAGTGACAAAAAATAATGATTAAGACTTCTTAAATACATCTTTACCCGATGATATTAAGCCAGATTTAATCATAAAAGAGGTTGCAGAATTCACAAATGATCAGCTGTAAAAGCATGAAACTATTCAAGGTAAGAGTGAGTATGTAAGCATTCAAGAGGGAAATCGATGATTACATATTTACTATATATGGATGACTTAATGATATTTGGTAAAGCAAGCATTAAAAATGCAAGTACAATATGCATCATTTTTTAGTCAGCTATAAAATTATGCATGCCTAAGAATGAATAAGATTAAATCTAGTGTATATATATCAACAATTATGCACTGAGGAATACTGAAATACAAGTGATGCAAAATGAAGAGGTTTGCTTACCCATGAAATATCCTGGTGTTAATCAACACTTCATATTTTTCCAGAACATACCCCTCATCTCTTATTCTGTAAAACATCTCCTCAATCATAACATCTATATCAACCGATCTTGATTGAGATCTCATTACAAATTCATGTACCTCCCTTCTTATTTCTATCATGTTGCATCCTGGTGGTTTTCTTATATTTTTCTTTGCCATTAATTCTCTTAATTTGCTGCTCTCATCCTAGCTTCTTGTAGATGCATATAAGTTTAATAACAAAACATATGTTCCTCTGTTTTTAGGACCAAGCTCTTGTAATTTGCTTGCTATTTTCTCAGTTACCTTGATGTTTTTAAGTACTCCAAGCACTTAATAGACTAATCAAAATGAAGTAATCTGGATTCATCGGCATATTGTTAATCAACTCTTATGCTTCGTTTATTCAACCTGCATGATCCAGTAAATCCAGCATGCATCCATAGTGCTCCATGATAGGGGTAACATTGTAAACATTTGAAAAATCTTGAAGTAAAATTTGCTATTATTGATCAACCCAGCATGGCTACAAGCAGTTAAAACACTAATAAAAGCGACCACGTCTAGTTTAATTTCTTCGTTTGCATCTTTCTCTGAAATTCATTTAATGCTCTTTCCCTGTCCCTAGAGGTTGCTAACCCTACAATAAGGCTGTCTATGTGACGACCCGAACTCA
Organism: Allium cepa; assembly: GCA_030765085.1. Lineage (NCBI taxonomy): Eukaryota > Viridiplantae > Streptophyta > Magnoliopsida > Asparagales > Amaryllidaceae > Allium > Allium cepa. The sequence goes on from CM060932.1 coordinate 444,162,587, forward strand.
ATGCCCGACAAACGACATCGAAATCCATATCGTCGGAGCTTGCAACAACACTAGATGAAAAACAACACAGCGGAAACAAATGATGATTATATTGATATACAATATAGATACAAGGATAGATACAACATTAATAACAACAACCCAACACCATCAGAGAATATATACAACACAACATCACATTAGAAATATATCGACATTAGCAAAATCCTCAAGAGAATCCAACACTGCAACTCCAAACCAAAACTCCAAAGCCAAAGCTCTAAACTTCAAGCTCAAACCATCATCAAGTTAAACTGAAGCAAATGCGATCCCGAACGCGATTGCCAACCAAAATCTTCAAAGGTCCAAAGACTGAAGAAGTTTTCCAAATGCTACCAAAACCAAAGACTTCGAAGGCTATCGAATCTACACCTACTATTTGATTATCTGAAAAACCCAACTCTAGACTGTCCGTGTGGAGAATTGTGGGCACCCAAAGTTTAGGAAGGGAACAACAAACTCCTGGTCAGTAATGAGACTGGTGTGAGCAAACAAAAGCAATTTTATATTCAAAACAAATAACAAAAGAATTTTTAAAATGTTGAAATCCGCAATGCTTTTTGGAAAATGAAACTACCATAAGGCCTCCCGGCACACACACCATGCAATCACACACTAGGGGAAGATTTCTCCTTATGATAGTCAAACATGCTTACTACGCAAAATCCTTTTGATATTATTATTAGTGCATAGTGGAAAACATTTCGAAAGTATAATATTAATCATTACCAGCATAGGTACCATTATATTATGCCAGCTATAACTACTACCTAAGGTGGCAGGTTATACAATTGCCATCGTAAAGGCTCGTATTGTTTGATTGGATTTCCAACAAATGGTCGGGCCAAGGAACTTTCCATTGCCACATGGGTACGCCTCTAGAGGGACGTCCCGAGAACCTACCCGGATTTCTGCCAACACAAGGCCGGTTTACTCCCTACCCAGGAGTAACACCTAAGATATGCCATCCCCGGTCATTTGCGACCTTTATCCGAGGATTCTCAACCACAAAGCAACATCACACAGTAATAAATTTACAGTGTCCACATGAGTTAAGTATCCGGGCTCCATACCATGATACCACCCTTTTCCAGAAGAAATGGACATACACTAGGGGCGCGACCACTGCAACCTTGCCGCATCTTTCCTGTTTCGACCATTTCTGAGGTATGAGGTCCCGATGCAGTCTCATTCACAAAGCTACACTTTTCACAAAGCCATGCTTCAATCAACAAATGATCAGCAGCACTTCGTATGCCAAATTACCAAATTGGGAATGTATCACTAGTAACCATCAACTACATAACCTCTGAGCTCGTACGTCTCAGAGAAGGGAATTTAGCTTAGAGAATAAATCTCCGCCACCAATTAGAAATGTATTTGATAGAAACCAGCTTTACATCTCAAAGTGTAACGTCTGCCACACATCCATACAAGTCTGTTCTGGGTTCGAACAGAACTGAAGGCACTTCCGAAGAAGCCCTTGCAATCCGGGCATTCACAATCCCGATCGGACTCCCCATCACATATGGAGATCTCTATACCTTAGCTACTCAGTGCAGAGTCATTCGATGGGTTATCCTTTCATTCTCGAAGACATCCGGTCTTCACCGCCGGTCTTCAAATGCTATCCATAACGTCGTATCATTATTCGAAATGGTTTATATGACACAAGGTCCTCTCCCGGCAAAACCGAATAATGAGCGCAATATTTAAAACATATGGATATTGAGATTTTAGTCAAGTCACAACTTTAAAACCCAAAACCTTTCAAATGGTTTAAACAAATTACCATTTTTAAATCTTTAAACAAAATGAGTCCCTCCACAAAGTTCACCCATTTTTCACAAAGATTCATTCACAGATTTCAAAACAATTTCCATTTCAAATCTTTTATAAAAAGGATACACCTTTAAGATTCCTTTTCGATTTGAAAACAAAGTATACAAATCTTTTACAAAGATTCATTCATAATCTTTCAAAACAATTTCCCTTTCAAATTGGATTAACTCGTCCAATCTTTAAATTAAAGATTTAATTCATAGCTTTCAAAACCATTTACAAAGATTCATTCATAACTTGGAAAACAATTTTCACTTCAAACTTGAAATCTTTTCAACACAAATTGGAAATTCTTTCCTTATATGAAAGCTTTTATTATTTGAAAACAAATAGTTTTTCATTTTGGAAAAATCCGATTACATTTATACAAGTTAAAGCCCTTGGGTTAAATTCAAATTCCTAAAACAATACTTTTAAAATGGTTTAATACCCATATAAAACACATTTATAACTTGTATAACATTTTTAAACCATAATTTCCAATCATGAATTCATTTTCAAATTTTGAATTAAAATTCAAATCAAATTATTTAAATATCAAAACTTTATCAAGTTATTCAAAATAACTTTCATCTTCAAAACTTCTTTTCAAAAGCTTTTTACATTTAACCCAAATCCATTTCCAAAACCATTAGGATTCAAAATCCAACTTTAAAACCATTTCAAAAATCTATGACTTAACCAATTTCCTTGTGCAATCCATATTTGTGTGTGTATAGTGTAGTCTAGAGGTTTTACACAATGGTGCAACATCATCAATCATCACAGATTCAAGCACAGTAATTATAGATAAGCGGTATATCTCTATAACGCTTATCTTCCATTCACAGATCCTTCGATAAATAATAAACATTTACCACAGATAAATATATTACATTCATCCCAGCTTGAATTAAAACAATTCATATCACAAAGCATCACACAGTAGAGATATCAAACAATTCAAAGCAGTTTAAACAATTCAAACATCCATAAGTAAGGTTAATTGATCATTTAATTAATTGGAACCAGATTAATCACCAATCCTGGTTGATTAACATTAGTTAATTACATATTATGTTAATTAATTACCCCTCAATTATTTATTAATTAACCTTAATTAATGAATTAATCAACCTTTAATTATTAAAGAGTTATTCTTAATTATTTATTAATTAACCTTTAATTATTAATTAATCATTTTTAGTTAATAAATAAATCATTAAATAATTAATCCCTAATTATTTAATTATTCTTTAATTAGTTAACCTTAATTAATTAATAAATTAATTAACCTTTAATTAATTACTACTTAATTAATTAGAAAAAACTAATCATCCTCTAATTAATTAATCATTAAGTAAATAATCCTTAATTATCCCTTAATTATTCTTTAGTTACATGATTAATCACTTAAATCATTAAATTAATTTACCTTAATTACTTTTATTAAGTAATTAACTTTAAGTATTTAATTTCCCTTAACAAATAAATTAACTTAGACTTTAAATGTTAATTAACAATTAGAACATTTGTAATATTATTAAGTTTATTTAAAATAAACTTTAAAAATAAAGGTTATGTATATTTTTAAGCATCTTAAAGCTTGGTAAATTTAAAACAATTTTATTAGAAAACCTTATTAACCAATTTAAAACTTGGATAACATCTAATATTTAATAATTGGTTTTAAAAAAATTTATTTTCAATAAACTTGATTTTCTTTTACAATTTGATACTGTTTTTGCATCAAATCAAATAACCCAAGCAAAACTTGTTCTACCCGAGCTTGACCCAGAGCCAACCCACGATTCCATCTGCTCCGAGAAAAACGATTGTTTTCTCGTGCTTGAACCCGAGCACATTATCGTCTTCCCAAACTTAAACAATTCCAACAATCCAAGTGTGCACCGTGCACATGCACAGTCATCATGATGATCTTCGATCGATGCTGCAACCTTTGCCGAATCGACGTCAACCACCCTCAACCACCAAAGCACCCAGAAAATCGAAATATTGATGAAATCACAATCGAGCTTTATAACCCAACTGACATTAAAACTTGATCACCTGAAACCCCTTCGTTTTGACACCTCTGGCTGCCATAGACCCTACGAACACGACCACGGATTCGCCAGAACCTCCTCCTCTTGTTCCCCCAGGTGCAATCGACCCAATTGCTTCAACGACGACAAACTTTCTCGAGCCAAACTGGGTTATTCAACCCTAAATCCACGTCAATCGATCGCCACGACGCATTGGAAATTCCTTTATTATTTTTCCGTTGATCATCATCCACCATGCTATCATCGATGTTGAGCACGATCCCTAGTTCGACGTTGATCGTCAGAGTTTTACGAAAATGAAATCCCCGTTTGACAAATAAGTTCTTTCGATTTACTAAACTAAAAATTGTGAAACAATTCCCTAACTTCATCATTTCATAAATCGAAACTGGTTATGTAATCGAGACTTGAAATTAAAATATTAAATTTTCCTGCTTTTTTTCCTTTTCTTTTCAAACCTTTACTGTAAATATTTTGTTTTTAATAATTACTGGGTATAAACACCTAAAATAAATTTTAAAAACAATATTGCAGTCTTATGATCATTTTCTATTTATAAATCAAAATCTAAAATTCTTTAATGACCTTAAGTTTGAGCTTCAACAGAGTGCAATATTTTAATTTCAATTATTAATTTAATTATCAATTTAAACTTAGATAAAATCCGGGAATGTTACAGATTTCCCCCTTAAGAAAATTTCGTCCTTGAAATTTACCCGGGGGACAACCAAGAACAGACGAAAGATAGAGAAATATATTTTCAGATCAAACTGAAGATCTATTCTACATTTGGCTTACCAAATCATAATATCAACAATAGATATGAGAACAAACTCATTTAATATTTCACGAAGTACTCGGGTTGTGATGACCCGGAATTTCTAACAATTTAAATTGGAATAATTAATTGATTTTAAATATTTAAAAGTTAATTTTAATTCGAATTCAAGATATTAATATTTACCTGATAATTAATTTATTGAATTATATAAACTGAAGAGTTGGGTAAATGTTGAAGTTGGACTTTTAAGCCTGTTAAAAATGATTTGAAGGCTTATAAAATTTGTATTGATAGCACTGAAGGTAGCGAAAGTATTGAAATTGAGTTTGGTAGTGTTTTGTTCAGTTTTAATAATATATCGTTTAAATTGACATTTAAAAATAGCTTTCCGAGGCACAGTCTCGGAATTCGACGAAACCAGTTCCATTGGATCCGTAATAGTTAGTTATTATCGGATTTCAATTTTCGTAGCAATCGGAGTTGTCGTTTGACCTTGGCGGCTCAAAACGCTTTGAACTATTTTAATCGTTTTAATTTAAAATTGATCGTTTACTTCTGTAACTCGCACATACGATTAAATTAGCTTTCGAAACACGTTCCATCGTATTCGGAATACGGGTAAAGCTTTATAATTGCCTCGCGGCATTCCTTAAGAGGAGTTCGAAATTCGAAGTTGCAATCGATGAGGCAATTTGAAAGTTTAATATAGGATAATAGAAATTTAAAATAAATTAGTACAGATATTTTTAACAGCACGAGATATTTTTGAATATTTAATTCTATAATAATCAAATCTTACGCTAGAAGCTATTGGCAAGTTATACATTTTCGTTCCTCTCTATTCTCGGTAGTATTCACATAACTATTGCCATTTCCCTCAATTAAAAAAAAACAAATGAAATAACCGAAACCCTTTTCCTCTCTCGAATCAAAATAAACATGGCCGAAGCCTCCAGAAATTGCAATTAAGTATGGCGATCGAAAGGAGGGGAGGGCCGCAGCGCCATGCGTGCGATTGTAGGGGCTTAAGTATCGCGTTGTCGAATCGAAGCAGGTGGGTCGCGACGCGGCGATTACAGGATGGCAGGGAATCGTCGAGATCGGCGTTGATAGGGCTCGTGGGTAGCAATGTTGGTGATTTTTGTGCCTGCGATTTTGGCTAGATAGAGGTGCGTGTGTTTGCGTGAGATGTTCGGCAGCGAAATCGAGTCAGGCTCGGCGAAGTTGGCCGATTAAAGCAGTGAGGAAAGGGGAGGCAGAGTGGTCATGCGGGTTTCGAGGCAGCCAATGCAAATTATAGTGGAGATGGGTTTCGCATGTGAGTAATTTTGTTTTCCCTTTACAAGCTTTAAAGTTAGCGAATTTCTTTGTACATTTGTGTGACTCGAAGAAGGGTTCGAGTGAAAAGGAGGGAAACTTGAGTTGGAACTCGGGTTTCGCATGTGAGAAGCGGTACTGTGTTGTTGTAAAATAATAAAAGAAAATAAAAATAATAGATGTGTATAAACAAGAAAAAAAGAGAAAAAGAAAAATAACTCGAAGCAGGGTCGAGTTATCCATGGGTTCAACCGAAGTCAGGAAACCCAAAATTTAAAACCTGTGTAATAGGTTTTAGATATGTGGACATGGGAATATTTTGATCATTTATACATTCTTTAAATTTAATGTCTTGCAAAACTTTAAATTAAGGGCGGTTTGATGATTAAATTAAGTTTGTTAAATACTTAAAAGATATTTAAACCTTAATTATTTTATAAATAGCGTTAAATATTAATTAAAGGTAAATGTTTGATAGCGTGATTTAGCATTTATCAAAGAGGATGTTTAACTTTAGTAAAATTAAGATTTGACAAGTTATGAAATAAGTTAAGAATTAATTAAGTAATTCGTTGTAATTAGTGATTGATTAATTTGTTTTTAGTGATTAACAAATGGGTAATTAAGTTTTATAAATTGACAATGAAGGTTGTTGATGAATAGTTATTGAGTAATGAATCAATAACTACTTAATGAAATTAATAAAATATAATTATTTTGTGTAATAATCAAGAGATTTACTAAGATTATTAATTAAGGAGAAATTCGATTTAATTAACAAAGTAAATAATGGATAGTTAATTACAGGATTGAGATTAATCGAGAATGAATAATGTTGTGGTTGAATTAAAGTAAAGTATTAGATGGGAATATATACATATAATTGGAAATCCTTAATTTGTTTGATTAATGATGTATTCAAAGATTGATTAATCAAAAAATCGATTAGTCTGTAATAAGAGATTAATATAAGTAATTAAGGATAAATGAATTTAATACAATTTATTAATTTATGGGGTAATTAAGGATTACTTATTGATTTTGGTTGAGGGTAATTAATATCGAGAAATTGATTAAAGAGAATTACTTTAACGTAATTGAAGATAATTAATCCAATGTGATTAATTAAGATGAATAATGAAGGATTGATTAATTAATTGATTTGAAATTAATTGATATTTAATGAAGGAATCTAAGTGATTGATGGTTGAAATTCAATTTAAATGAATTGAATTGATTGGTGTGATTAAGCTTTGCTATGGATAATTGAATGGTATTTAATGTTTTGGATGAGTAATTATCTTTGATATGAAATATAGTGTATTTTATTTGAATATCTTGGGTTAGAATAACATGAGTTTCGAAGAGGCTGGGAACGGGTATTGGGAAATTCCCGGAACCACTTCGAAATCTTATAAATTGATATGTGAGATTAACAAGTTGGAATGACACATTTTAAGTGAATCGGACCATTTAATCGAAATGTTGTCCTTCGGGAAACTTATGTGTGAAATAAATTATGTCTATGACATATTGTGGATTTGTAAAATTGGTTTGAGTTACCCGGGTTTTGTTTAAGTTGTATGCTGTGGTATTCCATGTTAGTTGGATTTACTCACTCTGGTTTCCAGCCTGACCCGGGTGTTACTTTCATGTAATACTCGGGTCAGACCGAATATTACAGATTTTCAGGTTAGGACGTTCTGGAGCTCAGGAGGTGAGCTGGAGGCAATTTCGTATAGAGTATATCCGCTGTATTTATATTATTGTTAATCTGAGTCATGATAATTGTAAAAATTCAGTGATTGTATATTATGTGAAACTCTGATGTATATTAAATGTAACCGACAGTTATAATATTCTTTTGTAAACTGTTATTATTTATTATATTTTATCCGCTGCGATTGTGAGATGTTTGGTGTTTCTGTTCTTCTTCTTCTATCTCTATTCTTCTTTTCCATAACTATCTGGAATTTTCGGCTTCGGAAATTTCGGGTCGTTACATTTGGTATCAGAGCTGAAAGGTTAAGCGAGAACCTTGGCTCTGGTGGGGATTGCTCATTAAATAGAGTTCGTAAAACTCTAGAATGAGTTGAGAGTATAAATATATGAGAGCGTACTTGTTATTTTCTTATATAAAGATTTTAAATGATTTTATATAAAAATATATTTTGATATATATAGGAATATTTCATTCTAATAAATATTAAGGCGATTGGTCGTTAAATTATTGGAATTAAACTGAGAAGTAATATAATGCAACCAAACTGAAGTCTTGAATTGTAATTAAATTAAGTAGAAATAGAAATACAACTAAAATAAATTTTAATGAATTGAAAATGGAATTCAAAATCTGGTCCCAGAATTTGAAAATTTTGTTTCAAAAAAAATATATAGTAAATAAGTATAAATTGGGTAATTGGGACTTGTTGGAAATAGTGGGTTGTTTGAATTTTGATTTGAATTTAAACCAAAGGTGGTTTAAAAATTTTAAATATGGCTGAGAGGGCCAAGAAATAAATATGTATGTATGTATGGATATACATGATATCAAAGATAATTTGAAATAAATTCTAAGAGGTTGAGTTTTGATTTTTCTCTGAAGTGATGTAAATAAAAAAAAATAACCCAAAGTGATATAGGTTTTGAACTTATAAAAGGGTAAGAATTTTGAAGTTTGAAGCGGGAATTCAAATTTAGTAAGGTTGATTGGATTAAGTATATTGGAATTTAACTTGGAAAGTTAAATGGTTGATTGGAATTAGGAATTTGTGTGATCTCAAAACGGGTTTGAGTTTTAAAAATTGAAAATGGATAGATGTTTTAAAATAAATTGAATGATAAAAATCTTTGAATTGAGAATAGTATTGTATAAATAAAATAAATTTGAACAATTGAATTGTAAAATAAACTTGTTTAAGAACTGGCTTCAAAACTGAAAGATAAAATTTAATAATAAATTAAAATTTTAAAATAAAATTGCATTGAACCATGAAATACATAAGTAAAGATAATTTAAAATGGAATTTTGAAAATTTAACTCGAATTTATATAATTCGAGATGGTTTAAATTCAAGATTTAGATTGAATTAGTTCAAAAATTTAATGTGGTTTGAATTAAGTGAATTATTGATTGAAGATGTATAAGTTTAAAAATTTAAATGGGAAATTAATTTTGATTATATTGAAATGATTTGAATTTGGAATGAGTGCAACTGATGAATAATTCAGATTGATTGGAATAATTTGAAATTATAATATAAGTTGAACAAGATTAAAATCAACTAGAATTTGATTTAAATTGGGGGAGGAATCAAGATTGATTCAACTTGAATTGGGAATTAATAAAGTCCAATGGAATTTGGAGTTATTTGAATTGGAATTGGGTCAATTTAAATGGAGATTTAAATTGAATTGTTGGGGAAGTGAATAGTTGGCTCTTGACTATTTTTAATATAAATTGTTTTGATATAAACTCATTTTTCCTAAGCTATTAAATATATACACAACCTTTCTTTCTTAAAGCCATATTATTTTATACTTGTTTTACGATTATTTTTGGAACTATTTAACCATTTTTCGACTGTTTCCTAAACAAATTACTATTTTTCAACTATGTTACAAACTAATTTCTATTTTACAACTATTTTACAATTATTTGAAATTTCTGAAACTATTCAACTATTTTTCGACTATTTTACAATTAGTTAACTATTTCATAGCTATTTTGTACGCTAATTATTATTTTTTAACTACTTATCTATTTTTCAATTTTCAAGCTATTTTTCTAAAAATAAACTGGTCGAAGTTCAAACTGTTAGTGATTTAATACCCAATTAAGATAAGAATTGAAGTGATAATCCAAATAAGGATTAAAGGAAAATGGGAATAAGTGAGTATATCTCACTCTGAAGGATTTTTGAAGGTATTTGAAGTATAAAAGGAATTTTATACCTGTTTGAAAAGATCCAAAGTTTTTAAAATTTTATATATCTGTATATATATAAAGGATCTTATGAGGAATTTGGAAAAAAAAGGTTTTGGGAACCTTTGGATTTGGAAAGGCTTTTGATTTTTGGGTAAAATCAATATTGAATTTGGAAAGCCTAGTTTGAAAATTATCGATTTTGGGATAATCGATTTTGTGTAAAGGAGCATTGTATGATATCATACTAGGTGTATGATTTGAAGATACTATATGCGTATAGTATAAAATATTTTGATGATGGCTCTGGGGAAAAAGGCGCTCCCTTGAAATGAACTTCTCAGGAGTGCCACCGGGTGGTGCTGCCTTGAGCCCAAGGGGGGTTCTAAAGTTGATCCTGTGAGGAGTCCGGACAAAACTAGTTCCTTAGGATTATTGGGTAGCGTAAGTCGATGGCGTTGATGCCTACAGGGGCATTTGGGTTATGCTGTGACGACAGTGTAACTCGATGTCGCTGCGATCTACTGTGGGGACCATAGCGAAAATCGTGTGGAGGATGAGTGTCAACGGTCTACACTTGATTTTGCCGGGAAGGCAACGCAACATCGGTAGACTACGATCTATGGTCAAGTGGAGTGGAGAAGTTTCATTTTTGGCAGCGAAATTCGATGGCGCTGATGCCTACAGTTATATGGGTTTTTGCTGTGATAGCTACGTAACCCCAGTTGTAGCTGCGATCTGTCGTGGGTTCCATGGTGTAATCGTGGGGGCGCGGAGGCCTACAGTCATCTGTGGATTTTGTCGAGACGGCAACGTAACCATCGGGTTAACTGCGACCATGGATGGGGGTGATGATTTCCAGAGCATTCTCACCAAAGATATTTCCTCTATATTTTCAAAAATTGATTTCTATTATTTCAATAAGATTATTTTCAAAAATATTTTCACTGGATGTTGAGAATGAGTCTGCTAAGTACTTATAGATTTTCAGTTCTACGCCTGATCAACGTATGACTTAATTTCTATGAGAACAAGGATGGACTGGTTGAGACATCGAGTTATAAAAAGTATTTTTTTATAAAGAGTTATTTTAATAATATGATATGAATTTAAAAGCATTTCTAAAATTTTTAAATAAAGATATTGGAATTTTGGAAAATAAGGAAACCCAAACTGGAATTATAAAATAAAATTTGAAACTCGGGAAATTTAAGAAGTGATTCTTTGTCATTAAAATCGAATATTGATTTAGAAGTTGAAAATAAGCTAATTGGTTAAATAATTGTTTGATTGAATACGTTAATAAAATTTAACTTTGATAAATAAATGGATTGTAAATTAATAATGGAGTTTTGAAATGAATTCAAATTATAAATAGAACTCGACTTGGATTTAATAATGAAATAAATTAGAAGAGATGTTGTAAAAATAAAATAGGGTTGGATTGAAAAATAAATGTGATGGTTTGAATATAAATAAAATTCAAGTGAGTTATAAGTAATATTTAACGCAATGTGCAAGTAACTTAGATATAATGGATGTGTTGTTGAATGAAATGAAAGTGATAATAATAGAATTGGTTTGAGTTCCACACAAAACCCAAGTGAGTAGAAATAAATTGAGAATGGTTTTGTGTAGATAAAATAAATTTGAAAATGGATTAAGTAAGTAAATTCAAAAAAATTTAAAATGGGTTAATGGAATTAAATAATAAATGAAGGAAGTCTGCTTGAATAGAAATTAAATTAAAGTTTTAATTGGAGTTGGGTTATCTGGATGAACTTAAGTTATGAAGTCGAACTAATTAGAAGAAAGAAAATTAACTTAAGTTTAAAATTAATAAGAGTTTGGCTTCGAGCAAAAGTGAAATATTATAAAAATTTGGGTTAGATTTATTTATTGTGAAATGAGTATTAGTGTAAGCATTTGTCAAGCCCTTGAAATAGTTTTTAAATGAAACCAATGCGGAGATGAAATGAAATGCATATGTATGGTTGGAGAATAAATTAGAAATGAAACGGAATTAAATACAGGATGAGTTGAAATTAATTTGAAGTATTTATAAACTAAAATAGACACTCTATTAAGCAAGTATCGCTGAATTGGCATACAATGAAATAGATGGGCTAACTGAATTAAATGGAATTTGATTCGATGAGAACCAAATTGAATGGAAGTAAACTTAAGTTGATGTTGGAATAAATTAAAATAAATTAATGTAAGTTTAAAATTATGGAAGCTTGGCTTTGAATAAGGGTAAAAGCCATTAAATAAAAGCTCGGTTTAAATTAATTTGGGAATGGTTAGTAGTACACAAGCATGGAATTTGTCGGGCTAAATAAAATGATTGTGAATAAATTAAAATGGAATTGAGTTAAATAAAATTGAGTTGGAATCAATTTTTATTGGTTATAAAACTTAAGTAATTAGTTATTCACATAGATATTATCAAATTGCGTAGAAATAATTGTCGTTTAACGTAAAACGAGATTTAATTAAATTCTATGAATTAGTGGAAGCAAATATAATTGATTTTTGAATCAATTGATATGAATATGAGTTTGTTTTGCTTAAAAATGAAATGAATGTAAGCAATTGCATTGTAAACCATTAAAATTGAATGAAATGGCCTATGAATTTGGTTGGAAGCAATTGGATTTGCTTAAATTATATAAATCGCCTATAGTAAGCGTTTGGTGCTTGTTGCTTTTGAATTGCTCGTGTTTAGCCATTAGAAGTAAGTGCAATGCTAATAGAATTTCTATATGTGACACTTACATATTTAAATTGAGTAAGTACAGGTACCTGAAGGCCGTTTGGCTGGATTTGGATTGCACTAATTGTTTAAATAAATAAGCTGCTTGCTTAAAATGCTAAATAAGGTATGCCTACGCAATAAAATTAGGAAATATGAACTGCTTTTGCTTTTTCCGACCGTGTGGGTCGATGTATACATATTTATACCTCTTGTCAAATTGCAAAAGCTCCTCCATACAAGGGAGACTCTGCCAAATTTTTTCGGAAATTTTGGGAGTTAGAAAATTTTTGGAAAATTTTGGGAAAATTTTTGTTAACGACGAAACAATTTCAAATTGGAAATTTAAGTAAATTAGTAAATGAAACTAATATGAATCAGTTATACTTGAAAGATAAAATTCAATATGAAAAATTTTAAAAAATTTAATTCGTATGGAAATGGGGAAAACTAATTTGAATAAAAGTGGGCATGAAACTTATGTAGGAAAATGTATGAAATGATTTGAAAGGTTATGATTGAATATTGCTGCTAAGTAAGATATGCAGGTATTAAGGGAAAGGAAATTGGATTTGATTCTAAAAGATAAATTTGAATTGCCCGACAAAAAGGTATGTATTTAAGTTTCTGTATGAAGTTGGATTGGGTTTTTGATGTAGCCACTTGGCTTTTGTTTTCTTTTGAAATTTGGGAGCCCATAGAGGCCTTTTGTAGTAGTACCGAGCTAGCCGCGCAAAGGAGACGCTGACAAAATTTTTCCGGAATTTAGAGAGTTAGAAAATTTTTGAGGAAATTTTGATAATTCAAAATTTGGTTTTAAATTGAAATTTAAATAATTGAGCAGAAGGGTTTTGTTTGAAACTACAGAAGGTTTTAGGAAGTTGGTGGATGTGATAATGGGTTTTAATAAAGGATAGTTGGTAGAATGTTGAATAGTGAGTTTTGGAAATAAGTAACGGGTAATGGTCCATTCTTCCTAACTAGTAATTTCGGGGACGAAATTCTTTTAAGGGGGGAGGAATGTGACGACCCGGAATTTCTAACAATTTAAATTGGAATAATTAATTGATTTTAAATATTTAAAAGTTAATTTTAATTCGAATTCAAGATATTAATATTTACTTGATAATTAATTTATTGAATTATATAAACTGAAGAGTTGGGTAAATGTTGAAGGTGGACTTTTAAGCCTGTTAAAAATGATTTGAAGGCTTATAAAATTTATATTGATAGTACTGAAGGTAGTGCAAGTGTTGAAATTGAGTTTGGTAGTGTTTTGTTCAGTTTTAATAATATATCGTTTAAATTGACATTTAAAAATAGCTTTGCGAGGCACAGTCTCGGAATTCGACGAAACCAGTTCCATTAGATCCGTAATAGTTAGTTATTATCGGATTTCAATTTTCATAGCAATCGGAGTTGTCGTTTGACCTTGGCGGCTCAAAACGCTTTGAACTATTTTAATCGTTTTAATTTAAAATTGATCGTTTACTTCTGTAACTCGCGCATACGATTAAATTAGCTTTCGAAACACGTTCGATCGTATTCGGAATACGGGTAAAGCTTTATAATTGCCTCGCGGCATTCCTTAAGAGGAGTTCGAAATTCGAAGTTGCAATCGATGAGGCAATTTGAAAGTTTAATATAGGATAATAGAAATTTAAAATAAATTAGTACAGATATTTTTAACAACACGAGATATTTTTGAATATTTAATTCTATAATAATCAAAGCTTACGCTAGAAGCTATTGGCAAGTTATACATTTTCGCTCCTCTCTATTCTCGGTAGTATTCACATAACTATTGCCATTTCCCTCAATTTAAAAAAAAACAAATGAAATAACCGAAACCCTTTTCCTCTCTCGAATCAAAATAAACATGGCCGAAGCCTTCAGAAATTGCAATTAAGTATGGCGATGGAAAGGAGGGGAGGGCCGCAGCGCCGTGCGTGTGATTGTAGGGGCTAAAGCATCGTGTTGTCGAATCGAAGCAGGTGGGTCACGACGCGGCGATTACAGGATGGCAGGGAATCGTCGAGATCGGCATTGTTAGGGCTCGTGGGTAGCAATGTTGGTGATTTTAGTGCTTGCGATTTTGGCTAGATAGAGGTGCGTGTGTGCGCGTGAGATGTTCAGCAGCGAAATCGTGTCAGGCTCGGTGAAGTTGGCCGATTATAGTAGTGAGGAAACGGGAGGCAGAGTGGTCATGCGGGTTTCGACGCAGCCAATGCAAATTACAGTGGAGACGGGTTTCGTATGTGAGTAATTTTGTTTTCCCTTTACAAGCTTTAAAGTTAGCGAATTTCTTTGTACATCTGTGTGACTCGAAGAAGGGTACGAGTGAAAAGGAGGAAAACTCGAGTTGGAACTCGGGTTTCGCATGTGAGAAGCGGTACTGTGTTGTTGTAAACTAATAAAAGAAAATAATAATAATAGATGTGTATAAACAAGAAAAAAAAAGAGAAAAAGAAAAATAACTCGAAGCAGGGTCGAGTTATCCATGGGTTCAACCGAAGTCAGGAAACCCAAAATTTAAAACCTGTGTAATAGGTTTTAGATATGTGGACATGGGAATATTTTGATCATTTATACATTCTTTAAATTTAATGTCTTGCAAAACTTTAAATTAAGGGCGGTTTGATGATTAAATTAAGTTTGTTAAATACTTAAAAGATATTTAAACCTTAATTATTTTATAAATAGCGTTAAATATTAATTAAAGGTAAATGTTTGATAGCGTGATTTAGCATTTATCAAAGAGGATGTTTAACTTTAGTAAAATTAAGATTTGACAAGTTATGAAATAAGTTAAGAATTAATTAAGTAATTCGTTGTAATTAGTGATTGATTAATTTGTTTTTAGTGATTAACAAATGGGTAATTAAGTTTTATAAATTGACAATGAAGGTTGTTGATGAATAGTTATTGAGTAATGAATCAATAACTACTTAATGAAATTAATAAAATATAATTATTTTGTGTAATAATCAAGAGATTTACTAAGATTATTAATTAAGGAGAAATTCGATTTAATTAACAAAGTAAATAATGGATAGTTAATTACAGGATTGAGATTAATCGAGAATGAATAATGTTGTGGTTGAATTAAAGTAAAGTATTAGATGGGAATATATACATATAATTGGAAATCCTTAATTTGTTTGATTAATGATGTATTCAAAGATTGATTAATCAAAAAATTGATTAGTCTGTAATAAGAGATTAATATAAGTAACTAAGGATAAATGAATTTAATACAATTTATTAATTTATGGGGTAATTAAGGATTACTTATTGATTTTGGTTGAGGGTAATTAATATCGAGAAATTGATTAAAGAGAATTACTTTAACGTAATTGAAGATAATTAATCCAATGTGATTAATTAAGATGAATAATGAAGGATTGATTAATTAATTGATTTGAAATTAATTGATATTTAATGAAGGAATCTAAGTGATTGAGGGTTGAAATTCAATTTAAATGAATTGAATTGATTGGTGTGATTAAGCTTTGCTATGGATAATTGAATGGTATTGAATGTTTTGGATGAGTAAGTATCTTTGATATGAAATGTAGTGTATTTTATTTGAATATCTTGGGTTAGAATAACATGAGTTTTGAAGAGACTGGGAACGGGTATTGGGAAATTCCCGGAACCACTTCGAATTCTTATAAATTGATATGTGAGATTAACAAGTTAGAATGACACATTTTAAGTGAATCGGACTATTTAGTCGAAATGTTGGCCTTTGGGAAACTTATGTGTGAAATAAATTATGTCTATGACATATTGTGGATTTGTAAAATTGGTTTGAGTTACCCGGGTTTTGTTTAAGTTGTATGCTGTGGTATTCCATGTTAGTTGGATTTACTCACGCTGGTTTCCAGCCTGACCCGGGTGTTACTTTGATGTAATGCTCGGGTCAGACCGAGTATTACAGATTTTCAGGTTAGGACGTTCTGGAGCTCAGGAGGTGAGATGGAGGCAATTTTGTATAGAGTATATCCGCTGTATTTATATTATTGTTAATTTGAGTCATGATAATTGTAAAAATTCAGTGACTGTATATTATGTGAAACTCTGATGTATACTAAATGTAACCGACAGCTATAATATTCTTTTGTAAACTGTTATTATTTATTATATTTTATCCGCTGCGATTGTGAGATGTTTGGTGTTTCTGTTCTTCTTCTTCTATCTCTTTCTTCTTTTTCGTAACTATTTGGAATTTTCGGCTTCGGAAATTTCGGGTCATTACACGGGTCATACGAATCTACGAAATATACAGGGCACTGGTTAGTTCGAAGGAATAACTAACCATTCGTAGAATATATCAAAAACCAATGAAACAGACAAAAATAGGTTCGACTATGATCTCAGATTCAAGATTTAACTCATTTACGATTTTCTTGAGAAATAAAACTATGTGTAGTTCTTGTGTCGAATAAAACTCAATTTTTTTTATTGTAAACGAGAAGGTTACCTTCTAAAATTCATTTTTATTTATCAGTCTTTGAGGTTAAAGGATCGTCTTTGATTGCATACACCTTCACTACTTGAACTTGCTTCAGTGCTGGGCAATCCTTGATCCTATGTCCCAGCTTGTGGTAGTAATAGCATTCCCTAGATTCCTTTTCTGGCTTCATAAACTGCTCCCTCTTTCCTTGCTTCCTGGGATTCTTGCAACTATTCGAGTAATGGCCTTTCTCCAAGCAATTGAAACAACTAACATCTTTCACCTTGTTATCCTGAGTATTCTTCTTTCCTTTGCCTTTCCATGGTTTCTTTCCGCCGGACTTCCTTTTCCTCCAATTCGGATTGCTTGTATTCCCTTTCCCCCCGAAAGTTCTTGCTTATCCAAAGTATCGTATCTATAACCCATATCGATCAATTCAGAAAAAGAATCTTTTACGTGAGTAGTCATCCTCTCCTGGAATTTCTTGTTCATTTCCCTAAATAAACTTTTCGCTTTTCTTCAAAGGTGTATTCACCAACTCCGGACCAAACCAAGATAATTCATTGAATTTGTTCAATTATTCCTCAAACGATAAACTTCCCTGCTTCAAATCCATGAACTCCTGGTACATTCTAGAGATACCAGCAGATAGCATATATCGCTGCTCGAATACTTCCTTGAATCGACTCCAATTGAACTCATCCACCGGCTCATCCAATATAACAGTTTCCCACCATGCTAAAGCCTCTTCCTAGAGTTGCCAAGAAGCAATCGATCACATCTGATCATCTTCCAATTTTAGTTCTTTGAAAATCCTTTCGCACGATCGAATCTAAGTTTATGCTTCGATAATGGTTTCCTTGCCTATGAATGGCTTTCCACCAAGTTTGGAAAAACTTCAATGTAAATCAGTCAGATTTGGCTGAGGTTGAGTGGGAATAGTTGTTGTCCCCTACCTCGTCCTCTTCTTCTACTTATTCTTACTATCTGTAAATAATAAGAAAACCGATTTAGGCATTCAGACGAGATATCTTAGGGAATAACAATAGTTAAAGAAAATAGACTAAGTAATTTGGGTTTTCGGTTTCATGGGTTGTACTTATTCTAGGGTATACTTCACCCTATCTCTAATGAGCCATCTAAGTGTTACACTTCGTAGGTAAAGTTCCTACTCAACCTTTAGCTCTGATACCACTTGTGACGACCCGAACTCGATAACCGACAAACCACATCGAAATCCATATCACCGAAGCTTGCAACAACATTAGATGAAAAACAACACAGCGGAAACAAATGATGATTATATTGATATACACTATAGATACAATGATAGATACGCAATTGATAACAACAACCCAACACCATCAGAGAATATATACAACACAACATCACAGCGGAAATAAATCGACATTAGCAAAGTCCTCAAGAGAATCCAATACTGCAACTCCAAACCACAACTCCAAAGCCAAAGCTCTAAACTTCAAGCTCGAATCATCATCAAGCTGAACTGAAGCAAATGCGATCTCGAACGCGGCTGCCAACCAAAACCTTCAAAGATCCAAAGACTGAAGAAGTTTCCCAAATTCTACCAAACCAAAGACTTCGAAGGCTATCAAATCTACACCTACTATTGATTATCTGAGAAACCCAAGTCTAGACTGCCCGTATGGAAAATTATGGGCACCCAGAGTTTAGAAAGGGAACAATATACTCCAGGTTAGTCATGGGACTGGTGTGAGAAAACAAAAGCAATTTTATCTTTAAAACAAATAACAAAAGAATTTTTAAAACATTGAAATCCGCAATGCTTTTTGGAAAATGAAACTGCCATAAGGCCTCCCAGCACACACACCATCCAATCGCACACTTGGGGGAGATTTCTCCTTGTGATAGTCAAACATGCTTACTACGCAAAATCCTTTTTATATTATTATTCGTCCATAGTGGAAAACATTTCGAAAGTATAATATTAATCTTAACCAGCATAAGTACCATTATATTATGCCAGCTATAGCTACCACCTGAGGTGGAGGTTATACAATTGCAATCGTAAAGGGCTCGTATTGTTTGATTGGATTTCCAACAAATAGCCAGACCAAGGAACTTCCCGTTGCCACATAGGTATGCCTCTGGGGGATGCCCCGAGAACCTACCCGGATCTCTGCCAACACAAGGCCGGTTTACTCCCTGCCCAGGAGTAACACCTAAGATATGCCATCCTTGGTCGTTTTCGACCTTTATCCGAGGATCCTCAACCACAAAGAAACATCACACAGTAATAAATTTACAGTGTCCACATGATTTAAGTATCTAGGCTCCATACCATGATACCACCCTTTTCCAGAAGAAATGGACATACCCTAGGTGCACGACCCCTGCAGCCTTGCTGCATCTTCCATGTTTCGACCATTTTCGTGGTGTGAGGTCCTGATGCAATCTCGTCCACAAAGCAACACTTTTCACAAAGCCATCCTTCGATCAACAAATGATCAGCAGCACTTTTTACGCCACATTACCATATTGGAAATGTATCACTAGTAACCATCAACCACATAACCTCTAAGTTCGTGCATCTCAGAGAAGGGTGTTAAGCTAAGAGAATAAATCTCCGCCACCAAACAGAAATGTATTTGATAGAAACCAGATTTACATCTCAAAGTGTAACGTCAGACACACATCCATACAAGTCTGTTCCGGGTTCGAATGGAACCGAAGGCACTTTCGAAGAAGCCCTTGCAATCCAGGCATTCACAATCCCGATCGGACTCCCCATCACATATGGAGATCTCTATATCGTAGCTACTCAGTGAAGAGTCATTCGACGAGTTATCCTTTCGTTCTCCAAAACACCAGGTCTTCAAATGTTATCCGTAATGTCGTATCATTATTAGGAATGGGCTATATGACATAAGGTCCTCTCCCGGCTAAACCGAATAATGAGCACAATATTTAAAATATATGGTATTGGGATTTCAGTTAAGTCACAACATTAAAACCCAAAACCTTTCAAATGGTTTAAACAAATTACCATTTCCAAATCTTTAAACAAAAAGATTCACTTCACAAATTTCACCCATTTTTCACAAAGATTCATTCACAGATTTCAAAACAATTTCCATTTCAAATCTTTTATAGAAAGGATACACCTTTAAGATTCCTTTTCAATTTGAAAACAAAGTATACAAATATTTAACAAAGATTCATCCATAATCTTTCAAAACAATTTCCCTTTTAAATTGGATTAACTCGTCCAATCTTTAAATCAAAGATTTAGTTCATGCTTTCAAAACCATTTCCAAAGACTCATTCATAACTTGGAAAATCATTTTCACTTCAAACTTGAAATCTTTTTAACACAAATTGGAAATTCTTTCCTTATATGAAAGATTTTATTATTTTAAAACAAATATATTATCGTTTCGGAAAAATATGATTACATTTATACAAGTTAAAGCCCTTGGGTTAAATTCAAATTCCCAAAACAATACTTTCACAATGGTTTAATACCCATATAAAACACATTTATAACTTGTATAACAATTTTAAACCATAATTTCCAACCATAGAATTCAATTTTAAATTTTGAATTCAAATTCAAATAAAATTATTTAAATTTCAAAACTTTTTCAAGTTATTCAAAATAACTTTCATCTTCAAAACTTCTTTTCAAAAGCTTTTTACATTTAACCCAAATCCATTTCCAAAACCATTTGGATTCAAAATCCAACTTTAAAACCATTTTAAAAATCTATGACTTAACTAATTTCCTCGTGCAATCCATATTTGTTTGTGTATAGTGTAGTCCAGGGGTTTTACACAACGGTGCAACATCATCAATCATCACAGATTCAAGCATAGTAATTATAGATAAGTGGTATATCTCTATAATGCTTATCTTCCATTCACAGATCCTTCGATAAATAATATACATTTATCACAGATAAATAAATTACATTCATCATAGCTTGAATTAAAAAAATTCATATCACGAAGCATCACACAGCAGAGATATCAAACAATTCAAGGCAGTTTATACAATTCAAACATCCATAAGTAAGGTTAATTAACCATCTGATTAATTGGAACCAGATTAATCACCAATCCTGGTTGATTAACATTAGTTAATTACAATTTATGTTAATTAATTACCCCTCAATTATTTATTAATTAACCTTAATTAATCAATTAATCAACCTTTAATTATTAAAGAATTATTCTTAATTATTTATTAACTAGCCTTTACTTAATAATTAATCATCTTTACATAATAAATAAATCAACCTTCAATCATTAAATAATTAATCCCTAATTATTTAATTATTCTTTAATTAATTATCCTTAATTAATTAATAAATTAATTAACCTTTAATTAATTACTACTTAATTAATTAAAAAAACTAATCATCCTCTAATTAATTAATCATTAAGTAATTAATCCTTAATTATCCTTTAATTAATTATTCTTTAATTACTTGATTAATCACTTAAATCATTAAATTAATTTACCTTAATTACTTTTATTAAGTAATTAACATTAAGTAATTAATTTCCTTTAACAAATAAATTAACTTAGACTTTAAATGTTAATTAACAATTAGAACATTTGTAATATTATTAAGTTTATTTAAAATAAACTTTAAAAATAAAGGTTATGTATATTTTCAAACATCTTAAAGCTTGGTAAATTTTAAAAAAAATTTATTAAAAAACCTTATTAACCAATTTAAAACTCGGATAACATCTAATATTTAAAGAAAATTGGTTTTAACAAAATTTTCAATAAACTTGATTTTCTATTACAATTTGAATTTGTTTTTGCATCAAATCAAATAACCCGAGCCAAAACTCGTTCTATCTGAGCTTGACCCCGAGCCAACCCACGATTCCATCTGCTTCGAGAAAAACGATTGTTTTCTCATGCTTGAACACGAGCGCATTATTGTCTTACCATACTTCAAAAATTCCAGCAACCCAAGTGTGCACCGTGCACATGCACGGTCATCGCGACGATCTTCGATCGATGCTGCAACCTATGACGAATCGGTGTCAACTACCTTCAACCATCAAAGCACCCAGAAACTCGAAATATTGACTAAATCACAATCGAGCTTCATAACCCAACTGACATTAAAACTCGATCACCTGAAACCCCTTCTTTTCATCGCCTCTGGCCGCCGTAGACCCTACGAACACGACCACTGATTCGCCAGAACCTCCTCCTCTTGTTCCCCCAGGTGCGATCGACCCAATTGCTTCAACGAGGACAAACTTCCCCGATGAACATTGTCGACCAAACTGGGTTATTAAACCCTAAATCCACGTGAATCGATCGCCACGACGCATTGCAAATTCCTTTAATATTTTTCCGTTGATCAACATCCACCAGGCTATCATCGATGTTGAGCACGATCCCTATTTGACATTGATCGACAGAGTTTTACGAAAATGCAATTCCCGTTCAACAAACAATTTCTTCCGATTTACTCAACTAAAAATTGTGAAGCAATTCTCCAAATTCATCATTTCATAAATCGAAACTGGTTATGTAATCGAAACTTGAATTAAAATATTAAATTTTGCTGTTTTTTTCTTTCCTTTACAAAGCTTTACTGTAAATATTATTTTTTGAATAATTACTGGGTGTAAACACCTGAAATAAATTTTAAAAACAATATTGCAGTCTTATGATCATTTTCTATTTGTAAATCAAAATCTAAAATTTATTGAATAAGGTACAGTTTGAATTTTTCTTTAATAGCCTTAAGTTTGAGCTTCAACAGAGTATAACATATATATGTATATACATACATTCAGACATGCAAACACATATGACAGTAAAATATTTTGCACAGCAACTCAAAGCATTCATCACAACATCAAACGCGTAACCAGATTCAACTTAAAAACTGGCTAACTTGCTCACCTAGAATGAAGACAGAGGATAGGAAATACTTTTGAAACCTAGAACCTGATATTTGATTTTCTAAAGACTAGGATACTTTGAGCTGATACTCGAATTTATTTGATCTTGATTCTAAAGCCTAATCCTTGCATTGACTTAAACTTGCATGCTTTTATTTCTTGAATTGCTCAATGTTTAATAGAGAAGCAAAATCTGTAATTGGTTCTAGATTGATTGCTGAGATGATTTGATCTTACTTTTGGTTTGATGCTCTGATCTTTTAGTTTAATTTCAGAAATTGATTGATGTCAAGTTGCCATTTGAATCTGCATGCTTGAACTTGAGTTAAAAAATGTTTGTAGGATTTTTGTTTGAGTTTGAGAAATGTTACAAGCTTGTATTTTTGGTTTGGAAATGAATTACAGGGTTTTAGTTTTGGACTTGAAAAATGTTTGCAGTGTTTTGATTTTGGTTTGAGGAGAGTTTACAGGTTTGTTTTGTTCTTGTGGATTTCTGGTTGCATTTGAACTTGTTACAGGCTTGAGAATAATGGTTACAGGGTTTGATTCAGATTTTGTTTGATTTAGAGATGATTTTTTTTTATTGATTTCAGATTTTGGATATGGAAGATGAGAGGATATTTTAGAAACCTAGTTTCTTTAATTTATGTTATTTGTAAATTTAAAAATCTTTAAGTAAACAAATACGCCACTTGTAATTATTATTAACACTTGTATTTTGCATGTAATCTCAACATTACAAATGTTCATATGAAACATTTTGTGTTTATATCCTTAATTTAAATTATTTTGTAAATTTTGTTTTAAACCTTATTTTTAATAAATTTATAAATCATGTTTTACAATTTAAAAGAGAATGGTTTAATACTAATGTATGTATTTATATTTCAAGGAATTGATTTAAAAAAAATCTAATTATACTTTAAATTAACAATCACACATATGTAAATTATAAAATTTAGCATTTAAACAACTTTTAAACTTTTACTATATTTTAAACATTAAAATTAATATTTTAAATATAACTTTATATCATATTTCTTATTTAAATAAATACATTTCCTTTATTAATCATTTATATAACTTTTAAAGAAAAATGGTTCTTTAAAATTTAATTACACATGAATAAATATATTAGAGTTTCATTATTAATTAGCCTTTGGAAAAATTTGTTTTATTAAATTCAAAATATCATTTTCAAATATAAATGCATATTCAATAAAATTAGAAACAAATTCTTATTAGCTTAAAAATAAAAATTTTAAATCCAATTTATTTCTAATATATTTATTATTGAGTTTTCAAATTCAAATTTCAATTAAAAATCAATACATATATAAACAACTAATATTTTATTTTGGAAAAACTCAATTTAATTTACAATTTAATTTCAAAAATTAATTTAATTATCAATTTAAACTTGGCTAAAACCTGGGAATGTTATAATCTAAGTCATTAAATCTTTTGTGTTCATTTTATCGAACATTCCAGAAGCAAAATATATGCATCCACATTTGGCATACATGTCTACTAAGTAAGTCCCAAGAACAACATCGACTTTAATGTTCTTTCTTTTTAGTACAAATGCAACCATTTTCCAAGCTCTAGAGCACTGAAATGTACACAAGCTAGAACCAAACTTTCCATAGTAGCCTTATAACCATCCATACCTTGAAGCTGCATTTCATGAAATAGATGCAATGCTTCTTCATAATAGTTGTTCCCAATATGTTCCTTAATCCTTATATTCCAACAAAACTACTTTTTGATAGGAATTTCATCGAATGCTTTTCTAGCAAATGGCACATGTCACTTGCAATAAGCATCCAAAAGCGCCGCCGATAACACCATACTAAATTTAATGTTTTCATTCTTGATATAACTGTTAACTTTTAAGACTATTTCCAAATCTCTAGCTCTAGTGAATGCAGTCAATGTGTTAACCAAAACAATCTCATTTGGCTCAACTCCTCTACTCCTAACCATTTCATGGTAACCCTCTAAGGAACTATTGGGGTTATTCCATTTTGTATATGTTGCTATGAGAGTAACCCATGAAACCACACTTCTCTAAGGCGTACCATCAAGAACACTGCATGTGCAATCTAAGCTACCACAATCAGCATAAATATTCAAACAAATCTAAGAAACAAATAAGTTATTTGCTTAAATTAAGGTAAAAAAACATAAATCCAATATCTAGGGTTTTGGTAAGTTTTACAATAGAGGGGAGTATAGTGATGAGAAAATGAAATCATGATTTAAAGAGAATATTGTTTGTTTGATTGAGTTGGGTTTGGATTGTGGGAATTCGAAATTAGAATAAACAAAAACAAAGACCAGGATAATGATGAGAAGAAACCAGGTTTGACCGCAGACAACGGTAGGAATTTGAAATAGACCGAGATGAAATAGACAATATCGGAGGAAAATTTCTGGAGGAACTATACGTAAATGTGGAGCTTGTTCTTTGGACTTCAGAGAATTTAGTTTTGACTAGCGAAAGTAAACCAACCTCCCTAACAGTCGGTTTGATTAAACAACGGTTAAATACAGAAAGCATCAATCAAAGAAAAATTAATAGATTTAAGCATCAACAAAACTAGCAACTAATGAGAAATAATTCAGCAAAAAGGGACAATAGCATCAATAAAGAGTAACTGACTAAAACTTTTTTCTAAATCAAGAATAATTAATTTAATATATATAATTTACTTATATATTTCAGTCTCAAAATGTTTCAAAAAAGTTAACTAATCTTTAGTTTAGATCAGAGAATCACTTAAGAAGCTAGAGAAAATTGACGCAAATAACCGTACTAGAGAGCACATGGGTTAGGGCAACTTGTTGAACTTGACAAACTATGCCTTAATAGGTGAAGAAACCTTTTATTGCCTCCAAAATTAGCCAAACTCCATTCAAGTCGCTAAATGTGCTTGGTAGCCCGCTTTTTAAAAATTAATTGAACTAAAATATCCTCTATTGAATTTCTACCTTATTTTATTTATTTTGAATGTCTTTTGCCACCATATAAGGTGTGTATTTGGATTTTGAAATAACCACACAGTGCGAATGTGTGGTTTAGATACCTATGACGCACTGGACCTATAAGGTTAAATGGCTTACCTGTGGACGACCTATGGGTTTAAAATACTTACCTGATACAAACTGTACATAGTGGTCAAAAATAAAAGAAAAAATATAAGGTAGAAATCTAGGAGGGACATATTAATCTAATTAAGTGCTAAAAATTTATGGAGGGCTACTTAGCATATCTGTGGATTTGAGTAGAATTTTCAGTCTGCTCATTATATTCAAACCTACATATATGGTGAGTGGCTCCCATAAATTTTTAAACACTTAATTAGACTGTAATTTCTCTCCAAGATTTTCGACTTATAATTTTTTTTAAGTTTTAGACCATCACGAACAATGTTTACGAGTTAATCCTTTTTGTCCTATATGTGAACTACAAGGTAAGCCTTTTAACCTAATATGTTAAGTTCATAGTATGTACCTAAAGCACACATTCGCACTATGTGATTATTTTCGTATTTACGTAGGCTCCCTGCGTGGTGGTCGGGAACATTTTAAAAAATATTATGAGGTAGAAATTCAGGGAGGTCATTTCAGTCCAATTACTATTTTTAATTTTTTTAAGGGGCTACTCAGTACATTATGGGTTTGAGGATTGAATATAATTTTCCTAATTCATACCCACCCATGTCTGTCAAACGTTTGAAATTATATCCTAATACCAATTTTCAACAACCTTTTCACGTCTACAGTATTCACTAAATCATAACTAGTTTTGAACAAAAATTTGAAAAGGTCATTTTTTTTCCTGAAAACTTGCCCTTTTGCTGCAAATATTGCAAATATCATGTTATAAATCTTTTCCTCGCTTTTGCCAATTTCAAAAGTTATTTCTAGAATATTAGCAAATAGTTGTGGTTTCTTGCAAATATTTACAATTTAAATAACAAATTTCATGAAATGTCAAGTTGAAGTTTTTTCATCGATTGTATCATTTTTTTTGAAATTGAGACATATATGAGGTGAAAAATGAACCAAAGAAATGAGTGGTATTAGTTTTTCATTTTAGATGATTTTCGATTATTTGCGCATGCTTTAAGAAATAACGATGCAAACTATAAGCTATTAAGAGTGATATTTTGTAGCAACCTGCATTTTCGACCATCGAAAATCGACACTAATACATCTATGGATCCACATGCCAAGCATTCAAGTCCCAAAAAGACAGATTGTTAGGGGAAAAGAAAGAGAAAGAACAAAATCTTACATCGTGACAAGTAATATATAATGTACAACAGAACTTTACAAAGAGAAAACAGTAATATACATACATCAAACTAGAGTACATAATCACTATCATCATCATGGATAGTTATAACAACCTATCCTCACAAATGCTGATAAATATAAACAATCCCACATAATAGAAATAAAAATATACGTGAATCCATCTTGGAAGAATTCAGCTCGTTTCTCGAAGCTCCAAAGCATCCAAACTGAATCAAAAATATGCTCGGTTTGACCCAAGCATTATAAGAAAAATAATGCCTAGATCACTATGGCAAATCTACATGAGAAACACACCTCAAATTTGATTTTAATTTTATAAAGCCTTTCAAAAATAAAAATATTTCGTAAGACCATGCCACACATAAATATGGACGGGTTTTTACCTTACGATAGCCAATGCATTCCATAGGAAATCTTACGATATTATCATATTATCTGGGGTTTAAAGTAAATATTGAATATAGCCAAAATTGTTACATTAATTAAATTCTAGCATAATAGGTATACAACTAAGTCCGCATGACGCTTATTTGAGAATGGATTTCGACAATGGCTAGATTAGAGACCAACTTCATACAGTACACCTCTAGATAAAATGCACCAAAGGCTACAAAGGCTTTTGCCCCTCTACCAACACAGGATCGGCCTGCCCCTTACTGGATAGAACCGAATATATCATCACCCTAGTTGCTTTTCAACCTTCATCAAGAGCTCCCATGCACAACTAAATCCATAATATAATGATCTAGAAGGGTGATGAAACACCTTAACGGGTGCGATCTACATAGCCCTTCTGCATTTACTCTATTTTAGCTATTCCCCGTGTTGTGAGGCTTAAGCCAACGCTTTTACCTCTTCTCCTAGAAAATTCTACTTGGAATGCTAACATTGTCCTTTAAGTAATACTGCAGTTCCGGTATTCATCCATACAAGTTCGCTCTGGGTCTGAACAAAATCGAAGGCGCTACTTCCACTACATCCATTTTAGAATCACCCCTAGGGTTGGTAGAAAGTAGCCCTTGCACTTAAAAGTACTACATCATTAAAACCATCATCAAGGTGTCTTCCATCTGAATGCTTATGTCGGTTCGAAGTGGTTTTTGGATAACATATCCGATCCCGGTCTCTCCGAACCGACAATGATAGTTTAAAACTGGCTAAGTTTGATAGTCAGTTATTTAACTAACAACTAAAAATAACAATCAAATCAGGGATTTATTTCCACAGTAAAAACAACATTGGTTAAGCGCATAAGCAACCAATATCCCCTTTGATCAATCCTTTCATTAATTAAAATCACTTTTAAATACTAGTATCAAAATACTTTTACAAAGATATATTCACAAATCTTTTGTACTTCGTTCAATACTTGAAAGAATATTCATATACTTATCTCAACGGTATAAGTATATTCAAAGCACTACACTTTCCCTACTTAGAAAATGTATTTATATATTATCTCAATAGTACAAGTATATTCCCAAAATATTATGAAAGATTTCTTATTTCAAAATCATATAAAAAGGATTGGAAAAAATATTGTTTTAAAAAATGGAGATAAGGATAAACCTAAACGCTATTCCTTCGGTGTTAAGCATGGAATGAATGTCCACCCCATTAAAATTAAGAAGGTAAATTTGAGGAAATCCAATATCAATTTATTTTATAAATTTCTTCAAAAAATTCTTTTTAATAAATCACTTTCATTTATGAACATCTCCTTTACTAAAATTCTTAATCCATTTATAAAACTCTTAAATCTCCAAATTTATTTACAAAACTCTTTTATAAATATCCAAAGCCATTTTAAAAAATTTTATAAATATCCAAAGCCATTTATAAAACTCTTTTACAAATATCTAAAATAATTTATAAAAATTCTTTTATAAATATCCAAAATCATTTATAAAACTTCTTTCCAAATTCCAAGATCTCTTTTCAAGTTATAAAACTCTCGTATTAATCTATAAATTTTTTTATAAAACCCTTTTATAAGTAAAAGCTCTAAATTCATTTTAGAATTCCTTTCATAAAATATCATTTATAAATTCCTTTATATATATACATACCATAACAACAACCTCTTATTATAAATTTCCAAACATATTGCAACTCCTTACAAATTCCAAATTCATTTATAGCTTCGTTTATAAATTTAATGAAGTTACAAAATCCATTTTTATAAAACAAAAACTCTAAATATAACCACAACTCCAATATATAATTATAAAATCTCTTATACTTTCGGGAACTGGGTCATTCCATATATTTCCAAAAATTCACATTGAAATTATTTATTCTAATTTATCATAATAATATTGATTTCTTTTTCATTTATAAGATACTACTTATAAATCTCCTATAAATCTATAGTATACCATTTATTAATCTATTCTTTTACTTTCAACATTTTATATAATTAGGTTTCACAAATATCCATTTATAAAATATCTCTACCTTCCTTTAAACATAAGATCTCCCTTTATAAAATGATAACTATTTTAATTTCCTTTTTAAAATAAACTTATTGTTAAAATATTCTTAATAAAGACAAAAAGTTCCAAAATAATTATTAAAACCCTTATATATATATGTATTTAAAAGAATAATTAAAGAAGTTGAATTAAAATAGAAAAGTACCAAAACTAATTTTCTTAAATAAAAGATCAAAGAAACCCTAAGATCAATTTCAAATCATTTTCCAAACCAAAAAACATTTCCAAAATCAAACATTACTTAATATTATTTTGAAAATGCCATATTGAGGCTAATTGTTACAACAACACTTAACAAATGCTATTACTTCCTTTTTTTCACTAAAAAGGTTTAACTTTTCACAATTTTCAATATCACATCCAATATGACCACACAGTTAATTTCAGCATTTAACAATCTATTTAATAAGAATATACTAAAATAAAACAACAAAAATATAACTAGAAATTTATAATCAAAACTTCAAGAAATCCGAATTTCTCTTCAAATTTTCCTGTATTTCAACTTTAAATACTAATTGCTTTTCAAAGAAGATATTTTAACCAATCAGCAATAACTTCAACCAAACATAAACTATAAAATTTTATCTATTGCATGATATACTGATTTATCCAAAGAGGTGAGTTTAACTAAACTAAATTTCAGTTATCACCGAAGCATTCAGGTTTCGTATAAAATCAAATGGCGTTCAGTTTTAGTGCAACATTCTAAGAGCTTCAATATCAACCAATCCAATTCCAAGATGTAGTTAGCATTATTACAAATCCAATATGACTGACCGCGTTCGATTTGGACCTTGTATGAACAAGGTATTAGGTTTAATAAGATTCTCGAATTAGATATATAATAATTCAACTAATTACATATAAACCGCTAATTACCCTTCCTAATCCACGTTAGCCCTAATCCCTTCATTCTAAAATCCCTAGCCGCTAATTTTAAAAAACCTTTCGTTGTTTTTCCAACCACCGCCGCCGTAAGGCCCCAACCGCTGTAGCAGTTCGATCACGACACTCGAAGCCTCTGACGAACTGAACGACCAAAGAATCACCCTCCACCATCATCTCTATTTCCTAGACAAACCTATAACCCAAAAGTGCTAATGGTAACGTCATTGCCAGATTTCGATCATATTCGACCGAACTATGGCGATCCAATCATCCATGGAGTTCCCCTTCCCTGCACCTTTACTTAGTTGGGGTCGAGGTCTAATTCAGCCTCTGCTGGTCATAATGGAAGATGGCTATTGGATGAGGGAGTATTAAATGGGGGCTAGGTTGCCATTATGGGTTCAGGCAAAAGGAGAGCAAATGATGTCCTTATGTGGTAACCCGATCAACACTATTCATGCCTAGAAATTTATGAACTCCAATCGAGGCATGCTCACTAGCGTTCCTAACCAAATACTTCTATTCCCAAATCAATGGAACTAATTTCGAAAGCTAATTCTATCATATACAAAAGTTATCTTTTCGAATCGCTTGATTTACGAAAACTAGAGCTCCTAACTCGAAACCAAAATGTTAGAATATAGCAATTCTCATACTCATTCTGGCTCACTTGAACCTTCCGGACCCAATGGAATTAATCCCAAGTCCTAAAAGTTCCCTCTACAAAAATCGAGTTTTCCAGCTCATTGATAAGATAAATCAATTGAATATTTAAATATTCTAGAATTTAAATATTCAAAGCAGCCTAAAAATACGGGTTGTTACATATTTCTTGTAGTTTGAAGCGTTCTTTTGTGGTGATTCCAAAAGTTTCATATATTTATAGGGATAGTTTGGCTAAAGTCTCTATTAAGTTTTAGAGCACGTCCCCTTGCCAAAAAAGTATGTAAATTAGGTCTCTAGAATTAAGTTACTGAATAATTGCAGACATTTATACAATCATATCCAAAAATCGCAGACATTTCCGTAATTATTCACTGAAAAATTGTGAAAATTTCCACAATATTCACCAAAAATTTATAGACATTTCTAAAAATTTATGAAAAATTGCAGAAATTTCCTCAATTGTTCACAAAAAAATTGCGTAAATTTCCATAATTATCACTGAATAATTGTAGAAATTTATGTAATTTTGGGATATAATTGCATAAAGTTCTTCAATTATTTACTGAATAATTGCATAAACGTATGTAACTATTTAGTAATTAAATTTTAGGGATTTACAATCTTTTTTGGAGAGAAGTTTTCATGTATTAAGTTTTGTTTTAAGGACCTAAACCTAATATTCACTTTATATTTTGTATATTTAATTGTAGTAGACAAGTGTTTATTCTCATTCTTAAGTATTACATATTTGTTACCATTTGTAATTGTGTAACATTGTGAAAAAACCATCGTAAATTTACATGTCCATGATTATTCTATTATGAATATATAATGATACATATGAAATCATATCCAATCCATGGACGTAGACCATCTTTAAAATTAAGTAAGATAAAAAATCATTTAAGATTTAAAGGAGAGATTGAGAATCTTATCTCATTCACCTTTTGCTTTGTAGACATTAAAATTATTAATTCTTGTTAATTAGATTTATGGATAAGGAATAATAAATTTATACTTTATTAACAATTATGAAATTAATATTAGCATATATATACACTTCTATGATTGTAAAAAAACCATCGTAAGTTTATTTTTCCATGATTATTCTACTCTGGATATATAAGTGTAATATGAAATCATATCTAATCCACCTAGCCCATCTTTTAAATAAAGTAAGATCATAAATCATTTAAGATTTAAAGGAAAGATTAAGAATCTTATATCATTCACTTTTTTCTTTATAGACATTAAAAGCATTCATTCTCATTAATTAGACATATGGATAAAGATTAAATTAATACTTCATTGACAATTATTAATTTAATACTAGCCTATAAATACGCTTTGGTATAATGTGTGAAGAAACAAAAATAATTTAAGATGAATTCATATGCTTTTTTAAGTGTTACACTTCTATGCCTATATGTAATTGTGCTAGTTTCGACATCACATGTGGCTGGTAAGTTTCCATTATGATATTACTATTTAATCACATATAAAATAATATTGTGATCATAACTTTACAACTTAGTTTTTATGCAATAATTTCATATTGTTATATATATTTATTTTGTATATGTAACAGATTTTATTGGTGGAGATTTTGACAATGCAAAGATTTCATCATCACACTGCTTTGATGATGCGTGGTGTGAAGATAGAAAATGTCATGATAATTGCATCAAAATGAAATATCATGGAGGTGGTAGCTGTGCCAATCCTGGGAAAAATGCTCAATGTTGTTGTAACAACTGATTTCACTAAATAAAATAAAATCAAGGGCATGTAACTTGAAATAGTACAATAATAAACTCAAATCATGTGATATGAATCATCCTTGAAGTAATTGTTTTTTTTCTTTTTACATATTTGTCGTATCATGATTTACCTAAAATTATAAACACAGAAAACCGAATTTACACCTAAATAATTTTAAAACCAATCAAGTTTTGTAATGTTTACTATTGTAACTAATTTGCATAATTTTATTTTATACGATGTAGCGATACTCATAAATATGTCTGGAATCAATAATTACTTATGTCAAATCATTATAGGCATTTCTATTTTGTCTCCATATTTTACTTTCCCTAGCAAAAATGTAGTAATTTTCTTTGTAGGAAAATTTTCATCTTTTGCAATCAAAAGTATGACAATTGGTAATTAAAAACCCTATAGTTATAAAGCTGAAGTTTGACATCCTTCGTAATTGTCAAATAGCATAATAATTTATGTAATGCAAGTTTAAATTTTAAAATAAAATCTACTTCATTAAAGTTTAGATTTATGCATTTATTATTAATTTTTGAAACCCATATGCTTAATTTAACAAAATATTTATGATTCAAATTTATCACCTCCCTTAAAATCCAAATATCTTTTCTTTACCCTAATTATAATTTGTGTATATTTTATTTGACTAATTTTGATTGATCATAATGATAACTCATTGAGTTTTTAATTTAATTTTATGTTTTTAGCTTTCTTCATAAGTTTAACCGAACAAAGAAACATTATGAAAAGTAATATGAATATCTAGGTCAAAATTGAGACAAGTGAGAAAAAGGTCGGTTATAGCAATCATCTCGATGATGTAATATGACATAGTGATGCAAATTCGTTGGTCAAGGCAATATTTTTTGATTGGTAAATGCTATTTGATTAAACCAGTGAGTTTAGAGATTACATCTTGTAATTATTTAAGGACATTAGTAAAGTTTTGAGTGGAGACTGAGCTATGGATAACTAATAACGTGGCGTTGCAAAAGAAATGCATGTGTACAAAATATGATTTCTTAAAAGGAACCTTAATGAACTATCAATGTCGGAATTCATTGATATTTTCTTTATGAAAGGGAGTTGATTCGACTGTTTAATTTTATCTCATACTTATAGAGATCATACAATAAGAGATTTTATCTTTCTTTCACAAAATGAGGGAAAATGAATAAACATTTAATAAAATGATCGAAAGGCCAATGAATGTGTTAATGATTTTTGCATAGCCATTTGTTTATATAAAGTAATAAATTATACAGTTAACCATAAGTAATATGTAATGGTATTGTAGAATTTTTCTATAGTTTAAATGTGTAGCAAAACAGCAGAGAAATTTACCAAGTGTTTGTCAAATTTTGTAACAAATTGATGCTTATGCCTAACATTGAAAATTTCCATTAGATTCTCTAGAATTTATTTTGTAAGAGAAAATTTAGTTTGATAAAAACAATTGTATAAATGACACACACTTTATATGTGACTCATAATAATTGTTACAAACGGGATGCGACCCACGACCATAGACAAAATATTACAATTAGAAATACAAATGCCTAAGTTAATTGTTGGCATCATAACATTAGTTAAATGCATACATAAAGTCCAGAGAAAAGTTTGTGATATAAACAGGTGAAGTAAACATCACAACTAATTGGAAGTATACGGGTGAAAATGCCGTGACGAATTATCGAGGCAGACAGTCTAGTAGAGGGTGAATTTGCTAAGAAGATTTATCAACATACAACCCTATAGGGACTAATCAAAGAGAGTATGATGTAGCACACTCATAAGGTAAAGTAGAAATCCCAGACCTTGTAAAATGACGGATTTGAATTTATATAATAAAATGCAACTCATAATTAAAATGGATCGAATTTGATATTCTAGTTGATTAAATTTGCAAATGTATAAGTTATATTGAATAGTGTCGTAACTTGCGTGTTGTCATTGATCTGTGAAAATGGGAATTGGGGAACTTGAATGGTGTGAAAGACCTTGTGTGTAACTTTTATGCCCCATATAACCTGACACACACATTCATTTTTCTTATGGTATGGTTATTTTTAGCTAGATATTTAGCCCAACTTAGGTTATGTTTTCAGACATCTCCTCGTGTTAGACTGAGGTTTTATTCGAGGATGATTTAAATTTCCCATTTTTAGGTCATATCGTACACTATCAAGATTGTCGGAGACTGTAATACCGTATATAAGTTTAGAGTTGTGGTTTATTTGGAGCTGCATGGACGTTACCTTTCAACTAGTATTAGAGGAACTGTTAGAGTCATACGGTGGTGAGAATAATCGTGTAACCTGCCTCTAAGCTGTAGAGCTGTGTTTCTTTGTATGTTAGTTATGTTGCAAATAGTTGACTATGGTTATGATTGGGCATCATCGTTATGGGGTAGTTTGTATATAGTCTGCCTAGTTGATTATTTGTATATATGATGTATTTAGAATCGACATCCAATTATATATAAATTTTGTTATGTATGTATAAATATCTTTTATTCCATTATATAGGAGACCTTTATTGTGTTTCTGATATATGATCTGTGAGAAATGCGGATTACGGATCTTAAGGCGAAGACTAACACTAGAAGGGGGTGAATGGTGTTAATCAAGAATGACTAAATCTTTTTAATTTATGTTAATTTAGACACAAAAGTATGCAATATACAGACGCAGATATGATAACAGAAACAATCACAGGTGCAAAAATAAAATAAAAGCAGTAAAGGAAAGAACACACCGGATTTTATATTGGTTCGGAGTTACCCTACATCCAGTCCCGCAACACAAGTACGGATTTCCTTTCAAAAGCAATTGTACAATTACACCCTCGGTTTCAAGGCTACGAGGTACACCCTCTAGAATTTTGATCCTGTGGGTAGAGATACTTGATTTCCGGGCCACATGTTTACCCAATTGATTTACCAAGGCTACAACCACACCTTTTCCCTTTTGATTGATTTCCAAGGCGACAATCACACCTTTTCTCACTTAATAGATTACAAAGAAGTCTATAACTCTGAATAGCACTGAGAATCTTGTAGAGATAGTGATAGAGAATCAAACTAGAAGTAATCGAGTATGATTCAATGTTGATTTCTGCAGAGTAATGATAAGAATATGTATTAAGAAATGAGGAAGAAGAAGAGGAGCGAAAACCAGAAAAAAGTGATTGAAAATTCGTTGAAACTGACCCCTATTTATAGAAGAACAACAGCTATGACCATTCATGAAGAGTTATGGCAAATAGACACTTCTTTTGAAATTTGAATTTTTGAATCAAACTGTCACCATGTCAACATGGTCATGCTAGGCATGTCGACATCCCAAAGGATTTTTTGGTATTTTTGATTTTCTTTGAAAATAATCTTTATCTTATATTAAAACTATTTTAAACTTTATAAATATACTTGACTATAGTTAAAATTCATAAGTAAATATAAAGAATAATATATATAGATTTTAAATATAATTTTATATTTAAATCTAAGTATAAATATTTAAAGGTTAAATATATTATTTAAAAAGATAGTTTAAAATCAGGAGTAATTTAACTTTGAAAATAAAGATGTTTTTGAGGATAAAATTATTTAAAATCAGGATCGAGGGTTTTGAATCTTTTAAAAGGAAAGTTTTGAAAACATTTTGAAAACAGGATATAATTTTGAAAAATCATTTGAATAAAAGTTAGCGGATATAAAACAATGTTCCACTAGATTTTTTGTAGGTTCCATCCTACTTAGGGTTCCATCCCTTTAACGGGCTCGAAGTGGATTTCATTCCACGAATAAATTGGATTTTAAGATGCCAGTGCTTTTCTACGAGTTTTAACAAAAAATCCTAAAAAATACTTATCCTTGAAATCTTGAACTCTTGATAGTCTCGATACTCATGAGTCTTCTATCTTGGTATTTTATCTTGATATCTTGAATATCTATACTATACAGTCTTCATTCTTAGTACCTGCATGGTTAAATCCTGCATATACATATATATCTAAACTTATAATGTTAGTATTTATATTTTATAATCTATTCTAAGGTTGTTGTCATCAAAATCATCATCTCGCGGACTAACAATCTCCCCCTTTTGATGATGACAACCTTTGTTTATAAAATATTATTTCTATTCTTATAACTCCCCCTAAAACTAACAACTCCCCCTTAATCTACACCTAACTACCCTATTTTTTGTTTCTCCTCCTTTGTCATCGACAAAAACTTACTCCCCCTCATTCTTGGACTTCAGTATCTGCATTGATAAACTATACAACGGAATATATAGAGTAGAAAATAATTATACTTCTAAGCATGATAACTAATTTAAAGATTATATACATTTCAATGTATATATATATATATGTTTTACACACCAATCTTCAAATCAATAAGAAATCAATCAACACAAAGTATCAATTCAAACCAAATCAATTCAAACAAATCAAACAAAGTAAATAAAAAATCAAACGTTACGTGAAACTTCCACCCATCATTCTTCTCCAAAGATTGGGTCTGTCTTAATAGCATCCCAATTATCATTGTCATTGGTAAGAGAGACATGAGGATGTGCTTCGTTATCATCCTTGTGCAGAGAGGAGATCATCCATCATATTGCATCGAAGTGCCTTTCTTGTTCCTTTATCATTTGCATTTGACTTAATTCTAAATGACGCTGGTTTCGTAGAATAAATGAGAGAATATTCTTGAACGAATTAAGAGTTTCTTCAAGATTTTCGGATAAATTGTGAATAAGATTAGCCATAGTGAATTTGTGAAAGAAATGGAGGATATAGATGATAAGAAATAAATTTCAGTGAAGGATTCTGAAAGAAACATGTATATATAGGTGTAGAAATTCGTTTGAATTGAATAGACATGTGGTAGTTATTCAAATTTTAAATTCAAAATCAATTGCCATTTCTGACCAGTACATGTCGACATGGTTACATAGGGGATGTCGACATGGGTTAGTGAAATGTTATGACTAATTTGATTTTGTGAATAATTGTGTATATTATCTTTTGGTTTTTAAGAAGGGTTTTGTTGGATGGATTGGAAGGATATTCAATGCTTTCCAAAGACGTTTCACCTTCTTCTTCTTCAATTTCCATTTCATCCTCTTCTTCTTCTTCAACTTCCTCTTCTGCCATTTCCTCATGAGCCAAACGCTCTTCCTTTTCGATAAGTGTCTCATAAGGTTGAAAAACAAATGGAATTTTCATAAGCAAAATGTTGGAATGATTGAAAACTTTTCTAGAAACAAATTCTTCGCCTTTGAAATCCACTCCAAAATAGTTAAAAATCCGAGTGAGATAAATTCCATGGTATAAAGTATTCTCACCCATTTCAAGATTTTTAGGACGAAGTTCATCCAAAATAACTCGCGCCCAATTTATGTCATAGTTTTCGAAAATAGGAAAAAGAGCTTTACAAACTTTTGAAGTAGGATTGTTAAAATTTCCCGATCTTGGGGTCAAATTATGTTGTAAAAGAAGATTAACAATTCTTGCTTTTGGTCGAAAATTTCTATTTTTAAAGTCAAAATCATCATCTCTTTCGAAAATGTGATGAAATGTCTCACGATCATGTTCATCGATTTTAAAGTTAGAAAGATCCATTCCTGAACTCTTGCAATTGAGAATGGCACCCAAAAGATCACAATTCAAAACAATTTGAGTGCATTTGACACTACTCCAAATTTCATCTTTGTTTCCAACATAAAATCCACGACTTAAATTCGCATAGAAAACTTTGATAAGATTAGGATAGAAATCAAAATCATTTTGAGAAGCATCAATAAGACTAAGAACACAATTGTTTGCAAAAGGAGAATCAATTTCATAAGAAGAAAATTTTTGAAAAATAGCAAATTTTCCAGGATGGACTTTAGCATAGTTAGCATAATTGATGTATGCTTTAATTGCCTCCGGATCATTGAATAATTGCTCTTTGATTTTTCTTGAAATTCTCATGGTTGAGGGGTTGCTTGAAGAAGCCATTAGAGTAGAGAATAGAGAGCTTGAAGTTATGAAGAGAGAGTTTGAATTTGAAAAATGAAAGTGAAAAGATATGATAAAAGATAGTGAATAAATAGATTCTTAAAGGACATATTCTCTAGTCAAAAGGTATCTTTTCAGAGAATTGAATGAAGTGAAAAGGTGGAGGGAAATTCAAACATTTGAATTCAAATTTTGAAATTCAAATTCAGGTAGCCGTGTCGACATCATGGTACGGACCATGTCGACATGTGCTTTTGAATTTTCATGAATTGATTTTTCCTAAGATTTGTAATATATATATATATTATTATTATTAATGTCTATTATATATTTCTAAAATATTATTATACTTATAATATATTTAAGAAAGTATTAAAAATAATAATAAAAATAATAAAAAATAGAAAATAAATTTTAAAATTCAAACGACACACCAATTCAAAATCGATCAATCAAACAATCAAGCAACTAACCTTAAGCAAGCAATTTCAACCAATTGTATTGTAAACGTGCACCTTTTTCTAAGTCTGTTTCTCTGAATTCTTCGGAGTTGTGAACAGGTGTGTAACACAAATTCGAATTATCCATCTTCTGATCATCATCACTTGAGGACGAGTTTGAGTCATCTAGAGTAGAAGTAAATGCACACTTCCATTTCTTTGCTGGTTCATTCTTCATAGGAGGATTCTGCCTTTCTGAATATGGACAGTCTCTTTTGAAGTGGCCTGGTTTATCACAGTTGTAGCAGTTGTCATTATTTGGCACTATATTCTGATTTCCAGAATTCTTATAGTTGTATCTCTTGAGATTATTCATCTTTCTGTATATCAGGAATCTCCTAAAATTTCTGGTCATAAAGGCTATCTCTTCATCATTATCGCTGTTTGAGTCTTATCCATCGGTCAATGCATTGAATGCTATTGATTTCTTTTCAGATGCTTTACTTTCTCTTCTCTCGATCATTTGAACTTCATACGACATTAGATTTCCAATTAATTCTTCTATCTTCAAAATACTGATGTCATTTGCCTCTTCGATCGTAAGAGTCTTTTGATCCCATTCTGGAGATAGAGAATTTAAAATTTTTCTGACTTGATCTTCTTCAGAAAATTCCTTTCCCAAAGATATTAGAATGCACAATATCTTGAAATCTACTATACATATCGGAAATAGACTCATTAGCATTCAATTTAAATAATTGAAACTGATTTGTGAGCATGGAAATTTTGGTCTGTTTAACTTTGCTTGTTCCTTCGCGAGTAACTTGCAAAGTTTTCCAGATTTCATATGCAGACTTACAAACTGACACTTTATTGAATTCATTTATATCTAGTGAACAAAACAGAATATTCACTGCCTTAGAATTATTTTGTGCAACAGTCTTTTGCTCAGCAGTCCACTGTGCAAAATCAATTGCGGGTTAAGAATATTCAGTTTGTGTGATATTCCAACTGTCTAATCATATAGATTGTAAATATATTTTCATCCTACATGCCCAATATGCATAGTTACTGCCATTAAAAAGTGGTGGTCTGATAGTAGACTGACCCTCTACAAATGAACTAGTGACAGAGATACTAGTGTTAATAACAGTACCAGTGTTGGTAGCCATTTTGAAAACTTTTCAAAAATCAGATTATGAAACTTTGAAAACCTTGCTCTGATACCAAATGTGAGAAATGCGGATTACGGATCTTAAGGCTAAGATAAACACTAGAGGGGGGTGAATAGTGTTAATTAAGAACTACTAATTTTTTTAATTTATGTTAATTTAGACACAAAAGTATGCAATATACAAACACAGATATGATCACAGAAACAATCACAGGTGCAGAAATAAAATAAAAGCAGTAAAGGAAAGAACACACCGGATTTTATACTGGTTCGGAGTTACCCTACATCCAGTCCCGCAACACAAGTACGGATTCCCTTTCAAAAGAAATTGTACAATTATACCCTCGGTTTCAAGGCTACGAGGTACACCCTCCAGAATTTCGATCCTCTGTGCAGAGATACTTGATTTCCGGGCCGCAAGCTTACCCAATTGATTTACCAAGGCTACAGTCACACCTTTTCCCTTTTGATTGATTTCCAAGGTTACAATCACACCTTTTCTCGCTTAATAGATTACAAAGAAATCTATAACTCTGAATAACACTGAGAATCTTGTAGATATAGTGATAGAGAATCAAACTAGAAGTAATCGAGTATGATTCAATGTTGATTTCTGCAGAGTAATGATAAGAATATGTATTAAGAAATGAGGAAGAAGAAGAGGAGTGAAAAACAGAAAAAAGTGATTGAAAATTCATTGAAACTGACCACTATTTATAGAAGAACAACAGCCATGACCATTCATGAAGAGTTATGGCGAATAGACACTTCTTTTGAAATTTGAATTTTTGAATCAAACGGTCACCATGTCGACATGGTCATGCTAGGCATGTCGACATCCTAAAGGATGTTTTGGTGTTTTTGATTTTCTTTGAAAATAACCTTTATCTTATATAAAAACTATTTTAAACTTTATAAATATACTTGACTATAGTTAAAATTCATAAGTAAATATAAAGAATAATATATATAGATTTTAACTATAATTTTATATTTAAATCTAAGTATAAATATTTAAAAGTTAAATATATATTTAAAAAGATAGTTTAAAATCAGGAGTAATTTGACTTTGAAAATAAAGATGTTTTTAAGGCTAAAATTATTTAAAATCAGGATCGAGGTTTTGAATCTTTTAAAAGGAATGTTTTGAAAACATTTTGAAAATAGGATATAATTTTGAAAACTCATTTTGAATAAAAGTCGGCGAATACAAAACAATGTTCCACTAGATTTTTCGTAGGTTCCATCCTACTTAGGGTTTCATCCCTTTAACGGGCTCGAAGTGGATTCCATTCCACGAATAAATTGGATTTTAAGATGCAAGTGCTTTTCTACGAGTTTTAACAAAAATTCCTAAAAAATACTTATCCTTGAAATCTTGAAATCTTGATAGTCTCGATACTCATGAGTCTTCTATCTTGATATTTTATCTTGATATCTTGAATCTCTGTATTGTACAGTCTTCATTCTTAGTACCTGCATGGTTAAATCCTGCATATACATATATATCTAAACTTATAATGTTAGTATTTATATTTTATAATCTATTCTAAGGTTGTCATCATCAAAACTATCATCTCACGGACTAAGATGATCTACATATATTCTTAAACTAGTGTATATTTTCTTATGTCAAGACCAGATACGTATGATATCACATGTGTTCAGGTACTAAAATGTATCATTGTTTATCCAAAGTAGTGTATACTAGAGATCATTCATCTTAAGTCCTTTGATCAGAGTATAACAACCCATGAAGAATCGTAAAATAATTTTATTTTAATCATATTAGGTCATATGGCTCTAAAACTTTCGAAAATGACTCCTAAGGACATTTTTCACACTTACGATTTTTTATTGAATTTCTACGTGATAATTTTGACCCTGAAAATCTTATGTGGACTATAACTTTTGATAGAAGCTTACTTAGGGTCTGAAACCACTTCCCTTGCTTTAGGATGATGGTTTTCAATTCCGTAGGATAGTCGTGATATTAAAATAGACTTACCATTTGAAAGTTATGGTTGTTTTAAATTTTGCTGCCGCTAGCCTGCTTTAGTGAGTAATTAACTAAGCCTATACTTAGGCCCACTAATGAATTTCAAGAATTGTGCTAAGAGGAGGCTGTAGGGATTGATCTAAATCATTTTCATCTTCCCTAAAATAGTTCTAAGCTTCATGTAACCTATCCTCTTCGAAAATCATCTCTTTCCCTACTAATCTTAGCTAAATCATCATTTGAAGGGTATGAGGAAAAGAAGATTACAAATCTATCGTTTTGGTGCTTGGGATTTTCCCCTATCGTTCACATCATATATGGGGATTTATATTATTATTTTGTGTGGTTGGTGAGTGGATTTTGACCACTCACTATCCTATGCATGTTTATATAGTTAAAGCCGATGTTTTCAACATGATTTTGATCCTCAAACATTTCCTAATTTTAATCAAACTTTTATACATGTTTATGGCCAAAATTAAAATGATTTAAAATGGTTTTTAAATGGTTTTGCAACCCATTTTGATCATATTTATATGCTAGTGTAAGGGTTAGATCTAGGCTAGAACTTATATGATTATCATGCTTTGATGAATTGCATGTGTTTATGGATGTATATGGATGATTTTCATAATTGTATGTTGTGCTTGATATGTTTTGCTAGTGCTTTTTGATAGTTAGGAAGTTGGTGGTCGAATTGGGAAAATCAAAGGCAAAAGTGGTTGAAATTGGATGAAGCTTGGATGGCTTTGGAGCATGGGGGAGCCCAAGTTTAAGTCGCATTAAGTTTGGATTGGCAAAAAAATTTTGGATGAGAAGAATTTACTAGGTAGAAACCCCCCCAGATCTACTCGGAAATAAGTTATCTCGGAGCAAAAGCGATAAAACTTCAAGGCAAGCTATGGAATGAGGCAAGGAAGAGTTTTCAAAAGAAAAAGGTCAAACATCGACAAAATATAGTTCTTAGTATCGATCACCTTTTGTGGCCATCAGATTATGCTATTGACTTGGGAGCTTAGGGTAATGGAGCAAAGAGTCCTAGGAAAGTTGAAAGGGAATTTCTTGGTGGAGTGATGATTTATAGCCACAATTGGCTAAGTAGAAAAGGTAATTCATCCCAATGCCGACCACTTCAGGTCAGTACTGACATGAATTTTGGGGCCAGAGAGGTTGTAACTTCTAAAGGAGTTGCATGGGCTCTACATGTCGTGCTAAGGGTGTTTGTTTGTTTGAATGAGGTACGATGGTAATCTATTAGCACGATGATAGCTTCGGGACTTTAGTGATGGTAACTTGACAGCGAATGGAAATAGGTTCCGATGATTGTGATTCGATGTTGAAAGGAGTCATGAGAATGATTATCCGCAAAGGGCAGGTTCTAGAAAGGATGATCCATGAATAGATTGTTGAATAGTTTGATCATGGAAAGAAGAAATGTGGAATGGTTTATTGTCAATAATGGAAACTAGATGGAGCAAGGGCAGGGCTTGGATATGCATGCTAAAGGATCATTGA
This sequence comes from Allium cepa, assembly GCA_030765085.1. Classification (NCBI taxonomy): domain Eukaryota; kingdom Viridiplantae; phylum Streptophyta; class Magnoliopsida; order Asparagales; family Amaryllidaceae; genus Allium; species Allium cepa. The sequence goes on from CM060932.1 coordinate 444,206,969, forward strand.
TACTCGAAGTGGCTTTTAACGTACTTGATAGTATGCGTGTTATGAGTGCACTCATGGGTACTTTGTTTGGCTACCTTGGGTCGATGGAATGGATCCGTATAACTTAGGCTGGTGGAGTGGGTCAAGTATCAACGTCAAGCTAAAGGAATCTACAATAAAAACCAGGATTTCCATTAATCTCTGGAAGGTGAAAGGTAATATGAGTTATCATATATATAGAGCACATTAAGAGATGGTAAATATTCTTTGATGAGTTCTCTTGGATGGTTTTCTCCCGTAGTCTAGGGATGTTGCTCGAGGTAGGTATAATGGATAAGGATACCTGAACTCCCATCATCGTACTTATTTTGCTATACACTTTTATGATATTCGTAGAGTAGCATATCATATTTGTTATGTGCTAAATCTTTGGTTTCCGAGACATATCACCTATGGTTCATATACCTTTGTTCATTACTATGTCATATATAGTACTTTGAGATTCATTTATCACTCATACTTGACCACTGTCTGACTTAAAGTTTTATGCTTTGCATTATATTAGCTTGGGTACTCTTTAACGAGTAGACTAGATAGCAAGTCTAAGTGAGATGTAGTAGCTTTGCAGAGGATGAGCTTGATGGAGCTTTCCCATATTATATATGGATTACAATATTTATTCCACTGTGCAACACTATAGAGCCGTGGCAGTGTTTGCTTCTTATTATGAGATAGTTATTCGAGTTTATTTCCCATTTGTATAAACTCTATTACCATGCTGCATAACTCTGTTGATTTTTTCATATTTAGTTCACTTAGTTATTACTGTCTCTCCTGTCTTATATCTTTAGTGTATATTTTATTTTATTCCATGCACTATAAGATATATAAAAAAATTTATGATTGGTTTTCTTTTCTTTCAACCTTTGACAATCATTGTGTATGGGATGAACATGACAACGATACACTATTTAGTTATATTAGATGCCAGTAGTTTTGGGTGGTTGTCACATCTAGTATCAGAATCTAGGCTGCATGATTAACGTAAGTTGCTACCGTGGTTCAGTAGAGATAGTGAAGGGGTTATCACCCTAGACTAGATCAAGAGTATATATATAAGAGAGTGTGTACTTATTATATATTTTTGTTTTCAAAACTATATGTGTGTGTGTGTGTTTGTGTGTGTGGTATATAGGTCGCATGCACACACGAGTACCACAGATGCAGTTTTCTTACATAAGGAACTGACAATTCTTGTTACAGATTAAGAATGAGCCTGCATATAAGGATTATTGTGGGTAACTCAGAAGAATAAGAAGCGGGTTCATGGTTGCTAACCTTGACTTGCAAGTGATGTTCAATGCAATGACGTGAAAATGTCCAAGTGGATGCTCTGAATGTTGCTATTGGTGGTTGTGCTTAGGTGCAGGTGTCCAGAGTTGATTTTGCTAAGATGAATAAGGATTTTACCAGTCTTGGTAGTAAACCATTCCAAGGAATGAAATAAATTTTGGAACTGTAGGATCGGTTGGGCACCTATAAAAGAATCTTCGATGAACTTGAATTGGATGAAGTTACGAAGAGGAGGTTGGCTTCTTGACAGCTTCAAGGGAGAGCCATGAACCGATGGAACATTATTAGAGTTGTTACACCTGAGGATCACTTAACTTGGGACCAATTCAATACCTGATTTGAGGAGAAGTTCATTTTGGCTACTTAGATGTCGGCGTTATTCAAAAAGTTTGCTGATTAAGCAGGGAGACATGTCTATCTTCGAACAGTTGAGTTCAATGCCTTATCGAAGTAGGGGATGCCTTTCATTGACACTCCGTTAAGAAAGAAGGAGAAGATATTGATGGGTTTGGGTGACAATTTGGGGTCGAAGTCAATGATTCATATCGACGAGCCATTTGAGAGAGTCATCGAGAAAGCTCTTTGCCAGGAGAGTTTATACCCCAAGTCTAAATCAACTGTTATAGTTCAAGTAGAGTGAAAATCGCAACAAGATGGAGGAAGCAGGAAGAAATGAAATTGTAAGAGGAAGTAGTTCGGGGAAAGAATGCTTAGAAGAAAGCTAAGTGGGATAGTATGGCCGTGGAGACAAGGGTCACTTGATTAGAGATGGTAAAGCTGATGTAAAGAAGAATTGCTATAATTGCGGTATTTTCGGACATATGCCGAAGAATTACCCAGAACCAGCATAGCAGAAACGATTGTAAAGGCATATGCTTTAGATGTTTTCCCGACTTCATCGAGTGCTCCCTCAAAGAAGAAGAAGGGAAGCGCATCGTTATTCAACGTATGCTTTCAATTTATGATGTTACCATATGTGTTTTGTTTGATATAAGAGCTTCGCATTCCTTCATACCTGGTGACTTAGTAGATAGACTCGAATTAAAACCCAAAATAATTGACCGACCTTTGATTGTGATGAATCCTGTTAGAGGCTCCACTAGCCTATGTATGGTTAGTTGTGGTTTGGTCTTATCGAGTCACAAATGCCATTTTATTTGTAGTTGCTTTGATTTGAATTTCATTGGGTTCATTATTACCTTAGGGATGGACTAGTTGAGGAAGTATGCGGTAGTAGTGGATTGCGAAAAACTGTTGGTGAAGAGTAAGGCTATGGAAGGGCGCACGATAATGATTTGTTGCCAACAAGAGGATGGGGTTATGGTTAGCTTTTTGTATTTTCCCTAGGTTCCACCAGATGAGTTGTAATCGTTACCTATCGTGAGAGTATATTTAGATGTGTTTGAGGAGGTACGAATTACCGTCACATCAAAATATTGAGTTCTGCATAGACTTAGTAGGGGATGATAGATCAATAGTTATGCCTTTGAGGTGTATAGTACCCAAAGAGAAGATGGAGTTGAAAGTATAAGTGAGTGACTTATTAAAGCGACGGTTTATTCGTAAAAGCATCTCTGAGTGGGGCGTACCTATAGTATTCACCACTAAGACGGATGACTCTCTGATGTTGTGTATAAATTACCGTAACCTGAATAAGGTGATGAGGAAGAACAAGCACCCACTCCTACATATTGATGACTTGTTCGATCAGCTCCATGATGCGAAGATGTTCTCTCAATTTGATTTAGCAATGAGATTTCACTAGTTGAGAGTAGCAAAGAAGTGTATTTCGATCACCGCATTTCATTTTCTGTCTGGTTTCTATGAGTGGTTAGTTATCCTGCTTAGTCAAACCAATGCTTCGATGTAGTTTATTGATCACATGAACGTGTCTTCAAGGATCAGGCGGACAAATTTGTGCTTGTGTTCGTGGATGATATTTTGGTCTCTTCTAGGACAGAGAAGGAACACAAGATGCACTTGAGGATTGTGCTTGAAGTGTTGAGGAAGCATAAGTTGAAAGCGAAGCTTTCAAAGTGTCAGTTTTGGAGGAGTGAAGTGAGATTCTTAGGTCATGTCGTCTCTGAACAAGGAACCGTAGTAGATTCTACCAAGGCTGCAACAATTTAGGATTGGAGCCAGACCAAGAATGCTATGGATGTTAGGAGCTTCCTAGGGTTGGGGGATACTATAGATGTTTAATCAAGGACTTCTCTAAGGTAGCAGCATAGTTGATCAATTTTATAAAGAATAAGAAGACTTTTGTTTGGGACAGGAAGTGCAAGCATGCATTTGTGTGTCTGAAGGAGAAGCTGATGAGTGCATCAGTATTCACTATTCTGAGTGGAATGAGGAGTTAACAGTATACATGGATGCATGTGGTATTGGACTTAATGCAGTGTTGACACAGAGGGGAAAAGTGGCCGCCTGAACTAATCGATAGCTGAAGGTGCACAAGAGGAAATTTCCAACTCATGATTTGGAGTTGGCGACAGTAGTGTTTGTTTTAGTGATTTAGAGGCGCTACCTACTAGTAGAAATGTTGAGCTGTTCACGAATAACAAATCCTTGAAGTGCGTTTTCTTCCAGAAGGATCTTAATTTTCATCGGTAGCGAAGGTTAGAATTCTTGGCCTTTTATGACTTAGACATTTCCTATACACCTGGTAAGGAAAATGCAGTCCACGATGCATTGAGTAGAATACATGTAGTTTGCAAGCGATGTTCCTATAGTGGAGGTAGTTGGAGTATATTGCTGGCTATGACTTTAGACCTTAATGCGAGTTAGAGCCAGAGAAGTTGGTGAGCTTGACCATCGAACCTACTTTGATCAAGCGGATTGGTATTGGCAAGATGCGAGATGCTAAACTAGCCGAGATCATGGTAAGGATAGAAGGATGAAAAAAAGTATGAAGACATAAAGCAGCATAAACTTGACTGAGATGGTTGGCCTCATATGGATGAGAGATTGTTTGTTCCCGATGTTGGTGGATTGAGAGATGAGGTGTTACAAGAGTGCCACCATTCTAGGTTGACTATATGTCCCGACGGTAATAAGATGTACCGTGATATGAAGGAAACCTATTATTGGAAGGGGATAAAGAAGGTTGTTGGTACATTCATCTCAAAGTGTATGAACTGCCAGCTGGTGAAGGCAAGGCATAAGAAGCCAAGTGGATTACTACAACCACATGAAGTTACCGAGTGGAAATGGGAGCAGATATCGATGGATATCATCGATGGATCACCGGCGACTGAGCAGGGTACGATAACAATTGGATCATAGTTAATAGAACGATGAAGAGTGCTTGATTACCCATTAAGTCTAGCATAACAGCATCCAAACTGGCCAGGTTGTATGTGAAATGGGTTGTATGATTTCATGGTTTGCTAAAGAGCATTGTGAGCGACCGAGATAGCGGTGAATTTCGAAAGAGCTTAGAAGAGGCGTTGGGGACTAAGCCGTATCTCAGTGCAGCTTATCACCCACAAAAGGGTAGGCAGACCAAGAGGGCGAATCATATATTAGAGGATCTCTTGCGAGCTTTAATATTCGATTTCAAAAGCTAGTTAGACAATCATCTGCATTTGGTAGAGTTCACATACAATAATAGCTATCAATCTAGTATTGGTATGGTACCATATAAAGCATTTTATAGGGATAATGTACTATATTTATGGCACCATACGAAGCATTATATAGCAGACTGTGTAAAGCTCCTTCATATTGGTGGGAAGCGAACGAGAAACCATTACTTGGGCTAGAATAATTAGAGAAACCTCTGAGAAGATTGGGATTATTCGGCAATGAATGAAAGATGTTCAAGATAGGTAGAATAGTGCTGAGAATAGGCGTCAAGATTTGGAGTTGTTTGTCCATAATATTGTATCGTGATGATTTCTCTATTGAAGAACGTTACTCAATTCGGTAGTAAGAGGAAGTTGGCATCGAGATTTGTAGGTCCTTTTCCAATAGTAGAAAGGATTAGGAACCTTGCATATATGGTCGACTCACCTCAGAAGCTTATAGACCTTATAGGCTAGTTCGTATTATCAGATGCGATATGAAACAGTTTAGAAGGAAGATGGTGGAGTTAGTGGAGGTTCAATGGGGAAAAAGTAAAAGCGATTGCACATAGAAAACAAGGAGAGCACGAGGGCTGCAAATCTAGGGCTCTTTGCATGGTAAGGCCCACTTTTCATCGCATTTACTTTCACCGTTGGTATTATATAGGATACTTTAATATATCGCATGCTTCGATAGTTTATCTATACTATTGATGCATGGTTGTTTGTTTGTTATGTTTGATGGTTGCATATGATTGTTCGGCATGCAGGAAATTATGATTGAATATTCTTTGATTTATTTATGGATATCGACAGAGAAATTCCTAAAGGGGGAGAGTGTAACTATAATGACTCGGAATTTTATCACTTTGATTTTTGAAATATTTAATTAGTTTTAATTATTTAATTTGAGGTTTTTATAATAAGTCTATGTTGAAAATAATTGTTCGATTTTCGATGACATATTTTTAATTTAATTTATAGAATTTTTCCGTAATTTTTAATCTAAAAATAGTTTGAATTTCCATTTGACATATTTTACGACAAACGTTGGAATTTTTGAAATTTAACAGAACTTGATAAGCAGTGTGCTTATTATCGTATTACATTGTTGTGCACAATTGTACTTTTATTTCCTATAGTTCGTGGCTTATACGCAGACATGGTATTGTGCGGCGAGGTACCCAAAATCTTTTCAAAATCAATATAAACCCATATGTACAAACAGTACATTATATGTGTCTCCCTTGCTCCCTTGCACCACATCTGCCATTGTCCCTTATGTCCCCTTGCATACTTTCTTCATCAACATGTTTCGATGTATATGTATACACACGTTCACGTGCAGGAACACAATACTTATTCTTCTTCTTACTTTCGCTTTTCCTGGAAACGAAAACAAACTCGACCTCCTCTCATTCAAAAATCAAAAACTTGCAAACCTTCCACTTTTAGCCTCAGCTTTCAACTAAGAAGTTGATCGTCATCCTCTTTAGTTTTTTTTAAAATTGATCGCTCTTTATTTTGTCGAGTGCCAAGAGAGAAATCAACAAATTTTAGCAAAGGGGAAGTTTTGTTCATTAACTTCAAAAATTGATTTCCCACAATTCAGGAAGAATGATCGACGTCATTAGCATAGTTAGAGTTAGGATATGTTGTAGTATTTTTAAGGAAGTTCCAGCGACGTTCCGTGATGATTGTCGGCGATGCTGAAAACAAGGGTTAGCGCTAATTAGAATTTGGATCGTAGGTAGCTCACATGAAGATGGGTGTTGGGTTCATAGAGGAGAGGGGCACCTTGTGGTCGAATTTGGCAGGGTTTGGTGGTTATTTGTGTGGACGCAACTTGGATTTGACGTGATTTTTGGGTGCTTGGGTTTCTCGGGTTTGGTTGGATGGAAGTAAATTGGGGCGCTGGAGATGGTGGGAAGAGGTGCAGTGTGTCGAGTTCGAGGTGGCAAACTTATAGGTGGCCTTTGTTCAATTACGTGGCAGAGGAATTGCATGTGCACATACATAGTCGTGCGTGTACATGGTTCCTGGGGCTCGCAAATTGGGAAGAAGGAAGAAGGCGTTGTAGCTTTAGGGTGGAAGTTGTGGATTCAGGTCTTTAGCATGGTGGGCCAAGTCGAGTATGTTGGGCGAGAAAATTTAATTATATTTATTTGTTTAAAAATTAAATAAGTATGTTGATTTAAAATAGAATGTCTCACTCGTTTGAAATCCGGTTTAACCATGGGATTTTGCATTGTGTTCGTATTGATGAGCATAACATTTTGACATAAATAATTGTTAGTTTTGGTGTAGTATAATTTAGTGATAAATTAATACAGCTTGATTTTAATTACGTTAATTAGGATAAGTATACAGTTCAATTAATTATAGCTTATGGTATTATCTATTTAGCCAAATAAACACTATATTGATAAATAAATTTGGATAAGTTAATTTGAACAACTATTTTGGCAGAACAAAATACTATTTTGCTAATTTGATTAATTGGTCCTTTAATTAGCATAATGAATCCCCGTTCTGCTATTTTGTAGATTTGGACATCTGATTATATATCGTTAATTGATATGCCACTTTGAATAAATGATATGTTAACCAATGACAGCCATGTGTTGAATTTATTTACATAGTTATTGATTATGTAAATATCAGTTATTAACTTGGAATGTTTAATTGAATGAGATGGTGCCTTGCTTAAGTACTTGTAACGACCCATATTTTTAACCATTTTAAATTATTAAATCTAATATAACTATTGAACAAAAATGGTTACAAATAAAAATTTAATGATTTATTAATGTAATTTATTGGATATGAACTTGGAAAATTTTTAGATAACTAAATTCAATAAGATGAAAGATGATAACTTATATCAGAAAGTAAATTAAATGGATTGAATTGTAAGTAATTGATAATAGAAATTGAAATAATCAATACTAAGTTAATAAAGAATCGAATAAATGTTTATTTAAAAGTAAAAGCATAAGTTTTTTATATGAAATGGTATTTTTGATAAGTATAAATTTCAGAAATAAGAAAACATTTATTTGGTAAGAAATGAATAACTTTTGCTATATACAATAATCGCAAAGATGTTGAATTACTGTAAAATGGAAGTAGTTGTTTTATTATTTGATTTCATTTTAAAAGCAAATTTTAAAAGTTAAATAACTTATACTTGAAATATAGTAATTTATTGGATAATTAAATTGTCTAAATTTAATATTGGAATTTGTTTAATAATTGAATCTTGAATTTAATATGAATGAAAACGATTTCAAAAGTTGATTTAATTTTATTTAAACAAGAATGAAGATTGTTAACTTTTAAAATTGAATTTAAAGTGATTAAATTGATTTTGGAAATTACTTGTTTTAATTAACGTGTAAAAATAGTCTTTTTGGGCACTATCTTAGATTTCAACGAAACCAGTATCATCGGATCCATAAAAGTGAATAATTATAGGATATTAAGTTTCGTAGCGATCAGACTTATCCTTTGGTCGTGCGAGCAAGAAACGCGTAGAATTTATTTTCAAAACTTTACTTAATGTAATTCGATTTTGAAATGCTATCTTCTAAATATGATGGAATTGGCTCCCGATGTATATTATATTGTGTACGGAATAGGGGTATAACATGTCGAACGCCAGGTGGCATGCTTCGTTAGAAGTTTGAAATTTTAACGGATGAATAGTGCCATGAAATTTTCTATATAAGGACTTGAAAATTTTCATTTTTACAAAACCTAACTTCTAAAACTTCAACTGCTTCTTTTAATGATTTAATGGCCGAAATCGTTCTTCTTTCTCCTCTTGATTTCTTTCAATCCCTATGTTATGACGTCTCGACTTCAAATAGGAAAAGGAAGAGCTTGATCTCCATTGCCTTTTGTACGGTTGAATCAAGGAAAAATGACTCAAGTTCACCAGGACTGAGGCATATACGGCACGCGTTTTTTGGGTTCTCAAGGTAGAATGGATTGCAGCGGAGTTGATGGAGTTTTTGTTGAAGGTGGAGACCGACATCACGCTCGCGTTGCTGGGATCTGATTGGCGATCGATGATTCAATGGGTAGTACATGCATCAGGGAACTGGTCGTGTAGATGGTTCCTTGGCCTGTGCATGGACGAAGGAGATGGGTTAGGTCTTAATTTAAGTTAATTAGTTATGTTAATTTTATTTTAATTGTATCGCATACTAATTAATTCGTAACTTTCTCTTACGAGGTCGAATTCGAGCGAAACGAGTCGCGTTGCGATCGTATCGACAAAGGCTGTGGAATGGAGTTAGATTGGAATTTATTTGAATTTGAAAAAAATTTAGTTTTAAATAAAGGTGAGTGTTTTAAACCGCTCACGAAATACTAAAATATTCCGATGTTAGTTAAATTGAAATCATGAGGTGATTTATTTTTATTTACCATTGTTTGGTAATTTAACTGACATTTAAAAACTGACATACGAATTAAACTGTTAAGAATTTAAATTGACAGTTAAATTCTTAAATGAAAATGAATTGTTAGTTAAACAGTCGATATTGATAACCAGTTAACTGTTGTGATATATTGACTGTTTTGGATGTTGATGTGACTATTAGTTGGTATTTTAGATGATTGAATGTTTATTTATTTTATATATATCCTGTTTAATCCTGCATATTGCTGACAACATATAAAATAGTTATTTGAATTAATTCGAATAAATTAAGAAATAGGTTGGAACGATATATACCTATGACACTTTGATTTGGATTGAAATGATATATATCCATTCTTGAAATTAAAATCGAAATAACTGATCACTTAGCCATAGGATAGAAATTATGTACCAACACTAGATTGGTTAAATTAAACGATTTTAAAATTCTTGAATTTGAATGTAACATCCCCTACTTGGAGGCCCAAAACTAATGGCTACAGTTGCTGTAGTCATCCATAGTTATTAATCCTCGACGACCGAATACAGCAATGTTAGATACTTGATACACATAAATACATAAATATGGAAAATATAAAGAAAACAAATAATGTCCACATTCTATTTCAAAAAAATTAAAATTCATAACATAATCTTGAATCACAGTCCATGTTAAGACAAAATATACTTATTACAGAATACGCCATGAGCGACATATGAAGATGTCCCCTTGGGTGATCAGAGTATATAATATGGCAATAAAACAAGTTAGCCTTTTTAACCAAACACAGCGGAAATAAACGAAATCTAAGTATCTAGCATGCTCCTGCACATCACTGGAAGTTTTATTCGTCTAAAAGAACACATGAAAATCTTAACTCTCAACCTACTCAAAATCATTTGAGTAACCGAGAATTTAGGGGAAAATATAAGAAGGAATTTTTCAAGAAGGGGTATTATATTCAATCTATAACTCAATAAAGATTTCCAAATTGTGTTAAGTGTAAATTTGATAGATGGTAGGATAATATGGTTTTGAATTCAAATGAGTTATTTCAACAAAAAAATTATTTAAAAAGGAGTTCATGTTCATGAAATACTATTTTCTCAGTATACACATAAGTAAGTTGAAAAACCTCTTTCAATTTAAAAAACATAACTTCTAATCAAGAAGTCGAATTTTGGGGACTTCTATTTACTTAAAAATATATTTGAAGATGAATAGCATTGATATAGATTTGTCTTTTCCAAATTTTAAGGTTTTCAAAATGAAAAATTGATTTGTAGTTAATGGGAAAATGTGGAAAAAATTAGAAGTTTTAACAGTTTAAAAAGTCGTAGTAAACAGGTCATAATGTTTTATTTTTTGAAAGGATTTTAATGATTGTTTTTGCAGTAAAAATATATTTCCATAATGAACAACTTTTATGCTAATAAATTTTGAATATTTTTAAGTTATCTAGTAATTAAAGACCATATTTGCAGAGGCTAAATTTTGTTCGGATTTTTAAAAATCTAAGCTGAAATAACAAATTTATTTGGTCATTACTTTTGAACCAATCTTATTTTGACGATTTTGCAGTTGTTGATATCGAAGGAAAAAATTTGGTTTTAAGTGTTTTGAATTTTTTTTAAAGTTTACCATGAGAAAAACTCAGTTTAAATCAGTGGATTGTGTAATTTGAATAAATTTATGAGTTTTATGTCAAAGTAAAATGAATTTTGATCCTTGAAGTGCGCTATTTTGAAGTTCAAAGATGTGATTTGATAATCCTACTTATACTCTTTTGGAAATTACTTTTAGAGGTTTTAAATTGTAGCATATTTTGACACTAAACCCTTTTGGTAAAATGATAACGTATAAATATTAAAGCAGTAACCTTGAATGTGAATATGTTGCTTTCGAATTATATATTTGTGATATTATTTTATTTTTATGTGTTGAGAATAGGCTTTTTAAGGCTGTTTAGAGTCAAGGCTTGTCGTGCTCTTTTTTATGCTCGTCTAAACGTATATACATTGCTTAAAAATGCCAAAAGTGTATGTTTTTACATATTGGTTGTAAATTTTTGTGGATTATATGCCGTCCGCTAATATATATGATTTTTTTGATCATGTTTTAATCGATGTGAATATTTTATTTTGTAATATTTTTTATCTAGGAGCTCTCCGTACAAATGAGACTATGCCAAAAAGTTTGCAAAATTTTTATACTCCATAAATTTTTCGAAAAGTGTGCTTATGAAATTAAAGAAAAGCTTTCAAGAAAACTTTTGAAAGAGATATATATGTATTTCTCTATGTTTATGATGTTGTATGACATGTATGAATGAAATGTTGCATGTGATGTTTATTTGTCATTTGTTCGTGGTTGGATCGATGAGGTAAATATTTGAATGAGTAATGTCGATTGCTTTAGGGCTATTATGAATTGAGTTGTTGAGTCATGATGTACATGTTCATTGGATGAATGACTTACTTATGTTCTATAGAGTTAGACATGGATGGTTGTATTTGAATTGAATTCTTTAATGTGTACACGGTTATGTGACTGCATTATAGTGTATAAAGAGGTAGTGATGTACGCATGTTTGCATATGTTCGATAATATTAGTTAAGAAAAGTCATCATAGTACTTACCTTATAAATTATGAGGATGGAATTTATTTAAGGGTGGAAGTCTATAACAACCTGTATTAGGAGAATCATAAAATAGTATAATTAAATACATTTTTCAGATTAAATTGAGAGTTTTAAATATAAATATGGATTTTTGAAAATAAAATTTTGAAATTTAGGAATATTAGTTGTTTTAAAATATTGGAAAATATTTAAATCAAAGGCTAAAAGATTTGATAAATGAGGTTGAAAAATACTAATTTGGGCTTTTATTTTTAACTAGTGCTAACCCGTGCTACACACACGGATTGCAACTATATCTTTTTGCAAATCTGGTAGACTCTATTTATTATGATTAATGTAACGACCCGTAAATTCCGACCATTTAATTTGTTAATTTAATTTGATTTTGTAATTTAATTTAGAAAGAAAGAAAATTTTTCTAATTCATGTTGAAGTAAATGTAGAAAGAAAATGCAACATTTGAAATTTAAGCTAAGTATAAAAATAAAAAAAGGAAATTATGATGCATTGAAGTAATGAGAATTGTTATTCTAGGCTAAGAAATTTATTATAAGAAAACGAATGGGAATATATTATAAACTAATGCAATAAAGTAATTTGTGATAATTTAATGAATTCAATCTATAGTTACCGATGAAGTAATACGCAATTAATGGAAAACGTATACAATCTTAATGAAACTCTAATTCATCGTATTTAAACATGCTATGCTTGGTTGTAAAACTAAATAAAAGTAACAAATGTAAACATTTAGTTATTGTACAAAATAGATAGTTAATGGTAATTAAATAAGATCAGTATGGTGTAAGGAATTGTAATATGTGTGGTATTAATGGTTACACTGATTTATAGTGGGATGTAAAAGGTAATAAATTAATGTTGTTTTGATAATAAACATTACTTAATGATTTTGAATTTCGTAACGGAAGAGTGAATGAGAATTTATGGAAAACATAAATTTATTTTTAAGTAAACAAGAGTATATATTGAACAAATTTATGATAATTGGATAATGCAGTGTTAATAGAAATTAATTAGTGTTATATATGGAATTTATACCTAGGTGGGTGAGTAGTAAACTTATAAATGAAAGAAGTAAGTAAGTGACCATTTATTTAGGTTATTTATTCATTTAGTATGTTAAACAAAATTTAGGAATCAGATCTCAATTAAGGGAAATTAAGTTGTACGTTAATTTGAAATAAATCTAATAAATATTACATTAATATGGGATGTAGTACAAATGGTTAGGGATTGTCAAATTTGGTAAAAAGGGACTGACTAAGGAAATTTTGTTAATTAAGTTTAAAACCTTAATTAATACGCATAATTGACAAGATTCACATTTTTAAGTATAATTGTTGATACAAATTTAAGATGTATATAGAAATATTAATGTAATGAAATATAAAACAATGGTTATAAGTTACATATTTATTTAGTTCGTAAAAGTTAGTTTGAATTACAGTTAATTCACTTAATTAGTGCAATTTGATGCAGATTAATTTGGTAATCGGAGAATGTTAATTCAATAGGATGTAACCAATGAAATTTTAATCTAATACTACGTTAAGGCTAACTAAGGTAAGTATTAATAAAGCAAATGAAATGCAATACCAATTGAGGGAAACCAATTCGTAAGGGTATAATTGAATGAAAATTGCATCCTTTTGATAACGATGAATTTAATAATAGAATGAATAGTGAATTTAATAGAATTGTTGGAAATTTTATTTATAATTTTGAAATTAATGAAATTGAAGGTTTATATTGAAATTTATAAATTTATCTTCTCTAAATAGACATTTAAATTTGTTTAAATCATTAAAAATGTTTGAGAAATATAAGGTGATAAAATTGTCAATTTTAGAATTGAAATTCAAAAATTTGATTTAATCAATTAATTATACATTTAATTAAGGGGTTTTTTGGCTCAAGGAAAAAGTTGGAGAAAAATTTAGTCTCAGGAACAAGAAGTTTGTTTTTTCGGCTGAAGGACACTTTTTATTGTAAATCACAGAATGATAGTGGTAACTATCATTGTCAGTATACACTACAAAGTGTCCTTCAGACCAAAAAGCAAACTTGTTGTCCCTGAGACTAAATTTTTTTGCAACTTCTTCCCTGTGCCTATTTACCTGTTTAATTAATATAAAAATAGCCATTTTGGCCGCTGACTTGGATTTCGACCAAACCAATTTCATCGGATCCGTAACGGTGAATTATAATAGTGTTTCAAGTTTCGTAGCGATCGGACTTGTCGTTTGATCGTACGGACTCGAAACGCCTTGAAATTTATGCAATTTAAATCAATTGAAATCGGTTTGGAAATTTTGAATTTAGCACAACTTCTTCATACGATGGAATTTGGACGTGAAACTTTTTCCATCGCGTTTAAAATATTTTTAAACATATATTTTGATATATGGGTTGACCCTTTTCCGTCCCGGAATCGAAACGGGCTTTTCGGGTCAATTATCGTTCAAAACCCAAATCCAACCTAGCCCATTCTTTCTATTCTGTTTGCCTATATATATATATATATATGTATGTATGTATGTATGTATGTATGTATGTATTTAGTTATAAACCCTAGGTTATTGCTTATTCCTCATTCCGAACGTATGCTCCTCCTCATTCCACTGCAAACCCTAATCTTCCCAATCCAGTTTCAATTTCAAAAAAAAAAATTGCGGATCTGCAGCAACTTCTGGTCGTGCTTCGAGTTTCAAAGGCAAAAACGCTGCATCTACTTCGGGTTAGGAAGAAAGTTACTCGGGTCACTCCGGGTCGTTTTAGCGAAAATTCCAAGCAAGCACTGGGGAATTGAGGCGGTGGACCGAAGTTGAACCCGAAGTCGACTCAGGACCAGAATTTTCCGATCTTCTAATTTTCCTAACTTTTTCATACGAGCTCGGATTCATGCGTGGTTTGTTTTGCTGGGATCGTGTTAGAATTACGGATGTTTTGGCACTGTTTTGGATGGATTTGGAGGCTGTTGAAATTTTGGGTATAAATTGGATTTAAATTCAATTTAAATTCAAATGGTGAGTGTTTTAACCCGCTCACAATTTCTAAGGTTTCTTATGTTTGTTAAATTGATTTATACCGTATTTAAAAGTTTTTATTTATAGCTGTTTGGCATATGTTTCATCATTATCTCAGTTAAATTGCATTCATATAATTTACTTGTTATTTAATTCATTTTTGCAAATAAACTGCCAGTTAAAATTTAAGTTAAATTTATTATTGCATATAAACTACTAGTTAAATTTATTTATTATTGCATATAAACTACAGTTAAACAGTTATTTAATTCATTATTGAAAAATTAACTGTCGGTAATTAATTATTATTTATTGATGTGATTGTTTGAATTGGATGATAAATTGATGAATGTTTAATGATTGATATGATGGACGAATGGATGCTGTATTTATATTGTATAAACTGCAAGTTATTATGCATTTTCATTTCATTAGGGATTGCGGTTTGAAATGACATGCAACCGCATTTTTATTTTTAAACTGCGGATTGAAATGATAAATATCCGTATTACTTGACCATAGGATAGAAAATTATATACAGGCACCGCGGTATATATATAAAATTATTTTTGAAATGATTTTCTATGGTTTGGATAGGATATGGTTTAATAAATATTAAATTTTGATATTTTATAAACACTATTTTATATATACATATATAGTTAAATTTTTGAATTTAAGCTATGTATAAATCTGTTAAATAAAAATGAATAAGTTGAATAATGGAGTTTGATAATTTATATTATAAGATTTAGTACAGGTTTAAGATATTGTGTATATATATATAGGGTTTAAATGATTCAAATCAATTAAGATTGGAAGATAAATCGGAAATTTATTTGGAATTGAGCTTATTTTAAAATTTAACTCCATAAGTTGATGTAAACTTATTAAGATCAGAAATTTAAAGGTATGATATTTATAGCTGGATTTTTATTCAAGATAAATCAAATGAATATTTCTAGTATAAATAAACTGAAGGAAATATTTAGTTGTTAGTCATTTGAGTTTTATTTAAAATGATTATGGATTTATTATGTAAATATTTTAGAATAAAATATAGAATAATGAATGGTTGAATAGAAAATTTCCAACCTTAGTTTTGAAATTGTTAAATACTCAAAGTTTGAAATATATTGGAATCGAAGTGTTTTATTGAAACTGAAAGAGATTCTAGATTTGTGGGTCTAGACTTAATTTAAAGTGAATAAATGGTAAAGGCGTGGAAATTATTTACTTTATAAAGTAATTTAAAATCAACTATTTTACATACTGTTGAATATCCAAACCATTCAAGTTTAGAGGTTATGGTTTTCAAACTATGAATTTCAAAGTATTATGTTTTGGAAGTTATAATTCAAATGTTTGGTCTCCAGATATTATAAATTTTAAAGTAGTATGGTTTTGGAAAAGAAATATATTTGATATAAAAATGATATTATTGATTTGCATTTTATAAAATAATAAAAATGAGTTGTTTTGGAAATTGAATGATATCGTATTTATGGGTTTGAAATGGATAATTATATTCTGGTTTTAAAATATAAACTATTTTTAAAGACCGCGGTGTTATAATAACGTTTGGTTGTTGAAGAGACCGGGATCGGAAGTTGTCATACTCTCTGCCAACTCCGAAAACCACTTTAACAACCGTGTACGCGGTGGAGATTCCAGAATGAAGTAGGATGGTGGCGGCGTTTCCTGTAAGGTAAATACGTGGACCCAACTCCCATGAGTTGGCATAAGGTGGCTAAAACAGGAGCGATCTACAGGTTAATAAGGTAGCACCTTTGATCGGACACTTCCCTTCGATACTATACTCTGACTTTGGATTGATTCGGTGGCTACCTTCACTTTTGATTTCTTTGATTTGTGGGAGTTTGTCCGAGGTGGACGGTAGCTGCGCGCTACGCGTTACCACCGACCCGAAAGCGTAATTGGTATGTCTACCCTGGCATTGCCTAGTTGTGCCGTGTCACCTACCCTATCGCGCCTTGTATGAGTTTGGATTTCTCCCGTAGCCCGTGTGGTATCCTCTGGTGGCTTCCCGATCAGGAGGGACTATGATATTGGATGGACTACTGGGACTATTACGTGTTAAGGGCTATATGGGTAACCCCTTAATGCTAAGGAAAAAGTAAGTTTATTTTATAAATAGACACTATTATAATAGCGAAATATACTATATAGTAAATAGTTTAACGGATCCTTAGGAGATGTAAATCCCGAGCATCTCTTGAGTTACTGCACTCATGTTTATTTCTGTTAATTTAATTTACATAAGATCCTTTCGTTCTGACTCGAGTGTTTTGTTTTTTCAATTCGCTCGGGTCAGTCCGAGCGTTTCAGGATTTGAAGATTTTATTGTGAAGGACGAAGACGAAGATTTGTAGTATTACTATCTACTATATTATTCCACTACACTATTTAATTCCGCTGCATTGATATTTATTGGTATGCGAACTCTGATATTTATTGTATAAAGAAGAATCGAATGTTTTGTAAATAGTTTTATGAATTGTATATATATTATTATATTTTATCCTTCCATTGTGAGATTCTGTTTAGTTTTTTCTTCTCTGTTTTTCTTATTTACCCCATAACAATCCGCCCTTTTGTATGTTTTAAGTCTGATGTGTGTGGTTTATCATCGATTCAAAGCGTGCAAAAAGGCGGGTCGTTACATCTGGTATCAGAGCTTTGGTTTAGCGATAAACCTTAGCTTTGTGGGGTTTGACTCTGCGCTAATAGGGTAGTAATCCCCTACGGGAGTCGCTGAGTGTATATATGAGAGAGCGTATTTGTTAGTGTTATAAAAAGGTTTTAATATTGTGTTAATTTGTTCCGTTTTGTATTTATAAATTCTGGTTGGTGCATGGGACGCTGTGACATCAATAGGGATTTCTAAACACTTAATAGGAAAGACCGACATAATATTTGTTTTAATATAAGTAAATGAAATAATTTTGCCTATTATATTTTATATAAAATAATTTTTTTTATAAAGATTATATTTGGTTGCAATATATTGGTTGTTAGGAATAAAATTTATAAATAATAGGTAAAATAAGATTGAAAATAAAATCAATGAAATTTGGAAATTTTAGAACTTAAGTCCGGGATTTTGAAAATTTACTTTCAAAGGATTTTGAAATATAATAATAGTATTTAGAAGTATTTTCTGATATAAATATTACTATATAATTTGAAAGGATGGTTTTAAAGAAATTCTAGAAAGAAATAAGTTGTACTCCCCTCTCCGTCGCTGGAAAATAATTTCGGTGATGAGTGCACGCATCATCGACTTTCATTTTCGAGTTTCGAAGTGGGAAGGCCACTGTAGCAGTTCGACTACAGAATGATTTTGATAAACAAAAGTGAATTTTTAATTTGTTTTAAATCTACTTGGATATATAAATTATAAGTTTATATTTATCTATTATTTTAAAATGAATTGAAATCTAAACCTGGTATTTAATTCTTGAATTTTCGATAATTAATAGTTTTAATTAGGGTAGTGAAATGGTAGTTAAATAATAATTGGAATCCTTAAATAAATAAGAGATTAAATGCCTGGTTATGAATGAAATTAAAGGAAATTTGAAAATTGTAACATATAAAACAAAGGATTATTATTGAACAATAAATTAAATAAAAGGAATAGAAGAAACTTGTATAACTTTCAACTACATCCTTATATATATAACTTACCGAAATATTAATAGTTGAAATGTGTAATAAGAAAATGTGATGGAAGTGGTACAAGTAAAAGTATGCAATGAAGTGTTTAATAAATTTCTGTTATTAATAAGAATCTAATGTTATAATTGTTATAAATCTAGGTTATGACTGAATGGCCACTAATTAAATATAATAGAACAGTTACAAAGAAATAAAATAAGTTTAAAAAGGATTGAAGTTATGTAACAACCCTGTATTTTGTGATTTATTTTTTTTGTATATTTTAATTATTTTAATTAAATTTTGATTTATAAACTTATTTTTTTTTTGAATGATTAATTTTGTTACTTTAAACATAAACTTTAGTTTTGATATGAATTATCATTCCAAAGCATGACTGAAAAGAATATTTTCCAAAAAGTGAATTTTGGTCAAAATAATCAAACTTTGACTTTTAATTTAAATTTTTAAAAGTTTTAAATTTTAAATTTTATCTTTTATTATGAAAGTACATAAAATTGTAAGAACACTGCTTTTCGTTTCGTTGAAAACGGATTTAAATTGCAAAAGTTATACTGTTTTCAATATTGTGTGTATATTGGGTTATTCAGCAATAGTCTTTATTTTAAATTTTATAAATGACATTTTATTTGATATATCTTATTCCAACTTGTATATTTATGTTATATTATGTATACTTTGACTTTTGTATATTTTTAAAATGATAATAGAATTTTTCAAAAATTTACTGTATTTATTTCCTATTTTTAAGGCTGTTTTCTTATTTTCTGCTATTTTCTTCATTAAAATTATATTTAAATTTTTTTTATTTGTTTTGTGAATGTACTTTTATTTTATATTATTATTTATGTTTAAAAATATATTACAAGCTCATATGAATTTTCTAAAATTTATTTCATGTAATTTCAAATTTTCTAGACTAGTTTACTATTTTAGCTATTTTCTTTAATTTAACTTTATATATTTAATAATATATATATATATATATATTGATAAATTTTCGTAATCTTATCTTTTATTATTATTAATTCCAGAATATCAAGTTATGTAAACAAATTTAAGAAGTTTGAAAGGTTTAAAGGCTAAGAAACGTAATGTCGTTTCATGTTTCTTTTACAATTTCTTTTGTCTTCAATTCATCAGTTATTTTAGCCACTCCTTACTTTATTTATTTATTTTATACATTCACTTTTATTTGCTGTGTTTATACTTTATTAATATTAATTTTATATATATTTTGATTAAAAATAGATTTTTCCAAAGATTATTTGGTTTGTTTCAATTTATTTAGCCTAGTTTCACATATATTGATATTTTCTTTATATAAATTATATAATTTAAAACGTATTTATTTATTTTTCTTATTCACATTATTTATTAGATTATTTATCTATTTTATCAGGTTTTTTATGTATTTACAAAATAGAAAAGAGAAATTTGAAAGGCCTTAAACTTTCTATCTTCCTATGGGCCTTTATAGTCCACCCTTTTACTTTTAACCTAACCTTTCACCAATTAACCCTAACTATTCCTCTTTTTTTCTTTCTCCAGCCGACTTCCTCCTATTATTCATGAATTTTCAAAGCTCCAAAACCCTAAAAATCAAGGCCTCCATCTTCAAGAAAAAAATTAGGTAAATTCCTCTTTTCTTTCTACTTTTTCTCATATTTCTATGCAAATTTGCCTTGCTTTCTCCCCTGATTGGAGCGGCTTTCCCCCTTGTTCCACGGCCACTACCCCCTTCCATCTCTTCCCGACCATCACCACCATCTAAGCCTACAGCCACGACCATGGCCGAACACCCCTTGATGGTCAAACTCTTCCAAATGCAACCAAAAGCCTAGATCTATGCTTGTTTGGCCTTTTCTTGCTCATCCACTTCAACCACCACCCTAACCACCACCATAGCAGCAACCACCACCTCTGACCTGATCATCACACACCCCTCCAACCTCTGTCCAGATCTGAAACATCAAGAGCCGAGCCAAACAATGCATGTAGACGAGCCTTGTGGTGCACCAAAACTACACTATGTTGCCTAGTCTCTTGATATTATTATGTTGTAACTTCCTCCACATGTTCTAGCCTTTATGCCATGCATTCCTATGATCAAAACTGAGCCAAAGCCATGTCAAAACTGACCTAAATAAACCCCTAGGTCGTGCAAAAGAATAGAGAAAGCAAGGGAAAAGTCATTGCATTCATATCTCTTTTTATCCCTTTTATTTCAAAGTTATTTCATATCTAGTTTTATTGAATTTGTGTGTTTGGATATTTTGTTTTGGGTTGTAACACAAGTTCTAAGCTTGGATCTCTTCCAACTTGAGCCTATTGTTGTGTCATCGTGCCTTCTGGAATCAGTTGTGTCATTGGTATTGAACTCTCCATCCATAAAAGGTGTGTAAAACTCACACGACGTTTATACTTATGCAGTTGTGAAACAACAACAATTGAATGTGTAGAATTTTATGTGATGTTATAACTGACTGTGATTATTTATATATGATGTTAAACCTGTTAAATTTCATGTCATATCATCTGTAATTATATATATGTTGTTACTTTTCATTCATATCTGTTTATCACCATTGCAAGTTTCCTGTAGACTAGAATCACTATGGGTTGAAATGATACAAACCCGAACGGACTTTAGAATAGGGGAAAATCGTATGGGCTGAAATGATAGGCCTGAATTATTTTCAAATTTATTTCTTTTACTTGGGACTGCGGGTTTGAAATTATAAAACCCGGATTTTTCTTTGTAAATTACGGGTTGAAATGATATATTACCCGTATCACTTTACTTAGCGTAGAAAATTATATACAGGCCCGTAGTTAAAATATGTTTTTCTAAAATGTTTAAAATATTTTAGAAATGTAATTATTATAATATTTTGATTTAAAATTTATTAAAAATAAATTTTGTAAAGTATTACTGATTTTCTGAACAAATGAATTAATGAAAAGTTAGAAAATTTTGAACGTAAGTTATTTTGGAAAATTTGATTTAATTATAACTGGAAATTAAATTAAATATGAAATTATGATAAATTTATGATAATTTGAATTTAAATGAATTAAAAATGATTTTATATCATATTAATGATTTTTAACAAATTTGAAATTTGAAATGAAAGAATATTTTAAGTTGAAATTTTGAAATATAACTAAAATTGGAAATTTATGAAATTGACTTAAAAGTGAACTTTTAGTTAAGTAAATAAAAATAAAATTAAGTTATATTTGAGAATTTGAACTTAAGTGTTAAGTTGAAATTTAATGTAATGGATTTAAAATTGAACATTGCAATTTAATAAGTGAATTATTATTAAATCTTGATTTTTGAATGGAAATTTAACTTTATAAGATCATGAACTTGAGAAAAAATTAAATGATGTTATAAATGTGAAAATGTATGATTTTATAAGTTAAAAATGTTTTAAATAAAAATATAATTGGTTGAGAAATTTTATTGAATATTTGAAGTTAATTGACTGTATTTTTGAAATGCTATTAATTACAATGTAAATGATATTACAGCATTTGAAAATGCTGTAGTTGATGATAATGAACTAAAAAGCTAAATTGAATTAAAAGCTATTATAGCAATTTTTGTAAGTGCTATAAATTGTTGAATTTAACTAAGTTTATTCGAAATTTAAGTAAACCCTATTACAACATTTTAAAATGTTGTCTTTTGTTAAATTGAACTGTTTTGAATGTATTTTTCCGTAGGGTTTTCTAAATGCCACGAAAAGTGAATTTTCACTGCTTTGATAAACTTAAGTGAATAAATGAACTTTGGAAGTCGAAAATTTTGGAAATTTAATAATTTAATTATTAAACATAATAACTTCATTTTAATGATTAAAAATGATTTTTGGAATATATACTGTTTTGAAATATGGATTGAAATGATATTTTAAATTGAATAAAATGAATAATGATTTGAAATGAATGTGGTTTCAAAAAGATACGATATTTTGATATATTAAATGATTGAAATGTGGTTTTGAAAACATATGATATTTTGATATATTAAAATGGTTTGAAAATGGAGTTTTGAAAGATATGATATTTTGATATTAAAGTGATTTGAAAAGAAGATCCGAAAGATATGATATTTTGAAATGATTTAATCTTTATTTTGATAAAGATTTGGGTTGAAATAATATTTTATTTTGAAGTATAAATATTGTTTTAAAAGGTTATAACTACGGGTTATAATAACGATTGGTTGTTAAAGAGACCGGGATCGTATATTGTCTTATAGCCGGCCAATACCGAAAACCACTTTAACAACTGTGTACGCGGTGGTGATTCCAGAATGAAGTATGATTGTGGGGACGTTCTCGAGGTATATTACGTGGACCCAACTCCCATGAGTTGGCATAAATGACTAAAACAGTAGCTATACCGGGCTATACAAAGGGTCGCACCCTTTCATCGAGCATGCTCCATCGAAAACCATTCTATTACTTTTGCGATTCGATATGTGGCGCCACTTTGATTCGCGGGTATTGTTCGAGGTGGGCAGAAGCTGCTGGCTTGCCGTCACCACCGGTCCGGGAGTGCAAACGGTGTATCCACCCTGGCATTGCCTCGTGTGCCGTGTCATCTCCTTATATCGAGCCCACTACGATTTTGGTTTTAAAGATTCGACGGCGTTAATGTTCACCATCCCCTTAACGCTATTTTCTATATGATTATACTTTACTGATTAGACGCTACTATATATAGCGTATATTACTACATAGTAAATAGTTTAACGGATCCTTAGAGGATGGACGGTCCCAAGCATCTTCTAAGTTACTTGTACCTTTACTACAGTTCACTTGAGTTGGTTTACATTATATAAGTATGTATGTCCTGACTCGAGTGTTTGTATTTTTATTTACGCTCGGGTCAGCCTGAGTTATTCATAGATTTGGATTTCCATTTTCTGGAGATTGGAATCGCTGGAGATTATCTACTTGTCAAGTTTCATCTTTTCAGTTCGGTTGTTCTATTCAGCTTGTACTTGGTTATCATATTTAAACTTCTGTTATACTTTATTTCTTCTATTGTATCTTATGTATCTCTAATATATTTATATAGTAGCTTCATGAACTACTATCTCTTTCACTTCCGCTGCATTATTATTACTCTGTGTCTGTGATCTGTGATTTTATTTACTGTATATTCTGAGATTTGCCAAATTTTTTATTTACAACGCGGTATTTTGAGCTATTCAATTCCGGCACGAGTGTCTACCTATACACTTATAATGGATGCGAATGGTTGAAAATAACTGGTTGTTACAGTTGGTATCAGAGCTTTGGTAGCTCTAGGCAAAACTCAGCATATGGAGTGAATGTATTTACAGAACCACTTACATTCGAGTTTGAATCTCTTCCTTTTTGACTCAATTCCTTTGAATTTTGGGACGTTCCCTACGATTCCAAAATCCATTTGTATCCTTCACTATTCATCTTCTTTTGACTCTAGAGTATTTCATAACTCCGCTTCGAATGATCTTTCTAGTAAGTCGGCAGTCACGCCAATTTCAAATTGAATTGAAAAAAAGAAGGGGGAAAACTCCTTTACAAATTAGCATCGATTCACCAGAGATTTATATCTATCCTTGGTTTAGATGCTAATATCTTTTGTTATTCCAAACTATAACTCTCAAGATCGAATGTAGATTTACCCTAGAAAATCCACATTGATCTTATTCTTTAAGTCAAGGTTGACCCGGTTAAGGTTGCCCGTGATTTATTTAAGTTAATCCACCTCCCTATTTTGTTATTTAATCATCTTGTCTATTATTTCCAATCTATTCTTCCAAACATTTTGAATTGTACTTGTATATCTATGTTTTGTTTTATATATTGTGTTGTTTGGGTTGTTGATGTTGATTTGGGTTTCCGATCGATTCGTCTGATCAACGCTATCGACAGGATTTCTAAAACACTTTGACAGAACAAACTGACACAATATTATTTTAAAATTTGGTCAATGAAATAAAATTTTGATATATAAGTAAATTTATGGAACTTAATAAACTGATTTAAATTGATTATTTGAAGTGATAATACTTAATTTATCATTTATTGTTCTATAAATGAATTTATAAATAGTTGTTTATAAATTGATTTGGGAACTGAAATGAATTTAAAACAAGAAATTTGAGAATTTGATTTCCAATGGTTTCAAACCTTTTGTTTAAAAAGTTTTAAAAGGGATATATTATTTAAAGTATTTTCAAATAAAAATTTGTTTCCAAAGAATTTTAAAGTTTAAAATTAGTGCTCTTCTCATTGTCGCTGGGAAATAACTTCGGTGATGATCGCGACATCATCGACGTTCATTTTCGAGTTTCGAAGTGAAGAGACTGTTCTGTAGTCTTGCTACAGTTTTGTTTCGGGGGAATTTAATTGATTTGAATTTCTAAAATATGACATGATTTATAATATATATAGATATATGATTGAAATTTGATTTGACATATTATATATATATTATTACTTATCTCTAAATGGTTTGGATAAATCGGAAATACAATTCTTAAATTTTATTTTAAATAATAATTTCAATTATAAAAAGAGAATCAAAAATTTGGATAAATGATTAAAACTTGAGAGAATTGAATTGGAAAGTTTTATTTGTATAATATAATTGCATTCAAATATAACTTACCTTAATTTCAGAAGTTAACAATGTAATTGGATAATATACAATATAAAAAGATTTTATAAATGAAATTTGAGTGGTTATAATAAATGTTATACACTTAAATTTTAATTATAAAATGATTAGCAGAGGTAAATATAATAAAGGGTAATTGAATAACTTACAATAAAATGATGTTAAAAGAACTAAGAATGAAAGAAAGCAGTTATAATAAGTGTAAGTATGTTTAGCATAAGTGATAAATATAGTGAGAGGAATAAATTTAATTTTAATTAGGAATAAAGAAGAATTAAATTTATTAAGTACATTGTGAGTGTAATAAATGATTATTTTTCAAACCCATGGTTTTAAAAATTGTTAATTTAAGATGATTGGATAATAAGATAATGAAATTTGGGATAATTAAGATTTATTTAACTTGTGTAAAGATCTATTCTCTATTTAAGTTGAAATTTCCATGCTTTCAAATTTATTTCCTTATTTTGTTTTTCAAACTATCTTTTGGTTGTCCTTATCATCCTTATCTTGCTATAGACTGGTATCGGCATCTTTCTATAATCTTTGATAATCTTTGGTACTCATTTGAATCTATTTTGCGTGCTTGAGTTCTTGATTTTGGAGAATCTTGGAAAGATCATCTCCACCTAGTTAAATATACCTATAATAATAGGTATCAGGTATAATTTAAATCTCCTTTTCATTTTGTCCTAATCTTATTTCACTCTATTTTTTTTCTGTGTTTTTCCGTAGCTCATTCCTTTTCGGGGACGAAAAGTTTTTAGTGGGGGAGAGTGTAACAACCCTGTATTTTGTGATTTATTTTTTTTGTATATTTTAATTATTTTAATTAAATTTTTATTTAAAAACTTATTTTTTTTGAATGATTAATTTTGTTACTTTAAATATAAACTTTAGTTTTGATATGAATTATCATTCCAAAGCATGACTAAAAAGAATATTTTCCAAAAAGTGAATTTTGGTCAAAATAATCAAACTTTGACTTTTAATTTAAATTTTTAAAAGTTTGAAAATTTAAATTTTATCTTTTAATATGAAAGTACACAAAATTTTAAGAACACTGCTTTTCGTTTCGTTGAAAACGGATTTAAATTGCAAAAGTTATACTGTTTTCAATATTGTGTGTATATTGGGTTATTCAGCGATAGTCTTTATTTTAAATTTTATAAATGACATATTATTTGATATATATTATTCCAACTTATATATTTATGTTATATTATGTATACTTTGACTGTTGGATATTTTTAAAATGATAATAGAATTTTTCAAAAATATACTGTATTTATTTCCTATTTTTTAAGGCTGTTTTCTTATTTTCTGCTATTTTTTTCATTAAAATTATATTAAAATTTATTTTTTTATTTTTTTTGTGAATGTACTTTTATTTTATATTATCATTTATGTTTAAAAATATATTACAAGCTCATATGAATTTTCTAAAATTTATTTCATGTAATTTCAAATTTTCTAGACTAGTTTACTATTTTAGCCATTTTCTTTAATTTAACTTTATATATTTAATAAATATTATATATATATATATTTATATTTTGATAACTTTTCGTATCTTATCTGTTATTATTATTAATTCCAGAATATCAAGTTATGTAAACAAATTTAAGAAGTTTGAAAGGTTTAAAGGCTAAGAAACGTAATGCCGTTTCACGTTTCTTTTAAAGTTTCTTTTGTCTTCATTTCATCAGTTATTTTAGCCACTCCTTACTTTATTTATTTATTTTATATATTCACTTTTATTTGCTGTATTTATACTTTATTAATATTAATTTTATATATATTTTGATTAAAAATAGATTTTTCCAAAGATTATTTGGGTTGTTTCAATTTATTTAGCCTAGTTTCACATATATTGATATTTTCTTTATATAAATTATATAATTTAAAATGTATTTATTTATTTTTCTTATTTACATTATTTATGAGATTATTTATCTATTTTATTAGGTTTTTTTATGTATTTACAAAATAGAAAAGAGAAATTTGAAAGGCCTTAAACTTTCTATCTTCCTATGGGCCTTTATAGTCCACCCTTTTACTTTTAACCTAACCTTTCACCAATTAACCCTAACTATTCCTCATTTTTTTTTCTCCAGCCGACTTCCTCCTGTTATTCATGAATTTTCAAAGCTCCAAAACCCTAAAAATCATGGCTTCCATCTTGAAGAAAAAAATTAGGTAAATTCCTCTTTTCTTTCTACTTTTTCTCCAATTTCTATGCAAATTTGCCTTGCTTTCTCCCCTGATTGGAGCGGCTTCTTGCTTCATGGCCACCACCCCCTTCCATCTCTTCCCGACCATCACCACCATCTAAGCCTACAGCCATGACCATGGCCGAACACCCTTTGATGGTCAAACTCTTCCAAATGCAACCAAAAGCCTAGATCTATGCTTGTTTGGCCTATTCTTGCTCATCCACTTCAATCACCACCCTAACCACCACCATAGCAGCAACCACCACCTCTGACCTGATCATCACACACCCCTTCAACCTCTGTCTAGATCTGAAACATCAAGAGCCGAGCCAAACAATGCATGTAGACGAGCCTTGTGGTGCACCAAAACTACACTATGTTGCCTAGTCTCTTGATATTCTTATGTTGTAACTTCCTCCACATGTTCTAGCCTTTATGCCATGCATTCCTATGA
The DNA here is from genome assembly GCA_030765085.1 of Allium cepa. Taxonomy (NCBI): domain Eukaryota; kingdom Viridiplantae; phylum Streptophyta; class Magnoliopsida; order Asparagales; family Amaryllidaceae; genus Allium; species Allium cepa. Next base: position 444,235,045 of record CM060932.1, read on the forward strand.
TCAAACCTAAGCCAAAGTCATGTCAAACCTGACCTAAATAAACCCTTAGGTCATGCAAAAGAATAGAGAAAGCAAGGCAAAAGTCATTGCATTCATATCTCTTTTTATCCCTTTTATTTCAAAGTTATTTCATATCTAGTTTTATTGAATTTGTGTTTGTTTGGATATTTTGTTTTGGGTTGTAACACAAGTTCTAAGCTTGGATCTCTTCCCACTTGAGCCTATTGTTGTGTCATCGTGCCTTCTGGAATCAGTTGTGTCATTGGTATTGAAATCTCCAGCCATAAAAGGTGAGTAAAACTCACACGACGTTTATACTTATGCAGTTGTGAAACAACAACAATTGAATGTGTAGAATTTTATGTGATGTTATAACTGACTGTGATTATTTATATATGATGTTAAACCTGTTAAATTTCATGTCATATCATCTGTTATTATATATATGTTGTTACTGTTCATTCATATCTGTTTATCACCATTGCAAGTTCCCTGTAGACTAGAATCACTATGGGTTGAAATGATACATACCCGAACGGACTTTAGAATAGGGAAAAATCGTATGGGCTGAAATGATAGGCCTGAATGATTTTCAAATTTATTTCTTTTACTTGGGACTGCGGGTTTGAAATGATAAAACCCGGATTTTTCTTTGTAAATTACGGGTTGAAATGATATATTACCTGTATCACTTTACCTAGCGTAGAAAATTATATACAGGCCCGTAATTAAAATATGTTTTTCTAAAATGTTTAAAATATTTTAGAAATGTAATTATTATAATATTTTGATTTAAAATTTATTAAAAATAAATTTTGTAAAGTATTACTGATTTTCTGAACAATTGTAAGTGAAATGAATTAATGAAAAGTTAGAAAATTTTGAACGTAAGTTATTTTGGAAAATTTGATTTAATTATAACTGGAAATTAAATTGAATATGAAATTATGATAAATTTATGATAATTTGAATTTAAATGAATTAAAATTGATTTTATATCATATTAATGATTTTTAACAAATTTGAAATGTGAAATGAAAGAATATTTTAAGTTGAAATTTTGAAATATAACTAAAATAGGAAATTTATGAAATTGACTTAAAAGTGAACTTTTAGTCAAGTAAATAAAAATAAAATTAAGTTATATTTGAGAATTTGAACTTAAGTGTTAAGTTGAAATTTAATGTAATGGATTTAAAATTGAACATTGCAATTTAATAAGTGAATTATTATTAAATCTTGATTTTTGAATGGAAATTTAACTTTATAAGATCATGAATTTGAGGAAAAATTAAATGATGTTATAAATGTGAAAATGTATGATTTTATAAGTTAAAAATGTTTTAAATAAAATTATAATTGGTTGAGAAATTTTATTGAATATTTGAAGTTAATTGACTATATTTTTGAAATGCTATTAATTACAATGTAAATGATATTACAGCATTTGAAAATGCTGTAGTTGATGATAATGAACTAAAAAGCTAAATTGAATTAAAAGCTATTATAGCAATTTATGTAAGTGCTATAAATTGTTGAATTTAACTAAGTTTATTCGAAATTTAATTAAACCCTATTGCAACATTTTAAAATGTTGTCTTTTGTTAAATTGAACTGTTTTGAATGTATTTTTCCCTAGCGTTTTCTAAATGCCACGAAAAGTGAATTTTCACTGCTTTGATAAACTTAAGTGAATAAATGAACTTTGAAAGTCGAAAATTTTGGAAATTTAATAATTTAATTATTAAACATAATAACTTCATTTTAATGATTAAAAATGATTTTTGGAATATATACTGTTTTGAAATATGGATTGAAATGATATTTTAAATTGAATAAAATGAATAATGATTTGAAATGAATGTGGTTTCAAAAAGATATGATATTTTGATATATTAAATGATTGAAATGTGGTTTTGAAAACATATGATATTTTGATATATTAAAATGGTTTGAAAATGGAGTTTTGAAAGATATGATATTTTGATATTAAAATGATTTGAAAAGAAGATCCGAAAGATATGATATTTTGGAATGATTTAATCTTTATTTTTGATAAAGATTTGGGTTGAAATAATATTTTATTTTGAAGTATAAATATTGTTTTAAAGGTTATAACTACGGGTTATAATAACGATTGGTTGTTAAAGAGACCGGGATCGTATATTGTCTTATAGCCGGCCAATACCGAAAACCACTTTAACACCTGTGTACGCGGTGGAGATTCCAGAATGAAGTATGATTGTGGCGACGTTCTCGAGGTATATTACGTGGACCCAACTCCCATGAGTTGGCATAAATGACTAAAACAGTAGCTATACCGGGCTATACAAAGGGTCGCACCCTTTCATCGAGCATGCTCCATCGAAAACCATTCTATTACTTTTGCGATTCGATATGTGGCGCCACTTTGATTCGGGGGTATTGTTCGAGGTGGGCAGAAGCTGCTGGCTTGCCGTCACCACCGGTCCGGGAGTGCAAACGGTGCATCCACCCTGGCATTGCCTCGCGTGCCGTGTCATCTCCTTATATCGAGCCCACTACGATTTTGGTTTTAAAGATCCGACTGCGTTAAGGTTCACCATCCCCTTAACGCTATTTTCTATATGATTATACTTTACTGATTGGACACTACTGTATATAGCGTATATTACTACATAGTAAATAGTTTAATGGATCCTTAGAGGATGGACGGTCCCAAGCATCTTCTAAGTTACTTGTACCTTTGCTACAGTTCACTTGAGTTGGTTTACATTGTATAAGTATGTATGTCCTGACTCGAGTGTTTGTATTTTTATTTACGCTCGGGTCAGCCTGAGTTATTCACAGATTTGGATTTCCATTTTCTGGGGATTGGAATCACTGGAGATTATCTACTTGTCAAGTTTCATCTTTTCAGTTCGGTTGTTCTATTCAGCTTGTACTTGGTTATCATATTTAAACTTCTGTTATACTTTATTTCTTTTATTGTATCTTATGTATCTCTGATATATTTATATAGTAGCTTCGTGAACTACTATCTCTTTCACTTCCGCTGCATTATTATTACTCTGTGTCTGTGATCTGTGATTTTATTTACTGTATATTCTGAGATTTGCCCATTTTTTTATTTACAACGCGGTATTTTGAGCAATTCAATTCCGGCATGAGTGTCTACCCTATACACTTATAATGGATGCGAATGGTTGAAAATACCTGGTTGTTACAAGTTATTTATTATAAAATAAATGGAAAGATGAATACGATAAATAAATAATATTAAAAGTGGAAAATTTTTAATCACTTTAATACATACGAAATTGATGTTATAGAGGTATAAACTTAAGTTGAAATTGAAGTATTTCAAAAATTTAATATAATAGAAATGTAAGCGCTAAATAAGTAAATCAAATTTGAGAAATGAATGTAAGGCAAATAAATAAATGAATGAGATGAAATTAAAAGTTTGTTAGAAATAAATGTAAATTAAAAAGATTGTGCAAATAAAAAGGAAATCAAACAACAAATGTATGAAATAAAATTAATAATATGTTAATTTGATTTGTTGTTTGGAATTGTTATTGTTTGGTTTATGGTTGGTTGGGTAAGGAAATTTGAAATTGTTTGGATGAATAAATAATCTATTTTGTTCCATCTAAGACTGTTGAGTAAATGATGCACTTAATAGTTTATTTTTCATTCTGTACAGTTTAAAGTTTTGAACCCGAACAACTATTTGTTGTTTGATATGAATAAATGATTGATTTTACGGTTGTATGTCTTGTTGCAAGTGTTTGATGTTGTATTAATTTGTTTATTGATGGTTGTTTTTATTGAATTGGATGTTTGTGGTTGGAATCATTTTAATATTTCATTTTATATAATTGTAACTTTAATTGGATTATATAAGTGAAGTGCAGGTTATGGAAGCAATTGCTATTGCAGTTGGTTCCGTAATATAAGCTTAAACTGTCCGACAAATAGGTGCGTTTTTGTATTACGATTTATAGCGCTATCTATATATTTTCCCGTGTTAGAATATTATATTTTGGATAATATATGTGATATTTTGTTATATTTGATATTATATTTTCTCCCAAGCCTCTCCGTACAAAGGAGACTCTGCCAAAAATTTTCGAAATTTTTGGACTTAGAAAATATTTTTGAAAATATTTTACAAACTTCAATAATTTAAGTATAAAAAGATATAATGATTGTAAATTTGTATATTTTATTTTGTAAATCTAATTGTTTATAAATTTAATGTTTTGAATAATAGATATTAATTTATAAGTTTTTCTTTTCCCTTCTTTTTCCTTTTCGAGGACGAAAAGTTTTGAGTGGGGGAGAGTGTAACGACCCGTAAATTTCGACCATTTAATTTGTTAATTTAATTTGATTTTGTAATTTAATTTAGAAAGAAAGAAAATTTTTCTAATTCATGTTGAAGTAAATGTAGAAAGAAAATGCAACATTTGAAATTTAAGCTAAGTATAAAAATAAAAAAAGGAAATTACAATGCGTTGAAGTAATGGGAATTGTTATTCTAGGCTAAGAAATTTATTATAAGAAAACGAATGGGAATATTTTATAAACTAATGCAATAACGTAATTTGTGATAATTTAATGAATTCAATGTATAGTAACCGATGAAGTAATACGCAATTAATGGAAAACGTATACATCTTAATGAAACTCCAATTCATTGTATTTAAACTTGCTATGCTTGGTTGTAAAACTAAAATATAAGTAACAAATGTAAACATTTAGTTATTGTACAAAATAGATAGTTAATGGTAATTAAATAAGATCAGTATGGTGTAAGGAATTTAATATGTGTGGTATTAATGGTTACACTGATTTATAGTGGGATGTAAAAGGTAATAAATTAATGTTGTTTTGATAATAAACATTACTTAATGATTTTAAATTTCGTAACGGAAGAGTGAATGAGAATTTATGGAAAACATAAATTTATTTTTAAGTAAACAAGAGTATATATTGAACAAATTTATGATAATTGGATAATGCACTGTTAATGGAAATTAATTAGTGTTATATATGGAATTTATACCTGGGTGGGTGAGTAGTAAACTTATAAATGAAAGAAGTAAGTAGGTGATCATTTATTAAGGTTATTTATTCATTTAGTATGTAAAAAAAATTTGGGAATCAGATCTTAACTAAGGGAAATTAAGTTGTACGTTAATTTGAAATAAAATCTAATAAATATTACATTAATATGGGATGTAGTACAAATGGTTAGGGATTGTCAAATTTGGTAAAAAGGGACCGACTTAGGAAATTTTGTTAATTGAGTTTAAAACCTTAATTAATATGCATAATTGACAAGATTCACATTTTTAAGTATAACTGTTGATAGAAATCTAAGATGTATATAGAAATATTAATGTAATGAAATATAAAACAATGGTTATAAGTTACATATTTATTTAGTTCGTAAAAGTTAGTTTGAAATCAATTACAGTTAATTCACTTAATTAGTGCAATTTGATGTAGATTAATTTGGTAATTGGAGAATGTTAATTCAATAGGATGTAACCAATGAAATTTTAATCTAATACTACGTTAAGGCTAACTAAGGTAAGTATTAATAAAGCGAACGAAACGCAATACCAATTGAGGGAAACCAATTCGTAAGGGTATAAATGAATGAAAATTGCATCCTTTTGATAACGATGAATTTAATAATAGAATGAATAGTGAATTTAATAGAATTGTTGGAAATTTTATTTATAATTTTGAAATTAATGAAATTGAAGGTTTATATTGAAATTTATAAATTTATCTTCTCTAAATAGACATTTAAATTTGTTTAAATCATTAAAAATGTTTGAGAAATATAATGTGATAAAATTGTCAATTTTAGAATTGAAATTTAAAATTTTGATTTAATCATAAAATAGCCATTTTGGCCACTGACTCGGATTTTGACCAAACCAGTTTCATCGGATTTGTAACTGTGAATATAATAGTGTTTCAAGTTTCGTAGCGATCGGACTTGTCGTTTGATCGTACGGACTCGAAATGTCTTGAAATTTATGCAATTTAAATCAATTGAAATCAATTTGGAAAATTTGAATTTAGCACAACTTCTTCATACGATGGAATTTGGACATGAAACTTTTTCCATCGCGTTTAAAATATTTTTAAACATATATTTTGATATATGGGTTGACCCTTTTCCGTTCCGGAATCGCAACGGGCTTTTCGGGTCAATTATCGTTAAAAACCCAAATCCAACCTAGCCCATTCTTTCTATTATGTTTGCCTATATATATGTAGTTATAAACCCTAGGCATTACTTATTCCTCATTCTGAATGTATGCTCCTCCTCATTCAATTGCAAACCCTAATCTTCCCAATCCAATTTCAGTTTCAAAAAAAAAAAATTGCGGATCTGCAGCAACTTCTGGTAGCGCTTCGAGTTTCAAAGGCAAAAATGCTGCATCTACTTCGGGTTAGGAAGAAAGTTACTCGGGTCACTCCGGGTCGTTTTGGCAAAAACTCCAAGCAAGCACCGAGGAATTGAGGCGGTGGACCGAAGTTGAACCTGAAGTCGACTCGGACCAGAATTTTCCAATCTTCTAATTTTCCTAACTTTTTCATACGAGCTCGGATTCATGCGCGGTTTATTTTGCTGGGATCGTGTTAGAATTACGGACGTTTTGGCACTTTTTTGGATGGATTTGTGGACTGTTGAAATTTTTGGTTTAAACTGGATATAAATTCAATTTAAATTCAAAAGGTGAGTGTTTTAACCCACTAACAATTCCTAAGATTTCTTATGTTTGTTAAATTGATTTATACCGTGTTTAAAAAAAATTATTTATAGTTGTGTGGCATATGTTTCATCATTATCTCAGTTAAATTGCATTCATATAATTTACTTGTTATTTAATTCATTTTTGCATATAAACCGCCAGTTAAAATTTTAGTTAAATTTATTATTGCATATAAACTACTAGTTAAATTTATTTATTATTGCATATAAACTACAGTTAAACAGTTATTTAATTCATTATTGAAAAATTAACTGTCAGTAATTAATTATTATTTATTGATGTGATTGTTTGAATTGGATGATAAATTGATGAATGTTTGATGATTGATATGATGGACGAATGGATGCTGTATTTATATTGTATAAACTGCAAGTTATTATGCATTTTCATTTTATTCGGGATTGCGGTTTGAAATGATATACAACCGCATTTTTATTTTTAAACCGCGGATTAAAATGATAAATATCCGTATCACTTAACCATATGATAGAAAATTATATACAGACACCGCGGTATATATGTAAAATTATTTTTGAAATGATTTTCTATGGTTTGGATAGGATATGGTTTAATAAATATTAAATTTTGATATTTTATATATACATATATAGTTAAATTTTTGAATTTAAGCTATATATAAATCTGTTAAATAAAAATGAATAAGTTGAATAATGGAGTTTGATAATTTATATTATATGATTTAGTATAGGTTTAAGATATTTTGTGTGTGTGTGTGTGTGTGTGTGTATAGGGTTTAAATGATTCAAATCAATTAAGATTGGAAGATAAATCGGAATTTATTTGGAATTGAGCTTATTTTAAAATTTAACTCCATAAGTTGATGTAAACTTATTAAGATTGGAAATTAAAGGTATGATATTTATAACTGGATTTTTATTCAAGATAAATCAGATGAATATTTCTAGTATAAATAAATTGAAGGAAATATTTAGTTGTTAGTAATTTGAGTTTTATTTAAAATGATTATGGATTTATTATGTAAATATTTTAGACTAAAATATAGAATAATGAATGGTTGAATAGAAAATTTCCAACCTTAGTTTTGAAATTGTTAAATACTCAAAGTTTGAAATATATTGGAATCGAAGTGTTTTATTGAAACTGAAAGAGAATCTAGATTTATGGGTCTAGACTTAATTTAAAGTGAATAAATGGTAAAGGCGTGGAAATTATTTACTTTATAAAGTAATTTAAAATCAACTATTTTATATACTTTTGAATATCCAAACCATTCAAGTTTTAGAGGTTATGGTTTTAAAACTATGAATTTCGAAGTACTATGTTTTGGAAGTTATAATTCAAATGTTTGGTCTCCAGATATTATAAATTTTAAGCAGTATGATTTTGAAAAAGAAATATATTTGATATAAAAATGATATTATTGATTTGGGTTTTATAAAATAATAAAAATGAGTTGTTTTGGAAATGAAATGATATCGTATTTATGGGTTTGAAATGGATAATTATATTCTGGTTTTAAAGTATAAAATATTTTTAAAGACCGCGGTGTTAATAATAACGTTTGGTTGTTCAAGAGACCGGGATCGGAAGTTGTCATACTCTCTGCCAACTCCGAAAACCACTTTCACAGCCATGTACGCGGTGGAGATTCCAGAATGAAGTAGTATGGTGGCGACGTTTCCTGTAAGGTAAATACGTGGACCCAACTCCCGTAAGTTGGCATAAGGTGGCTAAAACAGGAGCGATCGACTGGTTAATAAGGTAGCACCTTTGATCGGACACTTCCTTCGATACTATACTCTGACTTTGGATTGATTCGGTGGCCACCTTCACTTTTGATTTCTTTGATTTGGGGGAGTTTGTCCGAGGTGGGCGGTAGCTGCGCGCTACGCGTTACCACCGACCCGGAAGCGTAATTGGTATATCTACCCTGGCATTGCCTAGTTGTGCCGTGTCACTTACCCTATCGCGCCTTGTACGAGTTTGGATTTCTCCCGTAGCCCGTGTGGTATCCTCTGGTGGCTTCCCGATCAGGATGGACTATGATATTGGATGAACTACTGGGACTATTACGTGTTAAGTGCTATATGGGTAACCCCTTAATGCTAAGAAAAAAGTAAGTTTATTTTATAAATAGACACTATTATAATAGCAAAATAAACTATATAGTAAATAGTTTAACGGATCCTTAGGAGATGTAAATCCCGAGCATCTCTTGAGTTACTGCACTCATATTTATTTCTTTTAATTTAATTTACATAAGATCCTTTAGTTCCGACTCAAGTGTTTTGTCTTTTCAATTCGCTCGGGTCGGTCCGAGCGTTTCAGGATTTGAAGATTTTATTCTGAAGGACGAAGACGAAGATTTGTAGTATTATATCTACTATAGTATTCCACTACACTATTTAATTCCGCTGCATTGATATTAATTGGTATGTGAACTCTGATATTTATTGTATAAAGAAGAATCAAATGTTTTGTAAACAGTTTTATGAACTGTATATATATTATTATATTTTATCCTTCTGCTGTGAGATTCTGTATAGTTTTTTCTTCTCTGTTTTTCTTATTTACCCCATAATAATCCGCCCTTTTGTATGTTTTAAGTCTGATGTGTGTAGTTTATCGTCGATTTAAAGCATGCAAAAAGGCGGGTCGTTACAATTAACCCAAGTAAAGCCATTATTTTTAAGATATATTTTACACTTAAATATTCTTTATATCATAAATATTCAAAATTATTTATCCAGAAAACATTATGTGCTATTGTGTACATCTGTACAACTACATTTGTTCACCATACAAAAAAAGATTAAAATAATTATGCAATGCACCTATAAATAATTATATAGATGCACACATAAAAATATTAAGCTATAAATCTAAAATATTGATTTAAGAGATCATTATTAATCGAATAACTCATATTCAATGACTCAATTCAAGTAACCATGTGCATATATGTAACTACCCGGAATTTTCACCAATTTATAATCATCGTTAAACGATTTATGGCGATAGCAAATTGCTGTTTGGAGTTTATAAAACCTGGATTGAATTCCTTTCAAAAATTTGATGAACATGGTTGCGGGCTTCAATCTCAATTTGGCCCACATCTTTCATTTGTTTGTTTTGTGCCGATGGTTATCAAGAGAAAATAACCGGCCCCCTTTTTCCATTTTCGTTCTTCGCAACCCTAATCATAATAAATCGAACGAAAGAATAATGGCGGCTCGCTGCAAATTAGGGTTTCATTCGTTCTTAGCTTCGCTCATCTTCGTGATGCCTTCTCTTCAATCAAGGTGAGTAATTCATATTACTCACATCTAATTCAAGCGTGTTTCATGTTGATGATTTCATGGGTTTTGTCGATCTCGTATAACCTGGTAAGTTGATTTATTTGCGACTTGACTTTTTTATGCTCTGTACTTCTATTCATCTAGTATGCCGTACTTGCATTTACACCTTTGCTGTTTCATAGCCTCGGCTTTAACTTGATTTTGTTCGATTTTACTTAATGTTTTAGCTCATGACCACCACGGCTTTGAATCGTAGTTGGTATCTGTAGCTTTGGCGTCGAGTTTGTTTTCGTTGCTTATCGCTTCGACATATTTTTGAGATGGAGTGGATAAGTATTGATTTTGTTTTGTGTATTGTTGACTTGTTTGAGTTTTACTTGATGTTCCTTTGTGACTTCGGCTCGATACCGTTCGACCTTTCTTTTTTTGGTCGACCTATCACTGACTGTGGTTGATTCTTGATTGTGACTTCATTTGAATTTATTACACTATTTTAGTAACTACTGTTAACAACAGTTTCTTCGTTCGAACTTGCATCTACGCTTGGGTACGCTTCGACATTTTGTAGCTGAAGTTTGCATTGGCTCATATATGTGTAGTTTCCCTTGTCGATAATACTCTGACTGTTGAGGCAGTGCAATTGATATTCGAGGCTTCATTTGATAGTGTTGTGCAGTTGATTTTTATTGTCACATATTGCAGAGTTCATGCTGCATTCACGTGTGATAGTTTGCGATGTTGTTTTTGATGTTGGACTTCATTTTTGAAACTCTGTTTTGTACTGAGTCTTGATATCACTGGTGTCACTATATCATGATACAGTTTGCATTTGTTAGCTTGTAGTTCTTGTTGTACTCTCCGTTTTCAGTCACTTCATATATGCACTGATGCATACTGCCTCTGGTTATGGCCACTGGTTTGTGTTATTGCTTGAGTCACTTTGTTGGGCTTGTAGTACTTGGATATTTGCAGTCTGTAGTTGTATTGTGCTCGACCTAATGCTGAGTATCATTTTTGGTTTAAACTCGGCTTGCATTGGCTTCCTTGTGCATTTTTTCATAAGTTTGTCCATTCACTGTCCACACACGTATATGCTTCACTGTCTTGTTGAAGAGGTTGAGACTGGTTTCATTTCTTTGGTTGAGTCTGCACATTCACCTGTTGTTGGCTTCGGTTTCATTTCTTTTGTTGGTTGAGACTGGTTTATGGCCATTGGTTCATTGATGGTTTTTGGTACTGGTTGACACTTGATGGCATTTGCTTCACTGATTTATGCTTTACTTGAGCTTTCATATTGATTTTGGAATTACACCTGTGTTGAATCCGGTATTTCGGGTTTGGCTTTGTGCCCGTTTGTGTACATCATCACTGTTGTGGCAAGGCAGTGCACGCAAGCGTGAACTACAGCCACACGGTATTGAGTTTTTGGGTACATCATCACTGTAGCGGTAAGGCAGTGCACGCAAGCGTGAACTGCAGCCACACGATATGGCTTTTATTGATATTCTATTTTGTTTTGATTTATTGATCTTTTGCGTATTCCATATGCTGTAGTGGCGAGGCAGTGCACGCGTGCGTGTACTGCAGCCCTACCCGTATTGTTATTTTAATTGATATTTCAACTGTTTGAACTGTTTCGTTTATTCAATTCAATATGATTTGAATTGTATTTTGATTGGTTTAATTTGATGATTTTGTTGTTAATTGCCGATTTGACAATTCTGTTGTTTTCTAAATTTTCTTAATTGATAATCCTTTTAATTTATCTTCGTTGATAATTTGGATTATGTTGATTTGTTGTTTAACACTGTTACGTGTTATACTTATCGTTATCCGATTTCTTTATTTAAGGATCGGGTAGACGAGATTTATTGGGACTGTCGTCTATTTGTTACTTAATTATTATTGCTTCTGTGCACTAATAACTGAGTTTGAATTAGACTGACCCGTGTGTTATTTTCTTTTGAATCTAATACTCGGGTCAGACCGAGTTATTACAGGTTGTAGATATCCTGCTTTGGGTTGCTGCTAGAGCTATGAAGTCTTTTCATACTTTTTGGAGTAGTCATTGTCTTAGTATAGGATGTTGTATATTCATGTATATTATTTACGATAATGTACTTGTATATGTAACTTCCAGTGTCGACAGTTGTTGTTGTATCATATGTATTGTATCACGTGTATTGTAACTGACATCAGTTATTATATATATGAGACTTTCTGTTTTATCCGTGTTCCGCATTTATTTATATTATCTATGTTATTATTATGTATTTTGTTCTAAAGTAATATAACCACTGTGTAGTAGCTTTGTGTTTATATCGGTATGTCGGATTTCCTCCTGAAATAGAATGCATGTTTTACTATCTGACATATCAGCGCTCGCACAAAGCAATTACATCGATGGTCGCTCCTCAACAGCCTTATTCTCCGTGCTAGTTGACAGCATTACTCCGTAATGTTCTTGGCTAGCGTGGGTATAGAGGTGGGGCGTCACAGCTTGGTATCAGAGCCTGGGGTTTAGGACAAATATAAAACATAACTTAGATGAAACATGTGTTACAACTATTTGTCGATGTTTTATCTCACATCTTTGTCTATGATCATCTTTGTTTGTTAGGCATGAATTCCAAACGCTTATCATATGCATTTTATTTTGATTTCGTGAAAGTATTTTGGCTTCCGCCTCCGTTTGCTTTACGAACTCAAGTTGGTCTTTTGATGATGAGGATTTTGTTCTTGTGTTTTCGGCTTTGAATTGATTTAGCCTACGTTTATTTTTGTTTGAATTTGGCCAATTAAAGCTATTTTGACCTCTGGACTTTGTTCCACTTTTGTGCTATGCTGTGGATGTCATTGTGTACCTGTTACATTGTGATGAAAAATAGCTCGACCAGTTGCAAATTGAGTGATTTTGATTTTTCACTCATATCTAGTTCGTATCTCAGCGATTTTGAACTTGATATTTTGTGTTTTCCTCGGCTTGATTTCCATTCGACTTCGGTCACTTTGTTTTTGTGAAGTTGTTAATTTCTTGATTTCCAAGACTTTGACTTTGTTTGCCGTTGAGTTCTTTGATGATGATGTTGATTTGTTTTGTACTCGACTGTGGCCATTACTTGTTAACTTAGACATTGACTTGATTTTTACTTTTGTTGAAATCATTTATGCATTTATGCTCGTTTTGCTTTGTTTTTCCAATTGTTAATCGATTCTTCTTTTCCGATTAGTTGTTATCACCTTTGTCGACTTTGATAACTTCTATTTCTGGAATTTTTGGCTATTTCTACTTTGATGGATTTGGAATCGAATTCTTTGGATTTTATTCACGTCTTCGAATGTGAATTTTAGTGAATTGATTTGGTTTTCAAATTTAATTGATTCTTGATTATTTCCCCGATTTGTTGCTATCATTTATTAGCAACTTTGATGACATTTTCTTTGGGATTTTTGTGAACATACTTTTTGAAGGATTCAGTATCGATTTCTTTGAATTCTATTCACATCTTTGTATGTGAATTCTTGTGATTGATTGTTTCCACAATCATTTTTGTGATTTGTCACTTTAAAAATATAAAGGTTTCAATACTAGTAGTAAATATCAAAACTCTTTTATCAAAATGATTTCAACTCTATTTTCAATACCAAACTCTTTTCCTAAACCATTTTCCAATCTATTAGTAGATACAAACCTTTATTTCACTCGTATGAGAAATCTAATTAAACGGCTTAGCAAAATAAGTGGTATGAAACGCTTGCGTTTACTTCGTCGGTTAATTTTTGGACTTGTTCGATTGAACCACTTATGACATTTTTCTATTGAAGATCTACAATTTGTTCGTAAATATTTAAGTTAAGCTAGTGGTTATGGGACATGAAGCTAAACTTTTATATTCACTAACTAAGTGTAACTGACACTTCTCGTTGATCATGACGATCGTTTTTATGATTTAGACTAGAAATTGTGCGATGTCTCTTTGTTTGCAAGGTTAGACTAGACACCATTTGTGTGATTCCACTCACACATACCTTTTTGATTTTTGGTTAGTCTAGACCTCATTTGTGTGATTCCACTCACACATACTTTCTTTTTGTTTGCGAGGTTAGACTAGACGCCATTTGTGTGATTCCACTCACACATACCTTTTTGATTTTTGGTTAGTCTAGACCTCATCTGTGTGATTCCACTCACACATACTTTCTTTTTGTTTGCGAGGTTAGACTAGACACCATTTGTGTGATTCCACTCACACATACCTTTTTGATTTTTGGTTAGTCTAGACCTCATCTGTGTGATTCCACTCACACATACTATCTTTTTGTTTGCGAGGTTAGATTAGACACCATTTGTGTGATTCCACTCACACATACCTTTTTGATTTTTGGTTAGTCTAGACCTCATCTGTGTGATTCCACTCATACATACTTTCTTTTTGTTTGCGAGGTTAGACTAGACACCATTTGTGTGATTCCACTCACACATAGCTTTTTGATTTTTGGTTAGTCTAGACCTCATCTGTGTGATTCCACTCACACATACTTTCTTTTTGTTTGCGAGGTTAGACTAGACACCACTTGTGTGATTCCACTCACACATACCTTTTTGAATTTTGGTTAGTCTAGACCTCATCTGGGTGATTCCGACTCACCCATATGGGGTAGCTCCCCATGGTCTTCGGACCGTCATGTGATAGGCCTCTTTCCCTCTTTGTGTTTTCTGGATTTCTTGTGCGGATTTCTAGAATTTGTATTTTCTGGATTTCTTGTGATGATTTCTAGAATTTGTGCTTCACCAATTTTCGTGATTTCTATTGATAAGTTTTATCAATTTTTGTGCATTGGTGAATTCGTGTGTCATTGACTTGTTATGAATACAAGTTTTGGGCACGATACCCATTTCTATCTTTGAGAAGATTCTTGTGACATTTTTGATGAATGAAAATTCATTGGTATTATATTTTGATGCCAATTATTTTGATGAGATTTTGACGTATTAACTTCAGTAACCGTCAATTTTAAAATGGATTTTCAAGCGGTTATCACGCGATGCTTATTTTGTTGTCTGTTTTTACGGTATTTTGAGAAGTGCAATTTCCTTGTCGAAGTTGCTACTGATGTTGCTGTTTTAATCACGTGTTTTAAAAAATTGTTTCAAAATAAAAATTGTTTCCAAAAAAATTTCGGTTTACGCTTTTAAAAGAATGAGGAAGCGAATTAAACATTTCAGCAAAATCGAGGACTATGACCCCTTTCTTTTGCTGGTTCGCTTAATTCCTGACTTGTTCGTTTGAGAATGTAAATTATTATTTTTATAAAATAAATGAAAATTATTTTCAGAAGTTTTGCACTTTGCACTTTCAAATGAATGAGGAAGCGATTTAAACGTTTCAGAAAAATCGAGGACTATGACCCCTTTCTTTTACTGATTCGCTTAATTCCGGACTTGTCCATTTGAGAACGTGAAATGTTATTTTTAGAATACACAATTTTGCACTTTCAAGGAAATGATGGAGTGAATTAAATGATTTAGTAAAACTCGTGGCTATGGGATATGTGCGTTTTCTATTTCGGTTAATTCCGAACTCATTAATTGAAACATTTTTTATTTTGATTATCGTTTTTGATAATCGAATATTTGTTGTATCCGATTATCGTTTTTCGATAATCGGATATTTGTAATTTCTGATTATCGTTTTTGATAATCGGATATTTGTGATTTCTAATTATCATTTTTGATAATCGGATATTTGTGATTTTGACTATCGTTTTTGATAATCGATATTTGTTGTTTCTGATTATTGTTTTTCGATAATCGGATATTTGTGATTTCTGATTACCATTTTTAATAATCGGATATTTGTGATTTTGATTATCGTTTTTGATAATCGAATATTTGTTGTTTTTGATTATCGTTCTTCGATAATCGGATATTTGTAATTTCTGATTATCGTTTTTGATAATCGGATATTTGTATTTCTGATTTTCGTTTTTGATAATCGGATGTTTGTGATTTAAGATCTAATTATCGTTTTGATAATTAAATAGTTGTTGTTTCCGATTATCGTATTTGATAATTGGATATTTGTTGATTTGAGATTTCTAATTATCGTTCTTGGTAATTAGATATTTGCAATTTTGTGACTTGTGATTTTTGTTTTCTAATTATCTTTGTTGATAATTAGATTTTGCTGTCTTCTAATTATCGAATCGATGATTAGATATTGCTGTTTTGTGATTTCTGTATTCTGATTATCTATTTGATAATTAAATTTTGTAGAGAATTTGTGAATTTCTTTTATGAAATTAAAAGATTTCTTTGGTGTTTATATTGTACTACGCCGGTGTACCGGCTCAATTTTATGCTATTCATGACGTTTTCCATGTCTTCCAATTACGGAAATGCCTTAGGGATTTCCGATTTTTATTCTTGAGTCCAGTTTTATTGAAGAAATGGAAGTTTTGCCTATTTGACTTTTGAGCAACCTTCTATTCACATCATTGCTTCGGGGGTGTAGCACCTTCGAAATAAAGACGTTTTTCTTGTGGAGGTTCAATGGTTCTCAAATCCTAAGGATTGCACTTAGGAATCCTGAGAATTCATCGAGCAAACATGTTCAGGCTTACTCTTTCAAGCTCTTTATGATAAACTTCCTATTTCAAATTTCTTCATCTTGTGATGATGTTCTTTATGGTTGTTACCGTTTGTTCATTTATTCCTTGTGATCGCGAGGACGCAATTTCTTTAAGGAGGGGAGTCTGTAACAACCTGGAATTTTCACCAATTTATAATCATCGTTAAACGGTTTATGGCGATAGCAAATTGCTGTTTGGAGTTTATAAAACCCGGATTGAATTCCTTTCAAAAATTTGATGAACATGGTTGCGGGCTTCAATCTCAATTTGGCCCACATCTTTCATTTGTTTGTTTTGTGCTGATGGTTATCAAAAGAAAATAACCGGCCCCCTTTTTCCATTTTCATTCTTCGCAACCCTAATCATAATAAATCGAACGAAAGAATAATGGAGGCTCGCTGCAAATAGGGTTTCGTTCGTTCTTAGCTTCGCTCGTTTTCGTGATGCCTTTGCTTCAATCAAGGTGAGTAATTCATATTACTCACATCTAATTCAAGCGTGTGTCATTGTTGATGATTTCATGGGTTTTGTCGATCTCGTATAACCTGGTACCTTGATTTATTTGCGACTTGACTTTGTTATGCTCTGTACTTCGATTCATTTGGTATGTCGTACTTGCATTTACACCTTTGCTGTTCCATAGCCTCGGCTTTAACTTGATTTTGTTCGATTTTACTTACTGTTTTAGCTCGTGACCACCACGGCTTTGAATCATAGTTGGTATCTGTAGCTTTGGCGTCGAGTTTGTTTTCGTTGCTTACGGCTTCGACTTGTTTTTGAGATGGAGTGGATAAGTATTGATTTTGTTTTGTGTATTGTTGACTTGTTTGAGTTTTACTTGATGTTCCTTTGTGACTTCGGCTCGGTACTGTTTGACCTTTCTTTTTTTGGTCGCCCTGTCACCGACTGTGGTTGATTCTTGATTGTGACTTCATTTGAATTTATTACACTATTTTAGTAACTACTGTTAACAACAGTTTCTTCGTTCGAACTTGCATCTACGCTCGGGTACGCTTCGACATTTTGTAGCTGAAGTTTGCATTGGCTCATATGTGTGTAGTTTCCCTTGTCGATGATACTCTGACTGTTGAGGCAGTGCAATTGATATTCGAGGCTTCATTTGATAGTGTTGTGCACTTGATTTTTACTATCGCATGTTGCAGAGTTCATGCTGCATTCATGTGTGATAGTTTGCAATGTTGTTTTTGATGTTGGCCTTCATTTTTGAAACTCTGTTTTGTGCTGAGTCTTGATATCACTGGTGTCACTATACCATGATACAGTTTGCATTTGTTAGCTTGTAGTTCTTGTTGTACTCTCTGTTTTGAGTCACTTCATATATGCACTGATGCATACTGCCTCTGGTTATGGCCACTGGTTTGTGTTGTTGCTTGAGTCACTTTGTTGGGCTTGTAGTACTTGGATATTTGCAGTCTGTAGTTGTATTGTGCTCGACCTGATGCTGAGTATCATTTTTGGTTTAAACTCGGCTTGCATTGGCTTCCTTGTGCATTTTTTTCATAAGTTTGTCCATTCACTGTCCACACACGTACATGCTTCACTGTCTTGTTGAAGAGGTTGAGACTGGTTTCATTTCTTTGGTTGAATCTGCACATTCACATGTTGTTGGCTTCGGTTTCATTTCTTTTGTTGGTTGAGACTGGTTTATGGCCATTGGTTCATTGATGGTTTGGTACTGGTTGACACTTGATGGCATTTGCTTCACTGATTTATGCTTTACTTGAGCTTTCATATTGATTTTGGAATTACACCTGTGTTGAATCCGGTATTACGGGTTTGGCTTTGTGCCCGTTTGTGTACATCATCACTGTTGTGGCAAGGCAGTGCATGCAAGCGTGAACTGCAGCCACACGGTATTGAGTTTTTGGGTACATCATCATTGTAGTGGCAAGGCAGTGCATGCAAGCGTGAACTGCAGCCACACGATATGGCTTTTATTGATATTCTATTTTGTTTTGATTTATTGATCTTTTGCGTATTCCATATGCTATAGTGGCGAGGCAGTGCACACGTGCGTGTACTGCAGCCCTACCCGTATTGTTATTTTAATTGATATTTCAACTGTTTGAACTGTTTTGTTTATTCAATTCAATATGATTTGAATTGTACTTTGATTGGTTTAATTTAATGATTTTGTTGTTAATTGCCGATTTGACAATTCTGTTGTTTTCTAAATTTTCTTAATTGATAATCTTTTTAATTTATCTTCGTTGATAATTTGGATTATGTTGATTTGTTGTTTAACACTGTTACGTGTTATATTTATCGCTATCCGATTTCTTTATTTAAGGATCGGGTAGACGAGATTTATTGGGACTGTTGTCTATTTGTTACTTAATTATTATTGCTTCTGTGCACTAATAACTGAGTTTGAATTAGACTGACCCGTGTATTATTTTCTTTTGAATTTAATACTCGGGTCAGACCGAGTTATTACAGGTTGTAGATATCCTGCTTTGGGTTGCTGCTAGAGCTATGAAGTCTTTTCATACTTTTTGGAGTAGTCGTTGTCTTGGTATAGGATGTTTTATATTCATGTATATTATTTACGATAATGTACTTGTATATGTAACTTCCAGTGTCGACAGTTGTAGTTGTATCATATGTATTGTATCACGTGTATTGTAACTGACATCAGTTATTATATATATGAGACTTTCTGTTTTATCCGTGTTCCGCATTTATTTATATTATCTGTGTTATTATTATATATTTTGTTCTAAACTAATATAGCCACTGTGTAGTAGCTTTGTGTTTATATCGGTATGCCGGATTTCCTCCTGAAATAGAACGCATGTTTTACTATCTGACATATTGGCGCTTGCACAAAGCAATTACACAGATGGTCGCTCCTCAACAGCCTTATTCTCCATGCTAGTTGATAGCATTACTTTGTAATGTTCTTGGCTAGTGTGGGTACAGAGGTGGGGCGTCACAATATATGAGAAACGGAAAAAAGAATTACATCATGCATATGCTATCATTGTACAATATGGAAAAAAATTATAAATTAGTATTGTGATTAGTAGACATAAAAGGAATAATGTTAAACACTCAAAAAATTTGATTTATAAAAAATATTACAACAAAACTAAAAATCATTGGAATGTCCAATGATAGCACATAATTATCTAGTTTACTCTTCCAAGAATAATTTCATATCCCATATTTTAGTTACTAAGCAACCGGTATTGCTAGTCACTAACATGAAACTACGTGACAAAGATTGCTATTACAGTATAATGTGTTGGGAACATTAAAATATGAAACAATAAATTAAATGGGAAATAACGACACAGGAACTTCCCAAATCCTTAAACCGGATCAATCTTTCATTTCTCCTTTATTACTTCCTTGTCTTTAATAGCATCAAGTAAAAACACAAGAATTAGAAAAAACAATTACTGGATCAAGAAGGTTATTCAATATTCAAAATTTGTAAAATTCATCACAATTTTATATGAAAGCCTAAAAGAAAAAGTATGTGAGTATTAGACTTGATCTATATGGGTTTTTAGGAATGCCTATGTCTAGCTAACGTTTTACACGACTATAATATAAAATATAATCTAGAATTTATATATTTATTTAGAGGCTTAATTTTTGTTAAGATTGTATGTGAAATAAATTTCGCTAGGTAAGTAAGATATTATTTGAATTTGTCATTATTTTTGTAAATCTTTTATTTGTTGCATGAATGTTATCATATTACTGTTCATTTTGAATCAAAAATTATTAATTTTGCTGAAGTAAATGATTATTTTGATAAATTTCAAGTTTTTAGTTATGCATAAAAAAATTGTTTGGATAAATGAATGACACATTTGTAGTTGAAATATTGTTCTTTAAGTAAAAGTTTTAAATTTAAAAATACTTAAGAGAAAATATCTGTACTAAGTTTGAATTAGTCGAATAGGTATTTAGAATATAAAGAACTTAGTTTAAAAAAATTTGTAACGAACCGGATTTCTCCATCATTTGATTTTAAATATTTAAGTGGTTTTAAATATTGGATTTGGAATATATATTGATTTTTGAATATAAGATTTTGGTTGAAATTATAGAAAGAATTTAAATTCAAATATAGCGATTTATCGTAATACAGAATTGGTGAATAATTGAAATCTGAGTTGGATTTGAATCGAAACAATTTCTAATGTTGGTATAAATTCTATTTGAATTAGAATTTAGTTAGTAAGTTTTTAAAAATGGAATTATAAGAGATTTCACAAAATTTTTGAAAACGTCGATTTAATCGACGCATAAAAATAGCGATCTAGGGCAAAGTCTCGGAATTCGACAAAACTAGTTCCATTAGATCTGTAATGGTGTATTACTATCGGGTTTCAAATTTCGTAGTGTTTGGATTTACCGTTTGGTCGTGCGATCCAAAAGTGCCTAGAGATAATTTAATTTAATTAAAATAGTCGATTTAAAAAGTTATCTTCCGCATATAATCGAATTAGGCTTCGAAACTTGTTCAATTGGATTTGGAATAACGGTATAACATTACGAACGCCAGGTGGCACACCTCAATAGGAGTTAGAGGTTTCCCTGTATATAATACGTGATATTTTGAATAGATAAATAAGAAATCCAATCAAATGTCAAACTCGGGCCACCCTAGTATGCAGGCCGACCTAGTAAGTACGAATAGCCGCCCTCTTTCTTCTTTTAACATCATGCATCCTTTCCTCCTAATTTTTCAAATCAATTGGATGAATAAGGAAAAAAAAGAGGCACTCGAATGGAATCGCGAACGAGATGAGCGACAATGTGCATGTGCAGCTGCAAGTGAGGGCGTAAGGCGTCGCGATGGAGCACGGTTGTGGCGCGCATGTAGGGAAAATGACGATGATCGAGTAAGTGGAGGCGCGGCATAGGGTGAATGATGGCGGCGCAATCGAGACAGGAGGGAGGGGTTTCACAATTGGTTCCAGGAGTTTGCTCGATTGTAGGCTCAGGCGTGGTGAGAGGAGGGCGAATGACATAAGAAATTGAAAACTGAGATGGAGGCAGTGGTCAAGGCGAACTCTGGTGGGTCTAGGGTTGCTCTCGAGTCGAAGTGTGGTGGGGGCCTGCGACGAAGCAGCAGTAGCGGCGAAGGATGGCGGCGTTGAATTTTTGAAGTGAGTTGAAACCAGTGAGGGTGGAAGGTAAAGCAACTAATTTTAATAAAATTTAATAAAGTATAGTTAGTGTGTAATTAGTTTAAATTAAGTACTTAGTTGAGTTATTATAATTAAATTTAAAATCATTAATTTATATAATTCATAATTTTCTTGTACGAGGTTAAATAACGGAATCAATCGTGTGGGATTTGTGGATGGGAAATCTATGCGCTAGAATTTAAAATTGGAATGGATTGCAAATGAAAATCAAGGTGAGTAAAATCTCACTCATTTGGATTGCTAGTTTTTAATTTGAAATATTAAAAATTATTTATTGAATGATTGGATGAATTGATAATTAATATTATCAATTGGACGTTTATTATATATATAGTAGTAATATATATATTAGTTGCTGGATATTCTAACCGTTGGAGCAGATGAGACCCTATGCACCCCATAAAATAGCGGATGGCTATATATTACCGCGACATCCCCCTCGAAGTGGGATTGGATTTTATGTTATTTAACAGCTGTGGGTGTAGGAAAATAGGTTGGAGGGATCCAACTGGATTCCTTAAAAAATTTATTTTAATTTTATATATAGTGATATATGATTTGTGTGAATAATTTGATCTATATTTTGTGGTAATTTGAATTATTAAATGTTATAGTAGCACTGGCCTAAATTTTGGTATTTTAAATACCATAAAATATTATTTTTGAATTTGAAGGAATTAAAAAGGAGATTTCGAATATTTTTATATCAAATTTTGGACTAGTTTAAAGAAAATTGATTTGATATGGTTTATACTATCTATTAGTTAAAAATTTAAATCTTTTAAAATGAT
This sequence comes from Allium cepa, assembly GCA_030765085.1. Lineage (NCBI taxonomy): Eukaryota > Viridiplantae > Streptophyta > Magnoliopsida > Asparagales > Amaryllidaceae > Allium > Allium cepa. Next base: position 444,257,727 of record CM060932.1, read on the forward strand.
TTATATAAAATATTTTTAGTAATGTACTTTTAAAATGGTATTTAAGAAATTTGGAAAAGTAGTTGAAAATCGATATTTATAAGTAGATTTGTAAAAAAAATGGATTTATAAGAAATGGATTCACAAATGAATATTCATAAAAGAGTTTTGTAAACGGAGTTTATCTCACGGAGATGATATTTATAAGAGAAATCTTATAGTGAAATTTATTTATATATATCCTCTCGAGGTTTGTAAACAGAGTTTATCTAATGGAGATGATTTTTATAAGAGAAATTTTATAATGAAATTCTAGGGACGTAAGGAAATTTCCAAAGTATTTAAATGTAGAAACTTCAGGAATGAACTAAAATTCATAAAAGAAAGTTAGAAATGGGTAGTTGAAATTATAGACGGGTGTAATCAGTAACGAACCGTAATTTTCAGTCTCGAAAATTCCAGATAGTTAGAGAAAAGAAGAAAGAGATAAAAGAAGAAGAACATAAATACCAAAGCACAATCTCACATTCGCAGCGGATAAAATATAATATCAATAATATCGGTTTACAAAGGAAAATTGTACTTGTCAAATTTCACTTTAATACATCAGAGTTACAACTTACACAAATCCTGGACAGATACAATCCATATGTCCCAGATAAACTGCAATAATATACTCAGCGGAAAACACTCCATACGTTCCTGCCATCCAGCTCGCCTCCTAAGCCCCAGAACGTCCTTACTTGGAAATCTGTAATACTCGGTCTGACCCAAGCATTACATCAAAGTAACACCAGGGTCAGGCTGGAAACCAGCGTGAGTAAGCTCATCTAACATTGAATGCAACAACACAAAAGTTAAATACAACCCGGGTAACTCGTTCATCACTTTAAGTTCATAACTTGCTATAGTCAACACATATATTCACAATCAATCCCTAAGTACCTTTACATTGTTTTTAAATGGTCCAGTCATTTAAATTATTACATTTCAGCCTATTGATTTCACATATCAATTTATAAGAATCATTGTAGGCTACAAATCGGAGTGGGTTCGGGTATTTACTGATGTCCGACCCCGGTCTCTTCGAGTTCAATACCATCCTAACTCAAGTTATTCAAGTTTTGATAGCTTCATTAATCACATTAATTAATTATGTAATAATCCCTAGTTAATGATCTTCATTAACTATTAACAATACTTAATTACTACCTTAAGTAATTATACTTTAGTTAACCATGGTTAATTTATTATTAACCACAAATCAATTTATCTTTAATTACTAAATTAATTAAGTGCTTAACTGAAACTAATTAATCTTTAATTACTTGATTAATTAATTTCTAAACATTAATTTCTAAACTTAACTTATCTAATTAAAAATCCTTAATTACACATTAATTAACCTTCAATTAATTAACTAATGATCCCTTAGTTACTTATTTAAAAATTCTTAATTAATTAAATAGATTAATTACTCATTAACTTAATCAAATTTCAAACATTTAAATCTTAATTATCTTTAAGATAAAGTATTATCCTTATATATGATTTTAATTATCATTTACAAAGTCTTTGAAATCTTATGTTTTAAATTTACATTTAAAATTTCATTTTAGATTTAAGATTTAAAGATAATTAACACATTTAACTTTAACAAAATTTAAATCAATTTACAACCCTTTTGAATTAAATGTTAAAAAATACTTTTTTTTTAAAAACTGTTTTATAGAGTTGCTTCGGGTTCAATCCGCAAGCCACTCGAATACTTACCCGAAAAAATCCCACTTTCCCCCTTTTCAAAACCTAGTTTAAGTTTTTTTTTTAAAATTTAAAACCTGAAGCTAATCACTCACGGGCAACTCTCGTCCTCACTGCTTCGAGCCAAACACAGGAACAAGCGAATTCAAACTCGAGGAAAAGCTTCTTCCCAAACAAAAACGATCACCTGATACACAACGTGCACACTGCACATACACCGATGAACGGCGGTGCTCCAACCCTCAAAACTCGCCTCAGCACATAACCGATGACCATGTCATCCACCATGGCCACCCAGACGCCATGATTCCATTGCTATACGAAATCGACCCATTCGAACAACCCAGAGACAAATACCTTATCCAAAAGGAAGCTCGCCTCGATGATCTCGACAGTTGGAAACTGCGGCCATCCTTGCAGAGCATCACCACGCCTCCTCGCCTCGATCCCTAGCCATGCGATCGAACTCGATACCTCGATATGGACGAAATCACTTCGCCTTTACACTCAACAGAACTACCTCCCAAAACCCTATTTAGCCTTACTCCGACCACCACGACCCAAAATAAAATACGAACTCATTTTTGCCGAAGTCATCAGACCTCCAGATAGCTTCAACCACAACCCCGATGAATTCCACCATGCCGATCGCCAAATATTAGTGAAAACCACAAAATCTTACAATTTTAATTTTTACAGAGAATACTAAAATAAAAATTATTCTAAATTCATCATTTACAACCTAGAATCATGTTATAGAATTGATTCAAGAATTCTGGACATTAGATTTTGGTCTATTATATGATCAGACCTGTGGATTTCAATTTTAAATAAATACATCATATATTTATTTAAAACTACGTTTAAAATTAAATTTATATGCTTACAAACAATTTCTATTCTCAGATCCTAGCCTACAATCAAATACATATGAAGATATGGATCCTTTATTGAAAAAGGAATAATGTAAAACAAAAAAGATGATCATCAGACATTTCACATAATGTATACACATACATTCAAGTCAAAGCATACATGAAAATCATTTCAAACTATTTTACTTCAAGATTTCATCCATGCATCAAAATTCAAGTCTCAGATTTAAACTGTTTTTAAATTAAAATTTACTCACCTCTGGAAGAATCAGAGAAGCTTTGGAAACTTTGAATTTGCTTCCTGAGTTTGATTTTAACTGTTGCTTTTCAATTTTATAACTGAATTAATCTAGTAGAAGAGTTGCTGCTTGATCCAGGCTTTGATTTGTTAATTTGAATCCAAAGTTTGATTTCTTTTCATTTGAATCTGGTCTGCAGATCTGATTTTTGATATGTTGTATTAGCTTTGATCTGATTTTAATTTCTGATTAGATTTTGAGTTTGAATTTGAAAAGAGTATTGTTTTGCAAATCTTTTTTTTCTATTCTTGTTTTTTTAATTTTTTCTCAGATCTGATTTTTTTTAATTAAAACACTTACTTTATGATTTAATTTTAAGAAAACAAATGTTGCCATTTGTATTTTGCATGCAACTTTGAACTTACACATGTAAATACATGTTTTCTATTACCTTACAAATATCAAAAACACTTTATTTATATTACTTTTATAATTATATATATATATATATATATATATGTTTTTATATCATATTTTCTTTTTAAGCTTAATACCTTTATATATATACATCTTATATATATTTAAAGAAAATATGAACCTTAATTAAATCCTATTTTGCTCTATTTAATTTTTAAATGACTTTTTGAAAATCATTAGATTAAATTCAAAACAAATCTTCCTATTTACAATGTACATATATATCTATGATAATTAGAAAACATTATTTATTAGAATTGTTTGTATATATATACACACACACACATACACACACACACACACACACACATATATATATATATATCCACACCTTTACAGCTTTCACAAGTACTACTTCTTATGGCATATATATGTATATATTCGCATATTTTATACATGTATGAATATACATTCAAATTTTCAACATTATAAGGTTTGCACAAATATATATATATATATTTATTAATTTGCTATAAGATTTATAATTCACATTCATTATGTATAACTAGATATACCATTATTTATCCTTAAGAATTTATTTATTCAACTTATACCTTAGTGTTTCAATAGTTAAAATATGTTAATTATTAATGCCCAAAAATCCGAGTTATCACATTCCTCCCCCCTTTGAATCTTTTCGTCCTCGAAAAGTAACGAAACCAGAATTTATCAAAATGCTTATAATCAGATAAATTTCCTTTTATCATTTTTAGAACACTTTTAAAATCTATATAATATTACAAAAATAAATTTTATGAAGATACTTTTATAACTCGATGTTTCAACAGGTTCGTCCTCGTTCCCATAGAAATTCGGTCATACGTTGATCGGGCGTAGGACTGAAAATCTATAAGTACTTAGCAGACCCGTTTCAACACTCAGCGAAAATACTTGAAAAATAATTTTATTTAAAATATTGAAGATATTGAAAATATTTTTGAAATCGAGGAAACATCTTTACTGAGAATGCCCTGTAAATCATCACCCCCATCCACGGTCGCAGTTAACCCGATGGTTACGTTGCGTGTCCTGGCAAAATCCATAGATAACTGTAGGCCTCCGCGCCACTCGATTACGCAATGGAACCCGCTACAAATCGCAACTACAACTGGGGTTACGTTGCTATCATAGCAAAAACCCATATAACTATAGGCATTAGCGCCCTCGAATTTCGCTGCCAAAAGAATGAAACTTCTTCACTCCCACATAGATCGCAGACTACATCAGTGAAGTCCCAATGTAGCCTTAGGCTCTCACGGCCTCTCGACTTTCACTATGTCTTCATAGGTCGCAGTCTACCGATGTTACGTTGCCATCCCGATAAAATCAAACGTAGACCGTTGGCTCTCAGCAGCACACACGACTTTCTCTATGGTCCGCAGTAGATCGCAGTGACATCGAGCTACACTGTCATCACAGCATAACCCAATGTCTCTACAGGCATCAGCGCCCTCGACTTTCGCTACCCACTACACATAATCCTCAGGAACAAGTTTTTTCCGGACTCCTCACACGATCAACTTTAGAACCCCCCCTTAGGGTTCAGGCAGTACCACCCTGTAGCACTCCTGAGAAGTTCATTTCAAGGTAGCGCCTTTTTCTCCAGAGCCATTTTCAAAATACTTTATACCATACACATATAGTATCTTCCAAATCATACACCGAGTATGAATCTCATATAACTCTCCTTTCTCAAAATCGATTATTCCAAAATCGATAATTCTCAAATTAGGCTTTCCAAATTCCAATATTGATTTTTCTCAAAAATCAAAAGCCTTTCCAAAGTCCATAGGTTCCAAAAACCTTTTCCCGAAATCCTCATAAGATCCTTTATGTATATAGAGATATATATAATTTTTTTAAAAACTTTGGATCATTTCAAACTTGTATAAAACTCCTTTTATACTTCAAACACTTTCAAAATCCTTTCCTTCCGGCAATAGATTCAACAATGGGAGATTTATTTTATATAACAAGGATATATAGCTTCGTTTATTTCAAATCAAATATTCAAATTTGATTGCTCTATAAAGTCACTTACCAGTATACTTGCTTCCATAAAGTAAATTTTTACCATAGAAATATCCAAATTCCACATTACTTCATCATATATTTCACAAAATATACCTTTCATTTCAAAATCCATTTCACATTTCTTATCCACAAATTCCCAGTATCATTTTCCTTCAAATCCGTACGATGTACACATATCATCCGTACGCTATATCAATCTGGTCGCTCACTCTATCACACAATTTCACTTCCATACTAGTATCGTCCATCCGACTTCCTAGTGCGGACTCAGATCTAGTTTCTTGATCAGAAACCGTCATTCTCGTTGCATATCCATAACTATGATAGAGAATATCTAGAACCAATCAACAATCCATATCCAGGTTCGCCGTCGAAAATCGAGTGAAAAATCCCAACTCGGATCGATAAACTATCTCGAAATTCTATGCTCGAATCTGAATCAAATCACTATGAGAATAGAATAATATACGTACATCCTACGTATTTATCTTCATTGATTATTAGCCAAAACAATCTCCTTTTCTATTCACATTCACTTTAATTTCTATCCACTTATTCAAAATTGCTTCAATTCCATTTGGATTATCACTTTAATCCTTATCTCAATTGGTAATTAATCACAAACAGTTTGCACTCCGACCATTTCAAAATTAGAAAATAGCTTGAAAAATTAAAAATAGACAAGTAGATGAAAAATAATTATTAGTTTGTAAAATAGCTGTAAAATAGTTAAATAATGATAAATAGTTTTATCATTATAAAATAGTTAAATAGTTGAAAAATAGTTACAAAATAGTTAAATAGTTATAGAAATTTTAAATAATTGCAAAATAGTTGTAAATTAGTAATTAGTTATAAAGTAGTTGAAAAACAGTAATTAGTTTATAAAACAGTTGAATTTTTTTTAAATTGTTCCAAAAATAGTTATAAAATGAGTATAAGATAGTTTTGGGTTTAATAAGAAAGGTTGTATATATATAATAATAGCTTGGAAAAATAGATTTGTACTAAAATAATTTATTTTGAAAATAGTCCAGAGTCAAACTGTTCAATTCCTAACCTACATTTCAAATCAATTCAATTTAAATTTCCACTCCCATTTAAATTGACTCAATTCCAATTTAAATAACTTCAATTTCCATTGAAATTGATTTAATCCCAATTCAAGTTGAATTAACCTCGATTCTTTCCAAATTCAAATCAAATTCCATTTGAATTTTAAACCTATTCTACTTTAATCACAATTTCAAATTATTCAAATCAATTTAAATTAATTTCAAATTGAACCAGCTTCAATTTAAAATCATTTCAATTCTAGCTTAAATTAATCCCAATTCCCATTTGAATTTGAACTCATTCATCTTCAATTTCATTTTAAAACGGTTCAATTCAAATTTTCCATTTGAATTTTTAAACTTATACATCTTCAATCACAATTCCAATTAATTCAAATCAAATCCAATTTGAACTAACTTAATTTAAATCTCAACTTTAAATCATCCCGAATTATAAATTCGAGTTAAATTTTAAATGTTGATTTAATCCTTTAAATCAAATCAACTTATATCTTTAAACCATTTAATTCTGAATCCAAATTCCATTTTTAACCTATTTCAAATTCCAAATAACTATTCAAATCCTTTTTAAACAACTAAATCTTAAGTCCCAAAATGATTCCATTATATCTTAATAATGGATATATTACCATAGCCCTTTCTTCATTCATTTAAACAAATCCAATTTCAGCTTAAAGATTATTAATAACAACAGGATGGTATTATTCAAATTACTTAAAACATCCATCCATTTCCAATTTCCAGATCTCAAACCCATTTTGAGATCGCACAAACTCCCAATTCAAATTAACCATTTAACTTTCCAAGTTAAATCCCAATTTCATCTTGAAATTTCCAATTCAGATTGTTTGTTCTAAACTTATTTAACTTTCCCAAAGTTAAATTCAATTCACTTAATCCAGTCAACCCTACTCAAATTTGAATTCCCATTTCAAATTTTAATCTTCACATTAATAATCTTTCCACTTATTATGTTCAAAAACTTACCACTTTGAAATAATTTTCAAATTCTGGACCTAGATTTAAAACTTCCCAATTTAGATCATTCTTCAGTTCCAACTTATAAGTCATACCTACCCAAATGTTTTACTTCCTTAAAACATTTCATTTTGCTTACACATTGACACACATTTCATTATTAAACAATCATTTATGATAATAATCAAGATTATTATATCAGGAAACCAATTCATTATTATCTTATTCTAAAACTTTTTTTAAATTCAAGTTTAATTTTAGATTGAATCTATTTCAAACTTATCTTTATTGAATTTCAATTTTGTTGTATTTCTATTACCACTTAATTTAATTCCAATAATTTAACAACCAATTTCCTTAATATTTATTAGAAAGAAATATTGCTTTATATATCAAAATATATTCTTATATAAAATCATTTAAAATCTTTATATAAGAAAATACAAGTACGCTCTCATATACACACACACACACACACACACACACACACACACACACACACACACACTCAACTCATTCTAGGCTACTACTTACCCTACCCTTAATGAGTAATCCCACCAGAGTCAAGGTTCTCGCTTAACCTTCTTCTCTAATACCAAATGTAACGACCCGGAATTTTCAATCTCGAAAATTCCAGATAGTTAGAGAAAATAAGAAAGAGATAGAAGAAGAAGAACAGAAACACCAAAGCACAATCTCACATTCGCAGCTGATAGAATATAATATCAATAATATCGGTTTACAAAGAAAAAACTATACTTATCAAATTTCACTTTAATATATCAGAGTTACAACTTACATAAATCCTCGACAGATACAATCCACATGTCCCAAATAAACTACAATAATATACTCACCGGAAAACACTCCATACGTTCCTGTCATCCAGCTCGCCTCCTAAGCTCCAGAACATCCTTACCTGGAAATCTGTAATACTCGGTCTGACCCGTGATTTATCAAAGCAACACCCCGGATCAGGCTGGAAACCAGCGTGAGTAAACTCATCTAACATGGAATGCAACAGCATAAAAGTCAAATAAAACCTGGGTAAATCGTTCATCACTTTAAGTTCACAACTTGCTATAGTCAACACATATATTCACAATCAATCCCTAAGTACCTTTGCTTAGTTTTTAAATGGTCCAGTCATTTAAATTATTACATTTCAGCCTATTGATTTCACATATCAATTTATAAGAATCATTGTATGCTACAAATCGAAATGGGTTCGGGTATTTACTGATACCCGGCCCCGGTCTCTTCGAGTTCAATACCATCCTAACCCAAGTTATTCAAGTGAAATACAATTCAAATTTAAATACAAGATGTCACTTTGCTTAGCAATTTATCATCGATAAATAACTACATTATCACAAAAATATTCATATCAGCGATATCAACCAATTCAAGGCATTTACATCATTCAATCATTCATAAGCAAGATGGATCATTTCCAAAATTAGTTTAATTTATCTCTAATTAAATTAATTTCTAATCTTTAATCACTTAGATTACCTTTACATAACATCAATTAATTGCAAACCAATTAATTATTTAATAATTAATCTTTAATTAATCTTTATCATTAATCAACCTTGATTAATCACAATCAGTAATTAATTATCCTTAATCCAATGATTATATAAATTAATTAAACCAATTAATTTACTTACACTAATCACATTAATTTAATTAATTACATTAAGTAATCCCTTTAATTGATTTCATTAAGTAATTATACTTAAACAATCCCACTAATGATTGTCTTTATTTAATCAATCTAATTAATTATTAAAATTAATCACATTAATTAATTATGTAATAATCCCTAGTTAATAATCTTCATTAACTATTAACAATACTTAATTACTACCTTAAGTAATTATACTTTAACTAACCATTGTTAATTACAAATTAATTTATTATTAATCACAAATTAATTTATCTTTAATTACTTAATTAATTAAGTGCTTAACTGAAACTAATTAATCTTTAATTACTTGATTAATTAGTTTCTAAACATTAATTTATAAACTTAACTTATCTAATTAAATGTAACAACCCTGGTTTTAGTGATTAACTTGTAAGTATTAAATTATAACGGTAGTTATAAATTAATATTGAGAATCAATAATAATTTTGAGAATTTAAATTGTTTATTTGGAATGAACAATGAATTTTGGGAATAAAAAGAGAAAATAACGTTCTGGAACTTTATTATAGTGATTTGAGTTAATAATAAGAAAAAGATGGTTTTTATTTGGTGATAGTGCAATAATTTTATTAATTACTGTGATTTGCTTCTTTTAATAATTTTTTAAAAAGAGTATTTGATTTTTAAAGAGTGTTATATCAAATAAAAAGGTGAAATTAGGTTTAAAAATATGATTTGGTCATAAAATTGAGTTAAAATGATTGGTCACATTTACACAAGAAAATTATTTTTATGTAATTTTTGGGGTTAAAAATAGCGATTTATGTAATTATAAGTAAGATTGGCTACTTATTTAAAAATAATGATTTTTAATAATAGAAATATTTTTATAACCAAATTTATCCTTTTATTAAGTACAAAATGCTTTAACTAACATGTAAACAAGGTTTCATAATTTTATCATGTGAAAACTTTGAAATATTTGATATTTTTTTTAAAACATAAGTTTTCACTAGTGCATTAAGTGAAAAATGAATTAATTTAGGCTATTTCTTTTAATAATGGGTCTTAAGCCCATCTAGTCACTAGTCTGTAGAAATAAATGAGGAATATCTCATCTTCCTTCTACGTACAGTTCAGATAGTGAGAAACCCAATTTCTCTTATAAACCTTAGCCAAAAATCATCAAACCAAACTCATATCTTGTGTTTTTAAAATCAAATTGGAGATAAATCAACAAGTAATCAAAATCTAAAACCATTTATTTATCAAAAATCATGTTTTGAAAGTGTTTCTCTGTTAACAGTACTTGTTCTTCTTGCATGTCCTTGTTTCAAGTTTATACAGGTTAATTGGAGCTTCTTCCTTCTTAAGCTTGTCTATTTCAACACAAATTCGAGTTATATTTTCTCTATAGCAAGGTGAGTATCAAAACTCACAATTTTGTAGCTTTGATTGAGATTTCAAGGTAGAAATCTCAATTTTGTTTATTGCATGTTCATTTGTGAATCACTGTCAGTGCATTGTGTATATCTCTTTCATTTTAAATCAGAATTGGATTTTCTCTGATGTTTTGGAGAGCATGAAAAGAATGTGACAACTTTCATGTTAAATACTTTCGAAAATTTTGAGCATGGAAGGTCGAAAAAACCAATTCAAACTTGCTGCCCTGTCACTGTAAAACCGTGACTTTCTGTGCTAAGTGTTATTGGTAATTTAAATATATCTTTTTCGTTTGATTTCCGAATTTGACGATTCTTGATGTTACTAAAATCTTAGACATAGTGCTACAAGTTTTATGCTTTGAATTTTCTAAAAATTTGATGTTTACTTGATCAAAATCATGCTTGCTTGTTGCTATCCCGAGAGTAAATCAACAGCAACAACGTTCACAATCCAAAAATTTGTTTTAGCCATAAGTTACACATTTCTTATCCAAATTTAATAATTTTAAATGGTATGGAAAGGCAAGACATAGTGCTACAAGTTTTGTGTCCTGATTTTTCCATAATTTTGAAGTTATCTAGGTCAAAATTGAGTGTTTCTATTGCTATCCTGAGAGCAAAACTAACATTTGTTCTGTGTTTGAATCCGAAACGAAAATAACCATAACTCTTACATTTCTAAACCAATTTCAATAATTTTAGATGTTCTGGAAAGTTTATATCATATACTACAAGTTTTATGTTTTGATTTTTTAAAATTTAAAGTTTGCTTAGTCGAAATTTTGTTTGTATGCTGCAGTCCTGAGTGCAAAACGACAGCAATAACAATCATTGATCTGAGAACTTTATTAGCTTATTTTGCTCTCATTCTTGTTCGATTTTGATGTTGTTTTTGAGATGTTTTGAGAGCTATGATGCCTATCAATAAGGTAGATATATCTAGAGAATTTGAAATTCAAATTTAAATAGAATTTGAATTTATGTTGGGTTAAATTTGAATTGAATTCATGTTATCGGTCTTGAGTTATCTTTCTTGTTTTTCATTGTTTTCGAGCACAGTTTCACTAAACAATTAGAAGTTATTTTTTTGAAATAAATAGAAATTTAAAATTATTATTATTATATAGTATTTTAAAATTATTTTTCTAACATAAAATCTATTTATTTTCAATAATAAAGGAATTTCAAATACTGGATTTATTAATCTTTTCGGGGAAAAGTTTTAAAAGCTTGTTTTCTCTAGTAAATTATTTTAAATATAAATGCACTTTTTCACTATTTGAGCGTATGAGAAAGAGAACTAAACGATTTAGTAAAACACGTGGTATGGGACATGTGCGTTTACTATTTCAGTTAATTCTGGACTTGTACGATCAAAACTATCCGGGTTATAATTTCTTGGTTACTTAGCCAATTTATGGCGAGTTTTTAAGGTTATAATTCCAATATTTAGGAATTATCTAGGAAGGCTAATATTTGGCGAGTTTTATGGTTTGAGATTTCTACTTTGAGATTTATGGTTTATGAAGAACCATCATGATTTTTTCACTTTTCGATGAGATGAGACGAGTTACGATGCCATTTAATACTTGTCAATGAGATGAGACAAGTATGATGTCTCTTTATCACTCGTCAATGAGATAGGCGAGATATGATTTTCTGAGTTTTATGATGTTTCTAGTGTGGCATCGACTAGCGGTTAGTAAACCGTTAAGTGCGAACGTATGGTACGGGACACACGTTAACACTTTTTGGGTTCCTATCCGTGAGTTTGTGACACATTCACGATGTTTACCAAACAGAACTGCTTTGAGAGGTGTTAGCGACCTTGTCAAGAGGACGAACTGCTTTGGGAGGTGTTAGCGACCTTGTTAGGGCTGACAAAATGGCTTGGAGAGGTGTCGGCGACCTTGTCATGAGAATGAACTGCTTTGGAAGGTGTTAGCGACCTTTTCTAAGGCTTCGGCCATCTGAGTTTAGCACGTGCAGCATTGTTCGGCATTGGAATCGGGGATTTGGCCAATCCGAGTTTTCTGTTTTATTGTGATTTCACCATTTTAATATGCTTTATTACATCCATAGCCTAGTGCTATATAAGATGCTATATATGTGGTGATTTTATTTATAATGTCTTGAACTCTTATTGAGTTCCTTGAGTCATGAGTTCGGATGATTTCATGATTTTATAGGATATTCTAGGTTTTGCCATTTTGGCGAAAGTTTGTATTGATGTTTCTTCTTTTTAGGAGATATGGTTCCTGGAAACCATGTAGACATTTTGGGATGTCGCTGATGATATGAGGCGAATGTTTATATTATTTGAGTATTATTATTGAATTTACCTCTTTTGAGGTCTTTGTATAGTTATGTGACATTAGTTCACTTAGGTCATGGGTTGTGTTCTTTCTATTGCCTTTTCTCATTCGAAAAGAATTATCACCTTGTGTCCTATGGTTCATATTATCGTCTATCCTCATTAACTATTTGTTTTAGCTAGACTGAACTGTGTATTTTGTACCCAGGTCAGACCGGGTTGTTTCAGGTTAGCTATCAGTTACGGGACTTACCTTTGATGCATCTGCTTAGATATTAGCCTAGCACTTTTGTGTAGTTTATATTTCTTTCCGCTTGACTCTGATATGTATTTGATTAGATGTATATTGTGTGGTCTCTGTACCACTTTTGTGTATCAGTTTGTATTATACTGGGATGTATCTGTGTATATGCATTTATATATATGATGATTATTGTTTTATGATGTGATATGCATTCTGTTATTGTATTATGTTCTGATAGATCCATTAGCCATCTATAGTTTTGTATTAAGCATTTATTGGATATGCCGATCCACTTGAGTAAAAAAAATATAGAACATTTATTGATGTATGCAGTAAATGTTTAAGACAAGATTATAGATGGTCACTCCTTACCAACCCTATTCTCCACATTAGCAGACAGAATTATCCAATAATTCTCTTTGTTAATGTGGGTCTCGAGGTGGGATGTTACAGCTTGGTATCAAAGCTGAGTTCAGAACAAAGTATGATAAACACAGAACAGAAACACATATTGTGGTACATCTAATTGTGATACGAGTGTTACAAATCCTTTAATCGTTGTGTCCTTTACCTTATCGTGTCTTTTGGAGTAGATAATTTAGGATATGTCTAGGAATATGTTTTATTCCGTAATATTCCCCAATTTAATTGATGACATCTTATCTTAGGATTAATCTTAATCGTGATTGTTTTATTCAAGTCCTCTTCAATACGGGTGCTTGACACCCATCCGTATCGAAGAAGTATGTTGATGATCTTTGACGTTCTTGTTTTGGGATTTCATTGAGGATTGCAAATCCTATTGAGGGGATCTGCAATATTTGGTTTGATGTTAAGGATTTTGAGATTTTTCCTTATAGCTTATCTTTTCAAGTGAATTAGCACGCTTTTTCCTATTTAGTGTTTGGAATGATTTTAGTTGGGGTAGCTTGGGTATTTTCTAGTTGCATTCTGTAATCCGAAGTAAGCTAAAATTAGGTATCCTAATTTTAGCTGATTTGCTGTTTCTTGCTCTACGGAATATTATTAATGATTTTGAAGTATCTGTATTTACTCTTGAGTTTCGAGATGTTGATGATACATCTCAAATTCCTGTCATTGTGACTCTGTTGATTTCTATGAGTCCGTTTTGGGTATGACACCCAATCGGGCAATCGAATATTGTATTGACTTCATTCTTGGTTCTTGGCCTGTCGGTCGTCCTCACATAAGGATGTCCACAAGGGAAATGAGGTGATTCATTTAATTTATTTGATATTTTCATTCTTATCCCTTTTGAGATATCCTCCTTGGATACTCAATTGTTGATATACTTTGTGGTAATACTTCAGTTGAAGTGATGATGTGTTGTTTAAGCTCTTCATATCATTCGAGAAGATATCTTGCCATTACCCTTATATCTCATAGATTTCTTTTAATCTATTGAGTGGTGCTAAGGTCATTCCTCGGCTTGACGTTACACCAATTTTTCACGAGCTACGAATCATGGAGGATAGTGTTACTCTTACCGCGTTCCACACTCGTTGTGAGTCTTGTGGGTGGTTTATTATACCATTCGAAATAATGAACACTCCAGTCTATTCCATCAATCTTGAGGATCGAGTATTCTGGGAATAAATCGTGAGTTCTTCTTTTGTTTTTGATTTTGAGAATAAGTAATAAGTTATGTTTTCAAATTTTCAAAAATAAATAAATTAACTTAAGATATGTTTCTAAGAGAAATTGGTTTATATTTTTGGTAAAAACCAAAAAATATATTTTAAGTATTATATATGAGGTATTTCTTTCTAAAGGAAATGAATTTTAGTGTTGGGTTGTTCGCCTAGTGCTTTAAGAATTCTGGTCGATGCGTTTGGCCAACGTTATCGACAGGGATTTCCTAAACGTTGTGATGAGACAGTCAGACACGGTAAATTGAGTTTTAGTTAGTAAAGTTTGAAAATAATTAATATGGTGTAGTATTAATTTTATTTTAATTATTTAATAAAACCATTGAACCAAAGTGTGTGTTGGAGGAGTGGTGAGGCAGTTTTTTTTTGGCAAGGCCGTCGGGGTTGAATGGACCCCGACCATTTGATTGCAGCACCAATGAAAACAGAACACAAACTACAAAGAGCGATGCTCTAGAAAACGAAGGGAAACACGGCACCACAAGAACTGAGAGAAATAAAAACACAAAAAAGAAAAATGAAAACACCAACAGATTAAAGCTTGTAGAAAGAGTAAAGTATCCCCGGATCAATACTGAAGGTTTGCATCCCCATGGTTTGTTTGATCACGTGTGTTAACCAATTCTTGAAATCAACAGCAGACTTCACCCTACCTACTTCGAACACTCTGATATTGCGCTCTTTCCATACTGCATTGATGAATCTATTTAACACCACAGCGAATAATCTCTTGTCTTTATTTTCCCATTCAACTCGATTATCAGTGGAGACCATATTTCTTTTAAGCTTTGCCTGAATAATAGTCCAAACTTTTAAAGTTCCCTTGATTTGCTTTATTTTTTCTTGGTGGCCTCCTCTACTGTTCCAGGCACCAATGGCTGGCATCATAGAGGATACTCGAGAGCATTTAGCATTTCATATTTCATTCTCCTAGTCACTGCTTGTTTAGAGGACAAGTAGTTAGGAATCGAAGCGTACAGTGGTGTAATAGCATTTTTCATTGAGCTGTTTTCATTGGGAACGTTAGCATCTTGCCTAGGGGAGGCAGCTGATGTAGCGGGCGATGTTGGAGCAGGAGGGGGGACATGCGCAGGTGGGGGAGGTTTAAAAGATTTGGGAGGAATTATATTAGAGTATGGGTTGGTTTGCGAGCTGATCTTAATTACAGAGGATGATTCTCGAGTGGGAATATATTGCGCATGGGGCGTGCTTGCATCTGCATGCAAGGGTTCAGAACTCTGCTCAACTTCTTTTCCTGTATTATTTTTTAACACCTTCTTGATTTTCTTTACTTTCTTCTGAATTGAATTATCTGGGCCGTTATCACTACTTACAGTACATTTCTCTAGATTGCTTTTGGCAGTTGTCTTTATATCAGCTGTTACATAAACATCATCTGCTTCCAGAGTTTGCTGGTCATCACTTGCAGTAAACAGAGTATTTATCTCGACTTCATTACCATATGCACAGTTCTCCATATTACTAGATGTAAGATTAGCCTCATAAATAGCTTTAGCTTTCATGTTACACATTCCCGTGTCATCAATAACAACTATTGCTTCATTATCGTCATTGATCATCGAAAGAGCATTATATTTATTGCTAACATACGAATTATATTTGACATTCTCATTCGCTACCATTTTATTCTCTTCACTTGCACTTTTGTTTTCCAAGTTAGTGACAACTGGTTGACATAAGTTGCCAATCATCTTTAATTCACTTTCAACACACAGACTAGCTGCATCATCATCATTGTTTATCTTTTCCTCCACTGTCTGAACTTTATCACCATGCTCTTCAATCTCACCCTCTTCAAGATGTATATTTCCTTGATCACTAATTTTTTCCATTGAGTTGTGCACTTCAACAACACTATCTTTTTGAATCACACACTCATCCTGCTCCTTTTGGTTACTTCCTATGGGAGCTTTCCTTGCCTTGAAAACATAATACTTATTGTTTCTTCTCACTTTCGACCATGCATTACCAGTTTTACCTTGAACTTTATGAACTTGTTCATGTTGTTTACCGTTCTCTCTGTTCAGAGTTGATATCTCTTTTCTAACATCATTAGTTTGCACCACATCTGGAACATATTTATCACAATTATTCGTGGTATGGCCAAACACTTTGCATTTGACACATATATCCGGCTTCCAAAGATATTCAACGTTTATTTTTTGATATCCTCCTTCTACCAACTTAACCATAAAATCATTTACTAATTCCCTATCTGGCCTTACCTCAATCAAACATTTAGCATAACTCAATCTTTCCTGCCTTTCAGTCATTTCATCCATACACAACAATTTTCCCAAGTGGCAGCTCACCCAATTAATTCCCAACAGGGACCAAGCATAAATTGGTAGATTGTACAGGTGCACCCAGACGGGAACTGCAGTCACAGCTCCACTGACATTACTAATTGCAGCATCATAAGGTTTTATAATAAACAGCTTATTATTCATGATGATAGGGTCACTTTGAATGATTTTATGTCTATCTTCAACACAAGTGAAGGAGAATAAAAAAATGGTACCATCAGATTTCACTGTAACAGACCCTTTCAGCTTCCAAATCTTCTTGAGTTTATTGATTACAGCAGTGTAAGATAACGGTTGATCCAGGAAGAAGCCCACAATCATGTCATTCCAAATTTTAGCACCTGCATCAATAATCTCACAGGAAGGAACTAAAGCACCATTTTCATAGACTGGAACAAGATCAACAGGGATGTACTTCCCAGCGTTTCTAGGCTTACGCTTGAACAGGGAAGTCCATTCACGTTCGCCCTCGGGGGACAGAGGGGTAACGGGGAGGCAATTAGCAGAAGGTAGTTGCGGATAAAGGGGGTCAGGCGATTGGACAGGTGAAGGCTGAGGAGGGTCCGGGGGGGGGGGGGGGGGGGGGGCGAGAGGATGGACAAGGGGAGGTACAGTGTCTAAGGAAGGACATGACGTTGGGCTCGAAGTTGAAAGGACAGGGAAGGGGGTAGGTACGGGAGCAGCAAACGACATTGTTTTAATTTTTTAGAGGAAAACTTTGGGGCCAAGGAAACTATGTGGTGAGGCAGTTTTGATCGTTTGATCAACTCTACAGCCAATCGGTGGGGTCATTCACTATAAATCAACGGTGAGGCAATACCCTTATATTATTTGAAATTTGAGAAATTAAATATGGTAATTTGGGTAAGTAAAGTGAATAATTCTAATTAAGGGGATGTCTTAATTAGAAGAAAATATCATTTGATGTTTTGATTGATAAAATGATGTATTTAAGGTAAAAGAATACATTGGTTTGAAAATTAAATTATTAATTGAATATTTTAGTACAAGTTATTAATGATGACTATAAAAATTTATTTTGATGGATAATCAATAATCATCTCTTTATAATGCAAGAAATTAGTTATCTCTTCGAAAATGAGTTTTCATAGGGAATTTTTTTAAAGCTGGATTTTGGAAAGTAATGAAAATATTTCCACTTAATAAAATGTTTTGTGGTGATTACATAAAGTTGATCATAATTTTATATGTCTTAGATTTCCAGGGAAAAAGAGGATCATTTAATAAATGATTTATAAAAAAAATCTTTTTTGAAATTTGTAGTTTGAAATTAAAATGTTTTGGGAGAATTTCAAATTTCAAATTCATTTTAAAAGCTGAAATTTCATTTAGAAAAGTGCTATACTAAAACAGTGATAACTAGAGACTTATAATTCCAAATAAGCTCAATATTTTTGCAAAAGAAAGAGCTTTCAGTAAGCCATAAAGTTTCTTTGTACCACTTTAAAAGTTTTTGCCTTTTACTGAGTCTAAATGGGTTTGAGTGTAGATAAGCAGTTCTGCCTTATTACAAAATTTCTAAAATTAAGCTAAAAGTAAATTTAACATAACTTTAAAACCGTAAATCCAATTTTGATAATCTTTATATTCCTGGAAAGCTTAGACTGAGTAGAACAACTTTTACTTTATAAAGATCTTCATATTTTGTCGTTTTCTTGGTCAAAACAGGTTTTATTTACAGCGGGTCTGAATTGAAATTGATTTATTTCCCCTCAATAGTTAAGTGTAGCATTTCTTATTTATGATCATGAACTAATATCATCTATTTGAGTTAAGTACAGGTGAAAAAGGATGGTTGGGCTATATTTTGAGCCAAAAAGATTATATATAAGATTATGCAAACTCGCTTTAAAATGCTAAAAAGGAAGGTATGTTTTCGGATTAAATTTTTGAGTGTTAAATGATTATATATATTGTGTTTTTGACCTAATGGTCGATGTAAATCATATAAATCATTTTTATAATATTGTATACGTCCCTCCGTATAAAGGAAACTCCGTCGATTTTTCTGAAAATTTCCAACACTTAGAAAATTTGAGAAACAAATTGAAAAGTAATATGTTGCAAACTAGAGTGTACCTATGGAAGAATTAGAGAATAAACAACTTAAACTTTATTTACACTAATGAAGAGTAATAAATTTAAAATCTAAGTAAGTTTGAAAAAATTTCAAGTGTTGAAAATCGTGGTTAAAACTATAAAGTATCGATCTTTTGGAACTCTAATAATTTTTGATTGAGAGTTTATACATATATTTTAGTTCCTTGTAAGTATCTTACTCTTGTGCTATTTTCAAACGACGTGCATTTATGCAGTCGTTCGAGTTTGAAACCACCTTTTGATTGAAATATCTTGCCTCTATTATGTTTATCTTGTATTAGTGTTGTTCCTTCCATAGTGTCATACAGAAAGATCATATCGATAATCATTTTGTTGGTTAGAGTTCGGGTTGGAGTTGTGCTAAATCCCAACTCTACTCAAGATGCTTTTGAGAAATAAATTTCGTTTGAGTAATCTTATATATGTAGCATCTTTTTGAGTTTCTATTTCGAAGGTGAGATGCCTTCGAAATTTTATGTGGTGCTCGAAAAATTCAATGGTTTGCTAGTCTCGATATTAGCGCTTTGGAAGCCATATAATTAATCGAGCAATCTAATCTTGGTTTTCTATCATCCTGTTTTGAAGGTGATAAATTTTAAGCTCGAGCCTGTCAATCTTCTTTTGCTTGATGAAATAGTTATGTTGAATACAACTCTTCTCTAGAAAATTGCGGGGACACAATTTTTATAAGGGGAGGTCTGTAACAACCCTGGTTTTAGTGATTACTTGTAATAACGGTAGTTATAATTTAATATTGAGAATCAATAATAATTTTGAGAATTTAAATTGTTTATTTGGAATGAACAATGAATTTTGGGAATAAAAAGAGAAAATAACGTTCTGGAACTTCATTATAGTGATTTGAGTTAATAATAAGTGGAAGATGGTTTTTATTTGGTGATAGTCCAATAATTTTACTAATTATTGTGATTTGCTTCTTTTAATAATTTTTTAAAAAGAGTATTTGATTTTTAAAGAGTGATATATTAAATAAAAAGGTGAAATTGGGTTTAAAAATATGATTTGGTCATAAAATTGAGTTAAAATGAATGATTACATTTTATTACACAAGAAGATTATTTTTGTGTAATTTTTGGGGTTAAAAATAGCGACTTATGTAATTATAAGTATAATTGGCTACTTATTGAAAAATAAGGATTTTTAATAATGGAAATATTTTTATAACCAAATTTATCCTTTTATTAAGTACAAAATACTTTAATTAACATGTAAACAAGGTTTCATAATTTTATCAAGTGACTTTGAAACATTTGATGTTTGTTTAAAAACATAAGTGTTCAGTAGTGCATTAAGTGAAAAATGAATTAATTTAGGCTATTACTTTTATTGATGGGTCTTAAGCTCATCTAGTCACTAGTCTGTAGAAAGAAATGAGGAATATTTCATCTTCCTTCTACGTACAGTTCAGATAGTGAGAAACCCAATTTCTCTTGTAAACTCTAACAAAAAATCATCAAACAAAACTCAAATCTTGTGTTTTTCAAATCAAATTGGAGCTAAATCAACATGTAATCAAAATCTAAAACCATTTACTCATCAAAAATCAAGTTTTGAAAGTGTTTCTCTATTAACAGTAATTGTTCTTCTTGCATGTCCTTGTTTCAAGTTTATACAGGTTAATTGAAGCTTCTTCCTTCTTAAAGCTTGTCTATTTCAACACAAATTCGGGTTATATTTTCTCTACAGCAAGGTGAGTATCAAAACTCACAATTTTCTAGCTTTGATTGAGATTTCAAGATAGAAATCTCAATTTCGTTTACTGCATGTTTATTTGTGAATCACTTTCAGTACATTGTGTATATCTCTTTAGTTTTAAATCGGAGTTTGATTTTCTTTGATGTTCTGGAAAGCATGAAAAGAATTAGACAACTTTTATGTTAAAAACTTTCGAAATTTTTGAGCATAGAAGGTCGAAAAACCCAATTCAAACTCGCTGCCCTGTCACTGTAAAACCATGACTTTCTGTGTTAAGCATTATTGGTAATTTAAGTATATCTTTTTTTTTTATGTCCGAACTTGACGATTCTTGATGTTCCTGAAAGCTTAGACATAGTGCTACAAGTTTTATGTTTTGAGTTTTCTAAAAATTTGATGTTTACTTGATCAAAATCATGCTTGCTTGTTGCTGTCCCGAGAGCAAATCAACAGCAACAACGTTCACAGGCCTAAAATTTGTTTTGGCCATAAGTTACACATTTCTTATCCAAATTTAATAATTCTCGATTGATTTGGAAAGCGAGGACATAGTGCTACATGTTTTGTGTTTTGAGTTTTCCATAATTTTTAAGTTATCTGGGTCAAAGTTGAGTGTTTCTATTTCTATCCCTAGAGCAAAACTAACATTTGTTTTGTGTTTGAATCTGAAACAGAATTAATCACAACTCCTACGTTTATAAACCAATTTCAATAATTTTAGATGTTCTAGAAAGCTTATATCATATACTACAAGATTTGTGTTTCGAGTTTTTTCAAATTTTGAAGTTTGCTTTGTCGAAACTATGTTTGTTTGCTGCTGCCCTGAGTGCAAACGACAACAATAACAATCATTGACCTGAGAATTTTATTAGCTTATTTTGCTCTCATTCTTGTTCGATTTTGATGTTGTTTTTGAGATGTTTTGAGAGCTATGATGTCTATCAATAAGCTAGCTATATCTAGAGAATTTGAAATTCAAATTTAAATAGAATTTGAATTTATGTTGGGTTAAATTTGAATTGAATTCGTATTGAATTCAATTTATCGGTCCTGAGTTATCTTTCTTGTTTTTCATTATTTTCGAGCACAGTTTTCACTAAACAATTTTGAAGTGATTTTTTTGAAATAAATAAAAATTTCAAATTATTATTATTAATATGTAGTATTTTAAAATTATTTTTATAACATAAAATCTATTTATTTTCTATAATAAAGGAATTTCAAATACTGGATTTATTTATCTTTTCGGGGAAAATTTTTAAAAGCTTGTTTTCTCTAGTAAACTATTTTAAATATAAAACACACACTTTTGCACTATTGGAACATATGAGAAAGAGAACTAAACGATTTAGTAAAACACGTGGTATGAGACATGTGCGTTTACTATTTCGGTTAATTCCAGAATTGTTCGATCGAAACTATCCGGGTAATGATTTCTTAGTTACTTAGCCAATTTATGGAGTGTTTTTGAGATGATAATTCCTATATTTAGGAATTATCTAGGAAGGCCAATATTTGGCGAGTTTTATGGTTTGAGACTTCTGCTTTGAGATTTATGGTTTATGAAGAACCATCATGATGTTTTCACTTTTCGATGAGATGAGACGAGTTACGATGCCATTTAATACTTGTCAACGAGATGAGACAAGTATGGTTTTTCTTTATCACTCGCCAATGAGATGAGGCGAGATATGATTTTCTGAGTTTTATGATGTTCCTAATGTGGCGTTGGCTAGCGGTTAGTAAACTGTTAAGTGCGAACGTGTGGTATGTGACACACGTTAACACTTTTTGGGTTCCTATCCATGAGTTTGTGACACATTCACGATGTTTACCAAACAGAACTACTTTGAGAGGTGTTAGCGACCTTGTCATAAGGACGAACTGCTTTGGGAGGTGTTAGCGACCTTGTTAGGGCTGACAAAATGGCTTGGAGAGGTGTCAGCGACCTTGTCATGAGAATGAACTACTTTAGGAGGTGTTAGCGACCTTTTCTAAGGCTTCGGCCATCTGAGTTTAGCACGTGCAGCATTGCTTCGGCATTGAAATCGGGGATTTGGCCAATCCGGGTTTTCTGGGTTTTCTGTTTTATTGTGATTTCACCATTTTAAGATGTTTTATTACATCCATAGCCTAGTGCTATATAAAATACTATATATGTGGTGATTTCATTTATGATGTCTTGAACTCTTATTGAGTTCCTTGAGTCATGAGTTCGGGTGATTTCATGATTTTATACGATATTCTAGGTTTTGCCATTTTGGCGAGAGTTTGTATTGATGTTTCTTCTTTTTAGGATATATGGTTCATGGAAACCATGTAGACATTTTGGGATGTCGCTGATGATATGAGGCGAATGTTTATATTATTTGAGTATTATTATTGAATTTACCTCTTTTGAGGTCTTTGTATAGTTAAGTGACATTAGTTCACTTAGGTCATGGGTTGTATTCTTTCTATTGCCTTTTCTCATTCGAAAAGAATTGTCACCTTGTGTCCTATGGTTCATATTATCGTCTACCCTCATTAACTGATTGTTTTAGCTAGACTGACCCGTGTATTTTGTACTCAGGTCAGACCGGGTTGTTTCAGGTTAGCTATCAGTTACGGGACTTAGCTTTGATGCATCTGCTTAGATATCAGCCTAGCATTTTTGTGTAGTTTATATTTCTTTCCGCTTGACTCTGATATGTATTTGATTAGATGTGTATTGTGTAGTCTCTGTAGCACTTTTGTGTATCAATTTGTATCATACTGGGATGTATCTGTGTATATGTATTTATATGTATGATGATTATTCTTCTGTGATGTGATATGTATTCTGTTATTGTATTATGTTCTGATAGATCCATTAGCCACCTTTAGTTTTGTATTAAGCATTTACAGGATCGATCCACTTGAGTAAAAAAATATAGAGCATTTATAGATGTATGCAATAGATGTTTAAGACAAGATTATAGATGGTCACTCCTTACCAAGCCTATTCTCCACATTAGCAGACAGAATTATCCAGTAATTCTCTTTGTTAATGTGGATCTCGGGGTGGGACGTTACATAAAAGATCCTTAATTACACATTAATTAACCTCCAATTAATAAAATAATGATCCCTTAATTACTTATTTAAAAATTATTAATTAATTAAATAGATTACTTACTATTTAACTTAATTAAATTTCAAACATTTAAATCTTAATTATCTTTAAGATAAAGTATTATCCTTATATATGATTTTAATTATCATTTACGAAGTCTTTGAGATCTTCTCTTTTAAATTTACATTTAAAATTTCATTTTAAATTTAAGATTTAAAGATAATTAACACATTTAAATTTAATAAAATTTAAATTAATTTACACCCCTTTTGAATCAAATGTTAAAGAATACTTTTTTTAAAAACCTGTTTTATAGAGTTGCTTCGGGTTCAACCCGCAAGCCACTCGAATATTTACTCGAGAAAATCCCACTCTCCCCCTTTTCAAAACATAGTCTAATTTTTCTAAAAAAAATTAAAACATGAAGCTAATCACTCATGAGCAACTCTCGTCCTTACTGCTTCGAGCCAAACATAGGAACACGCGAATTCAAACTCGAGGAAAAGCTTCTTCCCAAACACAAAACGATCGCCTGATACACAAAGTGCACGGTGCACGTACATCGAGGAATGGCGGCACTCCGACCCTCGCAGCTCGCCTCAGCACATCACCGATGACCATGTCATCCACCACGGCCGCCCAAACGCCATGATTCCATTACTATACGAAATCGACCCATTCAAATAACCCAGGGCCGAATTCCTCATCCAATGGAAGCTCGCCTCGATGATCTCGACAGTTGGAAACTCCGGCCATCCTTCCAGAGCATCATCACGCCTCCTCGCCTCGATCCCTGGCCATGCGATCAAACTCGATACCTCAACATGGCCGAAATCACTTCGCCTCTACACCCAACAGAACCACCTCCCAAAACTCTATTTTGCCTTACTCCGGCCACCATGACCCAAAATAAAATACGAACTCGTTTTTCCCGAAGTCATCAGACCTCCAGACAGCTTCGACCACAACCCCGATGAATTCCACCATGCCGATCACCAGATATTGGTGAAAACCCCAAAATCTTACAATTTCTATTTTCACAGAGAATACTAAACTAAAAATTATGATTTTGGTTTCTAAATTCATCATTTGCAACCTAGAATCATGTTATAGAATTGATTCAAGAATTCTGGACATTTGATTTTAGCCTATTATATGATCAGACCTATAGATTTCAATTTTTAAATAAATACATCATATATTTATTTAAAAATACTTTTAAAATTAAATTTATATGCTTACAAACAATTTCTATTCTCAGATCCTAGCCTATAATCAAATACATATGAAGATATGAATCCTTTATTGAAAAAGGAATACTATAAAACAACAAAGCTGATCATAAGACATTTCACATAATGTATACACATACATTCAAGTCAAAGCGTACATGCAAATCATTTCAAACTATTTTACTTCAAGATTTCACCCATGCATCAAAATTCAAGTCTCAGATTTAAACCGTTTTTAAATTAAAAATTTACTCACCTCTGGAAGAATCAAAGAAGACCTGGAAATTTTGAATTTTCTTCCTGATCTTGATTTTAACTGTTGCTTTTCAATTTTATAACTGAATTGATCTAGGAGAAGAGTTGCTGCTTGATCCAGGCTTTGATTTGTTAATTTGAATCCAAAGTTTGATTTCTTTTCATTTGAATCTGGTCTGCATATCTTGTTTTTGAGATGTTATATTAGCTTTGATCTGATTTTAATTTCTGATCAGGTTTTGAGTTTGAATTTGAAAAGAGTTTGTTTTGCAAATCTTTTTTTTCTATTCTTGTTTTTTTTAATTTTTTCTCAGATCTGATTTTTTTTATTAAAACACTTACTTTATGATTTAATTTTAAGAAAACAAATATTGCCATTTGTATTTTGCATGCAACTTTGAACTTACACATGTAAATACATGTTTTCTGTTACCTTACAAATGTCAAAAACTCTTTATTTATATTACTTTTATATATATATATATATATATATATGTTTTTATATCATATTTTCTTTTTAAGCTTAATACCTTTATATATGTACATGTTATATATATTTAAAGAAAATATGAACCTTAATTAAATCCTATTTTGCTCTATTTAATTTCTAAATAACTTTTTGAAAATCATTAGATTAAATTCAAAACAAAGCTTCCTATTTACAATGTACATATATATCTATAATAATTAGAAAACATTATTTATTAGAATTGTTTACACACACACACACACACACACACACACACACACACACACATATATATATCCACACCTTTACAGCTTTCACAAGTACTACTTCTTATGGCATATATATATATATATATATTCACACATTATATACATGTATGAATATATACTCAAATTTTCAACATTATAAGGTTTGCACAAATATATATATATATATATATATATATATATATATATATATATATATATTAATTTGCTATAAGATTTATAATTCAGCGATTTATAATTCAAATTCATTATGCATAACTAGATATACCATTATTTATCCTTCAGAATTTATTTATTCAACTTATACCCTACCATTTCAATAGTTAAAATCTGTTAATTATTAATGCCCAAAAATCCGGGTTATCACATAATCGATTTTGGAAATTTTAAGAGGATTAGTTATTGAATTCCCGAAACTTATTGAATTTGTTATAACTAAGTTAAGGACGTTACAAATAAATTATAATAAATTTTGAGGAATAGGAATAAATGGAATTTTTCCTAAGTATTGGAAATAAAGTGATTTTTAGGAAGTATGCCTATAAGTATTCTCTAAGTATTAAAATTGGAGGATTTCAGATATTTAACTACGAGATTATTATTTTAGAAATATTTCTCAAAAGGGTGAATTATAAATGGGATTGAGTGAATATTCTAAGCATTTATATGATTTAATATCCTGTTATGGAAATAAGAATTTAAATTGTTTTTCAGTTATTGAATATACCAGAAGAGATTTAAATATATATCTTTGTGAGGATATTTTGAATGAATATTTTAAAGATTTATAAAATAAGGCCTAGTGATTCCTTATGGATGTTATTTGATAGTTAAATAACCGACTATCAAATTTGGCCAAATTCGTTAATCATTTCAAAGAGACCAGGATCATACTTAATTATCCGAAAACCACTTCGATTCGGCTTATGCGTTACGAATTGTGATATCTCAAAGATAATGGAGATGGTGATATTGAAGGAGATTCGGTCTGTTCAGACCTAGAACAACTTGTATTGATGAATGCTATCATTACATCATTGCCAAGAAAGCAGTGTTAGCATTTCAGGTATGAATGCTATTCAAAAGGTAAAATGTAGCCTCAAGCCTCATCAACCGGGAATGACTAAAACATGGGAGATGCAGCAGGGCTAACTGAGTCACACCCAAGTAGGGTATGTTATCACCTTTCTTGATACCCTCAGAATTATATTATAATTATGGATATGGTTGTTCATGAAAAAGAGAGCGCTCGTTAAGGTGGGAACACCCAGAGTGATAACATATTCGGTACTATCCAGATCAGGGGTAGGCCGGTCATGTGTTGGCAAGGGATCCAGGCGAGGTCCTCTATACATTTTTCTGGAGGTGTACTGTGGTGGGCGATACCTAGTAGCCCAGTCATTATATGGAATCCAATATCCACTACAAGCCTTTACAGTTTTGATGTTGCCCAACTATGCTGAAACGTGAGGTGCAAGGATTTCAGATATTTTCTAATTTATTTTCTATAGACACTATAATAATATCAGATGATTTTGAAATACAATGTTTTGGTTATCGTAAGGTAAAAACTCGTCATGTTTATATGTGTCGTGGTCATACGAGATACCTTTGTTTTTCAAAAGATTTTGAAAATAATATAAATCAAATTGACTATGTTTTCTCACGCTGATTCTTCCAGACTGACTCAGGTGTTATTTTATTATAATGCCCAGGTCAAATCAAGTATTACAAATTCAGGTTAGGATGCTATAAAGCTCAGGAGACGAGCTGCAGGATTTCAGGCATATATCACATATTTGATTATATTCCGTTGTGTGTGTAGACTGTATAGTCAGCACTAGTGAGAACAAGTTATTATAACTGTCTAAATTGATTGTTGATTGTTATACTCTGATGATTGTGTGTGTATTTGTGTATGTGTGTGTATACATAAACAGCTACAGATTCTTTGTTATTATATATTATATTTTGTTTCACTGCGATGGTGAAATTTTGTGTTGTTGGTTTTTTCCTCTATCTCTTCTTCTTCTTTACCCCTAGCAATCGGTATTTCCAGCACCTGAATATTCGACATGTTATACAGTGAACGTATTGATGTTGATTTTCGAGAGTCGAAATCCTAGTCATTACAATAATTAATGAGTGGACCAAGAAAACATGCAATTTTTTTGGAAATATGGATGATGTAAATGAAAATATAATGAGAGAATTAGATTGAGAAGAGTAAGTTATTTTATTTTATAATTGTAAATTATGATTTGAGTTTAAAAGCCACTTTGAACATATGTGTACATGTCCCAAAGAAAAAAAATCAAGTTATATTAGGAATTACATATATATATATACACACACACACACACTATGTAAAAGGTAATTTAAGAAGGAATAAATTAGTTTCTCATAGCATTTTGGAAATCAAGGTTATCGAACCAACTTGAATACTTTTTTTCAAGTATTATTCATTTTGTTCACATACAAAGTTTATATTTTTTACTTCTTTGTTTTGCTCATTCAAAATACTTTATAACAGATCATGTTAAATCAAAATAATTGGAGAAGTAACTCATTTTGACATTAATTACCTCGTTAGTTTCCGTACTAATTGCATATATTAATGAATTTACCAATTGTATTTATGCCTTAAAATAGTTTTATTGAATTTAGATGTGTGACAATTCACACTAAATCAATCTTGGCTCAAATATTAAAGATTATGCTTAATTTTCTCAAATAAAAATCTAATTTTCATTAAATAGTTCTTATATAATCATCTACTAAAAAGGTAATATTACCAAAAAAGAATAAGAATAAAATACAAATCCTTTCCTTTTTTAGAAAAAAGTTACCCATTATTTTAATTCATCCATTGAATTTAGCTACATTACCAAATCAATTTCCTTCATATTATCCTGTAAAAAAAAGATATGATATAAGAAAGGAATTGTCAAATGGAGAATCTTCAAACTTAAAGACTTTTTAGTATAAAATTATAACTCTTTATATTAATAATATCCCTCTACCATTTTAAAATCTCATGCCTTAATTTAATATCAAACCTAATTAATTTGATATTCAATCAAAATGAAAGATACTAAAATTCCTTAAAAAAAAATAATTAGAACCTTGAATAGAAGGGTAAAATTAATATCAACGTTGTTTTGTCTTTTTTAAATTTTGATGAAGATTGAGAAAACTAAGATTAGGATTAAGATAAGTTTTCGCCATAGTCATAATTAAATATTTAGGGTTTATGGTTTGGAGATGAAAATACAGATATTATGGTGCAATAATGTATATGAAGTGGAAACTAAGAAGAAAGAAAAAAGATATATTATATAAATGAAATTTTAGCAATTTTAATAAGATTTTATAATAGGAAAATGTTTTATTTGGTTCTTGACGACCCAAAATTTCTGGATATTTGAAATTGAAATATTTAATTGATTTTAAATATTTAAAAGCTAGTTTAATTTGAATTTCAAATATCACTATTTATTTGGCAATTAAATTATTGAATTTAATTATGGGGAGTTGGGTAAAATATTGAATCTTCAGTTTTATGCTGGTTAAAAATATTTCAAAGGCTTGGAAAATTTATATTCATAATACTGGAGATAGTTTAAAGGTTAAACTTGAAATTGGAAGTGTTTTGTTAATTTTTGAAATTATATGGTTTAAATTGAATTTAAAAATAGCCTTCCGAGGCACAGTCTCGGAATTCGACGAAACCAGTTCCACTGGATCCGTAATAGTGCATTATTATCGAGTTTCAATTTCATAGTGTATGGAGTGATCATTTGGCCATACGGTAGATAAACGCACTGAAATCAATATCGATAATTTAATATAAAACTGGGTCCAAAAAGCTATCTTCTCTATATATCGAATTAGCACTCGGAACCTTTTCCAGTGCATTCGGAATAAGGGGTTCAACATTATAAACGCCTAGCGGCACGCATCGATTGGAGATCGAGATCTTGTGTTGCGGAAATCGAGACTATTCAAATTTGAATTTAAATTTAAATATAGATATTATAATTGATGTAAAAACTGTAGCATCCTGCTGCCACGTAAAACAAATTTAAAACACATGTATCCCTTTCCTTTATAACCAAATTTATCACTTGATTTTACCCTCTTTTCTTTTATAACCAATTCCTTTTCCTTCTCTGTTTCAAATCAAACCCGCCCAGTTCTATCGAATCCATTCGATACAAAAAGAAATGAGGAGTGGCCAACATCGAAGAATCGTGTTCGTTTCCCCTGAAATCGAATTCGATTTCACCTCTAGGTCATAG
The DNA here is from genome assembly GCA_030765085.1 of Allium cepa. Taxonomy (NCBI): domain Eukaryota; kingdom Viridiplantae; phylum Streptophyta; class Magnoliopsida; order Asparagales; family Amaryllidaceae; genus Allium; species Allium cepa. The sequence goes on from CM060932.1 coordinate 444,288,254, forward strand.
GGAGGTGTGGATGGCTTGTACCGTTGTGTCGTGTGACTGGGAAGCACGAGTTTGATCACGGATTGTTGTGTTGGTGGGGTGAAATTGAGGTAATATCTGGGAATTCGTGGTGGAGGTTAGTGATCAATCGCGTGAGTAGGCGATTGTTTTGGGCGACAACAGTGAAGTTTTGATGGCCTCTGGCACAACCTTGCACGGGCGATTGTGGAGGAGGAGGTGGCCAATGTAGCGTCGTCAGGGTGCTTTTGTGACGCAGTACAGTTTGTAGGTGGGTTGCCAGCAACAATCAGTAAGGTAATTTCTATAGTTAATTTTAGTTCAAGAATTTGGGAGTAGTTAATTTTATTTTAAAGGTATATATACATATTGAAAAAAATTGTTTTACAGAAAACAGGCTACTATTTTTGTTAATTACTGGATTTGAATATATAAATATAAATATACATGCATATCTTGATTTCAATATAAAAGTAAAGTAGAATATATATATGAAAGGTAAGGTTTGAAAAATATATTTATGAATTTCAAATGTGTTTAAGGATATGTAAAGTTAGATTTTTATCCATATAAATTATTCCTTATAAATATATATAAAGTTTCAAAAATAGAATGAACAGGCATTAATGAAAGTAAAGTGTCCGATTTTTCAAAATGTTAATAAACTGTAAATGTTTATACAGTCTGTAATCATGGTGGAACCAAACCGAGATTTAAGTGGATTGCAAGCTGGGAAAATCGAAGGTGAGTTAATCTCACTCATTTGGGTTTTATTTAAATTTAAATAATTAAATTTAAAATTGTTGATTGTGTGCTTGGATGATAAATTATTATCACTTATATTGGATTAGACCCTATGCGCCGCATAATAGCGAATGATATTATATTAAACCCATATACCGCGATATTCCACCTCGAAGTGGAATTGGTATTATATATGGATTTGAAGTGATTGATTTCCCGCATTATATAGCGGATGAGACCATGTGCGCCGCATTATAGTGGATGATATTATATCAAACCCATATACCGCTATATTCCACCTTGAAGTGGAATTGGTATTTTATATTGTGCTAACATCTGTGGATGCAGGGAAAACAAGATGGAGGGATCCAACTGGATTCCTTAAAACGTTTGAATTTATTTTATATATTCAGCGATATGATTGTGTGATGATCTGTGATGAGCGATAGTGATCATATTAGAAATTGGTATTTACTGAATACTCTGGTTTGGTTATATATATATATTGGAATTTAGAAAATTGATATATATATATATATATATATATATATATATATATATATATATATATATATATATGAAGTTGGATTTTAAAGTAAATAAAGAGTAATTTTAAATAAAATAATTTTAAGGAATTTGGATAATTAAATGGTTTGGAAGAATAAAAGTCGATTTTTAAAGTTTAAGATAAATAAATTCAAAGCAGGGGAAAGTATATTTGAATAAAGAAGAATAAATAAATTTTTAGACTTAATGATATTATTTAGAGGAATAAAGAAATTATTTTTCAAAATTTAAGGATTGAATTTTGAAAGGATAAAAAGAAATTTGGGAAATATGAAATTGGTATTTTCAATTTAAAAGATTTTAAATCATAATTAAGAAATAAAATCTGAAGTTAATTGGATTTGAAATAAATTGAGTAAGTAAAGGAATTTATTTAAAAAGAAGAAATTTGGGAATCAATTGGAAAAAATTGATATAATTGTTTGAAATTGGAATTTAAAAGGAAGATGAGATTATGGGATTTACAAACTGGGTTTATAAAGTGAAATGGATATCAGTGGATATTTGGGAATATAAATTCACGATGTGAATTTAGAAAAGAATGGGTAATTTGTTTAAAAATAAATACTGATTTATTTTTAAAAGGTATGGAAATGGAAAGAGTATTTCCCTGGAAAGCCAAGTGTATTATAAAGGAGACTTTTATAATTTGAAGGCTTTAAAAGTTTGTTTAAAGAAATGTTTTTATAATATTTATTATTTTTAAATATTTTAAATTTTAAAGTAAATGTTTCAAAAATTTATTTTTGTAATTATTTAAAGGATAATTATTAATAATTATATTTTATAAAGTAGTTCTATTTTAAAAGATAGTTTGGTTAAAGTTTTAATTTAAAAACTTGTATAGAATTTTCGTAATCTCTTATTTTAAATTTAATTTCACTTAACTTTTATTTTAAAATATTGTTTTATATTTTATAAAGTAATTTTATTTTAAATATTCTTAAAGCACATATTTTTGAAATAAGTTTTAAAATATTTTTTTCAATTTATAGGTTTTAAAGTATATTTTATAATAAAGTGTTATAAATTATTTTAAAATCTAAAGTATTTTTACTTGGTGATTACAGTGGAAATAGAAAATATTTGGGGAATTTATTTCCATGAGAGAAAAATGGTTTGAAACTGTTTTTAAAAGGGTTGAAAAGTGGAAAAAAAATCTTGCGAAAATATTTTGTGGATTATAAATAATTTGGGAGAAATTATTATGGCTTGATGATTGTTGTGTATATTATTTGATAGTTAAATAACCGACTAACAATATTGGCCAATGCGCTGATCGTTTCGAAGAGATCAGGATCTGGATTTATTTCCCAGAAACCACTTCGATCCGGTTTGAAAGTTTTCATCTGGAAGACAAGAGTTGAGAGTCGAAGGTGGAGCAGTGAAGTGCAAGAGCTAGTCGCTACTAATCCTGAGGGTGATTCCAAAATGGATGTAGTAGGAGTAGTGCCTTCGGTTCCTTTCGAACCCGGGACGCACTTGTATGGATGAATGCTTTTAGAAAATTGTTAGGAGGACGATGAGCATTCTAAGCGATATGTTATAAAAAGGTAAGGCTTAGCCTCGAGCCTCATCAACCGGGAATGACTGAAAATCAGGGGTTATGCAGCAAGGCTAAGTGGATCGCGCCTATTAGGGTAAGGTCATCCCTGTCTAGATGTCCCTTTTATTTCGACTGTATGGTGCGGTTGCTGATCCCAACCATGGGGTGATCTTGGTCGGGATTATCCAGCAAGGAGTTGTCCGGGTCTTGTATTGCAGGGATCGGGAGGGATCCTCGGTACGGTGATCTAGGCCACGTACCGTGATAGGTGGTACCCTAGTGCCTAGTCATTAGTTGGAAATCAATTCTCCCTACGTGCCTTTACGATCTTATTTGTATACTTACTAGTTGGAATTTAATAAATGTAACAATTTCGACTATTTAAGTACGTATTTGTTTATAGACACTAATATAATATCAGAGGATTTTATAGGAAATGTTATAGCTATCGTAAGGTAAAAACACGACATGTTTATTTGTGGCGTGGTCTTACGAGATGCTTTTTATTTTCAAAGGATTTTTGAAACTTTAATAATCAATTTGAGTGTGATTTCTCACGCTGCTTTTCCAGACTGACTCGGGTGTTATTTAACTATAATGCTCGGGTCAGACCGAGTATTAGAGAATACAGGACATGATGCTGTGGTGCTCAAGAGACGAGCTGGATGGCGAGACATACATCCTTATTTGATTATTATTCCGCTGTGTATTCTGTTATGTGGATGATTATATAATCGTCCAACATTTGTATATTGATTGTGTGAAGTAATTTGAATTGTACTCTGATGATGTAATGTATAAAACAGATATGGTTTTCTTTTGTGTAAAGATCAGTTATTATCTATTACATTTTATTCCACCGCGTTGGTAAGATTCTGATATTGTTTCTATTTATTCCTCTAACCTTTTCTTCTTTTATCCTAATGGTTCGGTTTTTCGAATATCGAAAAATCAGTTCGTTACATTTGGTATCAGAGCGAGGTTAAGCGAGAACCTTGGCTCTGGTGGGTATTACTCATTAAATATAGTCCGTAGTACTCTAGAATGAGTTTGAGTGTAATAATAGATATGAGCGCGTATTTTTTAGTGAATATAAAAATTGTTTTTATATTGAGTTGACTTATCGGTTGAGTGTTTATGAATTCTGATCGATATATAGGAAGCCATGTCATCGATAGGGGTTGCTAAACTCTTAAACAAGATAAACCGATACATTATTGTTTTTAAAATATGGTAAATGAAATAATTTTACCCAAATTATTTTTTGTATAAAAGCAATAATTTTCTGAAAATTATTATAGTTATTTATGGTTGCTTGGATATTAGGAAATGATAATATTAAATTATTTTCATCATTAAGTGGAAGTTGAATAAAGAATTGAAATTATAACCAAAGATTAAGGAATAAATCCATTAACAAAATAAAATTTATAAATGTGAATTATAAATGTGATTTATAATTGAAGATGAAATAAAAAAATTCTAGAGTAATGTTACAATGTGAATGGGCAGGATTGGAATTTGGAATTTTGGGAAAGGTTTAAATTCCTTTTGAGTTTGGAAATGATTTGAAAGGTTTTGGAATAAATGGTGATAGTATTTGAAGAGTGTTCTTGAATTGGGTTTTAAATCTGGAGAGGTTTGGAATTTAAAAAAAATATATTTGAAGGGGTTTTTAAAGAGATAAAGCATTGAACTCTTCTCGGTCGCTAGAAAATAACTTTGATGATGACTGCAGCATCATCGATGTTCATTTTCGATTTCCAAGAGAGGAATTGCTACCCAAATGATGTAAATTTGGAGTTGTTTGCAAAACCGGTTTGGTTTTTAAAATTCAAAGAATGATTGGATATGAAATTGAATTATGCAGTTCAAAAATGAGTTTGGAAATATTGAGGTTTTGGTTTAGTGAAACCGTTTTGATATTAAATACAAGGAAATATAGAATATTTTGGATTGGTATTTGTTGCAAAATTGAGTTAAATTTTTTAATGCAAAGGGATATTTGGTTTGAATATAATTGATTTCAAAAATGATTTTGAAGTGTTGAGTAATTGAAAAAAAAATCGAATTAAAATGGAAGGTAATTGAATCTAGTAAACAAAAGTAAAAAATATCTATTGGAAGTAAATTTGTAGGAGAACAAATTTATTTAAATTTGTAGGTAATAGAACTAGAATTAAAATTTGATAATGGAATCAATTTGAATGGTGTCAAGAAAAGTGAATTCTAAATTTGTTCGAAGGAACTAAAAGAAGTAAAAGTTTAGAAATAAACCTTTTATTTGAAATTTGAAATTATGGAATAAGATTCAACTTGAAAGGGTTAAATAAGGGCAAGTGTGACTAGAGAATAAAGTTAGAAAGATAAGCCAATTAAAGAAGGTTGGTAAATGGAATGGAAATAAAACTGTGGATAGACAAATGAATTTGCATTTCTAAGTAATAGAATTAGAAACTGAATATTGGGAATTAATTTGAAATGTGTGTAATGGAAGTTAGTCAAGATTTGACTAAATAATATAAAGAACTGGAATAAAATTAGTGAGTAAACTAATTGATTCAAGAGGGTAAGCAGATGAATTGAAATTGTATGTTGGGATGATATTTAATTTAAAATGTGAAAATAGTAAGTGAAGTTATAAAATTAATTTGATGTAAACCAAAATAACAAAAGCTTGGAAACAAAAATATTTGTTTGAGATTTAAGATAAATTAGTAAGTGGAACTAATTTAAATAATGATATGAAACAATTGTGAATGAAAGATAGTTGATAAAATTCAATATTCAGAGTTTGAAGATGAATTGAATTCAAGTAAAACTGAAACTGAAATTCTAGATGAAACTGGGCAAAAGTATCGAGATTTGAGATTAATTAGTAAATTGAAGAAAATGGAATCGATATGGAATTGGAATCCAATATGATTAAATATAGATAAAAATCAAGTGATAAAGCGAAGTTGTGATTTGTAGTAGACTAAAAATAATTTAAAGTTGAAATAAATCCATTAGGATTTAAGTAAATTAGTAGTGAGACTAGTTACAGAATTTTTTTTAATTAAATATGGCTTGAGATAAAGGTAAATTAAATTCATACGGGATTGGAGATCCAGTTTAAAATAGGTGGATATAAAGGCTAAAGTGATAAAGTAATAATATAAGAGTATATAAAATGCTTATATTAAACTTAAGAAATGAATGGTGAAATTCTTAAGTAAGTTTGGTATTGGAAATATACCAAGTAATTTTGGAATGGAGACTAAATGAAGTTGTGAAATGGGAAAATTGTGAATAAGTAGTTAGAAATCAAATGAATGTGAATAAAAGAGAATGGATATAAATATGTAAGATGTATGTATATTGTTGAATTCGCATAGCGATTTGATCCAGATTTGATCATAGAATTTTGAGTTAATTATATCCATCCGAGTTAGGATTTTTCACTCGATTTTCGACGGCGAACCCCGGATATGGTTTTTTGATTGATTTTGAAAATTCTCTATCATAGTTTGTGGCTACGTAAGAAGAATGACGGTTTTTGATCAAGAAACCAGATCCGAGTCCGCACTAGGAAGTCGGGTGGACGATACTAGTTCAGAAGTGAAATTTTGTGATCGAGTGAGCGATCGGATTTGGTACTGCGTACGAATGATATACGGACATCGTACGGACTTGAATGAAGTGAATATTGAGATTTTGTAAAGAAATGAGTAAAATAAATTTGACTGTACTAGTAAACACTATTGGTAGATAAGTACAGGTATTTAAAGGAAATTTGGATTTTTTATTTTTGAAGATAAATTGAAAATATGCTTGGCAAAGGTATGTATTTAAATTTTCCTATGAAATTTGATGATTTCCTGGTCTAGCCACTTAGCTTTTTTGTTTTCTTTTGAAATTTGGGGGACGTAGAGGCATTTTGTAGTTATACCGAGCTAGCCGCGCAAAGGAGACGCTGACAATTTTTTTTGAAAATTTAGTGAGTTAGAAAATTTTTGAGAAAATTTTGATAATTTAAATTGGGTTTTAAATTTAAATTTGAACGGTTGGGTAAGAAATATTGGTGGGAACTAATGGAAGAAGTTTAGAAAGTTAGTGAGGTTGATGATGTCTTTATTAGAAAGATAGTTTTGGGTATTGTTAATAGCTGTTTGGTTTTGGGAAATTGTTAAAACTATTAGGATTGGGAATAGTAACGGGTTAAGAATCATTCCTCTTATTTAGCAATTTCGGGGAAGAAATTCTTTTAAGGAGGGAGGAATGTGACGATCCAAAATTTCTGGATATTTGAAATTAAGAAATGTAATCGATTTTAAATATTTGAAAGCTAGTTCAATTTGAATTTCAAATATCACTATTTATTTGGCAATTAAATTATTGAATTTAATTATGGGGAGTTGGGTAAAATATTGAATCTTCAGTTTTATACTGGTTAAAAATATTTCAAAGGCTTGGAAAATATATATTTATAATACTGGAGATAGTAGAAAGGTTAAACTTGAAATTGAAAGTGTTTTGTTAAGTTTTGAAATTATATGGTTTAAATTGAATTTAAAAATAGCCTTCTGAGGCACTGTCTCGGAATTCGACGAAACCAGTTCCATTGGATCCGTAATAGTGCATTATTATTGGATTTCAATTTTTGTAGTGTTTGGAGTGATCATTTGGCCATATTGTAGATAAACGCATTGAAATCTATATCGATAATTTAATATAAAACTGGGTCCAAAAAGCTATCTTCTCTATATGATCGAAATAGGAGCGGAACCTTTTCCAGTGTGTTCGGAATAGGGGTTTAACATAATAAATGCCTAGCGGCATGCATCGGTTGGTGATCGAGATCTTGTGTTGCGGAAATTGAGACTATTTAAATTTGAATTTAAATTTAAATATAGATATTACAATTGACGTAAACACTGTAGCATCCTGCTGCCACGTAGAGCAAATTTAAAACACATGTATCCCTTTCCTGTTTAAATCTCACGCGTGGAACTAATAGAGTAAAAAGATTTCCGTAAAAAATAAATAATAATATATATATTAGCTTGAAAAAGAAAACAAATTTTATTTTGTTCATAATCGATTTCTCCTTCAAAACCATGGCCGAACAATTTTACCCTCTTTTCTTTTACAACCAATTCCCTTTCCTTCTCTATTTCCAATCAAACCCACCCAGTTCTATCGAATCCATTCGATACAAAAAGAAAGAGGACTGGCCGACATCGAAGAATCGCTTTCATTTCCCCTGAAATCGAATTCAGTTTCACCTCTAGGTCATAGGGACGTGTGGATGGCTTGTCGTGTTGTGTCGTGTGACTGGGAAGCGTGAGTTCGATCGCGGTTGCTGTGTTGGTGGGATGAAATTGAGGTAATGTCTGGGAATTCGCGGTGGAGGTTGGTGATCAATCGCGCAAGTAGGCGATTGTCTTGGGCGACATCAGTGAAGTTTTGATGGCCTCTGGCATGACCTTGCAACAACGATTCTGGAGGAGGAGGTGGCCAACGTAGCGTCGTCAGGGTGCTCTCGCAACGCAGTACTATTCGTAGGTGGGTTGTCAGCGACAATCAGTAAGGTAATTTCTATAATTAATTTTAGTTCAAGAATTTGGGGGTAGTTAATTTTATTTTGAAGGTATATATACATATTAAAAAAAAGTTTTACAGAAAACAGGCTACTGTTTTGTTAAATATAGGATTTGAATATATAAATATAAATATACATACATATCTTGATTTCAATATAAAAGTAAAGTAGAATATATATATATAAGGTAAGGTTTGAAAAATACATTCATGGATTTCAAATGTGTTTAAGGATATGTAAAGTTAGGTTTTTATCTATATAAATTATTCCTTATAAATATATATAAAGTTTCAAAAACAGAATGAATAGGCATTAATGAAAGTAAAGTGACCGATTTTTCCAAATGTTAATAAACAGTAAATGTTTATACAGTCTGTAATCATGGTGGAACCAAACCGAGATTTAAGTGGATTGCAAGCAGCAAAAATCGAAGGTGAGTTAATCTCACTCATCCGGGTTTTATTTAAATTTAAATAGTTAAATTTAAAATTGTTGATTGTGTGCTTGGATGATAAATTATTATCAGCTATGTTGGATTAGACCCTATGCGCCGCATAATAGCGGAAGATATTATATTAAACCCATATACCGCGATATTCCACCTCGAAGTGGAATTGGTATTATATATATATTTGGAGTGATTGATTTCCCGCATTATATAGCGGATGAGACCCTATGCGCCGCATAATAGCGGATGATATTATATTAAACCCATACACCACGATATTCCACCTTGAAGTGGAATTGGTATTTTATATTGTGCTAACATCTGTGGATGCAGGGAAAACAGGTTGGAGGGATCGAACTGGATTTTGAATTTATTTTATATATTCAGCGATATGATTGTGTGATGATCTGTGATGAATGATAGTGATCATATTGAAAATTGGGGTTTATTGAATACTCTGGTTTGGTTATATATATATATATATATATATATTATAATTTAGAGAATTGATATATATATATATATATATATATGAAGTTGGATTTTAAAGTAAATAAAGGCTAATTTTAAATAAAATATATTTAAGGAATTTAGATAATTAAATGGTTTGGAAGAATAAAAGTCGATTTTTAAAGTTTAAAATAAATAAAATCCGAGCAGGGGAAAGTATATTTGAATAAAGAAGAATAAATAAATTTGTAGACTTAATGATATTATTTAGAGGAATAAAGAAATTATTTTTCATAATTTAAGGATTAAATTTTGAAAGGATAAAAAGAATTAAGGAAATATGAAATTGGTATTTTCAGTTAAAAAGATTTTAAATCATAATTAAGAAATAAAATCCGAAGTTAATGGGATTTGAAATAAATTGAGTAAGTAAAGGAATTTATTTCAAAATGAAGAAATATGGGAATCAACTGGAAAAAATTGATTTAAGTGTTTGAAATTGGAATTTAAAAGGAAGATGAGATTATGGGATTTATAAACTGGGTTTATAAAGTGAAATGGATATCAGTGGATATTTGGGAGTATAAATTCATGATGTGAATTTCGAAAAGAATGGGTAATTTGTTTAAAAAAAATTAATGATTTATTTTTAAAAGGTGTGGAAATGGAAAGAGTATTTCCCTGAAAAGCCAAGTATATTACAAAGGTGTAACAACCCGCATATTTATCGATTTTATATTTAAATATTTTATTTAAATATTTTGTCGTTAATCGGATATTGGTCCGAAAAGCTACTTTTTGCAAACGGTCAAATTAGGACTCGAGACCACTTCCATTGAGTTCGAAATGCCGTTTACAATCTTTTTAAGTATAAACTTTGATATGTATGGGGTTAGTGGAATTTCACTAACTTTTCCCGCTTTGGACTTTGGGTTGGTTTAGCCTATTAAACCTAAGTTCCAACCCCTTCTCCTCATCTCTTCATAAATTCCTACCTAACTCTAGTTTTAGCATTAATGGTGAGTGGAAAAGGAAATTAAAATTCCAAGCCCAAGTTCATTTGCAAATTCAACATCCAACTCCAAAATCAAAGTAAAGACATTGGATTCAAGCTTGTAGTTGCTTCTCTATTGACTTCAAGCTTCTTCTTCATTGAATTTGTGCAAAGGTGAGATTTTTATCTCACATTCTTGTCTATAACTATCTTGGACCGTTGGGAATGATTTCCCATTACTTTAGCATGTGCATTTGCATTTGGTTTGGATTAGATTGGCGAAAAACTCCAATTTTTAGTGTTTTTGGTAAAATTCTGCACTTAGGTCGTTCTGCCAATGCTAGGTCGTTCGCATGGAAAAGTCTCGGCCTTCAAATAGCTCGTTTCTGGCCTTAAACCCGTTCGCATACGTTAGGTCGTTCGCCTCGGAATTAGGTCGTTGGGCTTTAGGTCGTAGGTCGTTGGACCCTAGGTCGCTCGCGTTTAGGTCGTTCTTGGCCTTAATTCACTTGGCTGCTTAGATCGCGAGTTCCACTAGGTCGCATGAACCATAAGGTCGTTGGCGTGCATAGGTCGCTAGGTCGCTCGGCCTTCATTCCTTAGGTCGTTCAACGTTGTAGCTCGGCCTTCATTCCTTAAGTCGTTACTCTTTAGCTCGTTACACCATTAGGTCGTATGACCTTTAACCTATTAGGCCGCATGACCTTTAACTCTTTAGGTCGCTTGACCATTATCCCGTTAGGTTATAGATCGTCTGACCGTATTACCTTGTTAGGTCGCTTGGCCATTTCAGTTAGGTCGCATGACCATAGGGTTACTCCAGTTAGGTCGCATGACCCCTTAATTTGCTCTTTTTAGGTCGCGAGTTTAATTAGGTCGTTCGGCTTTAAAACGTTAGGTCGCTTGGCATGTGCTATTGTTAGGTCGCGAGTTCCTTAGGTCGCTCGCCTCCCTTAGGTTTCTTACCTGGTTGAGTCGCACCTCACCTTAGCTCGGCCATGTTAGGTCGCGAGTTTCCCTTAGGTCGCGTGTACCCTAGGTCGCAACCTTTAGGTCGCTCGATCCTATCCTCCTTTAGGTCTTCACTAGGTCGAACCCCGTAGCGGGGGTTTTGCCCCCGCACCCCTACCTTGGGGGGTTGCCACCCCCTGGACCCCCCCTCCGTAGGGTATCTTATCTGAAAAACATTCAACAGAACTTGCTTTGTTGAGATGCTGAGTTGACCATTCTTCGAGACAAACTATCTTTGGCTTCTCGGTCGATTTTATGGTATCACGGCCTTGCTAAAAAAGCGGGATAACAACTATAGAAATATGAAGGTTTCAATACTAGCAGTAAATATCAAAACTCTTTCAACAAAATGATTTCAACTCTATTTTTAATAACAAAGCTATTTTCTTAAACCGTTTTCCAATCTACTAGTATATACAAACCTTTACCTCACTCGGATGAGAAATCTAACTAAACGGCTTAGTAAAACAAGTGGTAGAAACGCTTGCGTTCACTTCGTCGGTTAATTCTTGGACTTGTTCGATTGAACCTCTTGTGACAATTTTCTAGTGAAGATTTACAGTTTGTTCGTAAATATTTAAGTTAAGCAAGTGGTTATGGGACACGAAGATAAACTTTTATATTTACTAGCTTAGTGTAATTGACACTTCTCGCTGATCATGATGATCATTTTATGATTTAGACTAGCAATTGTGCGATGTCTCTTTGTTTGCAAGGTTAGACTAGACCTCATGGGTGTGATTCTGACTCACATATATCTCTTTGTCCGCAAGGTTAGTCTAGACACCATTTGTGTGATTCCACTCACACATACCTTTTTGTTGCGAGGTTAGGCTAGACACCATTTATGTGATTCCACTCACACATACCTTTTTTCTTTTTGGTTAGCCTAGACCTCATCTGGGAGATTCCGACTCACCCATATGGGGTAGCTCCCCATGGTCTTCGGACCGTCATATGATAGGCCTCTTTCCCTTTTTCTGTGATTTCTGGATTTCTTGTGTTGATTTCTGGAATTTATGTCATTGACTTGTTATGAGTACAAGTTTAGGGTATGATGCCCTCTTTGGATCTTTGAGAAGATTCTTGTGATATTGATTTATCTCTTATTGATTGATCTTCTGTTGATCATCATTTGCATACTTATAGTAGTATGTCAGTATGGATATTTTATGTTTATGCCATATCTTTTATTTTATACCGTGTCATCTGATATTTATAGCTAGAATGATCCGTTTATTATTTTCTTAAATAATACTCGGGTCAGACCGAGATGTTACAGGTGCTTCTGCTTGACCTCTTCCCGGGATTTGCTACTCTGACTTTTGGCTAACTATTTAGATTAGCAGTTTCTGTTGTATACACTTGAGATATAGACTCATTGTTGTATTCTTTCGTATAGCACGTGTTGCTATTATTTTGTATTATTGTGGATCTTTTTTACCACTACTCTGATGTACACTTTCATGTGTTAGTTATATATTCATATCTTCTTCCGCCTTTGTGATATTGATATCTGTGACTGATTTGTGTTATGCTTATTTCTATGTTTGTTTTCGAAGATTATTTATAGCCACCGTGTGATAAGCAATCACATGGATGGTTGTTCCTCAACAGCCTTATTCTCCGTGCTAGTTGACAGCACTACACCGTAGTGTTCTTGGCTAGCGTGGGTATAGAGGTGGGGCGTCACAAAAGGAGACTTTTTATAAGTTGAAGGCTTTAATTTTTTTTTTAAAGAAATGTTTTTAGAATATTTATTATTTTTCAATTTTTTAAATTTTCAAGTAAATGTTTCAAAAATTTATTTTAGTAATTATTTAAAGGATAATTATTAATAATTATATTTTATAAAATAATTCTATTTTAAAAGATAGTTTGGTTAAAGTTTTAAATTAAAAACTTGTATAGAATTTTCGTAATCTCTTATTTTAAATTTAGTTTGACTTAACTTTTATTTTAAAAATTTGTTTTATATTTTATAAAGTAATTTTATTTTAAATATTCTTAAAGTATATATTTTTGAAATAAGCTTTAAAGTAATTTTTTAATTTAATGGTTTTAAAGTACATTTTATAATAAAGTTTTTAAATTATTTTACAATCTAAAGTATTTGTACTTGATGATTAAAATGGAAATAGAAAATATTTGGGGAATTTATTTCCGTGAGAGAAAAATGGTTTGAAACTGTTTTCAAAAGGGTTGAAAAGTGGAAAAATATCTTGCGAAGATATTCTGAGGATTATAAATAATTTGGGAGAAATTATTATGGCTTGATGATTGTTGTGAATATTATTTGATAGTTAAATAACCGACTATCAATATTGGTCAATGCGCTGATCGTTTTGAAGAGACCGGGATCGGGATTTATTTTCCGAAAACCACTTCGATCCAGTTTGAACGTTTTCATGTGGAAGACAAGAGTTAAGAGTCGAAGGTGGAGCAGTGAAGTGCAAGGGCTAGTCGCAACTAATCCTGAGGGTGATTCCTAAATGGATGTAGTAGAAGTAGTGCCTTCAGTTCCGTTCGAACACTAGACGGACTTGTATGGATGAATGCTTTCAAAACATCGTCAGGAGGATGATGAGCATTCTAAGTGATATGTTCTAAAAAGGTAACGCTTATCCTCGAGCCTCATCAACCGGGAATGACTGAAAATCAGGGGTTATGCAGCAAGGCAAACTGGGTCGCGCCCATTAGGGTAAGTTCATCCCTGTCTAGATGTCCCTTTTATTTCGGCTGTGTGGTGCGGTTGCTGATCCCAACTGTGAGGTGATCCTACTCGGGATTATCCGGTAAGGGGTAGTCCCGATCTTGTGTTGCAGGGGATCGGGAGGGATCCTCGGTACGGTGATCTAAGCCACGTACTGTGATAGGTGGTACCCCAGTGCCTAGTCATTAGTTGGAAATCCATTCTCCCTACGTGCCTTTATGGTTTTTTTTTGTATACTTATTAGCTGGAATTTAATAAATGTAACAATTTCGGCTATTTAAATAAGTATTTGTAAATAGACACTATTATAACATCAAACGATTTTATAAGAAATGTTTTAGCTATCGTAAGGTAAAAAACCGACATGTTTATTTGTGGCGTGGTCTTACGAGATGCTTTTGATTTTCAAAGGATTTTTGAAACATTAATAATCAATTTGAGTGTGATTTCTCATGCTGGTTTTCCAGACTGACTCGGGTGTTATTTTACTATAATGCTCGGGTCAGACCGAGTATTATAGAATACAGGACATGATGCTATGGTGCTCAAGAGACGAGCTGGATGGTGAGATGTACAACCATATTTTATTATTATTCCGATGTGTATTCTGTTATGTGGACGATTTACATAATTGTCCCGCATTTGAATATTGATTGTGTGAAGTAATTTGAGTTGTACTCTGATGATGTAATGTATAAAACAGATATGGTTTTCTTTTGTGTAAAGATCAGTTATTATCTATTATATTTTATTCCACTGCGTTGGTAAGATTCTGATATTATTTCTATTTCTTCCTCTACCTTTTTCTTCTTTAACCCTAATTGTTCGGTTTTTCGGGCATCGGAAAATCGGGTCGTTACAATTACAATTCAATCAACTCTTAGATAAAAGGTAAGGATTTAAATCGATATCTACCACTAACGATGCATGCAATTTTTTTTACCATTAGCACAACACTCATCTACCGTGGATAATAATAACAATTAAAATGTTTTAGGATAATTAAAATTAGTTATATCAACCACTAAACCATGCTCATAAGCTTTGTATCTTTTGTGCAACACCGAGTCACTACGGATAGTCTTGAAATTAAATATCTTAAAAGGAGAAAAAACATCGAACCATCATAGGCAATTACTATGTAATGGTAAAAAATTCAAAATAAAATAATATAGTATTCAAATTTATGAAACGTAAAAGTAAATTTATATCATAGTGTAGAAACATACTCATAAGTGATAATTTTGCGATGCTAGTAGGATCAATAATTTTTTTATTAGGGTTTCTAAATAGATGTTAAGCGATTAACAACATAAATAAAATAAAGCCTTTTGTCCTAATTATATATTGGATAAATAAATTAAAATATAATAAAATTAGTTAAATAAGGTATAAATTAAAGTTTGGATCAACATGAAGGATGTTGCAGTAATGGAGAACAAAGATGAATATGGAAGTATGAAATTAAAATAATGGAGAAATGGATTTGAAAGGGTGTAAAAAAGACTTAGAGTAATAATATGTCATTAATGTAAAAGGTTAAGGAAAGTAAAAAGAAAGAAGAATGTGAAAAATTTAAATGTACCTCTGAAAATATGTAATAAAAACATGTTAGGAAAGAGAAAGGAAGATAAAATGAAATGAGTAGGTTATAGAGTAATTATAAATGTGACAGTTAATATAAGGATGGATAATATATAAAACAAAAAATTTAATTGTCGAAAAAAATGGATTTAACTCTATAATTTGTGAGAAAAAAGAAGAATAATGGTTAAACCTTAACTTACTTATATTATAGAATAGATGGTTAGATATTATAACAAAATGACATATATTTAATGGGTACATACATAAAATGTCATATATTAGATTTGATTGATACTAGCAATTATAACAACCAAAACTTTCATAATTTCTTTCAAAATAGTGTTCTAATGCATTATTCCATTGAACATGGATATTCTTATTACCAATTGCAATGAATTTTGTGAGAAAATGAGATATAATGGTTATGAATGAAAAGAATAACATCATCAAACAACAAACCAATGTTCTACCAACAAAATTTCCTAAAGTTATGGAAACTTAAACATCAACTCGCATTGTACAACTTTAATATTTCCAACTGCATATTCAAATATGTGCAAATAATATGAGTATGGATTACACAACATGGTATACTATAGGTGCATAAAACTTGTAATTAAGTAACATTAAAAAGCAATTTTAATGTATCACAAATTCATATTTTATTTGAACTTAGGTAGTCGAATTTTCCATTAAATGGAATTTCAATGAAAGTAATTTAATTGTATTAGTTCTCTAATTATTTTAAATTCAAATTAAATGAAATTCATAACTATTTACTCTTTATTTAATTGCATTGTAATATCACTTGATATGAACCCATATATTTCAGGTTTGTTTACTTACAAACGTTGTACTTATCTACATCTTCAATCCAATATTATCTGTAATAAACCAAAGTAAACTTTAAAATGGCATAACTTCTAATTTACTCTGTAGAAAGTAATAAATAATTACCTCATGTAAGATCATTAAGAATTGAATAATGATCAACCTTAGATCTAATAGATTACACAAAACTGAAGATTATTTGATGTCTACATAGTAATAAACCAGTTATAATATACGGGACAAATATAGAAACAAAGTTTATATTCTTACTCAAAAAACAAAAATAAGATGAACTTCAATTTATTTATAAATTTTGAGAGTACAAAATAGCTCAACTTTACCTATAATATATTTTTGAAATAACAAAGATTTTACGGTGTCCACTTAGTTATAAATCAAGTAACCTACTATAAAATAAATGAAGGAAACAACTCATAATCTTACAGAATGGAAAAAAATCAGAAGAAGACACAATTGGAGGCTAAAACCTTAAGAAAAGATGTAAAATTAGTAATTTAGAACAAAAGCAATTAATTTTATATCGAATTAAACGAAAAGAAATGTAGCAAAATAACAGTCAAAATTTTAGTCGATCTCAATCGAACATAACAAAACAACAAATTGAACACTGAATTGAACGAAAAGACAGATAAAAATTAAACTTTTTAATCGGTCTCAATCGAATTAGAGGTTTTTTGAGGTCTTTAAATAATGTCTCCATAAAAATAGTAATATTTAAATTAAGGTATAAATGCAATTACAATGAAATATGTACATATTCGCAAATAATTTAATATGATGGCAACATGTAGAATTATTAGTGAAAAAAATTAAATTCTAATCAAAATAAAAGTAACAAAAATTGATCGGTTTTTTATAAAAGTGTATTTAAAATGAAGAGAAGAGGGAAAGAACAATTTTTAGAATATAAAGAAAAAATAAATGCAAGATTATTATACGTGGAAATAATAATATTACAAAGGAAACATAAGAATAAAGAGCTATATGCTATAAAAATAAGATTTAATTCTTAAAATAGCATTTATAAATCTAGTAACCTACTGCCAATAAATAACCAAACTCATAATCCTACACATCGAAACAAAAATCATAAGAAGAAATAACTTTAGACAATAAACTCAAAGAAAAGATCAACAATTTTGAAGAAAAGTAGTAAATGAACATCAAATTAAATGAAAAGAAAATTAATAGAATACAATCAAAACCTTTAAATCGAGCTTGATCGATCTAGTCAGCGAAGATTTTGGGGCTCTTTCAATAGGTAAAATTGAAAGTAGTAGAAATGCAATACATCAATAAAATCATAAATAATTTAAGATGAATGCAAAGTTAAGAACTGTTGTTGAATTAAATCAAATTCTAGGTAGAGTAAAAAAGTTTTGAAATCCGATCAAAACTTATATACTGGAAGAATGATGTAACGACTCACCTTTTTGGACGATTTAAATCGATAATAAACCACACATGCCAAAATCAAACCATTCAAAAGGGAGGATTGCTATGTGGTAAATAAGAAAAGCAGAGAAAGAAAAGAAAACTAATACAGAATCTCACAATATTTGATTAGACTTTACAATACAGATCGAAGTTACAAACGGTAGGAATAAATAAATAAATGCAGCTGAACAGTATGATGCAGTAGGATAAACATAATAAATAATATTAGTACTAAATCTTAATCTTCGTCCTCCAAAAGCAATCTTCGATACACTGGAAAGCTCAGACTGTCCCGAGCGAATTGAAAAGACAAAACACTCAAGTCGGAACTAAATGATTTTATGTAAGTTTTATCAACAGTAAATTAATACGAGTATAAAAGTGTTAGAGATGTTTATGGGATTTGACATCACCTATTCAGTGTATGACGTGAGTGTAATAACTTAAGAGATGTTCGGAATTCCATCCCCTAAGGAGCCATTAAACTATCGTCATACATAGTACAATACGCTATCATAATAGTTTCTACAGTAAAGTAAAGTGTTAAAATAGCGTTAAGACGTTACCCATATCCCACTTAACACATTTTTATACATTCACGTAGTCTATACAGTACCGTAATTCCTCCATAAACTGAAGGGCCATCAGAGGGCACTCCTTAGGTATGGTACAGACCAAACTCGTAGAAGGCACGATAACGCATGTGACAAGGCATGCGAGGCGATGTCCAGGGTAGGACACTACCATTTTGCTGATTCGAATTGGTGGTAACGCATAGCATCTACTACCGCCCACCTCGGAACACACCCCCATAATCAAAATCGAGGGCTGACCACCAAATCAATCACAAAGTCATAATATGGTATCGAAGAAGCATGTCCGATTGGAGGTGCGACCTCACTTGGCCCAGCGTGGCTTCTGTTGTAGTAACATCAAGCTGACTCACGGGAGTCAGGGCTACACAAATACCTCATACATAATTGTTTGCCAAACCATCCTACTTCATTTTGGAAACTCCATGTACACAGTTGTTAAAGTGTTTTTTGATATTGGCAGAGAGTATGACAATATCTGATCCCAGTCTCTTTAACAACCAAACGCTTATTTCACACTGGATGGTTTTTTACATTTCCAAAACCGATTCATAATTGATATCAAAATATCATATTCATAATACCATGTCACTTTTGGAATCATATTGACTTTCGAAATAATATCACCTTTGAAATTATCATATTTACTCAAAATATGTCATTTCACTAGAAAATATCATTTCAAATCCTAACTTGGATTATAACATCATTTAAACATATTTGCCTTTAAATCAATGATTTAAATATAGACGTTTCCACTATACATGGTTTGGAATTTAAAAAACAATTTAGATAATTATAAATAGTTTAGATAGTTTAAAAATAATATTTAAATAGTTTGAAATACTTTAAAATAGTTTAAAAGTGGATTAAGATAGATTAAATAGATTTAAGATTGTTTAAATAAATTTAAAACAGTTTAAATAGATTTAAAATGATTTAAATAGATCTAAAATAGATTAAATAGATTTAAAATAGATTAAAATGGGTTAATTAGTTTAAAATAGGTTAAATAAATTAAATTGCATTAAATAGATTAAAATAAGTTAAAATAGTTTAAATTAATTAAAATAGATTAAAATAGATTAAAATAGTTTAAAATAGATTAAATTAGTTTAGTAGTTTGAAAATCTTAATAATCGGGATTGAAAAATATTTTTAAATAGTTTATATTAAAATAATAAATTCGAAATTAATATCGAATTAAACTATTTCTTTCATTTCAACACATTTGGACCATGTTCAGCTTTCAAATCAACAAACTAATTTTTGTCTTTCAATTCAAATCCTCATTTAAAACCATTTAATCAATATCGATTTCAAATTCATGTTTGAATTAAAAATTTAAAACGCTTCAATTTCTTAGATTTCAAAGTTTAAATGTTTAAACATTTCAATAACTCAATTTCGATAAATTTCATCTATTTTTCATAATTCAAGTTTGAAATTTAAATTAATTTCTTTAACAATTCCTTTAAACCCAATTCCAACTTCAACATTTAAAGCTTGGATTTCGAAAATAATCCAGCTTATATAAATCAAATTTTATTTTAAAATATCATTCAATTGAATTCAAAATTTTAAGGATTTAAAATCATTTGATTTAACCAATCCGGTGTCCGTATATAATTTTCTACTCTATGGTCAAGCGATACGGACTTATACCATTTCAATCTGCAAGAAATTTAAAATTTACGGGTATATATCATTTCAACCTGCAATCCTGAATTAAAATTCAAAATCTATAAAATCGCTTGGGTTTATCATTTCAACCCATAACGATTTTTCTCTTATCTATAGAACGTTGGGGCATGTATCATTTAAACCCATAGTGATTTTTCTAGCAATAACTAAAGGAACCTACAGTGTTATAACAATATAAAAACATAACATCTAGTCATGCAATATCAACAATCAAACATCCATCACAATCACCATTCATATCAACAAATAAATACATCAATTAAATGATTCTCATCAACAGGTATTCGATTGACAATCAAATTCAATATTTAATTTAATGACGATTAAATGCAATAAAAGTCATATTTAACTATAACAACAATTTAAATATACCAAACATCAACAAATCAGTTTCTAATCACATCATAAATTTAAATTAACTAACATAAGAAAATTTAGTAGTTGTGAGTGGGTTAAAAACTCAATTTTGATTTCAAATCGATTTGAAATAAAAAGTAAAGGTCCAAATGGAACAGTCTCAAAATTCAACCCGACCAGCTTCAAAATGTTTGGAATTTCGATACGATCAAGCCGAACAAACCGCGCGTGAATCTGACCTCGTATGTAAAAGTTATTGAGATTAGAAGTTACATGGTTTATAAAATAAAATCAATAAAATAATAATAAAATTGACATGCGTCACCTGCCTCCTCCCTCAACTGATCGCGACATGTATAAAGCGAAAACCCGACTGAAACCCTATCTTTAACTACTCCATACGAATGCCTCTGTAACGCCCCACTCCGAGACCCACTCTAGTAAAGAGTATTACGGAGTAATACCGTCTACTAGAACGGAGAATAGAGTATAACAGAAGCGACCATGTGTAATCAAGCTATAACTAACTACTGAATACGTCGAATGGGTGGTTTTCTTTTCTCAAGTGGTTCGACATATCCAATAGATATTTATAACGAAATTACAATGGCTAAGGAAAATAGGTTCAGAACAAACATAATACTAAATGATAACATCATCATCACACAACAGTCACATAACAGTCATAGAACGTAGGTACAATACATCGTCAATACAGATCCAAATATCAAAAGGTGGGTACAAAGCCACCACTCACACATGTGAGTCAAAAATATATATATAAGAGTCTGAAGTAACAGAGTAGCTGAATAGTGGACAAGTAAAAGAGCTATCTATCAGCATAGCAGATAATGTCCAAGCGGAAGCACATAAAGCTAAGTCCAGAGACCTAACCTGAAACAACTCGGTCTGACTCGAGCGAAAACACTCGGTCAGGCTAGCTAAACAATCAGTAATAATTGAGATATATATAATAATGCAGTACATAAATAAAACAGCACTTCTCCAAAGAGAAGAGTAATATGGACTACATGAATATAATGACGATCCCTAATCATCAATAAAAAGTAAAAATCTCCAAAGAGAATACAAACACCAAAGTGTTTAATAAATAAAATTGCCTCATATCATCGGCGTAGCCAAAGCTATATAAAGTTGCCCATAGGCAATAATCCCAAGGGTGACCAGAGTCAGTAATCAATGCCCAAGCAAAGATCGATGCTTCAAAGAGCAATAGGGATATACTGAAAAGTCAATGAAATCAAACACTGAAAAGCAGTGTCCAGAGACACTGTGAATCCACAAGGTAATCGCACTTACATCGTATGGTTCCATAGAACCAACACCGAATGGCGATACTCGAATGGATATAAAATCATCAGATAATACAAAAATTGCACGTGCACCGACCAGAGTCGTTGTTGCCAAGTACTGTAGAGTTGTGATCGATCACTCGCACAGATGCGGAACGCGCGAGACGGCGAGATCCTTCCCAGAAGGATAAAGGCCCAGAGGCGCACGCCGAAAAATAAACTGCTCCATAGAGCAGGTGTCCAGAGACAGTTGCCCAGAGGCATGGTGACCCAGAGGTCCAGTACTGGCCGCCCAGAGGCTAATGTGTCACTAACTTCTTGGAGAGGAACCCGTAAAGTGTTAACAATGAGTCCCATACCCCACGTTAGCACTAAGCGGTTTGCTAACCAATAGCAAGCTCACACTCCAAACAATAAAAAGTCCACCTCGTATCATCGGTAAACTAGACCCAAAGGTCAAAACGATCAATCGAATAGGTCGGGGATTAACCGGAAAGAAAATACACACGGTTCCATAGGCCGGAGATTTCCTAACCGTTTAAGCACCATTCCACTTCGCTCGACATGCTAAAAAGTGAGTGTGAGATTTTTATTACAGAAAATAATGGTGCGAAACAGATTTTAATTGATTTTGAAATCACTTTAAAACGGCTTTTGAAAACTCTCCTATTATGGAGTAATTAATTTAATAATTAAAAATAATATTATATAATAATTTCGAAAGCCATTTAGGAGTCAAAAATCCTTTTAAAAACCTTTTTATAAAGCCCGTGTACGAAATCCAGAGACAAATCTCAAAGAAATCGATAAAACCAGAAAATCACTGAAAATATTCTAAGTGTTGGAAAATAGTCCAAAACTGACGCGAACCCAAGTTCGGAAAATTATTCGGACCAGCAAACTAAATCCGAATGGCATGAAAATTGGTAGAAACGTAGTTCGACATTCCTACTTCAGAACGCAAAATGAATTACTCGATTCCGACTCGAAACGAAGTCGCAGCGACGCTCCAAAGTCGGACCCGAAAACAGTGAATACACTGTTTCAGGCTGAGATCTGGGTCCCTCTTCGACACCAATTTCGAAGAGTCAAATGAACTCGGATACTAATCAAACTTTCTAGAGATGGAGTTCGGAACTCCAGCTTTCCAAGGAGTCCAAAATCGTTGGATTTCGACCAAGAATGTGACCGCGACAATGTCACAAAGTTCAGTTCCAAAACTGAAACCAGAAAAAATGCTTTCATTTCATTTTTTTTTTTCTTTTTGGGCCCCCAGCCCGCTTGGGCTGGGGGGTACTTGGGGCCCGCCCCCAGCCCGCGGGGGCTGGGGGACCTTGGCCCGCCCCAGCCCGCTGCGGGCTGGGGGACCTGGGCCCGCCCCAGCCCCTTGCGGGCTGGGGAATGTGGGCTGCCCAGCCCGCTGCGGGCTGGGGACTTGGGCCCGCCCCAGCCCCTTGCGGGCTGGGGAATGTGGGCCGCCCCAGCCCCAAGCAGGCTGGGGAAAAGGGGCCCGCCCCAGCCCTTGCGGGCTGGGGGGAAAAGGGGCCGCCCCAGCCCCTTGCGGGCTGGGGTCTGTTGCCGCCCCCAGCCCGGGCGGGCTGGGGGCCTATGCGCGCCCGGGCTGCGCCCGGGCTGGGGCGTGGGTGCAACCCAGGCCTGTCCTGGTGCACCCAGAGCCCTTTTTCAGCCATTTTCTAGGCTGTGCATTTCCAGCCTGCAGAATTTTTGCATTTTAGTGGTTTTGGGGGTGCTTTTTTCAGTTTTTGGCATTAAATTTTCACCAACATTACAACTAGCAATAATCACTAATCAATAGTAATTACCTCAAAGAAGCAAAGGATCAAGTAGTTTGTGTGCACAATATCAAGCAAGGCAAAATCTTCAACCCCAAGGCAAAAGATCAAAAGACTTCAAGGACCCAAAATCAAAAAAACAAAACAAAGATTACAACAAGATGGTGGAGATAAAATAGGGATTAAGAAGGATTAGAGAATAGGGGAGATTGCATTACCTTTTTCAAAGATTAAATTAGTTTACTTATGAAGAGAAGGAGGTGGATCTTCTACCAAGGGAGACCATTAGTTATGTTTAGATCTAGGTTTAGGAATTATGAAGAGGAGGGTTAGGGTTTATGGAATGGGTTTAAGATATTATATAGAAGTGGGTAGGCTAATGGGCCATGTTAGGAGGTTTTAAAACCCTTTAGGACTTAGTTTATTTTTCTAAGGTTATCATGTGAACAAAATCTTAAGTAGCAACCTAGTTTTAATTAAAACCATATAATTATCTCATTTGGCCAATTAAACCTATAATCACATTTAAAAATTCCCCATTTTAAACCCCAAAATATTTTAATTTGCAAATTTAAATTCCCAAAAATTTGTTTAACTCCCTTTTCAACGTAAAATCATAATTTTTAATTTATCATTCGGTAATTGCAATCTCAGGGTTGTTACAGACTCCCCCTTAAGAAAATTACGTCCCCGCAATTCCTTAAATATAGAAGTCGTCTATAACATCTAATCCACAAAAGGAACACAGAAGATAAATTATAGATGCTCACCCGTGCCGGAAGATGAAAGAAAACCAGGATAAGTACGCTCGATAAACTCTCTGGTCTCCCAAGTGCAGTCCTTAGGATTAGACGACCATTGAATCTTCACGAGCGGGACCTCTTTGTTTCGAAGACGTCTAACCTCCGAATCAAGCACACGAAGAGGTTGCTGCTCTATAGATAGATCGGGTGAGATCTCTAAATCAGGTACGATATGAGGCTCGATAATAGAATCAGGATCGCACACACGCTTGCGAAGCTGAGAAACATGGAACACATCATGTATTCCGGAGAAATGAGCAGGTAGAGCCACTCTATAGGCGACGAGGCCGATGCGTTCCGTGATAGGAAACGGTCCAATATAGCGAGGGGCCAATTTCCCTGTAGAACTGAAACGCACAGCCCCTTTCATAGGAGATATCCGAATAAAGACATGATCACCAATGGAGAACTCAAGAGGCTTCCTATGGTTGTCCGCGTAAGATTTCTGGCGGTCCTGTGCCTCTTTCATTCTCTGACGGATAAAAACAATCTTTTCAGAAGATTCCCGAACTGAATCTGGACCAAGAATAAGCTTCTCGCCAGATTCTAACCAACAAGCAAGAGAGCGACATGGCCTTCCGTATAGAGCCTCGAAAGGTGCCATGCCGATACTAGACTGAAAGCTGTTGTTGTAGGAGAACTCTACAAGCGGTAAGTGATCCTCCCATCTACCTCCGAAATCCAGAATACAACAGCGCAAAAGATCCTCCAAAACACGATTCGCCCTCTCAGTCTGACCGTCGGTCTGAGGGTGATAAGCAGTAGAGAGATTCAGCTTGGTGCCCAAAGCTGACTGTAGGCACTTCCAGAAGTGACTAGTGAAGATGGTGACTCGATCACACACGATAGAGCTAGGAATACCATGAAGTCGAATGACTTCCTTCACATAGAGCTTGGCTAACTGAGGTGCAGTCCGAATTGACTTAATCGGAATGAAATGAGCCGATTTGTTCAAGCGATCAACAATAACCCAGATAGAAGTATGGCCTGACCTCGATCGAGGCAGACCGTCAATGAAATCCATGGATATCTGATCCCATTTCCATAATGGAATCTCTAGAGGCTGAAGAAGACCAGACGGACGCTGATGCTCGGCTTTGATCTGTTGACAAGTCATGCAACCACTCACATAACTTGCCACATCTCTCTTCAAACCCTCCCAATAATATAGGCGACACATGTCGGCATACATCTTACTCGACCCGGGATGAATAGTGTACTTAGTGCGATGGCACTCGTCCAGAATGTCCCGTCTAAGTGATAAATCAGATGGTACAATAATACGGTTCTTCCTACGAAGACACCGATGAAAATCAAGAGAATAATCCAGCAATGTCTCATCACTGGATCCCGACTCGAGAAGATAAATAAGATGCAATAAGTCTGGATCCTGCCGCTGAGCATGGGCAATGCGATCCAATAAGATAGGACGAGCTTTCAAGCTAAATAATAAGACAGGAGCATCAGAAGATGGAGCTCGATCTCTAATATCACATAAAGATAGAGTCTCAAGAACATCCCACTCGGCAATCATCATAGAAACTACCGCCGAGTGCTTGCGACTGAGCGCATCTGCAACACGATTACCCTTGCCAGGGGTATACTGAATATCTAAATCATATGAGGCGAGAAACTCAAGCCATCGCTGCTGCCTCATATTGAGATCCGTCTGACTGAATAGATACTTCAGCGACTTGTGATCGGTGTAAAGAGTGAAGCGTTCGCCTAATAGAAAGTGACGCCACGTCTTCAAGGCAAAGACGATAGCTGCTAACTCAAGATCATGAGTCGGATAGCGAACCTCATTCGGACGTAGCTGCCTAAAAGCATAAGCAACTACCCGATCCTTCTGCATAAGCACGGCACCGACCCCGCTACCACAAGCATCGGTGTAAACAACCAGATCCTGGTTACTCTCAGGAACCACAAGAATAGGAGCATGAGTGAGAAGTTCCTTCAGTTGCTGAAAGGAAGCTTCACACTTATCAGACCAAATAAAGCGAACACCCTTACGAGTCAGCATCGTAAGGGGAAGTGCAACTCGAGAGAAATCCTTAACAAACCGACGGTAATAACCCACCAGACCAAGGAAGCTGCGAATATCATGAACGTTCTCGGGCTGCTTCCAATTCTGAATAGCTTCGATCTTGGCAGGATCGACAGAAACACCCTCAGATGATACAATATGGCCCAAGAACTTGACCTTGCTCTCCCAAAAATGGCACTTGGAGAGCTTGGCCTTAAGCTGATGCTGACGAAGAGTATCCAGGACAATCCGCAAATGATGAGCATGCTCTGCCTCGGATTTAGAGTAAATAAGAATATCGTCGATGAAAACCAGAACGAATCTATCGATGTATTCCCGGAATACTCGATTCATAAGATCGACGAAGAAAGCCGGTGCATTCGTCAAGCCGAATGGCATGACCAACCACTCAAAAGAACCATAACGAGTGCGGAAAGCGGTAAGAGGAATGCCATCTTCCGCAACTCGAAGCTGATGAAATCCGGTGGCAAGGTCGAGCTGTGAAAAGACCTTCGCACCGCTCAACTGATCAAACATATCGTCTATCCGTGGCAATGGATAACGATTTCTGATGGTCAATTCATTAAGCTTGCGATAGTCAATGCAAAGCCTAAGAGAGCCATCGGGCTTCTTAACGAAGACCACAGCAGCACCCCATGGCGAAGAGCTGGACCGAATGAACTGCTTCGCCTCAAGCTCCACTAACTGCTTCCTGAGTTCCTCATTCTCTTTAGTAGACATCCTCATGGGAGGACGCCCAACTGGGTGGGAGCCTGGAATGAGATCGATGCGGAACTCAATGGCCCGCTTTGGTGGCAGGCCAGATACTGGCTCGAATATATCGAGGAAATCCCCAACAACAGGAATACGAGATATGTCCAAATCCTCATCTCGTGAATCAAGTGCAAATAAAGTAATATCAGAAATCCCAACATCCTGAAGAGCAATAGCTAATGGAGCGGACGAGTCAGGATGACGAAGAAATAATATCCGCTCTGAACAGATGATTTTGGCGTCGTACTGAGCGAGCCAATCCATGCCAAGAATCATATCAAATCCAAAATACTCCATAACGTGCAGATTCGCACGGAAAGAAAATCCACAAAGATCAACATCTATATCCTCACAAAGCAGACTAAGGGTCGTGGATCCACCGATGGGATTCACAATCCTTAGTGAAGAAACCAAACAAGTAACATCCAAAGATAAAGTATCAACTAGTTCCTTTGATACGAATGAGTGAGAGGCACCCGTATCAAAGAGAACTCTACAAGATCTACCATGAAATAAAATAGAACCTTCGAGAACGGAAGGATGCGTACCTCGAGGCTGAGCTGAAGATGTAGGAGCCTTGGCAGCATTAAGCTTGCCAGGCTTGGCACTAGCTGGAGAAATAGGACAAGTGGAGATCTTGTGTCCCTCCTTCTTGCAGAAGGTGCAATAGAGAGGTTTGGGGCACTCTCGAATAAAGTGATCTGGAGAACCGCAGTTGAAGCATTTCTTCGGAGGACGGGTTCCACTAGGCTATGACTGAATCTGAGGCTGAGTCTGAGGCTGAGCCTGGACAGCGGAACTGCCAGTCTTCTGAAATGGACCCCGCTTCTGATTGGGGTTTTTGGAACTCCCACCATCATCATCACTATGCTCCATCTCGACTGACTCAAGATGTAGAGCTGCATCGACTAGCTTCTCGAATGAGAGCTCAAGCTGAAGCATAAGCTGCCTCTTCAGATATTTCTTCAAGCCCTCAACAAATTTGAGGTTCCTCTTATAAGGAGTAGCAATAAACTCAAGGCCGTACTTGGACAGGGCCACGAAGGAAGAGACATAGTCGGATACGGAAGACTTCCCCTGCTTGAGATCAAGAAAGCGGTGGACAAGGGAGTTCTTCTCTGACTCTGGGATGAATTTGAGCTCAAATCTCTCACGAAACTGAGCCCAAGTAAGTGTGGTCTCATCGATCTCGGCAATAAGGAGTTCGTACCAATCCAGGGCACGACTCAGAAGCTGACTAGAAGCAATAAGAACACGGTCATGATCCGGGATATCCATACGAGTGAAAATGCGCTCGCATATCCGAATCCAAGGCTGAACCTCTAAGACATTCTCGGAGCCACTGAACGGCTTCCCTCCGAGATGGGTAAAATCGCTGCAGAGACGCGCAAAAGCAGACTTGCGCGGAGCATCAGCAACTGGGGCTGGAGAGTGAGAATGAGACTGGGAGTTCCAAACCAGCTCCATGATCTGGTTGGTGGTCATGAACACGCCCTCTGGATGAGTGTTGTTGGACTGCCCAGCAGCACTGGTCTGACGTGTGGTTCTCCCTCTTCCCCTTCCAGACATACTGAAAGTCAAACGGGAATTGGAGTTAGACATGATTCAATGACAGATACTTAATTAAGGAATACTACGAAATATAATAAATTCCTACATATACTCCTAACTTATCTATCGATAGGCATAAGGAAGGGATTTGATTTAATTCAGATCCAATTAAAATGTATTGTACTAAGTGTATCTGTTCTGTGTTTGTTATGCTTAATTCTGAACCTTAGCTCTGATACCAAGATGTAACGCCCCACTCTGAGACCCACTCTAGTAAAGAGTATTACGGAGTAATACCGTCTATTAGAATGGAGAATAGAGTATAACGGAAGCGACCATGTGTAATCAAGCTATAACTAACTACTGAATAAGTCGAATGGGTGGTTTTCTTTTCTCAAGTCGTTCGACATATCCAATAGATATTTATAACGAAATTACAATGGCTAAGGAAAATAGGTTCAGAACAAACATAATACTAAATGATAACATCATCATCACAGAACAGTCACAGAACATAGGTACAATACATCGTCAATACAGTTCCAAATGTCAAAAGGTAGGTACAAAGCCACCGCTCACACATGTGAGTCAAAAATATATACATAAGAGTCTGAAGTAACAGAGTAGCTGAATAGTGGACAAATAAAAGAGCTATCTATCAGCATAGCAGATAATGTCCAAGCGGAAGCACAGAAAGCTAAGTCCAGAGACCTAACCGGAAACAACTCGGTCTGACTCGAGCGAAAACACTCGGTCAGGCTAGCTAAACAATCAGTAATAATTGAGATATATATAATAATGCAGTACATAAATAAAACAGTACTTCTCCAAAGAGAAGAGTAATATGGACTACATGAATATAATGACGATCCCTAATCATCAATAAACAGTAAAAATCTCCAAAGAGAATACAAACACCAAAGTGTTTAATAAATAAAATCGCCTCATATCATCGGCGTAGCCAAAGCTATATAAAGTTGCCCATAGGCAATAATCCCAAGAGTGACCAGAGTCAGTAATCAATGCCCAAGCAAAGATCGATGCTTCAAAGAGAAATAGGGATATACTGAAAAGTCAATGAAATCAAACACTGAAAAGCAGTGTCCAGAGACACTGTAAATCCATAAGGTAATCGCACTTACATCGTATGGTTCTATAGAACTAACACCGAATGGCGATACTCGAATGGATATAAAATCATCAGATAATACAAATATTGCACGTGCACCGACCAGAGTCGTTGTTGCCAAGTACCGTAGAGTTGTGATCGATCACTCGCACAGATGCAGAACGCGCGAAACGGCGAGATCCTTCCCAGAAGGATAAAGGCCCAGAGGCGCACGCCGAAAAATAAACTGCTCCATAGAGCAGGTGTCCAGAGACGGTTGCCCAGAGGCGTGGTGACCCAGGGTCCAGTACTGGCCGCCCAGAGGCTAATGTGTCACTAACTTCTTGGAGAGGAACCCGTAAATTGTTAACAATGAGTCCCATACCCCACGTTCGCACTAAACGGTTTACTAACCAATAGTAAGCTCACACTCCAAACAATAAAAAGTCCACCTCGTATCATCGGTAAACTAGACCCAAAGGTCAAAACGATCAACCGAATAGGTCGGGATTAACTGGAAAGAAAATACACACGGTTCCATAGGCCGGAGATTTCCTAACCGTTTAAGCACCTTTCCACTTCGCTCGACGTGCTAAAAAGTGAGTGTGAGATTTTTATTATAGAAAATAATGGTGCGAAACAGATTTTAATTGATTTTGAAATCACTTTAAAACGGCTTTTGAAAACTCTCCTATTATGGAGTAATTAATTTAATAATTAAAAATAATATTATATAATAATTTCGAAAGCCATTTAGGAGTGAAAAATCCTTTTAAAAACCTTTTTATAAAGCCCGTGTACGAAATCCAGAGACAAATCTCAAAGAAATCGATAAAACCAGAAAATCACTGAAAATATTCTAAGTGTTGGAAAATAGTCCAAAACTGACGCGAACCCAAGTTCGGAAAATTATTCGGACCAGCAAACTAAATCCGAATGGCATGAAAATTGGTAGAAACATAGTCCGACATTTCTACTTCAGAATGCAAAAAGAATTTCTCGATTCTGACTTGAAACGAAGTCGCAGCGACGCTCCAAAGTCGGACCCGGAAACAGTGAATACACTGTTTCAGGCCGAGATCCGGGTCCCTCTTCGACAGCAATTTCGAAGAGTCAAATGAACTCGAATACTAATCAAACTTCCTAGAGATGGAGTTCGGAACTCCAGCTTTCCAAGGAGTCCAAAAACGTTGGATTTCGACCAAGAATGTGACCGTGGCATTGTCACAAAATTTAGTCCCAAAACTGCAACCAGAAAAAAAATGCTTTCATTTCATTTTTTTTTCTTTTTGGGCCCCCAGCCCGCTTGGGATGGGGGGTACTTGGGGCCCGCCCCCAGCCCGCGGGGGCTGGGCGACCAGGGCCCGCCCCAGCCCCTTGCGGGCTGGGAATGTGGGCCGCCCCAGCCCGCTGCGGGCTGGGGAAAAGGGGACGCCCCAGCCCGCTGCGGGCTGGGGACTTGGGCCCGCCCCAGCCCCTTGCGGGCTGGGGAATGTGGGCCGCCCCAGCCCCAAGCGGGCTGGGGAAAAGGGGCCCGCCCCAGCCCTTGCGGGCTGTGGGGAAAAGGGGCCGCCCCAGCCCCTTGCGGGCTGGGGTCTGTGCCCCGCCCCCAGCCCGGGCGGGCTGAGGGCCTGTGCGTGCCCGGGCTGCGCCCGGGCTGGGGCCTGGGTGCAGCCCAGGCCTGTCCTGGTGCAACCAGAGCCTTTTTTCAGCCATTTTCTAGGCTGTGCATTTCCAGCCTGCAGAATTTTTGCATTTTAGTGGTTTTGGGGGTGTTTTTTTCAGTTTTTGGCATTAAATTTTCACCAACATTACAACTAGCAATAATCACTAATCAATAGTAATTACCTCAAAGAAGTAAAGGATCAAGTAGTTTGTGTGCATAATATCAAGCAAGCCAAAATCCTCAACCCCAAAGTAAAAGATCAAAAGACTTCAAGGACCCAAAATCAAAAAAACAAAACAAAGATTACAACAAGATGGTGGAGATAAAATAGGGATTAAGAAGGATTAGAGAATAGGGGAGATTGCATTACCTTTTTCAAAGATTAAAATTAGTTTAGTTATGAAGAGAAGGAGGTGGATCTTCTACCAAGGGAGACCATTAGTTATGTTTAGATCTAGGTTTAGGAATTATGAAGAGGAGGGTTAGGGTTTATGGAATGGGTTTAAGATATTATATAGAAGTGGGTAGGCTAATGGGCCATGTTAGGAGGTTTTAAAACCCTTTAGGACTTAGTTTATTTTTCTAAGGTTATCATGTGAACAAAATCTTAAGTAGCAACCTAGTTTTAATTAAAACCATATAATTGTCTCATTTGGCCAATTAAACCTATAATCACATTTAAAAATTCCCCATTTTAAACCCCAAAATATTTTAATTTGCAAATCAAATTGCAAATTTAAATTCCCAAAAATTTGTTTAGCTCCCTTTTCAACGTAAAATCATAATTTTTAATTTATCATTCGGTAATTGCAATCTCAGGGTTGTTACAGCCTCCGACCACTAGAAGCCTGCCGACCAACTCCATTCGACTCAGCATGCTGAGCCACACCTGCCTATGCCACTGCCCGCCCTTCGATACATGCCGTGCCGCCACGGTTAGTTCGAGGGTTTCGAACCCTAATCATCCAATTTCGATCACCGCTGGTAAACTTAGATGATGCGATCACCATGGTTAGACTCTAGACGACGAGTTTTACAAAACCCCTCAATCAATTTCACAAATCGATGCTCCGACCAAAGACACCCAATTTGACTTTGACCATAATTTGCCGCTGACTCGAGCACTAATTCAGAAAACGAACACTAAATGCAGATTCTTATCATTGAGAGCTACTAATTTCATATTTTATTTGAATTTTCCGAGTTGTTTGGATTTTTGATCAAATTTGAATTACAATTAGGTTATCTGACATTAGAGAAGAGAAGCAAGGCGAGGAATAGAAAATTACATATATAATGAAATGAAATGTAACGACCCGTAAATTTCGATAATTTAATTTGTTTATTTAATAGGATTTTTGTAATTTATTTTAGTAGAAACAATAAAGGGGATAAATAAATGTTAGAATGAAGGCTAAATTTAATTATGTAAATGGTGACTTAAAACCTATTTATAGAATTTGAATAAAATCCAAAATGAATTAAGTAAAAAAAAAAGGATTCTTACTTGGATATTTAATTTAATATGAGAAATTTATGAAAGTATTAATTTGATTTAATGCAATAAAATTGTAAACGGTAATTGGAATAAATTAAGGAATCATATTAGTGCAAGTTAATAATTTATACTTGAATGAGATTCCAATTCAATAAAATCATTTAAATGTTATGATTTGATTTTTATGGAATAGAGAAAAGCAAATGTAAGGATTTGATTAATATATATGTTATTTATTAGGTTATTGAATAAAATTGGAAATCCAATTGTAATTAATGGTAATAATGTTGGTATTAACTAATAAATTAAATTTCAATGCAATACCCATAAATGAATGGAATGAAATGAATGAATGTAAATGCATTCTAGGCTATTTATCAAATAGAAGGAAAGAAAAGTAAATATCGAATTTAGTTATGAATAAATATGCATTGAATAGTAATTGAATGTAAAGTTAATTGTAATTGTATAAAATTAATATAAGATAATGAATTGCAATAATTGTAGGTTGATAATAAGGAGGTGAATGGGAAAGTGATTGTATGGTAAATGAATGGAATTCAAATTTATTGGAAAGGAGTAAATGGGTACTCAGTAATAAATTTAAACGGACTTAAAAGTGGAATTTATTTAATAAATAGGTATAACGGATAAGGATATACTTATAAATGTTGGATTAATAGTTTTACCACAACTATTATGAGTTATATACTTAGTCCCTTCAATTAAACCGGAAAGCATTGCAATAAATATAAATTAAATGTTACGTTAAATAAATTAAAGGAATTAATGGGGAATAACGTAAGTGTCTTCATAATATGATGATTTATGTATAAATAAGAATGGAAATAAAATTTATTAATATATCGGAATTTAATTTATGACAAAAGATTAATTGCAATCAAATGATTTGAATATTTCAACAAGAATCAAGCTTTATTTATTCATTTGGATATAAAATATGATCATTTGAATCTAGTGAAATTAATGGAAATTGGATATAACATTTTACGTTAATTGGAAATAAAGATGGAAATAGGAAGGTTTTGACTAAGGGAGGAATATGTAATAATTGCATTAATTTGTAAGTAGAAATAAAACGTTAATGAGAACAAGTATTTAAGATGAACCATCTATTTAGTATATTAAGTTATAACGGATAATCAATTGCAATAATTAAAAATATGTTTATTACATTAACGATAATGAAGTAACATTTGAAATTTAATATTTAGATATTATGCAAATATAAATTTAGATGAAATTGGAGAGATTTACGTAATGAAGTATGAATCCAATGATAAATTTATCTATTTGACAAAAATATATGGAAAGTAAATTTAATTTAAATTTTGGAAATTAAATTTATAATTGGTGAATTTAATGAAATTTGAGAATTTATAGATTTTAATTCGACAGTTAAATTTTGTTTAATTTAGTAAAGATGATTTGAAAATTTATGATGATAAGAATTGTCAATTATCGAAGTGAAATGGGAAATTTGATTTAATTGACTAAAAATTTAATTTATTTAATTAATATAAAAATAGCCATTTTAGTCATGGACTCGGATTTCGACGAAACTAGTTTCATCAGATCCGTATCAGTGAATTATTGTAGGTTTTCAAGTTTCGTAGCGATCGGACTTGTCGTTTGATCATACGAACGCGGAACGCCTTGAAATTGATTTAATTGAAATCAATTTGAAAATATTGATTTCAGCAAAACTTCTTCATACGATCAAATTTGGACGTGAAACTTTTTCCATCGCGTTCAGAATATTTTAAAATACCTATTTTGATATATGGGTTTACCCAATTTCGTTCCGGGGTCAGAACAGGCTTTTTGGGCCAACTATCGTTTAGCACGTTTATAATTCGTGTCCATCTATTCTATTGCAATTTGTCTATAAATAGGCTGTTATAAACCCTAGCCTCCATTCTATTCTCATTTGTTGTACTTTCATTTTCTTCAACTCTTTCTCTTTCTCAATGGATGCAAATTTCACATCCAATTCTATTCAAAATTCAAATGAAAATTCAAACACCTCAGAAAAATTCCGAAAATTTATATGTTGAAGCTTTTGACGAGTGCAACTCAGATCAGCAAATTATTTCTCGATTCGAGTTATTGTTTGTCCTGAAATCATCAATTAAACTCCAGCCGTTCCTTATGGTTTTGTGCATCGAAGGTGGATCAACGATTTCAGAACGATCGGAGGTGATCATTAAGTAGAGATCGTCGAGCAGCTTAGATCCATTCCGTTCGTTGGACGTTATTGGCAGCAAGATCACCAGGATTTGGTGAAGTAAGGCGCCCTTTGGAGGTGCTCTGGGCTTGCGCCTTTCGGCCATGGAGGCGCCCTGAGGCGGAGGAGGCGACGGTGGGTTCAGATCGGCTTGGTTGAGCTCGTAGGCGCGCGAAAAATTCACGTTTGGGGTGGCGGCTACATCAGGGCAAGGTCGAGAGTACTGTAGCGAATTTGGTGAGGGGGACGCGCTGAAACAAGGAGGGTGACGTGGCTATTAATTTTGGTTAGTTTTATTTTTAATTTTATTTTGTTTCAAACGATTCAAATAGCTATAACTTTTACATATGAATTCGGATTCACGTGCGATTATTTTTGTTAGGATCGTAATTAAATTCCAGATCTTTTGACGCTGGTTTGGACAGATTTGGAGACCATCGAATTTTTAGGTTTAAATCGGATTTAAATTCGATTTAAATTCAAAAGGTGAGCGTTTTAACCCACTCACAACTTCTAAAATTTCTTATGTTTGTTAAATTGATTTTTGATATGAGTAGAAATTTATTTATGACTGTTTGGCATGTTTTATTCATTATCTTTGTTAAATCGCATTTATTTAATATGATTGTTACTTAATTTTATTTATTGCATATAACTTGACAGTTAGAATTTATTTATTTGTGTATTAACTTCCTGTCATAGTTATATTTATTTTTATTAACTGCCAGTTAAATTTACATTTATTTTTGCATACAAACTGCTAGTTTAACAGTAGTTAAATTTATTATTGAATATAAACTGTTAGTTAATACATGTTATTTATTACTTGTATAATTTATATGCTATATATTTTGATGTTTGTTTAAATTGATGATGATTGAATTAAATTGGTTGATGATTGATATTGGGTGAATGGATGATGTGTACTATCTTATAAAATCTGCAAGTTATCATGCATATTCATTTCATTCGGGATTGCGGTTTGAAATGATATACAACCGAATTTTTTATTTTTAAATTGCGGATTGAAATGATAAACATCCGTATCACTTGACCATAGGGTAGAAAATTTTATACAGGCACCGCGGTATATATATATATATATAAATATTTTGAAATGATTTTCTATGGTTTTTGTAAAGTTATATATACATAGTTTATGGGATATTGATTTGGTTATTGATAAAGTTTATTATATATATAGTAATATCCAGTTAAGCTTTGTATAAATTTGATTTGAAGTTTAAAATAAAGTTTGATTTTAAGATCAAATAAGATTAAGCATTTATTTAAAATTTAATTTCTGGAGTTTCATTGACTTAAATGAGAATAAGGTTGGAAGATGAATATTAAGTTGAATTGGAATTAAATAAAAAGTTAGAATTTTTAAAGGATATGATTTTATAACTTGATGTTTGTGTAGAGTGATCTAAATGAATATCAGTTTGATTTAAATGAATACATAATAAATGGAAATATTTTCCAGTTATGTGAAGTTAAAGGTTTTTCTTAAATTATATTGAATTCATTAAGTAAATATTTCAAGCCTAAATAATAAGTAATTGAATTTAATATATATGGGATTGTCAAATGAGTTTGTTTTGAAATGGTGAAATATTTAAAGCTTTGAAACATAAGAATTGAAATGGTATTTGGAAGTTTTGAAAATTGATTTGTGAAATCTAAAGAAGCTATTGTGTTTTATAAAGTAATTTAATATTTAACCATTTAAGAGATGGAAACTTGTTTCAAAGTTATGATTTTCAAGGTAGTATAATTTAAAATATTATATTCAAGAGTTTTGATTCTAAATATTTACTTCGAGAACCCTATGATTTTGGAAAAGAATATATATTGGAAAATAAAATGACATTTTATTGGTTTGGGTCTAAATGATATCGTATTGATTTGGGGCTTTAAAAATATAAATGATATCGTATTTATATGGTATTGAAATAGATGTTTTATTCTGGTTTTGAAAGTATAATTATTTTTAAATGACCGCGGTGTTATAATAACGTTTGGTTGTTAAAGAGACCGGGATCGGATATCTGGCATACTCTCTGTCGATACCGAAAACCATTTTGACAACTGTGTACGCGGTGGAGATTCCAGAATGAAGTAGGATGGTGGTGACGTTTCCTGTAAGGTAAATACGTGGACCCAACTCCCGTGAGTTGGCGTAAGGTGGCTAAAACAAGAGCGATTGACGGGCCAATGAGGTCATTCCTCTGATCGAACGCGCTCCTTCGATATTATACTATGACTTTTGGAATGATTCGGTGGCCACTTTACTTTTGATTTGGGGGAGTTGTTTGAGGTGGGCGGCAGCTGCGCGCTGCGCGTTTCCATCAGCCCGGAAGCGTAATTGGTATATCTACCCTGGAATCGGTATATCTACCCTGGCATTGCCTAGTTGTGCCGTGTCACCTACCCTATTCGCGCCTTGCACGAGTTTGGATTTCTCCCGTAGCCCGTGTGGTATCCTCTGGTGGCTTCCCGATCAGGAGGGACCATGATATTGGATGGACTACTGGGACTACTACGTGTTAAGGGCTATATAGGTAACCCCTTAATGCTAAGAAAAAAGTAAGTTTATTTTACAATTAGACACTAGGAGATGTAAATCCCGAGCATCTCTTGAGTTACTGCACTCATATCTATTTCTGTTTATTTAACTTACATAAGATCTTTTAGTTCTGACTCGAGTGTTTTTGTCTTTTCAAATTC
This sequence comes from Allium cepa, assembly GCA_030765085.1. Lineage (NCBI taxonomy): Eukaryota > Viridiplantae > Streptophyta > Magnoliopsida > Asparagales > Amaryllidaceae > Allium > Allium cepa. Next base: position 444,326,348 of record CM060932.1, read on the forward strand.
GCTCGAGTCGGTCCGAGCATTTCAGGATTTGAAGATTTAGCTCTAGAGGATGAAGACGAAGATTTGTATTACTATTATCTAAGCATATTATTCCACTACAACATTTAATTCCGCTGCATTGATATTATTGGTATGTGAACTCTGATATTTAATTGTATAAAGATGAATCAAATGTTTTGTAAACAGTTTTATAAACTGTATATTTTACTATTATATTTTATCCTTCCGCTGTGAGATTATATTTTGTTTATTTCTTCTCTATTTTTTCTTATTTACCCGATAACAATCCACCCTTTCGTATGGTTTGAATTGGCACGTGTGTCTTTTTAAATCGTGCATAAAGGCGGGATGTTCCATCTAGTATCTGAGCTTTGGTTTAGCGATAAACCTTAGCTTTGTGGGGTTTGACTCTTTACTAATAGGGTAGTAATACCCTATGGGAGTCGCTGAGTGTATATTTATGAGAGAGCGTATTTGTTAGTGTTATAAAAAGATTTTATATTGTGTTAATCTGTTCCATTTTGTATTTATAAATTCTGATTGATGTATGGGACGCTGTGACATCAATAGGGATTTCTAAACACGTAATAGGACAGACCGACATACTATTTGTTTTATATAGGTGAATGAAATAATTTTGCCTATTATATTTTCTATATATAAAATAAAAAATTTCAAATCATATCCATATTTGGCTGCAATAGATTGGTTGTTAGGTAATAAAGTATATAAATAATAAATAGAAATAAGATTAAAAAAAATGAAATTTGGAAATTTAGAACTTAAGATCCGGGGTTTTGAATTCCTTTCGAATAAATTTTGGAATATAATAATATTGTTTATAAGTATTTTCTGATATTAATATTTCAATAAAATTCGGAGAAATTTTTTTAAAGAAGATTTTGGAGAAAATAAGTTTGTACTTTCCTCTCTGTCACTGGAAAATAATTTCGGTGATGGCGGCCGCATAATCGACTTTCATTTTCGAGTTTCGAAGGGAAAAGACCACTGTAGTAGTTTTACCGCAGATTCATTTTGAGAAAATATAAATTTTGAATTGTTTTAAATATAATTAGAGATATATACGTTGTAAGAATATATTTATCTATTGTTTTAAAATAAATTGAAAATTCAACCCGGTATTAAGTTCTTAAATTCCCGATAATTAATTGTTTCAATTATTGTAGTAAAATGAAAGGTAAGTAATTAATAAAATTGAAACCTCTAGAATTTAGGTAAGAGATTTAATGATACGTTATAAATGGCATTAACTGAAATTTGAAATTTGTAACCTATGAAATAAAGATTATTATTATTGAACTTTAATTTAATTTAAGGAAATAGAACAAACTTGTATAACTTTCAATCATACCCTTAAATAACATATATAACTTACCAAATATTAAAAGTTGAAATGTTTAATAAAGAATGTAATGGAAATTGTACAAGAAAAAGTAGGCAATGAAGTACCCAATGAATTTGCTATTAAATGAGAATTTAATGTTATAAACTTAAGTTATAATCGAAATTTTACCAATTAAATATAATTAAAGGTAAGTATGACAAATAGATGATTATAAACTTAAATAATTAAAGTGTAAATAAATAAGGTCGTGCAATAATAAATGAATAAATAATTATAGTAGTTAATGGCATGACCTAAGTTAATGGAAATGAATAATAGTAAGTAGTAAGTGAAAATAAATGGATGTAATATAATAAAGAGAAATTATAAACTTAAGAAAAGGGTTGCAGTTATTTCTAAATAAATTGAAAGAAATAAATGAAAATAAAAAGAATAAACCGTATATGAATGAAAAGAATCACAACAAATGTATGAATGGAATAAATAAGAATAGACTAAATCTATTGCTGAAATTGTTGTTTGTCGTGGTTTGTGGTTGTTGGGTAAGGAAACTTTGATTTTGTTGGGATGGATGAATAATCCATTGGGTTTAAATCTAAGACTGTTGAGTAAATGATGCACTTGATGGTTTATTCTTCATTCCGTACGATATAAAAGTTTTGAACCCAAACAACTATTTATATGTTTGTTGAATGGTTGTTTTGTATTCGTTGTATACGCTGGTTGTTGAAATTGATGGTTGTTGTATTGATTTGTTGTTAGTGATTGAGAACACTTAAATATTTCACTTTATATATAAATTGTTAACACTTTGGATTATATAAGTAAAATGTAGGTTATGGAAGCAAAGGGCTAATGCTTTTGGTTCCATAAATTTAGCGTAAGTTGCCCGACAAATAGGTACGTTTTTGGATTTCGGTTTATAGCGCTATGTTATATATTTTCCCGTGTAGGGATATATATTATTTTGGAAAATGTTTGTGTATATTGTTATATTTATATTATATTTTCTTTCGAGCCTCTCCGTACAAAGGAGACTCTGTCAAAATTTTCCGTAAATTTTGGACTTAGAAAAATATGGAAATGTTTACACACTTTAACAATTTATGTATTAAGGATTTAAATAGGTATAAATTGGTATATTTTATGTTAAATTATTTATTTTGTAAACTTATTTGTTTATAAATTTAATTAAGAGAGATATTTTTTTTTCTTATTTCTTCTTTTCCCTTCTTTTCCTTTTCGGGGACGAAAAGTTTTGAGTGAGGGAGAGTGTAACGACCCGTAAATTTCGACAATTTAATTTGTTTATTTAATAGGATTTTTGTAATTTATTTTAGTAGAAACAATAAAGGGGATAAATAAATGTTAGAATGAAGGCTAAATTTAATTATGTAAATGGTGACTTAAAACCTATTTATAGAATTTGAATAAAATCCAAAATGAATTAAGTAAAAAAAAAGGATTCTTGCCTGGATATTTAATTTAATATGAGAAATTTATGAAAGTATTAATTTGATTTAATGCAATAAAAGTTGTAAACGGTAATTGGAATAAATTAAGGAATCATATTAGTGCAAGTTAATAATTTATGACTTGAATGAGATTCCAATTCAATAAAATCATTTAAATGTTATGATTTGATTTTTATGGAATATGAGAAAAGCAAATGTAAGGATTTGATTAATATATATGTTATTTATTCAGGTTATTGAATAAAATTGGAAATCCAATTGTAATTAATGGTAATAATGTTGGTATTAGCTAATAAATTAAATTTCAATGCAATACCTATAAATGAATGGAATGAAATGAATGAAATGAATGAATGTAAATGCATTCTAGGTTATTTATCAAATAGAAGGAAAGAAAAGTAAATATCGAATTTATTTATGAATAAATATGCATTGAATAGTAATTGAATGTAAAGTTAATGGTAATTGTATAAAATTAATATAAGATAATGAATTGCAATAATTGTAGGTTGATAATAAGGAGGTGAATGGGAAAGTGATTGTATGGTAAATGAATGGAATTCAAATTTATTGGAAAGGAGTAAATGGGTACTCAGTAATAAATTTAAACGGACTTAAAAGTGGAATTTAATTAATAAATAGGTATAACGGATAAGGATATACTTATAAATGTGGGATTAATAGTTTACCACAACTATTATGAGTTATATACTTAGTCCCTTCAATTAAATCGGAAAGCATTGCAATAAATATAAATTAAATGTTACGTTAAATAAATTAAAGGAATTAATGCGGAATAACGTAAGTGTCTTCATAATATGATGATTTATGTATAAAGAAGAATGGAAATAAAGTTTATTAATATATCGGAATTTAATTTATGACAAAAGGTTAATTGCAATCAAATGAGTTGAATATTTCAACAAGAATCAAGCTTTATTTATTCATTTGGATATAAAATATAATCATTTGAATCTAGTGAAATTAATGGAAATTGGATATAACATTTTACGTTAATTGGAAATAAAGATGGAAATAGGAAGGTTTTGACTAAGGGAGGAATATGTAATAATTGCATTAATTTGTAAGTAGAAATAAAACGTTAATGAGAACAAGTATTTAAGATGAACCATCTATTTAGTATATTAAGTTATAACGGATAATCAATTGCAATAATTAAAAATATGTTTATTACATTAACGATAATGAAGTAACATTTGAAATTTAATATTTAGATATTATGCAAATATAAATTTAGATGAAATTGGAGAGATTTACGTAATGAAGTATGAATCCAATGATAAATTTATATATTTGACAAAAATATATGGAAAGTAAATTTAATTTAAATTTTGGAAATTAAATTTATAATTGGTGAATTTAATGAAATTTGAGAATTTATAGATTTTAATTCGACAGTTAAATTTTGCTTAAGTTAGTAAAGACGATTTGAAAATTTATGATGATAAGAATCGTCAATTATCGAAGTGAAATGGGAAATTTGATTTAATTGACTAAAATTTTAATTTATTTAATTAATATAAAAATAGCCATTTTAGTCACGGACTCATATTTCGACGAATCTAGTTTCATCAGATCCATATCAGTTAATCATTGTAGGTTTTCAAGTTTCGTAGCGATCGGACTTGTCGTTTGATCATACGAACGCGGAACGCCTTGAAATCGATTTAATTGAAATCAATTTGAAATCAATTTGAAAATATTGATTTCAGCATAACTTCTTCATACGATCAAATTTGGACGTGAAACTTTTTCCATCGCGTTCAGAATATTTTAAAATACCTATATATGGGTTTACCCAATTTCATTCCGGGGTCCGAACGGGCTTTTTGGTCCAACTATCGTTTAGCACGTTTATAATTCGTGTCCATCTATTCTATTGCAGTTTGTCTATAAATAGGCTGTTATAAACCCTAACCTCCATTCTATTCTCATTTGCTGTACGTTCATTTTCTTCAACTCTTTCTCTTTCTCAATGGATGCAAATTTCATATCCAATTCTATTCAAAATTCAAATGAAAATTCAAACACCTCAGAAAAATTCCGAAAATTTATATGTTGAAGCTTTTGACGAGTGCAACTCAGATCATCAAATTATTTCTCGATTCGAGTTATTGTTTGTCCTGAAATCATCAATTAAACTCCAGCCATTCGTTATGGTTTTGTGCATTCGACGGTGGATCTGCGATTTCGGAACGATCGGAGGTGATCATTAAGTAGAGATCGTCGAGCAGCTTAGATCCATGCCGTTCGTTGGACGTTATTGGCAGCAAGATCACCAGGATTTGGTGAAGTAAGGCGCGATGGCGGCCGGCCTTTGGAGGTGCTCTGGGCTTGCGCCTTTCGGCCATGGAGGTGCCCTGAGTCGGAGGAGGCGACAGTGGGTTCAGATCGGCTTGGTTGAGCTCGTAGGCGCGCGAAAAATTCACGTTTGGGGTGGCAGCTATATCAGGGCAAGGTCGGGAGTACTGTAGCGAATTTGGTGAGGGGGACACGTTGAAACAAGGAGGGTGAGGTGGCTATTAATTTTGGTTAGTTTTATTTTTAATTTTATTTTGTTTCAAATGATTCAAATAGCTATAACTTTTACATATGAATTCGGATTCACGCGCGATTATTTTTGTTAGGATCGTAACTAAATTCCAGATCTTTTGAAGCTGGTTTGGACAGATTTGGAGACCATCGAATTTTTAGGTTCAAATCGGATTTAAATTCGATTTAAATTCAAAAGTTGAGTGTTTTAACCCACTCACAACTTCTAAAATTTCTTATGTTTGTTAAATTGATTTTTGATATGAGTAGAAATTTATTTATGACTGTTTGGCATGTTTTATTCATTATCTTTGTTAAATCGCATTTATTCAATATGACTGTTACTTAATTTTATTTATTGCATATAACTTGACAGTTAGAATTTATTTATTTGCGTATTAACTGCCTGTCATAATTATATTTATTTTTATTAACTGCCAATTAAATTTACATTTATTTTTGCATATAAACTGCTAGTTTAACAGTAGTTAAATTTATTATTGAATATAAACTGTTAGTTAATACATGTTATTTATTACTTGTATAATTTATATGCTATATATTTTGATGTTTGTTTAAATTGATGATGATTGAATTAAATTGGTTGATGATTGATATTGGGTGAATGAATGATGTGTACTATCTTATAAAATCTGCAAGTTATCATGCATATTCATTTCATTCGGGATTGCGGTTTGAAATGATATACAACCGCATTTTTTATTTTTAAATTGCGGATTGAAATGATAAACATCCGTATCACTTGACCATAGGGTAGAAAATTTTATACAGGCACCGCGGTATATATATATATATATATATATAAATATTTTGAAATGATTTTCTATGGTTTTTGTAAATCTATATATATATATATATATATATGGTTTATGGGATATTGATTTGGTTATTGATAAAGGTTATTATATATATAGTAATTTCCGGTTAAGCTTTGTGTAAATTTGATTTGAAGTTTAAAATAAAGTTTGATTTTAAGATCAAATATGATTAAGAATTTATTTAAAATTTAATTTCTGGAGTTTCATTGACTTAAATGAGAATAAGGTTGGAAGATGAATATTAAGTTGAATTCGAATTAAATAAAAAGTTAGAATTTTTAAAGGATATGATTTTATAACTTGATGTTTGTGTAGAGTGATCTAAATGAATATCAGTTTGATTTAAATGAATATATAATAAATGGAAAGATTTTCCATTTATGTGAAGTTAAAGGTTTTTCTTAAATTATATTGAATTCATTAAGTAAATATTTCAAGCCTAAATAATAAGTAATTGAATTTAATATATATGGGATTGTCAAATGAGTTTGTTTTGAAATGGTGAAATATTTAAAGCTTTGAAACATAAGAATTGAAATGGTATTTGGAAGTTTTGAAAATTGATTTGTGAAATCTAAAGAAGCTATTGTGTTTTATAAAGTAATTTAATATTTAACCATTTAAGAGATGGAAACTTGTTTCAAAGTTATGATTTTCAAGGTAGTATAATTTAAAATATTATATTCAAGAGTTTTGATTCTAAATATTTACTTCGAGAACCCTATGATTTTGGAAAAGAATATATATTGGAAAATAAAATGACATTTTATTGGTTTGGGTCTAAATGATATCGTATTGATTTGGGGTTTTAAAAATATAAATGATATCGTATTTATAAGGTATTGAAATAGATGTTTTATTCTGGTTTTGAAAGTATAATTATTTTTAAATGACCACGGTGTTATAATAACGTTTGGTTCTTAAAGTGACCGGGATCGGATATCTGGCATACTCTCTGTCGATGCCGAAAACCACTTTGACAACTGTGTATGCGGTGGAGATTCCAGAATGAAGTAGGATGGTGGTGACGTTTCCTGTAAGGTAAATACGTGGACCCAACTCCCGTGAGCTGGCATAAGGTGGCTAAAACAGGAGCGATTGACGGGCCATTGAGGTCATTCCTCTGATCGAACGCACTCCTTCGATATTATACTATGACTTTTGGAATGATTCGATGGCCACTTTACTTTTGATTTGGGGGTGTTGTTCGAGGTGGACGGCAACTGCGCGCTGCGCGTTTCCATCAGCCCGGAAGCATAATTGGTATATCTACCCTGGCATTGCCAAGTTGTGCCGTGTCACCTACCCTATTCGCGCCTTGTACGAGTTTGGATTTCTTCCGTAGCCCGTGTGGTATCCTCTGGTGGCTTCCCGATCAGGAGGGACCATGATATTGGATGGACTACTGGAACTATTACGTGTTAAGGGCTATATGGGTAACCCCTTAATGCTAAGAAAAAAGTAAGTTTATTTTACAATTAGACACTATTATAATAGCGCAATATACTACATAGTAAATAGTTTAACGGATCCTTAGGAGATGTAAATCCCGGGCATCTCTTGAGTTACTGCACTCATATCTATTTCTGTTTATTTAACTTACATAAGATTTTTTAGTTCTGACTCGAGTGTTTATGTCTTTTCAAATTCGCTTGGGTCAGTCCGAGCGTTTCAGGATTTGAAGATTTAGCTCTAGAGGACGAAGACGAAGATTCGTATTACTATTATCTAAGCATATTATTCCACTACAACATTTAATTCCGCTGCATTGATATTATTGGTATGTGAACTCTGATATTTAATTGTATAGAGAAGAATCAAATGTTTTGTAAATAGTTTTATAAACTGTATATTTTACTATTATATTTTATCCTTCTGCTGTGAGATTCTATTTTGTTTATTTCTTCTCTGTTTTTTCTTATTTACCCCATAACAATCCACCCTTCCGTATGGTTTGAATTGGCACGTATGTCTGTTTAAATCGTGCGTAAAGGCGGGATGTTACATGAAAGGTTGCTAAGGTTAGGAATAAGAAATCTATCAATATGAACAAAGCCTGATAAGAAAAATGAACACGTATCCAATTGGTACGAACGGCAATAACGACCCGAAAAGCCCGTTTTGCTTCCGAAACGAAATTGGGTCATCACATATATCAAAAAAGACGTTCTCGATATTTTTAAACCCAATGGAACAAGTTTCAAGTCCTAATTCTATCATATGAAGAAGTTAGGTTTAAAAATCAGCTTATTTCAGTTGAATTCAATTAAATTGATTTCTATGCAGTTCGAGTCCGTACGACCAAACGACAACTCCGATCAATACGAAACTTGAAATCTTATAATGATTCACTGTTACTGATCTCGACGAAATCCGAGACAGTTGCAAAAAAGGCTATTTTCACGTTAATTAAATAAATTATTATTAAATTAATTAAATTACTTTTTAATTTCAAATCTAATAACTAACAAATTTTATCATTTTTGATTACCTAATAATTTATAATCCTTTAAAACAAGTTTCCATATCAATTCAATGTTGAATATTTCACTAATTACAGTGTTCAGTTTCAACTGTAAATTGATTAATTATAATTTAAAATCCTAATAAATTCATTTATCTTGATTTCGCTCTTATTATTAAATCAACTATTGCCTTATGAATATAATTGACATTACTATGCATTTTATTACATTAACGTTTTATAGTCATCGTCTTAACTCATATTAACGTGGTATTAATTACATTTAATTGCAATCGTTTTCCAATTTAATTCAACAGATTATATAAATGGGTAACAATTAACAATTGTCACCTTTACTTAATTTAATCACATTTATAGGTTTATTATCTACAAAAAATGTTATAACTACTTACACAACACTGGTTTCAACCAATTACGAGTAATTTCATATTACATCATCAATTATACAATATTTGGTTTATTTCCTTGTTTACAATTTATAACCAATTTTTATATTTAAAATCATTTATATTAATTGAAATTACATTAAAATAGTTATCAATTGCCTTAAATTAACATTACTACATTTCATTTTAGTTATTTTTATCATTAATAAATCTTCAAATTTTAAATTTTCACAATAGAAAACTCTAAAACTCATTCAAATAATAAATTTAATTATCGAAAATTACGGGTCGTTACACTCTTCCCTGCTCAAAACTTTTTGTCCTCGAAAAGGGAAAGAAGGAAATAAGGAATTAATATATCTTATTCAAAATATTATATTTATAAATAATTAGTTTACATAATTAAATAATTTAAATAAATTATATCAATTTATAAACAATTAAATCCCTTTTATTCAAGTTCAATAAAGGTTTGAAAACATTTCCACTTTCACCAAATTTTCTAAGTCAAAATTTCACGGAAAAATTTCGTCAGAGTCTCCTTTGTACGGAGAGGTCTGGGAAAAATGATAATATCAATAATACCATATATACATTATTTCAAAATAAAATATCCCAAACAACAGGAAAATAATATAAAATCGCTATAAAACCGTAATGCGAGAACGTACCTATTTGTCGGGCAAACAACGCTTTATTTATGAAACCAAAAGCAGTAGCTATTGCTTCCATAAACCTGTATTCCACTTATAAAATCCAAAGAAGCTAATAATTATATAAAGAGAAATTATTATTTTTCAATTAATAACAAACAAAACAACACAACATAACAATAGTTACTTGCAAACAAACCATACAATCATTACATGAAATCAAAGCAATCAATCATCCATCTATAACAACCAAAACAAATGGTTTTTTCGGGTTTAGACACTTTCAAATCACGCTCTTCTCATGGAATGAATTTCCAAATATTTATTTCCACTGAAAACACCAAGAACAAAAACTTTAGATTTTTAAAATAATTTAAAACACTTTTTAATAAAATATACTTTAACATTTAGATTGAAAACTACTTCAATACTTTATAAAAAATTATACTTTAGGGACATTTAAAATGAGGTTACTTTATAAAATATAAAACTAGATTTTCTCTTTTAAAACCAAAATACCAAGCTGTGACGCCCCACCTCTATACCCACGCTAGCCAAGAACACTACGGTGTAATGCTGTCAACTAGCACGGAGAATAAGGCTGTTGAGGAGCGGCCATCAATAGTTGGCCTTACACTAGTATTGGTTATCTCGATGGGAGTGATATAAATATATATATTCTTTCATTTTTCATCTCTGATTTATTTTCTCCCATCGACATACCCCAATTCCAGTATAAAACGAACTACGATGGTTCGTAATAGTTTAGAACAGTAAATATAAAATAACAACACAGATAATATAAATGCGGAACACAGATGAAACAGAAAGTCTCATATATATATAATAACTGATGTCAATTACAATACATTCACACGGTACATATGATACAACTACAACAGTCGACTAAGGAAGATACATATACAAGTACATTAACGTATATAATATACATGAATACATATCTTCCTATACAATTTTACATACTACTACAAATGACGACGACTACTCCAAAAGATATGAAAGAACTTCATAGCTCTAGCAGCAACCCAAAGCAGAATATCTACAACCTGAAATACTCGGTCTGACCCGAGTATTAGATTCAAAAGAAAATAATACTCGGGTCAGTCTAATTCAAACTCAGTTATTAGTGCACAGAAGCAATAATAATTAAATAATGAATAGGCGACAGTAGTTAAACCAAATCAGAATGCAATTCAGAATATTGAATTGAAATAAACAGAACAGTTCGAACCATTGAAATATCAATTAAAATATTAAGATGAGTAGGGCTGCAGTACACGCACGCGTGTACTGCCTCGCCACTACAGCATATGAACTACGCAAAAGATTAATAAATCAAAACAAAATAGAATATCACAAAACCATACCGTGTGGCTGCAGTTCACGCTTGCGTGCACTGCCTTGCCACTATCGTGACGATGTACCCAATGAATACCGTGTGGCTGCAGTTCACGCTTGCGTGCACTGCCGTGCCACTACAGTGATGATGTACCCAATGAATGTAAGATATGTACACAAGTGAATGTAAGATATGTACACAAGTGAATGTAAGATATGTACACAAGTGAATGTACATAACCAACTACACGTGGCAAAAAGAATCAGAAGAGCAACGAGAAACCGCACAACCCAAATGAGCAAGTGCACATGTGCAACTCGAGCTACAGGTACGAACCAGCTCAATATTAAGGACAGGAACAAGGCACCAAGGCAAGCCAATGTTACATGTACAAGACAATGAAAGAGGCAAACAATGATGTACAAATGAGTGCATCAGTGGCTAAAATGAATGCAGTCTCACGTGCCACCAAATAGTAATGTAGCATGAAGGGAACATATAGAACAGTGTTCTACATGAGGACACAATCAAATGAAGGTGAGAGCATCAAGATTCAAAACAGTGGACAGAGCTGCCTCAGCAAGCAAGACAGTGAAACACAGTTCAATGCAACACAGAGGCAAATGGTAAATTTGAACATGACAGCAAATAAACAACAGCCTCAACATGTATGTCCAAAAGGTTAAACAATATGAAGTGCACAACATTGCAATAACATGCTACATAAATGTATGTATACACACAGCAATGAAGAGAAATGGGTGCAGACCAACCAAAGTGATACATGATACCGGTAACATGAAAATGAGACCAGGCATACATGATGACTACAAGATTGCAATTCTAGCCAATCCACCAATTTATTCATACACACATACATATGTATATATTTACATATGCACAAATATTTTTAAATATATAGTGATGAACAGATGGGACAACACTAACTCGAATACATCAAGCAACTGAATTCAACAGTGAATCAAGCAACTCGACCAAATCCAGCTACTATATGAAACCGTAACAAAGTGAAACACTGAATCAGATGAACCAGCAAAGGGTAAAAAAAAAACTCAAAGAGCATCAACAATGCAACAGGGTGCAGTGAAGATTACAATGTATGAATCAGTGCAGAAGCAAATGCTACCATGGCTCGAGTGCGTGCTACAGCAACAAAGAGCAAGGCTAAGGCACAGTGCTAACATCAGTGACACAACCTCAATAAAGAAATGGTTTTAAATAACCATATATGAATGCAGTCTCGACCATAACAGCACCAGCCTCAACGTGAATTCAATAGCCTATGTACTGCAAGAACATGACAAGTACACAAGGCATAGCATACACGAATAAGTATTGCAGCAAAGTGGACATGCAACTGATTTTAAATGACCGGCAACAAGTAAATGAAGTATACTTGTAAACATACTGGACAGTGCACCTATGATAAGGCAACATAGCTAGGCATCATGAATAACAAAATACGAGACAATGCCAATTGTGGAACAATGAAGCACAGAGACTACAAGTACAAACTGAACAAAGCAATGCAACTAGCAACAATGAAGGCAACTGGTAACAATGAAGCACAGGGACTCCAAGAACAAACTGTACAAAGCAATGCAACTAGCAACAATGAATGCAACTGGCATTAATGAATGCAACTGGTAACAATGATGCTCAGGGACTATAAGTAAAACCAGTGAATGAAAAGTGGACAGCGTCGCAAACCGAAACCGAAGCCAACATTATCGCAAGCCGAAGGCAGTTGATAAACGAATTGAAGCAGAAACAAAATTCACGTTAATACCAATTCCAACATAAATGCTCAAAATCAGTTGCAGTTCGAAATCAAAACAATGCCGAAATCGAAATAGTTCAAGCAATGACCGAAGTCAATATTCAAAGAAAATGCATAGTCGAATGGCCGACAAATCAAGGGGCGAATTCAACAATCAAATACGAACGAAAATCATCGAATTCGAACACTAGTAAACTCGAGATAGGAATTATATGTGAGTGAAACACTCACCTTGTCGACGAATTGAAGCATCACAGAGACGAGCAAAGCCAAGGACGAGCGAAACCCCAATTTGGGAAGAAGGGGTAGGAGCGATCGAACGTAGCCGCCATTAATTTTCTCTCGATCGATTAGGGCACGCGAATGAAAATGAAGGGGGATCGGGTCAAAGAACGTAAAGAGGGGGATTGGGTTTTTAAAATTTTTCACGGCCCAAAAAAAAAAAGGTAAGGCCAAATAAGTAAAAAAAAATAAAAAATAAAAAGAAAACTTTTATTTAAAGTCCTAAATTTCTTTTATCAATTTATAAGTTAATTTTAATTCAAAATTTAAAAACTTCAAATAGAAGTTTGTGTCAATATTAATCGTTTAAATTGTTGATTATAATTGACGCAAAATACCGGGTTGTTACAGACTCCCCTCCTTAAAGAAATTGCGTCCACGCAATCCTAAGGAATAGATGGACAAAAGGTAACAACCATAAGAGCATGAGAAGGTAAGCTTTTAATTTCATAAAAGAAATTCCCAAATTCTCAACAAAGTTTGATTATCAAATAGATAATCAGAATAAAGAAATCTTAAAATAGCAAAATCAGCAAATCTAATTATCAACAAAGATAACTAGAAAACACAAATATCTAACTATCAAAAACGATAATCAGGAATTACCACAACGGTAATCAAATTTCAAATCACAAATATTTAATTATCACAATTGATAATCAAATCTCAAATCGCAAATGTTTAATTATCACAAACGATAATTAAACCACAAATATCTAATTATCACAAACGATAATTAGAAACAATAAATATCTGATTATCAAAAACTATAATCAGAAATCATAAATATTTAATTATCACAATTGATAATCAAATCTCAAATCGCAAATGTTTAATTATCACAAACGATAATTAAACCACAAATATCTAATTATCACAAACGATAATTAGAAACAATAAATATCTGATTATCAAAAACTATAATCAGAAATCATAAATATTTAATTATCACAATTGATAATCAAATCTCAAATCGCAAATGTTTAATTATCACAAACGATAATTAAACCACAAATATCTAATTATCACAAACGATAATTAGAAACAATAAATATCTGATTATCAAAAACTATAATCAGAAATCATAAATATTTAATTATCACAATTGATAATCAAATCTCAAATCGCAAATGTTTAATTATCACAAACGATAATTAAACCACAAATATCTAATTATCACAAACGATAATTAAATCTCAATTATCTGATTATCACAAGCGATAATCAGAAATCACAAATTTTCAATTAACGAGTCCGAAATTAACCGAAATAGCAAACGCACATGACCCATAACCACGAGTTTTACTAAATCGTTTAATTCACTTCATCGTTTTCTTGAAAGTGCAAAATTGTGTATTTTAAATAAATAACATTTTACGTTCTCAAACGGACAAGTCCGGAATTAAGCGAATCAGTAAAAGAAAGGGGTCATAGTCCTCGATTTTTCTGAAACGTTTAATTCGCTTCCTCATTCTTTTGAAAGCGCAAATCGTAAAAATTTTGAAAACAATTTTGATTTATATTTTGAAATATTTTGAAAAATAACAAATTTTTTTAAAACGCGTGATTAAAATAGCAATGACAGTAGCAACTTCGACATACGTCAAAATTTCATCGAAATAATTGGCATCAAAATATAATACCAATGAATTTTCGTTCATCAAAAGTGTCACAAGAATCTTCTCAAAGATAGAAAGGGATATCATACCCTAAACTTGTATTCATAACAAGTCAATAACACACGAATTCACCAATGCACAAGAATTGATAAAACTTATCAATAGAAATCACGAAAGTTGGTGAAGCACAAATTCTAGAAATCTACACAAGAAATCCAGAAATCACAAGATAAGAGCATGAGAACTCGAACGGAGTATGAAAACTCGAACGGAGTATAAAAACTCGAACGGAGTATAAAAACTCGAACGGAGTATGACATAGAATAAAAGATATGGCATAACATAAAATATCCATAATGACATACTACTATAAGTATGTAAATAATGATCAACAGGAGATCAACCGATGAGGGGTATGGCATAAATATGAAATATCCATACTGACATACGACTATAAGTATGCAAATAATGATCAACAGGAGATCAACCGATAAGAGATAATCAATATCACAAGAATCTTCTCAAAGATCCAAAGAGGTAACATACCCCAAATTTGTACTCATGACAAATTAATAACATATGAATTCACCAATGCACAAGAATAGGTGAAGCATAAAATTTCCAGAAATCAACATAAGGAATCTAGAAATCACAGAAAAAGGGAAAGAGGCCTATCACATGACGGTCCGAAGACCATGGGGAGCTACCCCGCATGTGTGAATGGAATCACACAGATTGAGGTCAAGACTAACCAAAAAGCAGAAAGGTATGTGTGAATGGAATCACACAAGTGGTGTCTAGTCTGACCATCAGAACGATCATCATGATCAACGAGGAGTGTCAATTGCACTAAGCATGTGTGAATGGAATCACACAGATTGAGGTCAAGACTAACCAAAAAGCAGAAAGGTATGTGTGAATGGAATCACACAAGTGGTGTCTAGTCTAACCTCGCAATGAAAGAGACATCGCGCAATTGCTAGTCTAATTCATAAAGCGATCGTCAAGATCAACGAGAAGTGTCAATTACACTAAGCTAGTGAATATAAAAGTTTAGCTTCATGTCCCATAACCACTAGCTTAACTTAAATATTTACGAACAAATTGTAGATCTTCACTAGAAAAATGTCACAAGTGGTTCAATCGAACAAGTCCAAAAATTAACCGACGAAGTAAACGCAAGCGTTTCATACCACTTGTTTTGCTAAGCCGTTTAATTAGATTTCTCATACGAGTGAAAATAAAGGTTTGTATATACTAATAGATCGGAAAACGGCTTAGGAAAAGATTTTGATATTGAAAATAGAGTTGAAAACATTTTGATAAAAGAGTTTTGATATTTACTACTAGTATTGAAACATTTATATTTTTAAAGTGACAAATCACAAAAATGATTGCAGAAACAATCAATCACAAGAATTCACATACGAAAACGTGAATAGAATCCAAAGAAATCGATACCGAATTCATCGAAGGGTATGTTCACAAAAATTCCGAAGAAATGGTCATCAAAGTTGCTAATAAACGATAGCAACAAATCGAGAAATAATCAAAAATCGATTAAATTTGGAAACCAAATCAATTCACTAAAATTCACTTTCGAAGATGTGAATAAAATCCAAATAATTCGATTCTAAATCGATCAAAGTAGGAATATCCAAAAATTCCAAAAATAGAAGTTTTCAAAGTCGACAAAGATGACAACAACTAATCGGACAAGAAGAATCGATTGACAAATGGAATAATGAAACAAAACGAGCATAAATGCATAAATGACTTCAACAAAAAAATAAAATAAAAATCAAGTCAATGCCGAAGTCAACAATTAATGGCCATAATAGAGTATAAAACGATTCAACATCATCATCAAAGGACTCAACGGCAAACCAAGTCAGAGTCTTGGAAATCAAGAATTTAGAAATTTCTCAAAAACAAAGTGACCGAAGTCGAATGGAAATCAATCCGAGGAAAACATAAAATATCAAGTTCGGAATCGCTGAGATTCGAACAAAATCAATCATCGGCTAAATCAAATCAAAGCCGAAAACACAAGAATCAAAAATCAAATGCATACGAATAAGCGTTAGGAATTCATAACTAACGATCAAAGATAATCATTTGCAAATATGAGAGATAATACGTCGACAAATAGTTGTAACACATGTACTATCTAAGTTATGTTTTATATTTGTTCTAAACCCCAGGCTCTGATACCAAGCTGTGACGCCCCACCTCTATACCCACGCTAGCCAAGAACACTACGGTGTAATGCTGTCAACTAGCACGGAGAATAAGGCTGTTGAGGAGCGGCCATCAATAGTTGGCCTTACACTAGTATTGGTTATCTCGATGGGAGTGATATAAATATATATATTCTTTCATTTTTCATCTCTGATTTATTTTCTCCCATCGACATACCCCAATTCCAGTATAAAACGAACTACGATGGTTCGTAATAGTTTAGAACAGTAAATATAAAATAACAACACAGATAATATAAATGCGGAACACAGATGAAACAGAAAGTCTCATATATATATAATAACTGATGTCAATTACAATACATTCACACGGTACATATGATACAACTACAACAGTCGACTAAGGAAGTTACATATACAAGTACATTAACGTATATAATATACATGAATACATATCTTCCTATACAATTTTACATACTACTACAAATGACGACGACTACTCCAAAAGATATGAAAGAACTTCATAGCTCTAGCAGCAACCCAAAGCAGAATATCTACAACCTGAAATACTCGGTCTGACCCGAGTATTAGATTCAAAAGAAAATAATACTCGGGTCAGTCTAATTCAAACTCAGTTATTAGTGCACAGAAGCAATAATAATTAAATAATGAATAGGCGACAGTAGTTAAACCAAATCAGAATGCAATTCAGAATATTGAATTGAAATAAACAGGACAGTTCGAACCATTGAAATATCAATTAAAATATTAAGATGAGTAGGGCTGCAGTACACGCACGCGTGTACTGCCTCGCCACTACAGCACATGAACTACGCAAAAGATTAATAAATCAAAACAAAATAGAATATCACAAAACCATACCGTGTGGCTGCAGTTCACGCTTGCGTGCACTGCCTTGCCACTATCGTGACGATGTACCCAATGAATACCGTGTGGCTGCAGTTCACGCTTGCGTGCACTGCCGTGCCACTACAGTGATGATGTACCCAATGAATGTAAGATATGTACACAAGTGAATGTAAGATATGTACACAAGTGAATGTAAGATATGTACACAAGTGAATGTACATAACCAACTACACGTGGCAAAAAGAATCAGAAGAGCAACGAGAAACCGCACAACCCAAATGAGCAAGTGCACATGTGCAACTCGAGCTACAGGTACGAACCAGCTCAATATTAAGGACAGGAACAAGGCACCAAGGCAAGCCAATGTTACATGTACAAGACAATGAAAGAGGCAAACAATGATGTACAAATGAGTGCATCAGTGGCTAAAATGAATGCAGTCTCACGTGCCACCAAATAGTAATGTAGCATGAAGGGAACATATAGAACAGTGTTCTACATGAGGACACAATCAAATGAAGGTGAGAGCATCAAGATTCAAAACAGTGGACAGAGCTGCCTCAGCAAGCAAGACAGTGAAACACAGTTCAATGCAACACAGAGGCAAATGGTAAATTTGAACATGACAGCAAATAAACAACAGCCTCAACATGTATGTCCAAAAGGTTAAACAATATGAAGTGCACAACATTGCAATAACATGCTACATAAATGTATGTATACACACAGCAATGAAGAGAAATGGGTGCAGACCAACCAAAGTGATACATGATACCGGTAACATGAAAATGAGACCAGGCATACATGATGACTACAAGATTGCAATTCTAGCCAATCCACCAATTTATTCATACACACATACATATGTATATATTTACATATGCAAAAATATTTTTAAATATATAGTGATGAACAGATGGGACAACACTAACTCGAATACATCAAGCAACTGAATTCAACAGTGAATCAAGCAACTCGACCAAATCCAGCTACTATATGAAACCGTAACAAAGTGAAACACTGAATCAGATGAACCAGCAAAGAGTAAAAAAAAAAAACTCAAAGAGCATCAACAATGCAACAGGGTGCAGTGAAGATTACAATGTATGAATCAGTGCAGAAGCAAATGCTACCATGGCTCGAGTGCGTGCTACAGCAACAAAGAGCAAGGCTAAGGCACAGTGCTAACATCAGTGACACAACCTCAATAAAGAAATGGTTTTAAATAACCATATATGAATGCAGTCTCGACCATAACAGCACCAGCCTCAACGTGAATTCAATAGCCTATGTACTGCAAGAACATGACAAGTACACAAGGCATAGCATACACGAATAAGTATTGCAGCAAAGTGGACATGCAACGGATTTTAAATGACTGGCAACAAGTAAATGAAGTATACTTGTAAACATACTGGACAGTGCACCTATGATAAGGCAACATAGCTAGGCATCACGAATAACAAAATACGAGACAATGCCAATTGTGGAACAATGAAGCACAGAGACTACAAGTACAAACTGAACAAAGCAATGCAACTAGCAACAATGAAGGCAACTGGTAACAATGAAGCACAGGGACTCCAAGAACAAACTGTACAAAGCAATGCAACTAGCAACAATGAATGCAACTGGCATTAATGAATGCAACTGGTAACAATGATGCTCAGGGACTATAAGTAAAACAAGTGAATGAAAAGTGGACAGCGTCGCAAACCGAAACCGAAGCCAACATTATCGCAAGCCGAAGGCAGTTGATAAACGAATTGAAGCAGAAACAAAATTCACGTTAATACCAATTCCAACATAAATGCTCAAAATCAGTTGCAGTTCGAAATCAAAACAATGCCGAAATCGAAATAGTTCAAGCAATGACCGAAGTCAATATTCAAAGAAAATGCATAGTCGAATGGCCGACAAATCAAGGAGCGAATTCAATAATCAAATACGAACGAAAATCATCAAATTCGAACACTAGTAAACTCGAGATAGGAATTAGATGTGAGTGAAACACTCACCTTGTCGACGAATTGAAGCATCACAGAGACGAGCAAAGCCAAGGACGAACGAAACCCCAATTTGGGAAGAAGGGGTAGGAGCGATCGAACGTAGCCGCCATTAATTTCCTCTCGATCGATTAGGGCACGCGAATGAAAATGAAGGGGGATCGGGTCAAAGAACGTAAAGAGGGGGATTGGGTTTTTAAAATTTTTCACGGCCCAAAAAAAAAAGGTAAGGCCAAATAAGTAAAAAAAAAATAAAAAATAAAAAGAAAACTTTTATTTAAAGTCCTAAATTTCTTTTATCAATTTATAAATTAATTTTAATTCAAAATTTAAAAACTTCAAATAGAAGTTTGTGTCAATATTAATCGTTTAAATTGTTGATTATAATTGACGCAAAATACCGGGTTGTTACACAAGCCAACTTTAAATAATTACTACGATAATAGATTTGAAAAATACTTACTTCAGAATTTAAACATTTATAAATAATAAATTTTCTAAAACATGCTTTTTAAAACAACATTAAAACCTTTAACTTATATTTAAAAATTTATTTTGAAAACGTACTTGGCTATCCAGGGAAATATACTTCTCTTCACATCCTTTAAAAATAAATCACTATTTGTTTTTAAACAAATTTTCCCATTCCTTTAATAAATTCTCATTGTGAATTTATTCTTCAAATATCCACTGATATATTACTTCACCTTTATAAACCCAGTTTATAAATTCCAAAGTCTCACTTCTCTTTTGAAAATCCCGGTTTACACACTTAAATCAATCTCCAAATTTATTTCCAATTTACTTCACTTTTAAATAAATTTCTTTACTTATTCCATTTATTCCAAAATTCCTTTAACTTCAGATTTTATTTCTTCATTATGATTCAAAATCTTTTTAACTGAAAATACCAATTTCAAATTTCCTAAATTTCTTCTTTATCCGTTCAAATAAATCCAAACCTTGAATTTCAAAATAAATTTTTTGTTTCTGGAAATAATATCACTTGAGTTTAAAAATAAAATCACTTATTCCCATTTATTCCAATCTTATTTCCCGCACTTGGAATTTTATTTATCAGAATTCAAAAATCACCTTTTATTCTTTTCCAATTCATTTTTAATTTATTCAAATTTCTATGCTTATTTTACTCAAAATTCAATCTTTTATTTTCTTTCAGAAATCCCGTTTCTATAGATTTTAATAACTTGGTTCACCGAAATATTTTAAATCAACCATAGTATTAAACATTTCCAATTATCAATATAATTCATCACAGGATAGAAAATATTATATCACAGAATATTTTATCAAATCTAAATAATTTTGAGGAATCCAGTTGTATCCCTCCAACCTGTTTCCCTGCATCCACATTTGTTAGCACAATAAAATATCAATTCCACTTCGAGGTGGAATATCACGGTATATGGGTTTTAAATATAATATCATCCGCTATTATACGGCGCATAGGGTCTCATTCGCTATATATTGCGGGAAATCAATCACTCCAATATATACTATATACTACTATATATAATATAGCACATCAAATCAATTCAATCAGTTATTTAAATTTAACCATTTAAATTTAAATTAAACCCAGATGAGTGAGATTAACTCACCTTTGCCCCTTAAATTAGCAAATCCACTTCATTCTCGATTTGATTCCACGATTATTGACCTTGTATAAATATTAGATGATTTTATTAATATTTGGATCAATCGAACAATTAATTGCCATTCTATAATTTAATTAACTAATAAATTAATTTTTATCAGTATATAAAAATCTGCATATTATTCTCTGACAACTAAACAAATATTCTGTTTTAAACCTTACCATTTTTGTTTTATTTTTTTTCCATATATATACTTTCCTTAACCATATTGATATACAAATGTTCATAATATATTTATTTTTCCGTAAACAGTCAAAATAGGATTTTCTTTACTGTAAATTTTTTAATACATATATATTTGTAAAATTAGCAAATCTGGATTTAAAGTTCCTATATATATATATATATATGTATACATATACCTTACTTTTATTTTCTTTTAATAAAATATTTAACTAAAAATTTACTTTCAAAGCTAAATTAAATAAAATAACCTTACCGAACAAATCTACACAGCTACAAACATCTCATGTAACCACGATATGCGAGAATCCCTTGCCACGACTCGCATGCACCGCCGATTTACATCGCCGCTAACCACCATCCATTGCCTGACCATCGCGACGAGCAGCCAAACCTCGACACACCCTTCCTCGTCAGTGCGACCAACGCGGCTCGACAGTAAATCGAGTCTTTCCATAACTCAATTCGCCTTCAACTAAAGATACACAGTCGAACTCTGAGACTCCTCGCCTACGAAGATGCTTCCAGAAACCAAAAATCGAACGCGCTTCGCCCCTTATCGGAGGCTACACGATGACGCGAACAATTCGTGCTTCCCTTCCTTTTATTTGCGAAGTCGATTAGATTTCGAATTGAAGAGGATGGGAAAAGCAATATGTATTTTCGTTCGAACAAAACTTGAAGAGGGACGCCATTTCTTTTTTTTGATGCCGAGAGGGTTAGTAGCAGAAGGACAAGAAGCACGTTTATTTCTTTTCGTTCATTTTCTTCCGAACGAAGCCATCTTTTTTTTCTGGCTTTAGAAATAAAGAAGGAAACAAGGTCGAGATATTTGAATAAACTGTTGGATTGATTGAGTGAAAGAAAGGGAATGTTGCGTGAAGCAGTAGGCAAACAGTGATCTGAGTTATTAAGAAAGTTTTGATGCGAAAAAATACAGCTAAATGGTTGACCAAATATAAATTTAAATTTTAAATTCAAATTGTCTCGATAATTGCAACTCAAAATCTTGACCTCCTATAAAGGCATGCCACTAGGCATTTATAAAGTTATACCCCTATTCCAAACGCAAGTGGAAAAGGTTTCGAGTCCTAATTCAATCGTATAGAGAAGATAGCTTTTTGAACCTAGTTATTATATTAAATTTCGATTTAATATCAACGCGTTTACTTATCGTACGATCACACGACAACTTCAATGACTACGAAATTTGAAATCCAATAATAATGCAATATTACGGGTCAAATGGAACTGGTTTCATCACAATCTGAGACTGTGCCTCGGAAGGCTATTTTTTAAACATCGATTTAAATGATATAATTTCAAAACTTAACAAAACACTTCCAAATTCAATTTTAACACTTTTACTATCTTCAGTACTATCAATATAAATTTTACAAACCCTTAAATTATTTTTAACAGGCTTAAAACTCCAGATTCAACATTTTACCCAATTTCCAGTAATTAAATCCAATAATTAAATTTCCAAATAATAGTGATATTTGAATTCAAGTTAGAAACTAACTATGAAATATTTAAAATCGATTAAATATTCCAATTTCAAATAACCAAAAATTCCGGGTCGTCACATTCCTCCCCCCTTAAAAGAATTTCGTCCCCGAAATTGCCAGTTAAGAAGAATGGTCCAATACCCATTTACTTTTTTCCAAAACCAAAGAGTTTTATCAACTTGCCATAACATATCTTTTATTAAAGACCCACTATTACTGCAACCAACTTCCCAAAACCTTCCTTAGTTTCCAACAACATTATTTACTCCACTTATTCAAATTTAAATTTAAATCCAAATTTAAATTATCAAAACTTTCTCAAAAAATTTCTAACTCTCTAAATTTTGGAAATTTTTTGCCAGCGTCACCTTGCGCGGCTAGCTCGGCACAACTACAAAATGCATCTACGGGCCCCCAGATTTCAAAAGAAAATAAAAGCCAAGTGGCTAGACTAGAAAATCATCCAATTTCATACAGAAATTTAAATACATACCTTTGTCGAGCAAATTTCAATTTATCCTCTGAAATCGAAAATCCAAAATTCACTTTCCTGATCCTTTAGTTCCAACTAAACAATTAGTCTCAATTTCCATTTCCAAAATCCCTTATTTTAATTACAATTTGAAATCGTTTTGTCACTAACAAAAAGTTTTCAAAAAATTTCTAACTCCCAGAATTTTTGGAATATTTTGGCAGAGTCTCTTTTGTACGAACGAGCTTTTGCAATTTGACAAGAGATATAAATATATATACATCGACCCACACGGTCGGAAAAACAAAAACAGTTCATATTTTCTATTTTTATTGCATAGGCGTACCTTTGTTTAGCATTTTTAAGCAAGCGGCTTATTATTTTAGCCATTAGCGCGTCCAAATCCAGCCAAACGGCTTCCCGGTACCTGTACTTACTCAATTCAAATATGTAAGTGCCAAAATCATGTAACTTAACAATATTTTACATATTTAACTAGTAAACATACTAGTTTCTATAAGCAATGCTGGTTAAACAATATTTATAAGCAACTTATAGGGTTCCGACATTAATTTTAATTGTTTACAACCAATTCGTAAACAACTTCATTCAATTTAAATGGTTTACAACTCAATTGCTTACATTCAATTCATTTTTAAGCAAAACAAACTCATATTCACTTCAGTTGATCTTAAAATCAATTTATTTAATCTCTATCAACTCATAGAATTTTAATTACCTTTGTTTACGCCAAACGATAATTCATTCAATGCAATTAGATGATATCCATGTGAATAAATAATTACTTAAGTTTTATAACCAATTTAAAATGATTCCGACTCAATTTATATTTAATTCCTTCCATTTTAATTCATTCACAACCATTTTATTTAGCTCGACACATTCCATGCTTGCATACTACTAACCATTCCCAAATTAATTCAACCCAAGCTTTTATTTAATGGACTTCCATTCTTACTCAAAGTCGAGCTTCTAATTATTTTTAACTTAATTTAATTTACTTCAATTTATTCCTACTTCGAACTTAAGTTCACTTCCATTTAATTTGATTCTCATCTAAGCAAATTCGATTTAATTCAGTTAGCCATCCATTTTAATTTTAATTCACATTCTTAATTTATAAAAATAATATCCAAGCACAAATTTAACTCATTTATATTTGAATTGGATTTTATTTGCAACTCAAGTCGTTTCTATTATAGTCCAATTCCATTTTTTTTACAACATCTCCACTTATTTTAATTCATTATCAATCCAAGTCGAATTCTATTTATAATTCGAGTTTATTTTCACACTTCATTATTAGCTTACAATCCATTTTATTTAACCGAGTTAAATTTTATTAACATACTCTATCAAATAATTTGTTTAGCTAATTAGCTTACTTCCCACTTTTAAATCAATATTCGGTTTTATTACAAAAATCACTTTATTAAATTTCCTGAGTTCAATTTTTTTTCATAATTCCAGTTTGGATTTTCCTTCATTTTCCAAAATTCCAACACTTTTATTTCGGCTTATTTATTCCCTTTTTATATTTTTATAAGCTGCTCACATATTAATATTCATACTTCTCCATCCATTTACAGTAAATCACGTTGACATTTCACTTTTTAACTCGGAATCATGCATTTTATTTAGCCAAGTATATATTTTTATTCAATGGGTTTTCAATTCTTTTATAAGCCATCGAAATCTATTTATTCTCATTCAATCTTATTTAACTAAACTCCAGTTAAATCTAGCTACATACCATTCCTTTGAATTTTGTTAAGCAAGGACCTGATTTCATTTAATACCATCCCACACAATTCACTTTTATTTCATTTCAATTTTTTTCAACTTACTTCAAATCCAATTCATTATTATTAACTTTGCTTAAGTTAATTTAGTTTATTTCTCAATCAAATTTAATTTTCATTTTCGCATTCCAATCACATTCAAGATTTACTAATTATTTCTCCCAATCATCCATTAAATTTTCCATTCAAGCCGAAATCAATTAAACTTTCAACAATTTAATTACTTCACCATTATCCAAGTTAAATTTATTTTAACACTCTTCCTTTTTTTCACTTTTAAATTTTGATTACAACATTCACAAATCTTATTTTAAAAATCATCTCAATTTATAAGTTTATAACTTATCTCATCAGGATTTTCAATTCAAATAAGGATTCAGGATTTTTAAACACTCGGCTTTTGGTTTCAAATCATTTTAAAATTATCTCAAAATCACACTTCTCAAAATTTTAAACCAATCCTGGTTTTTATTCCCAACAAATTTCCTTTGAAATTTCAAAAACAAACTAATTCTTCTGACCAAATCAATTTGGCAGCAATACGTCACTTAGAAACTCGAAAATGAACATCGATGATGCTGCAGTCATCACCGAAATTATTTTCCAGCGACTGAAGTGAGTTCAATGCTATATCCCTTTCCAAAATTTATTTGAAACAATTTCCTTTCAGAAATACTTTTTAAAATAATAATGCTATTATTTTTCTTCAAAACACTTCCAAAATCTCTACGGTTTCAAATTTACAGATTTTAACTTAAATCAAATTTTAACTATAATTCTTTTGTATAATTTATGCTCATACAAATTTCCATTTGATTATACAAGTCATTCCAATTTTTATAATCTTACTTGTTTAAGTTATTATCATCCAAACATCAAGTTATAAAGCAATTTAAGAAAATATTTCTTTTATATCAAAATATATTTTTGGGTAAAATTATTTCATTCGCCCATCTTTAAAACAATACTATGTCAATTTATCGTGTCGGGTGTGTATAAACTCTTCTCGAATAGCGGCCAACTTACCCGATCAGAATTCATATTCCAGTCAACCAATAGGTCAACACAATATTAAAACAATTTACATTCACTAACAAATACGCGCTCATGTCTATTAATACACTCAGACTCATTCTAGAGTACTACGGACTCTATTTTCTATGAGTAATCCCCACCAGAGCCAAGGTTATCATCAACCTAAGCTCTGATACCACAATACCACGACCCGATTTTTCGACGCCCGAAAAACCGAACCATGAGGGTTAAAGAAGAAGAGGTAGAAGAAGAAAGTAGAAAACAACATCAGAATCTAACCATTGCAGCGGAATAAAATATAATAGATAACAAATGATCTTTACATAAAAGAAAAATATATCAGTTTTATACATACATCACCAGAGTACATCATCAGAGTTAAACAACATCAATAACATACATCTGGACAGTCATATAATCTTGTCCTCAAAACTGAATACACAACGGAATAATAATCAAGTACGAAAGTAAGTATCGCCATCTTGCTCGTCTCCTGAGCTCCACAACATTCTTTCCTGTATCCTATAATACTCGGTTTGACCCAAGCATTATAGTGAAATAACACCCGAGGCAGTATGGAATACCAGCGTGAGAAAACCACACTCAAATTGATTATTAAAGTTTCAAACTTCTTTGAAAACAAAAGCATCTCGTAAGACCACGCCATAAATAAATATGTCGGGTTTTTACCTTACGATAGCTAAAACACTTTTTATCAAATCCGTCTGATTTATAATAGTGTATATAGAAAGTAAAATAGAATCTAGCTAAGATGCTTGCATCTCACGTTTCAACAATAGTTGGGCACATTCAAAACCGTACAGGCGCGTAGGGAGAATGGATTTCCAACTAATGACTAGGCACTGGGGAATCACCTGTCATAGTACATTTCCTAGATCACCATACCGAGGATTACTCCCAATCCCCTGCTGCACAAGACCGGGACTACCCCTTACTGGATAATCCCCAGTAAGATCACCCCTTGGTTGGGATCAGCAACCGCACCACTAAGCCGAATAAAAAGAGACATCTAGACAGGGATGACCTCACCCTAATGGGTGCTACCCACTTAGCCTTGCTGCATAACCCTTGATTTTCAGTCATTCCCGGTTGATGAGGCTTGAGGCTAAGCGTTACCTTTTTCGAACACAACTTGTAGACTAACGATGTTCTGAAAGCATTCATCCATACAATTCAGTCTCGGGTTCGAACGGGACCAAAGGCACTACTCCTACTACATCCATTTTGGAATCATCCTCAGGATTAGTAGCGACTAGCCCTTGCACTTCACTGCTCCACCTTCGAATCCAAACTCGTCTTCCTCACGAAAACGTACAAACCGGATCAAAGTGGTTTTCGAGAAATTAATCTCGATCCCGGTCTCTTCGAAACGATCAGTTCATTGGCCAATATTGATAGTCGGTTATTTAACTATCAATTAATATTCACAACAACCATCAACAATAATAAATAATTTCTCCTGAATTATTTATTAACCGCAAAATATCTTTGCAAGATATATTTCCATTTTCAACCCTTTTTGAAAACAGTTTTCAAATCACGCTCTTCTCATGAAATGAATTTCCAAATATTTATTTCCACTGAAAACATCAAGCACAAAAACTTTAGATTTTTAAAATAATTTAAAACACTTTGTTATAAAATATACTCTAACATTTAGATTGAAAACTACTTCAATACTTTATAAAAAAAATATACTTCAGGAACATTTAAAATGAGGTTACTTTATAAAATATAAAACTAGATTTTCTCTTTTAAAACCAAAATACCAAGCCACCTTTAAATAATTACTACGATAATAGATTTGAAAAATACTTAATTCAGAATTTAAACATTTAGAAATAATAAATTTTCTAAAACATGCTTTTTAAAACAATATTAAAGCCTTTAACTTATATTTAAAAATTTACTTCGAAAACGTACTTGGCTATCCAAGGAAATATACTTCTCTTCACATCCTTTAAAAATAAATCACTATTTATTTTTAAACAAATTTTCCCATTCCTTTAATAAATTCTCATCGTGAATTTATTCTTCAAATATCCACTGATATATTACTTCACCTTTATAAACCCAGTTTATAAATTCCAAAGTCTCACTTCTCTTTTGAAAATCCCGGTTTTACACACTTAAATCAATCTCCAAATTTATTTCCAATTTACTTCACTTTTAAATAAATTTCCTTACTTACTCCATTTATTCCAAAATCCATTAACTTCAGATTTCATTTCTTCATTATGATTCAAAATCTTTTTAACTGAAAATACCAATTTCATATTTCCTAAATTTCTTCTTTATCCTTTCAAATAAATCCAAACCTTGAATTTCAAAATAAATTCTTTATTTCTGGAAATAATATCACTTGATTTTAAAAATAAAATCACTTATTCCCATTTAATCAAATCTTATTTCCCGCACTTGGAATTTTATTTATCAGAATTCAAAAATCACTTTTTATTCTTTTCCAATTCATTTTTAGTTTAGTCAAATTTCTATGCATATTTTACTCAAAATTCACTCTTTTATTTTCTTCCAGAAGTCCCATTTCTATAGATTTTGATAACTCGGTTCACCGAAATATTTTAAATCAACCATAGTATTCAACATTTCCAATTATCAATATAATTCATCACAGGATAGAAAATATCATATCACAGAATATTTCATCAAATCTAAATAATTTTGAGGAATCCAGTTGGATCCCTCCAACCTGTTTCCCTACATCCACAGTGTTAGCACAATAAAATACCAGTTCCACTTCGAGGTGGAATATCGTGGTATATGGGTTTTAAATATAATATCATCCGCTATTATGCGGTGCATAGGGTCTCATCCGCTATATAATGCGGGAAGTCAATCACTCCAATATATACTATATACTACTATATATAAAATAGCACATCAAATCAATTCAATCAATTATTTAAATTTAACCATTTAAATTTAAATTAAATCCAGATGAGTGAGATTAACTCACATTTGCTCCTTAAATTTGCAAATCCTCTTCATTCTCGATTTAATTCCACGATTATCGACCTTATATAAATATTAGATGATTTTATTAATATTTGGATCAATCAAACAATTAATTGCCATTCTATAATTTAATTAACTAATAAGTTACTAATTTTTTTCTGCATATGAAAATCTGCATATTATTCTCTGACTATTAAACAAAAATTATGCTTCAAACCTTCCTGTTTTTGTTTTGTTTTTTCCATATACATACTTTCCTTAACCTTATGCATATACAAATATTCATAATATATTTATTTTTGTGTACACAGATAAAACAGGATTTGCTTTACTGTAAATTTTTTAATACATATATATTTGTAAAATAAGCAAATCTGGATTTAAAGTTCCTATATATATATGTATACATATACCTTACTCCTATTTTCTTTTAATAAAATATTTAACTAAAAATTTACTTTCAAAACTAAATTAAATAAAATAACCTTACAGAACAAATCTACACAACTACCAACATCTCGTGTAACCACGACCTGTGAGCATCCCTTTCCATGACTCACCTGCACCGCCGATTTACATCTCCGCTAACCACCATCCATTGCCTGACCATCGCGACGAGCAGCCAAATCTCGACACACCCTTCCTTGTCAGTGCGACCAATGCAGCTCGACAGTAAATCGAGTCTTCCCATAACTCGATTCGCCTTCAACTAAAGATACACAGTCGAACTCTGAAACTCCTCGCCTACGAAGATGCTTCCAGAAACCCAAAAATTCGAACATGCTTCGCCCCCTATCGGAGGCTACACGACACCGCGAACAATTCGTGCTTCCCTTCCTTTTATTTGCGAAGTCGATTAGATTTTGAATTGAAGAGGATGGGAAAAGCAATATGTCTTTTCGTTCGAACGAAACTTGAAGAGGGACGCCATTTCTTTTTTTTGATGCCGAGAGGGTTAGTAGCAGAAGGACGAGAAGCACGCTTATTTCTTTTCGTTCATTTGCTTCTGAACGAAGCCATCTTTTTTCTGGCTTTAGAAATGAAGAAGGAAACAAGGTCGAGATATTTGAATAAACTGTTGGATTGATTGAGTGGAAGAAAGGGAATGTTGCATGAAGCAGTGGGCGAATAGTGATCTGAGTTATGGAGAAAGTTTTGATGCGAAAGAAATACTGCTGAATGGTTGACCAAATATAAATATAAATATAAATTTTTAATTCAAATTGTCTCGATAATTGCAACTCAAAATCTTGACCTCCTATCAAGGCATGCCGCTAGGCGCTTATAAGGTTATAACCCTATTTCGAACGCATGTGGAAAAGGTTTCGAGTCCTAATTCAATCGTATGGAGAAGATAGCTTTTTGAACCCAGTTATTATATTAAATTTCGATTTAATTTCAACGCGTTTACTTATCTTACGATCACACGACAACTCCAAAGACTACGAAATTTGAAATACGATAATAATACAATATTACGGATCAAATGGAACTGGTTTCGTCGCAATCCGAGACTGTGCCTCGGAAGTCTATTTTTGAAACATCGATTCAAACGATATACTTTTAAAACTTAAGAAAACACTTCCAAATTCAATTTTAACATTTTTACTATCTTCAGTACTATCAATATAAATTTTACAAACCCTTAAATTATTTTTAATAGGCTTAAAACTCCAGATTCAACATTTTAGCCAATTTCCAGTAATTAAATCCAATAATTAAATTTCCAAATAATAGTGATATTTGAATTGAAGTTAGAAACTAACTATGAAATATTTAAAATCGATTAAATATTCCGATTTCAAACAACCAAAAATTCCAGGTCGTCACAACATACTTTTCATTTATTTCCAATTTATTCATACCAAGTTATTTCTTATCAGTTTATATTTATTTTATTCAGTTTATTTAACATTTATTATTTATATAGCTTGATTAATATAAATAATCATTCATGGATCTTTTCGCTTAAGTTTCTTAACTCTTTAAATTACCTTCATTTCCTTATATAGTGTCATTGAATTTCTTTCTATTTTTTGAATCATTTCAACATTTCTGAAGTTATAGTTATTTAATTAATATAGTATTCACTTTTACCATTCACTTCAAATATAATTAGCTTCAAACCTTAACTTAAGTTTATAATCATTTACTTATAGTATTCACTGTCCTATTAAATTTAATTACTAGTATCTAAAATTATTAACTTAAGTTTATAACATTTTTGTAACATTAGAATTCTTACTTATAGAAATAATTCCATTTGATCACTTTCACTACTTAAGTTTTACTGGTGTAATATTCTATCACATATCCTGTTTAACATAACAACTTTTTAAACATATCTGGTAAGTTATATGTATGTTTTAAGAATGTAATTGAATGTTACGCAAGTCTATCTTATTACTTTTAGTTACGAAAATGTTCTACATTTTCTACATTTCATATCTTTTTAATTTATAGGTGACAACCTTCAATTTCTATACATTTCATTATCACTTAACTATTAATTTCATTTTTTTCATTTTAGAAGCTACCAATTATTAAAATATTCAAGACATCGTTCATTATAATACTTAAAATTTCTAATTTATAAAAACTTAAGAACTAAATACCGAGTTTTGCTTTTCAAATCGTTTCAAAACACACACACTCGCACACACACATATATTCATATCTTTTATATATCATATCGTATTCAGAAATTAAAGTTTATTCATCAAAATTAATATGGAGTAAAACTACTATGGTGGTTTTCCAACTTTGAAACTCGAAAATAAATATCGATGATGCGATGATCAGCGAAATTATTTTCCAACAACAGAGAGGGGAGTACGGAACTTATTTCCTTCCAAAATTCCTTTAAAACATTTATTTCAAATCACACTGAAATATTTATATTAGAAATTACTTCCAAATCATGCTAATATCATTTTCCAAAATCTTTTGAAAGCAATTTTTTAAAAATGCTGGAACTTAAGTTCTCAAATTTAAATTTATATTGATTTTATTTGTAAATTCTAAAATTTCACTTCCTAACAAACAAACATCTCATATCCAACTATATCATTTATAAAATTATTCTTTTATTTACAAAATATAATACTAGACAAAATTATTTCATTTACGTATATTTCAAAACAATATTGTGTTGGTTTGCCCTACTATGTGTTTAGAAATCCCTATTGATGTCATAGCGTCCTATATACCGATCGGAATTTATAAATACTAAACATAACAAACTAACACAGTACAAAAACCTTTTATACACTAACAAATACGCTCATATATATACACTCAGCGACTCCTTCTAGGGTATTACTACCCTATTTCTAATGAGTCAGACCCCACAAAGCTAAGGTTATTGCTAAACCTCGCTCTGATACCAACTGTAACAACTCACCTTTTTGAACGGTTTAAATCGGTAACAAACCACACATGTCAAACTCAAACCATTTAAAAGGAAGGACTGTTATGGGGTAAATAAGAAAAGCAGAGAAAGAAAGGAAAACAAACACAGAATCTCACAACGGAATGACAAGATATAATAATCAAATAAATAGTTCATGAAGCTATTTTAAAAATAATATTTGATCAAATTTTACAATACAGATCGAATTTACATAAAACTAGAGGGTTACCCATATCCCCCTTAACACATTTTTATATATTCCTGCAGTCTATATAGTACCGTAATTCCTCCGTAAACTGGAGGGTTATCAAAAGGCACTCCATAGGTACGGTACAAACCAAACTCGTAGAAGGTGCGATGAAGCATGTGACAAGGTATGTGAGGCAATGCCCCGAATAGGATACTACCATTTTACAGATCCGAATCGGTGGTAATGCATAGCAGCTACTACCGCCCACCAGGGAACATACTCCCATAATCAAAATCAAGGGTGGCCACCAAATCAATCACAAAGTTATAATATGGCATCGAAGAAGCATGTCTGATCAGAGGTGCGACCTCAGTTGGCCCGGCATTGCTCATGTTTTAGTCACATCAAGCCGACTCACGAGACTCAGGTCTACGCTAGTACCTCATACAGAATCGTTCTCCAGACCTCCCTACTTCATTCTGGAATCTCCACCACGTAACAATTGTCAAAGTGGTTTTGGGTATTGGCAGAGAGTATGGCAATATCCGATCCTGGTCTCTTTCAATTCAAATCCTCATTTAAAACCATTTAATAGATATCAATCTCAAATCCATGTTTTAATTAAAAATTTAAAACATTTCAATTTCTTAGATTTCAAAGTTTAAATGTCCAAGCATTTCAGTAACTTAATTTCGATAAATTTCGTTCATATTTCACAATTCAACTTTGAAATTTCAATTAATTTCTTTAATAATTCCTTTAAACCAATTCCAACTTGAACATTTAAAGCTTGGATTTCGAAAATAACTCAGTTTATATAAATCAAATTTTATTTCAAAATACCATTTAACCGAATTCAAAAATTTAAGGATTTAAAATCATTTGATTTAACCAGTCTGGTGTCTGTATATAATTTTCTACCCTATGGTCAAGTGATACGGACATACATCATTTCAATTCGCAAGAAATTTAAAATTTACGGGTATATATCATTTCAATCCGCAATCCTAAATTAACATTCAAAATCCATAAAATTGCTTGGGTTTGTCATTTCAACCCATAACGATTTTTCCCTAATCTATAGAAAGTTTGGTTATGTATCATTTCAACCCATAGGGATTTTCTAGCAATAATTAAGGGAACTTGCAGTGTTATAACAATATAAAAATATAATATTTAGTCATCCAATATCAACAATCAAAAATTCATCACAATCACCATTTAGATCAATAAATAAATACATTATTTAACTGATTCTCATCAATATGTATTCAATTGACAATTAAATTCAATATTTAATTTAATGACAATTAAGTGCAATAAAAGTCATATATAGTTGGAACGATAACTTAAATACCAAACATTAACCAATCAATTTCTAATCACATCATAAATTTAAATCAACTAAGATAAGACAATTTAGTTGTTGTAAGTGGGTTAAAACACTCCCTTTTGATTTCAAATCCAAAATAAAGGCCCAAATTCAACAGTCTCAGAATTCATTTAGACCAGTTCCAAAATGTTTGGAATTTCAATACGATCGCAACGGAACAAACAACGGGTGAATCCAACCTCGTATGTAAAAGTTATTGAGATTAGAAGTTATACGATTTATGATATAAAATCTCTAAAATAATAATAAAATTGACATGCGTCTCCTGCCTTCTCCCTCAATCGATCGCGACTTGCAGTAACCCAAAACCCGACCGAAACCTCATCTTTGACCACTCCATATGAACAGCTCTGACCACTAGAAGTGTAACGACCCGGATTTTTCGACGATAAATTTTGAATATTTAAATGGTCCTAAATATTGAATTTTAAGTATAATATTGATTTTGAATATGAAAATTTGGGTTTTTATTGTACAATAAATTCAAAATCTAAATACTGCGATTTATTGAATAAATTAATTATTGAATTTTATAGTTGAATATTGGTTAAATTTTTGTATCTTGAATTTTAGGCTCGATAAAAATAATTTAATGGCTTGTAAAATTTATATTAGTAAAAATGAGGATAATAAAAGTTTTTAGATTGAATTTAAAAAAAAGGATTGTTCAGTCTTAAAAATATATCGTTTAAATTGACATTTAAAAATAGCTTTTCGGGGCACAGTCTCAGAATTCGACGAAACTAGATCCATTGGATCATGATATTGTATTATTATCGGATTTCAAATATCGTAGTGTTTGGAGTTATTTTTTTGGCCATGCTAGATATAAATGCACTGAAATTTACAATGAAATCAATATAAAAATTGAGTCCAAAAAGCTATCATCTCCATCCGATCGAACCAGGACTTGAAACCTTTTCCATTATGTTTGGAATAGGGGTATAACATTATGAACACCTAGCGGCATGCCTCTATAGGAGGTCAAGATTTTAAGTTATGCAATAGGGATGATTTGAAAATTTAATATATATATATATATATATATATATATATATATATATATATATAGGATGTTGACCAATCAAGATATATTCACATCAGCTTTATTCATATCAACTTTTCCTTCTTCTCAAAACACTGTAGACATCTTCAAACACACCTCATATCCTATCCATCATTTCCCTCCCTTCATTTCATAATAGCCGACAAAAAGAAATCAAGCAGGAAGAAATGGTACATGAAGTTCGAAACCAATATCCACTCCTCAGTTCAAAAAAAATCGCGTACGCTTTTCTAATCCCCTTCAATTTGAAAATCAAATTTATATAAAAATGGAATTCGTCATTCAAAAAAAAAATCAAAGTCAAATGCGGATATTTTCGAGAGGCCTAGAACATCGGAGAAGTCGCGGCACATTTGGGGTAGAGGTTGCATGCGCGCGGTAGGCGAGGCGACACATGTCGAGGCCGGCGGTGCCGATAGAGTGCGGTGGTGCGTGCACGTGGGTGGTTCATCTCGTGTGAAGCTCGGCCGTGGTCAGAGAAGGGGGAGTTGCTGCGTGGGGACTGAGCGACAGTGTCGTCGGTGGGTGGAGTGTAGGGGAGAGGCCGATGTTTTATGTGCTCGGCGTCGGTGGGCGTGGTTAACTGAAGCTGCGATGCTGGGCGGCGTCGCGCTGATGCTCGGGTACGGTGGTAGGTAGATTGCAGTCGTGCAGGCTGTTGTTCGTTCGAATGAGGTAGTTAAAGTTTTAATTATCTTTAGTGAAAGTTAAAATAGTGAATATATGTATATTTGTTAATATAAGTCGTAAAATTTCATACGAGGTTATATCAAGCGGAATCATTCGTATGGGAATTTGAAGCTGCAAATTCTATGTGAGAGAATTTAAATTGGAACGATTATCAAACTCCAATTAAAATAGTAAATTAAGATTGTAAATTACTTATGATTTTTATACAACACCATCACATATCAATTAAAATAGTAAATTACTTATAATTCGCCTCCAATAAGAGCAGGTTTTGGTATGTTCGCTACACCAATTTCACATTAGTTGGTGCTTCTTCTCTTAAAGTGTGGACTTCAACAATTACGAGTTTAAGATCATCTTATGATTAATTTTTTTAGATATGGTCAGTCTTTCCGTACGAGTTTGCATTGGCAACAAGATGACCAATGTCAAGGGTAATACCCTAAATTATCATAGTGATTAGAAAAGAAGGAGTATGACATAAGTAGAATTTTTAGTGACTTGGTATAGTTAAGAGAATAAAGTTTGACTACAGAAAAAAAGTTTCTTACAGTGAACATTTGAGTATGTTAATAAATTAAACATGAATAAATTAAAATTGCTTTAGTAATGAGTCAATCACACAATCAAAGCATATAAGAAAATTACTAGTACAACTGCATAACTGTAGAAAACCGACCGTTAGATATTTTTCTATAAAAATTGTAATTTTTATCAATTTTAATTGAACATACAAGAATCACTTAATAGGGTGTTTGATTGTTGTTTTCAAATAGAAAATATGGGATATTGTCCAAATTTGTACATATGTCATGCTCTTATTAGTTGTCTTTATAAACATAGACTGTTGTAAAAAATGCGATATGTTAGGGTGCCTTCAGATTATGATACATTTTACAAGAATACTTGTTTTGGTTATGGTTATATAAACATGCATAAGGTCACAAATTTATTTGCTGAATATGTACGTGGAAAGTGTTTACAACTTTGAACATCATCATTCACGATTATTTAGTATCAAATGGCATAGATGAAGCTTTCAAAATGCCAATATATTGATCAGAAAGGGATATATGCATTACTTTTCACAAAACCAAAGGGTAAAATAGATCAAGAATGATTTCCTATTACTTTATTATTATAGGAAACATGATTTGACCGTAGTCCGTTTTCATGAATCAAAGAATGCAGCATTACTCATTATCTAAATTTTGATTTCACTATGGAAATGTGTGAGCGAATACATTGGAAGATATCTTTCAATATTACTGCGTATGAAAACATCATATAGCATAAGTATGGTTTTGTACACTAGGCTTGCAAAATGAAACCATTTACTCAAAAATGGTAGCATTGCATTTCACAAAAAAGAATTACATGTAATTTAATATCTAGTTTGGAGACATATACATCTAATCATCATATGTCTTCTGGTATTATTGAACCTAGAGCAGCACAGCGAAAAATTCCATCTGTTATTTAAGAGCAAAACAACTATCATATCGATTCCATTTCAGGTCAATAACTTTGAAAATGGACTATTTATATAGTAAGCGGCAAACGATATATACAGACATGTGATAAACTGATTTTACGAGAATTAGAATCTGCCTAACCCTCATCACCATAAAAAAGCTACCAATTTCTAACAGAGATTCATTTACACATCACTATGTCCCCTATAAAACAAATACAGGCATAGCAACAATGCACAGCAGCTATTATCTGATATTCGGATCATCGGCTATTTGTAAAGATGACAAAATTCATACTTCACAATTAATGACTCTTCTCCATAAACCATATAAAAACTACACTAAGAACAACCAAAAAGAAAAATAGCTAACATTAACACACCTCTAATGGAAATGAAAATACTGACCTACATCAATCTCTTTTAGTCCCACATGGAAATGTAGAACGCACGGAGCACTTACAAATAGAAAACGCAACTGAAAACAATATCGTGTCTCCCAAAGAACTAAATTGAGTGCAACCAGTGAAAAAATTCCAGAGTAAACAAGCGAATTTTATGTCAAAAGGAAACTGCTCCTACTGATATGACATAAAATGTAAATAAAACTCAATTCAACAAAGGAGAATAATTACATGAGGGATTCAATATACAAGTAGTGAAAAAAAATAATGATTAAGACTTCTTAAACACAACTTTACCCGATGATATTAAGCCAGATTTAATCATAGAAGAGGTTGCAGAATTCACAAATGATCAGCTGTAAAAGCATGAAACTATTCGAGGTAAGAGTGAGTATGTAAGCATTCAAGAGGGAAATCAATGATTACATATTTACTATATATGGATGACTTAATGATATTTGGTAAAGCAAGCATTAAAAATGCAAGTACAATATGCAGCATTTTTTAGTCATCTATAAAATCATACAGGCCTAAGAATGAATAAGATTAAATCCAGTGCATATATATCAACAATTATGCACTGAGGAATACTGAAATACAAGTGGTGCAAAACGAAGAGGTTTGCTTACCCATGAAATATCCTGATGTTAATCAACAATTCATATTTTTCTAGAACATACCCCTCATCTCTTATTCTGTAAAACATCTCCTCAATCATAGCATCTATATCAACCGATCTTGATTGAGATCTCATTACAAATTCATGTACCTCCCTTCTTATTTCTATCATGTTGCATCATGGGGGTTTTCTTATATTTTTCTTTGCCATTAATTCTCTTAATTTGTTGCTCTCATCCTAGCTTCTTGTAGATGCGTATAAGTTTAATAACAAAACATACGTTCCTCTGTTTTTAAGACCAAGCTCTTGTAATTTGCTTGCCATTTTCTCAGTTACCTTGATGTTTTTAAGTACTCCATAAGCACTTAATAGACTAATCAAAACGAAGTAATCTGGATTCATCGACATATTGTTAATCAACTCTTATGCTTCATTTATTCAACCTGCATGATCTAGTAAATCCAGCATGCATCCATAGTGCTCCATGATAGGGGTAACCTTGTAAACATTTGAAAAATCTTGAAGTAAAATTTGCTATTATCAATCAACCCAGCATGGCTACAAGCAGTTAGAACATCAATAAAAGTGACCGCATCTAGTTTAATTTCTTCGTTTTGCATCTTTCTCTGAAATTCATTCAATGCTCTTTCCCTGTCCCTAGAGGTTGCTAATCATACAATA
This sequence comes from Allium cepa, assembly GCA_030765085.1. Classification (NCBI taxonomy): domain Eukaryota; kingdom Viridiplantae; phylum Streptophyta; class Magnoliopsida; order Asparagales; family Amaryllidaceae; genus Allium; species Allium cepa. Next base: position 444,365,873 of record CM060932.1, read on the forward strand.
AGGTTGTCTATGTGACGACCCGAACTCGATGCTCGACAAACGACATCGAAATCCATATCGTCGGAGCTTGCAACAACACTAGATGAAAAACTACACAACGGAAATATATCGACATTTGCAAAATCCTCAAGAGAATCCAACACTGCAACTCCAAACCAAAACTCTAAAGCCAAAGCTCTAAACTTCAAGCTCGAACCATCATTAAGCTAAACTGAAGCAAATGCGATCCTGAACGCGATTGCCAACCAAAAACTTCAAAGATCCAAAGATTGAAGAAGTTTCCCAAATGCTACCAAAACCAAAGACTTCGAAGGCTATCGAATCTACACCTACTATTTGATTATCTGAAAAACCCAACTCTAGACTGGCCGTGTGGAGAATTATTGGCACCCAGAGTTTAGGAAGGGAACAGCAAACTCCAGGTCAGTCATGGGACTGGTGTGAGCAAACAAAAGCAATTTTATATTCAAAACAAAGAACAAAAGAATTTTTAAAACATTGAAATCTGCAATGCTTTTTGGAAAATGAAACTACCATAAGGCTTCCCGGCACACACACCATCCAATCGCACACTTGGGGAAGATTTCTCCTTATGATAGTCAAACATGCTTACTACGCAAAATCCTTTTGATATTATTATTAGTGCATAGTGGAAAACATTTCGAAAGTATAATATTAATCTTAACCAGCATAGGTACCATTATATTATGCCAGCTATAACTACTACCTAAGGTGGCAGCTTATACAATTGCAATCGTAAAGGGCTCGTATTGTTTGATTGGATTTCCAACAAATGGCCAGGCCAAGGAACTTCCCATTGCCACATGGGTATGCCTCTGGAGGGACGCCCCAAGAACCTACCCGGATCTCTACCAACACAAGGCTAGTTTACTCCCTGCCCGGGAGTAACACCTAAGATATGCCATCCCCGGTCATTTGCGACCTTTATCCAAGGATCCTCAACCACCAAGCAACATCACACAGTAATAAATTTACAGTGTCCACATGAGTTAAGTATCCGAGCACCATATCATGATACCACCCTTTTCCAGAAGAAATGGACATACACTAGGGGCACGACCCCTGCAACCTTGTTGCATCTTTCCTGTTTCGACCATTTCTGAGGTATGAGGTCTGATGCAGTCTCATTCACAAAGCTACGCTTTTCACAAAGCCATGCTTTGATCAACAAATGATCAGAAGCACTTCGTATGCCAAATTACCAAATTGGGAATGTATCACCAGTAACCATCAACTACATAACCTCTGAGCTCGTACGTCTCAGAGAAGGGAATTAAGCTTAGGGAATAAATCTCCGCCACCAAACAGAAATGTATTTGATAGAAACCAGCTTTACATCTCAAAGTGTAACGTCAGACACACATCCATACAAGTCTGTTCCGGGTTCGAATAGAACTGAAGGCACTTCCGAAGAAGCCCTTGCAATCCGGGCATTCACAATCCCGATCGGACTCCCCATCACATATGGAGATCTCTATACCGTAGCTACTCAGTGCAGAGTCATTCGACGGGTTATCCTTTCATTCTCGAAGACATCCGGTCTTCACCGACGGTCTTCAAATGCTATCCATAACGTCATATCATTATTCAAAATGGGTTATATGACACAAGGTCCTCTCCCGGCCAAACCGAATAATGAGCGCAATATTTAAAACATATGAATATTGAGATTTTAGTCAAGTCACAACTTTAAAACCCAAAACCTTTCAAATGGTTTAAACAAATTACCATTTCTAAATCTTTAAACAAAAAGAGTCCCTCCACAAAGTTCACCCATTTTTCACAAAGATTAATTCACAGATTTCAAAATAATTTCCATTTCAAATCTTTTATAAAAAGGGTACACCTTTAAGATTCCTTTTCGATTTGAAAACAAAGTATACAAATCTTTTACAAAGATTCATTCATAATCTTTCAAAACAATTTCCCTTTCAAATTGGATTAACTCGTCTAATCTTTAAATCAAAGATTTAATCCATAGTTTTCAAAACCATTTACAAAGAATCATTCATAACTTGGAAAACAATTTTCACTTCAAACTTGAAATCTTTTCAACACAAATTGGAAATTCTTTCCTTGTATGAAAGCTTTTATTATTTTAAAACAAATAGTTTTTCATTTTGGAAAAATCCGATTACATTTATACAAGTTAAAGCCCTTGGGTTAAATTCAAATTCCTAAAACAATACTTTTAAAATGGTTTAATACCCATATAAAACACATTTATAACTTGTATAACATTTTTAAACCATAATTTCCAATCATGCAATTCATTTTCAAATTTTGAATTCAAATTCAAATCAAATTATTTAAATTTTAAAACTTTATCAAGTTATTCAAAATATCTTTCATCTTCAAAACTTCTTTTCAAAAGCTTTTTACATTTAACCCAAATCCATTTCCAAAACCATTTGGATTCAAAATCCAACTTTAAAACCATTTCAAAAATCTGTGACTTAACCAATTTCTCGTGCAATCCATATTTGTGTGTGTATAGTGTGGTCCAAAGGTTTTACACAATGGTACAACATCATCAATCATCACAGATTCAAGCACAGTAATTATAGATAAGCGGTGTATCTCTATAACGCTTATCTTCCATTCACAGATCCTTCGATAAATAATATACATTTACCACAGATAAATATATTACATTCATCCCAGCTTGAATTAAAACAATTCATATAACAAAGCATCACACAGCAGAGATATCAAACAATTCAAAGCAGTTTAAACAATTCAAACATCCATAAGTAAGGTTAATTGATCATTTAATTAATTGGAACCAGATTAATCACCAATCCTGGTTGATTAACATTAGTTAATTACAATTTATATTAATTAATTACCCCTCAATTATTTATTAATTAACCTTAATTAATGAATTAATCAACCTTTAATTATTAAAGAGTTATTTCCTATTATTTAGTAATTAGCCTTTAATTAATAATTAATCATCTTTAATTAATAAATAAATCAATCTTTAATCATTAAATAATTAATCCCTGATTATTTAATTATTCTATAATTAGTTATCCTTAATTAATTAATAAATTAATTAACGTTTAATTAATTACTACTTAATTAATTAGAAAAAACTAATCATTCTCTAATTAATTAATCATTAAGTAAATAATCCTTAATTATCCCTTAATTAATTATTCTTTAGTTACATGATTAATCACTTAAATCATTAAATTAATTTACCTTAATTACTTTTATTAAGTAATTGACTTTAAGTATTTAATTTCCTTTAAAAAATAAATTAACTTAGACTTTAAATGCTAATTAACAATTAGAACATTTGTAATATTACTAAGTTTATTTAAAATAAACATTAAAAATAAAGGTTATGTATATTTTTAAACATCTTAAAGCTTGGTAAATTTAAAACAATTTTATTAGAAAACCTTATTAACCAATTTAAAACTTGGATAACATCTAATATTTAATAATTGGTTTTAACAAAATTTATTTTCAATAAACTTGATTTTCTTTTACAATTTGAAACTGTTTTTGCATCAAATCAAATAACCCGAGCAAAACTCGTTCTACCCGAGCTTGACCCAGAGCCAACCCAGATTCCATCTGCTTCGAGAAAAACGATTGTTTTCTCGTGCTTGAACCCGAGCGCATTATCGTCTTCCCAAACTTAAACAATTCCAACAATCCAAGTGTGCACCGTGCACATGCACAGTCATCACGATGATCTTCGATCGATGCTGCAACCTTTGACGAATCGACATCAACTACCCTCAACCACCAAAGCACCCAGAAACTCGAAATATTGACGAAATCACAATCGAGCTTTGTAACCCAACTGACATTAAAACTTGATCACCTGAAACCCCTTCATTTTGCCGCCTCTGGCCGCCGTAGACCCTACGAACACGACCACAGATTCGTCCCAATTGCTTCAACGACAACACCCGATGAACATTGTCGACCAAACTGGGTTATTAAACCCTAAATCCACGTCAATCGATCGCCACGACGCATTGCAAAATCCTTTAATATTTTTCCGTTGATCAATATCCACCAGGCTATCATCGATGTTGAGCACGATCCCTAGTTCAACGTTGATCGTCAGAGTTTTACGAAAATAAAATTCCTGTTTGACAAACAATTTCTTCCGATTTACTAAACTAAAAATTGTGAAATAATTCTCTAAATTCATCATTTCATAAATCAAAACTGGTTATGTAATCGAAACTTGAAATTAAAATATTAAATTTTCCTGCTTTTTTCCTTTCCTTTTCAAACCTTTACTGTAAATATTATTTTTTGAATAATTACTGGGAATAAAAACCTGAAATAAATTTTAAAAACAATATTGCAGTCTTATGATCATTTTCTATTTGTGTCAAAATCTAAAATTCTTTAATGGCCTTAAGTTTGAGCTTCAACAGAGTATAACATGTGTATGTATATACATATATTTAGACATGAAAACACATAGGACAGTAAAACATTTTGCACAGCAACTCAAAGCATTCGTCACAACATCAAACACATAACCAGATTCAACTTAAAAACTGACTAATTTTCTTAACTGGAATGAAGACAGAGGACAGGAAATACTTTTGAAACATGGAACCTAATATTTGATTTTCTAAAGACTGGGAAACTTCTTTGATCTGTTATCTTGAGCTGAGATTCGACTTGATTTGATCTTGATTCTGAAGCCTATCCATGCATTGACTTAAATTTGCATGCTTTTATTTCTTGAATTGCCCAATGTTTAACAGAGGAGCAAAATCTGTAATTGGTTCCAGATTGATTGCTGAGATGATTTGATCTTACTTTTGTTTTGATGCTCTTTTCTTTTAGTTTGATTTCAGAACTTGATTGATGTCAAGTTGCCATTTGAACCTGCATGCTTGAACTTGGGTTGAAAAATGTTTGTAGGGTGTTTATTTGAGTTTGAGAAATGTTACAGGCTTGTATTTTTGGTTTGGAAATGAATTACAGGGTTTTAGTTTTGGACTTGAAAAATGTTTATAGTGTTTTGATTTTGGTTTGAGGAGAGTTTACAGGTTTTTTTTTTTCTTGTGGATTTCTGGTTGCATTTGAACTTGTTACAGGCTTGAGAATAATGGTTACAGGGTTTGATTCATATTTTGTTTGATTTAGAGATGATTTTTCTTTCTTTTTTTACTGGTTTCAGACTTTGGATATGGAAGATGAGAGGATATTTTAGAAACCTAGTTTCTTTAATTTATGTTATTTGTAAATTTAAAAGTCTTTAAGTAAACAAATATGCCACTTGCAATTATTGTTAACACTTGTATTTTGCATGTAATCTTAACATTACAAATGTTCATATGAAACATTTTGTGTTTATATCCTTAATTTAAATTATTTTGTAAATTTCGTTTTAAACCTTATTTTTAATAAATTTATAAATCATGTTTTACAATTTAAAAGAAAACGGTTTTGTGACGACCCGACTTTCTACTCCCAGAAAATCGCATCATCTTGAAGAAAGAAAGGGATAGAAGAAGAAAAGAAAGAGAAAGAAAGAAACAACAACATCAGAGAACTCCCAGCAGAACGAATAAAATATAATATATTTCATAAAATATTACATAGTATCTCATTACATCAGAGTACACAACTTAAACAACAGATAATAGACAGTTATAAACTTCTGTCTAACTATACAACTCAAGATACAAGAGAAACAGATATAACAAACACAACGGAACCATAATATATTTACACGTCGAAGCCTCCTGCTCCATATCTCCTCCAGAATTCGTCAAGCTAACCTGATCCACTTGACTACTCATACATAATATGAGTACCCAAGAGTTTAATAAAACAGAAAATAAACACTCGGGTCAGACAGGGGTCTGGTGTGAGTAAACGGTTAAAATTGCTTAACTTTAGAAAAACCTTTGAAAGAAAAGGTATCACGTAAGACTTCCCACACATAAACATGGAAAAGTTTTTACCTTACGCTAACCAAAACATTTGATAGGAATCCATTGATATTATAATAGTGTCTAGGATTTTCAAGTAAATAAGAAATAGCCGAAATTGTTACATCTATTAAATTCCAGCTACTAGCCACAAAAGTAGGTAATACAATCAAAACCGTAGGGTCTCGTAGGGAAAATGGGTTTCCATCAATGGCAGGGCTACTGGGGTACCGCCCGTCCCAGTACGTGGCCTAGATCAACGTACCAAGGAGTACGCCCGCTCCCCTGCAACACAAGGCCGGAACCATCCCTTACTGGACAGTCCCGAACAAGACCACCCCGTAGTTGGCGCGACCAACCACACACTAAGCCGAAATATAAAGGGACCTCTAGACAGGGGTAAATCTCACTCTCAAGTGGGGGCTACCCACGAAGCCTTGCTGCACCTCCCCTGTTTTAGCCATTCCCGGTTGATGAGGCTTGAGGTTACGATTACCTTTATAGAACACATTTATCTTAGAATGCTCATCGTCCACCTGACGATGTTCTTAAAGCATTCAATCCATACAAGTTCATTCCGGGTTCGAACGAAACCGAAGGCACTATCTCGTTGCACTCATTATTGGAATCACCCTCAGAGTCAACGACCATAGCCCTTGCACTCTGATTCACCATCTCGAATCTATAAGCACTATTCCGTCAACTCATTACGGAATCACATACAGAGTTATACTGACGTATAGCCCTTACACCTCGAGTCTTCACTTGCTCCACCTGGATACACGACCTAACGTTTAATTGGAATCGATGTGGTTTTCGGATATACTTAAGGTTAACGACCAGGTGGAGCAAGGCTTATACTTGAATATAACGACCTAACGTATAGCCCTTATACTTAAGGTTTTAAACAATTTAAACTTATATTCAGGATGATATATAAACAGATAGATGAATCATATTATTACAATAGATAATTCATATCAATATTCATCTTCACAAAGCAGCATATCATATAACAAAGATATCCAATATCAACCAGTATCAACCAATATCAAACATTCAATATCAACCAATCATCCAATATCAATCTTCAAATATTGATTATTCAATATCAATCCATTAACCAACATTAATCAATCAACCCATATTAATCAATCATCCAAACAGAATTGATTACCTCCTAATCAATTTGATTACCATAATCCTTCTTCATTCATTATTATTCCAAAAATATTTACCATCTCTAATGATTTTCCTTAATTACTCTTCCTTGATTAATTATATTTAATTACGTTCAAGTAATTATCCTTAACCATATACAGTAATTAACCCTTTAATTACTATCATTAATTATAATAATTAATGATCCTACATAAATTAATTAACTATAATTAATTACATTAATTCTTAATTAATTGCAATTAATTAATCATATTTAAATTACTTATATTAATCAACCTTGATTAATATCATTAATCATATTAATTAATGATCCTTATTAATTAATTATACTTTAATTAATTAACCAATTAACTTATAACTAATCAACTCATTAATTCATAATTAGTAATTAACAATTTGTAATTATTTATTTTAATTAATGAACTTCTTAATTAATTAATTTCTAATTATATTAATCCTTAATTAATTAATTCAATTAATTAATCTTTAGTTACTTCATTAAGTAATTATTAAACAATTAAATAAATAAATCCTTAATTAATTACTTTATTAATTAATTTCAATTTGAATTAATTACACTTAGTAATTAACCTTAAGTTAAATTCATTAATTAATTAATCACATGGATTATTTAACTAAATAATTAAGTAATTAACTCTTAATTACTTACATAAGTAATTATCTCTAATTACTTTCATTAATGAATCTTAATTACTTTCTTAAATAATTAATTCCATTATTAAATAATCCTTAACCCTTTAATTAATTACTTCATAATTAATTATCTTTAAAACAATTATATTAATCAATTCTTTAATTGATATTATTAAGTGATTAACCAATAATCACTTCAACTAATTACTCCATGAGTAATTACCATTAATTACTTCCATAAGTAATTAATTTTCTTAATTACATTCAACAATTAATCATTAATTACTTTATTAAGTAATTACACTTAATTAATTCATAATTAAGTGATTATTAAAAATTAAATAAATAATTAACTAATTATTTAAAATTAATTAAACAATTAATTAATTAACTTCTTATATTTTAAAAATTCTTAATTAATTAAGAAAACATTATTCTTAATTAAACTTTACTTATTAACAAATCTAAATAATTACGTATTCTTAAATTCTCACAATTTTAATCTTAATCATCATAATTTAATCATTTGCATTTATTAAATTTTAATAACCTTAAAAACAATCTATTTTATTGGTTAGAACATTTTAACCTTACCCTTATCTGAAAACAAAACATTTAGAAATCAAATTGGAAATTTAAAACACTTTAAATTATCCAATTTGAACTTATTTATTTTAAAATAATTTGTAAAACTCTGTTATTAAACATTACTTAACAATTTACTTAGGAACCTTGTTTAATATTTTAAATTCAAACATTCGCTTTAAAATTAACATTCAAATTAAATGAAGTTAATTACCTTGAAAGATTCATTTTAAAACAATTGTAAATTTTAAAATAACTTCGGTTAATATTTTTTTAAAAGTTTGATTTATATTTAATTCAAAGTAACATGTTTGAACTTGTTTTCCTTTATAAACTTGTCTACACTATAATGCTTACTTCCATTATTCAAACACAAGTCGAATTTGCACTAATCATCATTACAGACTTAACCACAAATCACCTTCCAACCCAACCCGAGACAAACACCCCACAACCTCGTGCCTACCCCGAAGCAATACCCCACTCCACTTCCTTCTAGTAGATCCCGCGACCCACACGAATGTCTCCCCGAGCCCCAACTCATCTTCTCCAAATGAATTTTCCCATGCACACACGTCCACTCGTGTACGTGTCCACGCAACTCCGGCTGCCAACGATGAACGCGCCGACCCACTACGGTCACGAATTCACTTGCGAGCACGATCCCAAACCCAGATCCACCAAACAATACGCGAGTCGAAATTTCGTACTCGAGCTCGAAATACTGCAGATTCACTCGAACCCCAAAACTCCATTGCCGACGAAATCCTCGCCGATGAACCCTGCCGTTCCCTCCATAGCACCGCCTCTTCACGAGCTCCTCCTTCCCTCATGCGCGAACACTTCCGTTCCTACGGTCGCGATGAAATTCCCTCAACAGTAAAGCCAAATAAAAGCAAGCTTAAACCCTACTTGACCCAAATTCAAACATCACAGCCATTATAAAAATTCTTTGATATTTTTCCCTAAATCAACAATCAACAAACAAACCTCGATCCAAATTCCATACCGATTCAATGTATGGATAATCAGTAATTTCCAAAAACCTTTTTTTCAAACAAAACCAAATTCCTAATCAAATTGTCAACTAAATTTTTTGATGTTAACACCTAAATTCATTATTTACTGTCATGATTACAATCATGTAAGCCAAATCCAAAATTAAATAAGTTGTTTTATCATGTATTTTAGGATTTGCCACTGCATTTCTTGATTCCCGGAAAAATTCAAATCTATACCTATTGAAGCTAATTTTAAACTTTAATTTGGGAATAATCAAACATAAAATGTTTGAATTTCTGATCTTATTAAAGACCAGTTGAGTGAGTTTGGATTTTTGATCAAAATTATAATTTACAGAACCAAGAACAGTGGTGAATAAATATACAGACATGCACACATGCATCTCACATAAATTCAGAAATAATTCATACAAATTCAAGTTAAAGAAACTCAATGCAAGACAATATCATCACATGCATGACAGTTAAAAACCAAATCAAACTGTTTTTAAAGAATATTTACTCACCTTATTTTTATAGTCAGAGCAGGTTTTCAATTTAAATTTCCAGGCTTCCAATTGATGTTGAAAAAGCTTTGAATAAGAAATCCTACTACATGCTGTTGAATTGAAGTTGAACTTGATTCTTATGCAAGTTGTTGAACTCTCTATAGAAATGCAGGTTGAACTCCATTTTAAATTTGTAGGTTGAATTTGATTTCAGATTTGCTCTTTATTTTTGGTTTTAATGTCTGGTTTTGGAAAAAGATTTTTGTTTTGCCATTAATATTCAGCTGAAGATAGAAAATAAGAATTTGACGAGGAAGGGAAAAGTGTTTGTGAGGAAACTAGTTTCTTCTAAAAATTTTATTAAAAATTAAAATTAATATGTTGCCACTTGTTGTAAATTTGCACAAATGTCATTTAATTTGTTTAATAGCTTTACATGTGTGTTAAAGATGCCTTATCATGTTTACACATGTTATTAAGTATTTTAATTAAAATTTTTATTTAGTTTTAAATGTAAATATAACCTTACCTTTTTAATTTACTTTATTACTAAATACTTATATGTGTAGATATAATTTTACTTTAAAGAAAGTATTATAAAACTAATTACAATACAAATAAATCTTATATATGTAATTTAAAATCTAAACATCTATATTTATACAACCATTTTAAATTTAAAACACTTTAAAGAAAAGAAAAAGAAAACTTTGATTAAATCCTTTATAAACTATCATATTAAAAATAAATATCCATCTTATATTTGAAAACAAATAAATTAAACTAAATTAACTTTTGAAAACATTGATTCTAAAACAAAGCTTCAATCTACAATATTCATTATAAATTATCAATGGATTAAATAAATTTCAAAATAACTCAAATTATAACATATACGTACATATATATTACAATTTGAAAATTCATCTTTAAATTGAAACAAAAGATCTCCTATTCACAATATATATCAATTATATATATATTATAAATAGAATAAAATTTATTAGCTTTGACAAACAAATCTTATCAATATTGCCAGATTAAATATTCATTAACCTTTAAAAGATTAAATTAGCCAATTTAAATTAAAATTATAAAGAAAATTATCAAATCAATTAAATTATTAACATAGATTATTAAATTCTTATTGCCCAAAATTCCGGGTCGTTACAGGTTTAATACTAATGTATATATTTATACTTTCAAGGAATTGATTCAAAAAAATCTAATTATACTTTAAATAAAAATCACACATATGTAAATTATAAAATTTATCTTTTAAACAACTTTTAAACTTTTACTATATTTTAAACATTAAAATTAATATTTTAAATATAACTTTATATCATATTTCTTATTTAAATAAATACATTTCCTTTATTAATCATTTATATAACTTTTAAAGAAAAATGGTTCTTTAAAATTTAATTACACATGAATAAATACATTAGAGTTTCATTATTAATTAGCTTTTGGAAAAATTTGTTTTATTATATTCAAAATATCATTTTCAAATATAAATGCATATTCAATAAAATTAGAAACAAATTCTCATTAGCTTAAAAATAAAAAATTTAAATCCAATTTATTTCTAATATATTTATTATTGAGTTTTCAATTTCAAATTTCAATTAAAAATCAATACATATGTAAACAACTAATATTTTATTTTGGAAAAACTCAATTTAATTTACAATTTAATTTCAAAAATTAATTTAATTATCAATTTAACTTGGCTAAAACCTGGGAATGTTACAGTCTAAGTCATTAAATCTTTTGTGTTCATTTTATCGAACATTCCAAAAGCAAAATCTATGCATCCACATTTGGCATACATGTCTACTAAGTAAGTCCCAAGAACAACATCGACTTTAATGTTCTTTCTTTTTATGTACAAATGCAACCATTTTCCAAGCTCTAGAGCACTGAAATGTACACAAGCTAGAACCAAACTTGCCATAGTAACCTTATAACTATCCATACCTTGAAGCTGCATTTCATGAAATAGATGCAATGCTTCTTCATAATGGTTGTTCCCAATATGTTCCTTAATCCTTATATTCCAACAAAACTAGTTTTTGATAGGAATTTCATCGAACGATTTTCTAGCAAATGGCACATGTCACTTGTAATAAGCATCCAAAAGCGCCGCCGACAACACCATACTAAATTTAATGTTTTCATTCTTGATATAACTGTTAACTTTTAAGACTATTTCCAAATCTTTAGATCTAGTAAATGCAGTCAATGTGTTAACCAAAACAATCTCATTTGGCTCAACTCCTCTACTCGTAACCATTTCATGGTAACCCTCTAAGGAACTATTCGGGTTATTCCATTTTGTATATGTTGCTACGAGAGTAACCCATGAAACCACACTTCTCTAAGGCATACCATCAAGAACCTTGCATGTGCAATCTAAGCTACCACAATCAGCATAAATATTCAAACAAATCTAAGAAACAAATAAGTTACATGCTTAAATTAAGGTAAAAAATCATAAATCCAATATCTAGGGTTTTGGTAAGTTTTACAATAGAGGGGAGTATAATGATGAGAAAATGAAATCATGATTTAAAGAGAACCTTGTTTGTTTGATTGAGTTGGGTTTGGATTATGGGAATTCGAAATCAGAATAAATAATAACAAAGATTAGGATAATGATGAGAAGAAAATAGGTTTGACTGCAGACAACGATAGGAATTTGAAATAGACCGAGATGAAATAGACAATACCGGAGGAAATTTTTTGGAGGAACTATACGAAATTGTGGAGCTTATTCTTTGGACTTCAGAGAATTTAGTTTTGGCTAGCGAAAGTAAACCAACCTCCCTAACAGTCGGTTTGATTAAACAACGCTTAAATACAGAAAGCATCAATCAAAGAAAAATTAACAGATTTGAGCACAACAAAACTCAAATAGCAACTAATGAGAAATAATTCAGTAGAAAGGGACAATAGCATCAACAAAGAGTAACTGACTAATTTTTTTTTATAAATCAAGAATAATTAATTTAATATATATAATTTACTCATATATTTCAGTCTCAAAATGTTTCAAAAAAGTTAACTAATCTTTAGTTTAGATCAGAGAATTACTTAAGAAGCTAGAGAAAATTGACCCAAAAATAACTGTACTAGAGAGCACAGGGGTTAGGGCAACTTGTTGAACTTGACAAACTATGCCTTAATTGGTGAAGAAACCTTTTATTGCCTCCAAAATTAGCCAAACTCCATTCAAGTCGCTAAACGTGCTTGGTAGCCCGCTTTTTAAAAATTAATTGAACTAAAATATCCTCTATTGAATTTCTACCTTATTTTATTTATTTTGAATGTCTTTTGCCACCATATAAGGTGTGTATTTGGATTTTGAAATAACCACATAGTGTGAATATGTGGTTTAGATACCTATGACGCACTGGACCTATAAGGTTAAATGGCTTACCTCTAGACGACCTATGGGTTTAAAATATTTACCTCGTACAAACTCTACATAGTGGTCAAAAATAAAAGAAAAAATATAAGGTAGAAATCTAGGAGGGACATTTTAATCTAATTAAGTGCTAAAAATTTATGGAGGGCTACTTAGCATATCTATGGATTTGAGTAGAATTTTCAGTCTGCTCATTATATTCAAACCTACATATATGTTGAGTGGCTCCCATAAATTTTTAAACACTTAATTAGACTGTAATTTCTCTCCAAGATTTTCGACTTATAATTTTTTTAAGTTTTAGACCATCACGTAGAATGTCTACGAGTTAATCCTTTTTGCCCTATATGTGAACTACAAGGTAAGCCTTTTAACCTAATATGTTAAATTCATAGTATGTACCTAAAGCACACATTCGCACTATGTAATTATTTTTGTATTTACGTAGGCTCCCTACGTGGTGGTCGGGAACATTTTAAAAAATATTATGAGGTTGAAATTCAGGGAGGTCATTTTAGTCCAATTATTATTTTTAATTTTTTTAAGGGGCTACTCAGTACATTATGGGTTTGAAGTTTGAATATAATTTTCCTAATTCATACCCACCCATGTCTGTCAAACGTTTGAAATTATATCCTAATACCAATTTTCAACAACCTTTTCACGTCTACAATATTCACTAAATCATAACTAGTTTTGAACAAAAATTTGAAAAGGTCATTTTTTTCTGAAAACTTGCCCTTTTGCTGCAAATATTGCAAATATCATGTTATAAAAATTTTCCTCGCTTTTGCCAATTTCAAAAGTAATTTCTATAATATTTGCAAATAGTTGTGGTTTTTTGCAAATATTTACAATTCAAACAACAAATTTCACGAAATGTCAAGTTGAAGTTTTTTCATCGATTGTATCATTTTTTTGAATTGAGATATATATGAGGTGAAAAATGAACCAAAGAAATGAGTGGTATTACTTTTTCATTTTAGATGATTTTCGATTATTTGCGCACGCTTTAATAAATAAAGATGTAAATAATAAGCTATTAAGAGTGATATTTTGTAGCAACCTGCATTTTCGACCATCGAAAATCGACATTAATACATCTACGGATCCACATGCCAAGCATTCAAGTCCAAAAAAGACAGACTGTTACGGGAAAAGAAAGAGAAAGAACAAAATCTTACATCGTGACAAGTAATATATAATGTACAACATATCTTTACAAAGAGAAAACTGTAATATACATACATCAAACTAGAGTACATAATCACCATCATCATCATGGATAGTTATAACAACCTATCCTCACAAATGCTGATAAATATAAACAATTCCACATAGTAGAAATAAAAATATACGTGAATACGTCTTGGAAGAATTCAGCTCGTTTCTCGAAGCTCCAAAGCATCCAAACTGAATCAAAAAATATGCTCGGTTTGACCCAAGCATTATAAGAAAAATAATTCCTAGATCACTCTGGCAAATCTACATGAGAAACACACCTCAAATTTGATTTTAATTTTATAAAGCCTTTCAAAAATAAAAATATTTCGTAAGACCATGCCACGCATAAATATGGACGGGTTTTTACCTTACGATAGCCAATGCATTCCATAGGAAATCTTATGATATTATCATATTATCTGGGGTTTAAAGTAAATATTGAATATAGCCAAAATTGTTACATTAATTAAATTCTAGCATAATAGGTATACAACTAAGTCCGCATGATGCTTATTTGAGAATGGATTTCGATAATAGCTAGATTAGAGACCAACTTCATATAGTACACCTCTAGATAAAATGCACCAAAGGCTACAAAGGCATTTGCCCCTCTACCAACACAGGACCGGCCTAACCCTTACTGGATAGAACCAAATATATCATAACCCTAGTTGCTTTTCAACCTTCATCAAGAGCTTCCATGCACAACTAAATCCATAATATAATGATCTAGAAGGGTGATGAAACACCTTAACGGATGCGATCTACATAGCCCTTCCGCATCTACTCTATTTTAGCTATTTCCCGTGTAGTGAGGCTTAAGCCAACGCTTTTACCTCTTCTCCTAGCAAATTCTACTTGGAATGCTAACATTGTCCTTTAAGTAATACTACAGTTCCGATATTCATCCATACAAGTTCGCTCTGGGTCTGAACAAAATCAAAGGCGCTACTTCCATTTGAATGCTTATGTCGGTTCGAAGTGGTTTTTGGATAACCTATCTGATCTCGGTCTCTCCGAACCGACAATGATAGTTTAAAACTGGCTAAGTTTGATAGTCAGTTATTTAACTATCAAATAAAAATAACAATCAAATTAGGGATTTATTTCCATAGTAAAACCAACATTGGTTAAGCGCATAAGCAACCACTACCCCTTTGATCAATCCTTTCATTAATTAAAATCACTTTTAAATACTAGTATCAAAATACTTTTACAAAGATATATTCACAAATCTTTTGTACTTCGTTCAATACTTGAAAAAGTATCCATATACTTATCTCAACGGTATAAGTATATTCAAAGCACTACACTTTCCCTACTTAGAAAATGTATTTATATATTATCTCAATAGTACAAGTATATTCCCAAAATATTATGAAAAATTTTCTTATTTCAAAATCATATCAAAAGGATTGAAAAAAATATTGTTTAAAAAATGGAGATAAGGATAAACCTAAACGCTATTCCTTCGGTGTTAAGCATGGAATGAATGTCCACCCCATTAAAATTAAGAAGGTAAATTTGAGGAAATCCAATATCAATTTATTTTATAAATTTCTTCAATAAATTCTTTTCAATAAATCACTTTCATTTATGAACATCTCCTTTACTAAAATTCTTAATCCATTTATAAAACTCTTAAATCTCCAAATTTATTTACAAAACTCTTTTATAAATATCCAAAGCCATTTATAAAACTCTTTTACAAATATTTAAAATCATTTATAAAACTTCTTTTATAAATATCCAAAATCATTTATAAAACTTCTTTCCAAATTCCAAGATCTCTTTTCAAGTTATAAAACTCTCGTATTAATCTCTAAATTTTTTTATAAAACCCTTCTATAAGTAAAAGCTCTAAATTCATTTTAGAATTCCTTTCATAAAATATCATTTATAAATTCCTTTATATATATACATACCATAATGACAGCCTCTTATTATAAATTTCCAAACATATTGCAACTCCTTACAAATTCCAAATTCATTTATAGCTTCGTTTATAAATTTAATGGAGTTACAAAATCCATTTTTATAAAACAAAAACTCTAAATATAACCACAACTCCAATATATAATTATAAAATCTCTTATACTTTCGGGAACTGGGTCATTCCATATATTTCCAAAAATTCACATTGAAATTATTTATTCTAATTTATCATAATGATATTGATTTCCTTTTCATTTATAGGATACTGCTTATAAATCTCCTATAAATCTATAGTATACCATTTATTAATCTGTTCTTTTACTTTCAGCATTTTATATAATTGGATTTCACAAATATCCATTTATAAAATATCTCTACCTTCCTTTAAACATAAGATCTCCCTTTATAAAATGATAATTATTTTAATTTCCTTTTTAAAATTAACAATTATTATTAAAATATTCTTCAATAAAGACAAAAATTTCCAAAATAATTATTAAAACCATTATATATATGTATTTAAAAGAATAATTAAAGAAGTTGAATTAAAATAGAAAAGTACCAAAACTAATTTTCTAAAATAAAAGATCAAAGAAACCCTAAGGTCAATTTCAAATCATTTTCCAAACCAAAAGACATTTCCAAAATCAAACATTACTTAATATTATTTTGGAAATGCCATATTGAGGCTAATTGTTACAATAGCACTTAATAAATGCTATTACTTCCTTTTTTCACTAAAAAGGTTTAACTTTTCACAATTTTCAATATCACATCCAATATGACCACACAGTTAATTTCAGCATTTAACAATCTATTAATAAGAATATACTAAAATAAAACAACAAAAATATAACTAGAAATTTATAACCAAAACTTCAAGAAATCCGAATTTCTCTTCAAATTTTCCTGTATTTCAACTTTAAATACTAATTGCTTTTCAAAGCGGATATTTTAACCAATCAGCCAATAATTTCAACCAAACATAAACTATAAAATTTTATCTACTGCATGATATACCGATTTATCCAAAGAGGTGTGTTTAACTAAACAAAATTTCAGTTATCACCGAGGCATTCTGGTTTCGTATAAAATCAAATGGCGTTCAATTTTAGTGCAACATTCTAAGAGCTTCAATACCAACCAATCCAATTCCAAGATGTAGTTAGCATTATTACAAATCCAATGTGACTGATCACGTACGATTTGGACCTTGTATGAACAAGGTATTAGGTTTAATAAGATTCTCGAATTAGATATATAATAATTCACTTAATTACCTAATTAACAACTAATTACCCTTCCTAATCCACGTTAGCCCTAATCCCTTCATTCCAAAATCCCTAGCTGCTAATTTTAAAAAACCTTTCGTTGTTTTACCAACCACCGCTGTCGTAAGGCCCCAACCGCTGTAGCAGTTCGATCACGACACTCGAAGCCTCTGACAAACTGAACGACCCAAGAATCACCCTCCACCATCATCTCTATTGCCTAGACAAACCTATAACCCAAAAGCGCTAACGGTCACGTTATTACCAGATTTCGATCATCTTCGACCGAACTATAGCGATCCAATCATCCATGGAGTTCCCCTTCCCTGCACCTTTTCTTAGTTGGGGTCGAGGTCTAATTCAGCCTCAGCTGGTCATAATGGAAGATGGCCATTGGATGAGGGAGTATTAAATGGGGGCAAGGTTGCCATTATGGGTTCAGGCAAAAGAAGAGCAAATGATGTCCTTATGTGGTAACCCGATCAACACTATTCATGCCTAGAAATTTATGAACACCAATCGAGGCATGCTCACTAACGTTCCTAACCAAATACTTCTATTCCCAAATCAATGGAACTAATTTCGAAAGCTAATTCTATCATATACAAAAGTTATCTTTTTGAATCGCTTGATTTACGAACCAAACTAGAGCTCCTAACTCGAAACCAAAATGTTAGAATATATCAATTCTCATACTCATTCTGGCTCACTCGAACCTTCTGGACCCAATGGAATTAATCCCAAGTCCTAAAAGTTCCCTCTACAAAAATCGAGTTTTCCAGCTCATTGATAAGATAAATCAATTGAATATTTAAATATCCCAGAATTTAAATATTCAAAGAAGCCTAAAAATACGGGTTGTTACATATTTCTTGTAGTTTGACTCGTTCTTTTGTGGTGATTCCAAAAGTTTCATATATTTATAGGGATAGTTTGGCTAAAGTCTCTACTAAGTTTTAGAGTACGTCTCCTTGCCAAAAAAGTATGTAAATTAGGTCTCTAGAATTAAGTTACTGAATAATTGCAGACATTTATACAATCATATCCAAAAATTACAGACATTTCCGTAATTATTCACTGAAAAATTGTGAAAATTTCCACAATATTCACCAAAAATTTATAGACATTTCTACAATTTTTCGAAAAATTGCAGAAATTTCCTCAATTATTCACAAAAAAATTGCGTAAGTTTCCATAATTATTCACTGAATAATTGTAGAAATTTATGTAATTTTTGGATATAATTGCATAAAGGTCTGCAATTATTTACTGAATAATTGCATAAATGTATGTAACTATTTAGTAATTAAATTTTAGGGATTTACAATCTTTTTTGGAGAGAAGTTTTCATGTACTAAGTTTTTTAAGGACCTGAACCTAATATTCACTTTATATTTTGTATATTTAATTGTAGTAGACAAGTGTCTATTCTCATTCTTAAGTATTACATATTTGTTACCATTTGTAATTGTGTAACATTGTAAAAAACCATCATAAATTTACATGTCCATGATTATTCAACTATGAATAGATAATGATACATATGAAATCATATCCAATCCATGGACGTAGACCATCTTTAAAATTAAGTAAGATAAAAAATCATTTAAGATTTAAAGGAGAGATTGAGAATCTTATCTCATTCACCTTTTGCTTTGTAGACATTAAAATTATTAATTCTCGTTAATTAGATTTATGGATAAGGAATAATAAATTTATACTTTATTAACAATTATGAAATTAATATTAGTGTATATATACACTTTTAAGATTATAAAAAAACCATCGTAAGTTTATTTTTCCATGATTATTCTACTCTGAATATATAAGTATAATATGAAATCATATCTAATCCACCTAGTCCATCTTTTAAATAAAGTAAGATCATAAATCATTTAAGATTTAAAGGAAAGATTAAGAATCTTATCTCATTCACTTTTTGCTTTATAGACATTAAAAGCGTTAATTCTCATTAATTAGACATATGGATAAAGATTAAATTAATACTTCATTGACAATTATTAATTTAATACTAGCCTATAAATACACTTTGGTATGATGTGTGAAGAAACAAAAATAATTTAAGATGAATTCATATGCTTTTTTAAGTGTTACACTTCTATGTCTATATGTAATTGTGCTAGTTTCGACATCACATGTGGTTGGTAAGTTTCCATTATGATATTACTATTTAATCACATATAAAATAATATTGTGATCATAACTTTACAACTTCGTTTTTATGCAATAATTTCATATTGTTATATATATTTATTTTGTATATGTAACATATTTCATTGGTGGAGATTTTGACAATGCAAAGATTTCATCATCACACTGCTTTGATGATGCATGGTGTGAAGATAGAAAATGTCATGATAATTGCATCAAAATGAAATATCATGGAGGTGGTAGCTGTGCCAATCCTGGGAAAAATGCTGAATGTTGTTGTAACAACTGATTTCACTAAATAAAATAAAATCAAGGGCATGTAACTTGAAATAGTACAATAATAAACTCAAATTATGTGATATGAATCATCCTTGAAGTAATTGTTTTTTTTTGCTTTTTTACATATGTGTCGTATCATGATTTACCTAAAATTATAAACACAGAAAACCGAATTTACACCTAAATAATTTTAAAACCAATCAAGTGTTGTAATGTTTACTATTGTAACAGATTTACATAATTTTATTTTATACGATGTAGCGATACTCATAAATATGACTGGAATCAATAATTACTTATGTCAAATCATTATGGACATTTCTATTTTGTCTCCATATTTTACTTTCCCTGGCAAAAATGTAGTAATTTTCTTTGTAGGAAAATTTTCATCTTTTGCAATAAAAAGTCTGACAATTGGTAATCAAAATTCATATGTTTTAAAGCTAAAGTTTGACATCCTCCGTAATTGTCAAATAGCATAATAATTTATGTAACGCAAGTAAAAATTTAAATTTTAAAATAAAATATACTTGATTAAAGTTTAGATTCATGCATTTATTATTAATTTTTGAAACCCATATGCTTAATTTAACAAAATATTTATGATTCAAATTTATCACCACCCTTAAAATCCAAATATCTTTTCTTTACCCTTATTATACTTTGTGTATATTTTATTTGACTAATTTTGATTGATCATAATGATAACTCATTGAGTTTTTAATTTAATTTTATGTTTTTAGCTTTCTTCATAAGTTTAACCGAACAAAGAAACATAATGAAAAGTAATATGAATATCTAGGTCAAAATTGAGACAAGTGAGAAAAAGGTCGATTATAGCAATCATCTCGATGATGTAATATGACATAGTGATGCAAATTCGTTGGTCAAGGCAATATTGTTTGATTGGTAAATGCTATTTGATTAAACCAGTGAGTTTAGAGATTACATCTTGTAATTATTTAAGGACATTAGTAAAGTTTTGAGTGGAGACTGAGCTATGGATGACTAATAATGTAGTGTTGCAAAAGAAATGCATGTGTACAAAATATGATTTCTTAAAAGGAATCTTAATGAAATATCAATGTTGGAATTCATTGATATTTTCTTTATGAAAGGGAGTTGATTGGACTGTTTAATTTTATCTCATACTTATAGAGATCATATAATAAGAGATTTTATCTTTCTTTCATAAAATGAGGGAAAATGAATAAACATTTAATAAAATGATCGAAAGGCCAATGAATGTGTTAATGATTTTTGCATAGCCATTTGTTCATATAAAGTAATAAATTATACAGTAAACCATAAGTAATATGTAATGGTGTTGTAGAATTTTGCTATAGTTTAAATGTGTAGCAAAACAGCAGAGAAATTTACCAGGTGTTTGTCAAATTTTGTAACAAATTGATGCTTATGCATAATATTCAAATTTTCCATTAGATTCTCTAGAATTTATTTTGTAAGAGAAAATTTAGTTTGATAAAAACAATAGTATAAATGACACACACTCTATATGGGACTCATAATAATTGTTACAAACGGGACGCGACCCACGACCAGAGACAAAAAATTACAATTAGAAATACAAATGCCTAAGTTAATTATTATCATCATAACATTAGTTAAATGCATACATAAAGTCCAGAGAAAAGTTTGTGATATAAACAGGTGAAGTGCACATCACAACTAATTGGTAGTATACGGGTGAAAATGCCATGATGAATTATCGAGGCAGACAGTCTAGTAGAGGGTGAATTCGCTAAGAAGATTTATCAACATACAACCCTATAGGGACTAATCAAAGAGAGTATGATATAGCACTCTCATAAGGTAATGTAGAAATCCCATACCTTGTAAAATGACCGATTTGAATTTATAACAAAATGCAACTCGTAATTAAAATGGATCGAATATGATATTCTAGTTGATTAAATTTGCAAATGTATAGGTTATATTGAATAGTGTCGTAACTTGCGTGTTGTCATTGATTTGTGAAAATGGAAATTGGGGAACTTGAATGGTGTGAAAGACCTTGTGTGTAACTTTTATGCCCCATATAACATGACACACACATTCATTTTTCTTATGGTATGGTTATTTTTAGCTAGATATTTAGCCCGACTTAGGTTATGTTTTTAGAGATCTCCTCGGTTTAGACTGAGGTTTTATTCGAGGATGATTTGAATTTCCCATTTTTAGGTCATATCGTACAATATCAAGATTGTCGGAGACTGTAATACTGTGTATAAGTTTAGAGTTGTGGTTTATTTGGAGCTGCATGGACGTTACCTTTCTACTAGTATTAGAGGAACTGTTAGAGTCATACAGTGGTGAGAATAATCGTGTAACCTGCCTCTAAGCTGTAGAGCTATGTTTCTTTGTATGTTAATTATGTTGCAAATAGTTGACTATGGTTATGATAGGGCATCATCGTTATGGGGTAGTTTGTTTATAGTCTGCCTAGTTGATGATGTTGTATATATGATGTATTTAGAATTGACATCCAATTATATATAAATTTTGTTATGTATATATAAATATCTTTTATTCCATTATATATGAGACCTTTATTGTGTTTCTGATATATGATCTGTGAGAAATGCGGATTACAGATCTTAAGGCTAAGATTAACACTAGAGGGGGGGGTGAATAGTGTTAATCAAGAATGACTAAATCTTTTTAATTTATGTTAATTTAGATACAAAAGTATGCAATATACAGACACAGGTACGATCACAGAAACAATCACAGATGCAGAAATAAAATAAAAGCAGTAAAGGAAAGAACACACCGGATTTTATATTGGTTCGGAGTTACCCTACATCCAGTCCCGCAACACAAGTACGGATTTCCTTTCAAAAGCAATTGTACAATTACACCCTCGGTTTCAAGGCTACGAGGTACACCCTCTAGAATTTCGATCCTGTGGGTAGAGATACTTAATTTCCGGGCCACATGTTTACCCAATTGATTTACCAACGCTACAATCACACCTTTTCCCTTTTGATTGATTTCCAAGGTGGCAATCACACCTTTTCCCTTTTGATTGATTTCCAAGGTGGCAATCACACCTTTTCTCACTTAATAGATTACAAAAAAGTCTATAACTCTGAATAGCACTGAGAATCTTATAGAGATAGTGATAGAGAATCAAACTAGAAGTAATCGAGTATGATTCAATGTTGATTTCTGCAGAGTAATGATAAGAATATGTATTAAGAAATGAGGAAGAAGAAGAGGAGCGAAAACCAGAAAAAAGTGATTGAAAATTCATTGAAACTGACCCCTATTTATAGAAGAACAACAGCCATGGCCATTTATGAAGAGTTAAGGCAAATAGACACTTCTTTTGAAATTTGAATTTTTGAA
This sequence comes from Allium cepa, assembly GCA_030765085.1. Classification (NCBI taxonomy): domain Eukaryota; kingdom Viridiplantae; phylum Streptophyta; class Magnoliopsida; order Asparagales; family Amaryllidaceae; genus Allium; species Allium cepa. Next base: position 444,389,435 of record CM060932.1, read on the forward strand.
TCAAACTGTCACCATGTCAACATGATCATGCTAGGCATGTCGACATCCCAAAGGATTTTTTGGTGTTTTTGATTTTCTTTGAAAATAACCTTTATCTTATATAAAAACTATTTTAAACTTTATAAATATACTTGATTATAGTTAAAATTCATAAGTAAATATAAAGAATAATATATATAGATTTTAACTATAATTTTATATTTAAATCTAAGATAAATATTTAAAAGTTAAATATATTATTTAAAAAGATAGTTTAAAATCAGAAGTAATTTAAATTTGAAAATAAAGATGTTTTTGAGGCTAAAATTATTTAAAATCAAGATCGAGGGTTTTGAATCTTTTAAAAGGAATGTTTTGAAAACAGGATATAATTTTGAAAAATCATTTGAATAAAAGTTAGCGGATATAAAAAATGTTCCACTAGATTTTTCGTGGGTTCCATCCTACTTAGGGTTCCATCCCTTTAACGGGGTCGTAGTGGATTCCATTCCACGAATAAATTGGATTTTAAGATGCCAGTGCTATTCTACGAGTTTTAACAAAAATTCCTAAAAAATACTTATCCTTGAAATCTTAAACTCTTGATAGTGTCGATACTCATGAGTCTTTTATCTTGATATTTCATCTTGATATCTTGAATCTCTATACTGTACAGTCTTCATTCTTAGTACCTGCATGGTTAAATCCTACATATACATATATATCTAAACTTATAATGTTAGTATTTATATTTTATAATCTATTCTAAGGTTGTTGTCATCAAAATCATCATCTCACAGACTAATAATCTCCCCCTTTTTGATGATGACAACCTTTGTTTATAAAATATTATTTCTATTCTTATAACTCCGCCTAAAACTAACAACCCCCCCTTAATCTATACCTAACTACCCTATTTTATATTTCTCCCCCTTTATCATCAAAAAAAACGTAGTCCCCCTTATTCTTAGACTTCAGTATCTGCATTAATAAACTATAAAACGGAATATATAGAATAGAAAATAATTATACTTCTAAGCATGATAACTAATTTAAAGATTGTATACGTTTCAATGTATATATATATGTTTTACACACCAATCTTCAAATCAATAAGAAATCAATCCACACAAAGTATCAATTCAAGCCAAATCAATTCAAATAATCAAACAAAGTAAACAAATAATCAAACGTTACGTGGAACTTCCACCCATCATTCTTCTCCAAAGATTGGGTCTGCCTTAATAGCATCCCAATTATCATTGTCATTGGTAAGAGAGACAGGAGGATGTGCTTCGTTATCATCCTTGTGCAGAGAGTAGATCATCCATCATATCGCATCGAAGTGCCCTTCTTGCTCCTTTATCATTTGCATTTGACTTAATTCTAAATGACGCTGGTTTCATAGAATAAATGAGAGAATATTCTTGAACCAATTAAGAGTTTCTTCAAGATTTTCGGATAAATTGTGAATAGGATTAGCCATAGCTGAATTTGTGAAAGAAATGGAGGATATAGATGATAAGAAATAAATTTCAGTGAAGAATTCTGGAAGAAACAGGTATATATAGGTGTAGAAATTTGTTTGAATTGAATAGACATGTGGTAGTTATTCAAATTTTAAATTCAAAATCAATTGCCATTTTCTGACCAGTAAATGTTGACATAGTCACATAGGGGATGTCGACAAGGGTTAGCGAAATGTTATGACTAATTTGATTTTGTGAATAGTTGTGTGTGTGTACATATAATATACTAACATTTATTCTAGAGATAAGATACGGTAGATAACACAAAGGAAATTTCATTTCATTGCATACTACGATAATACAATGATTAAGACACAACAAACTACATAAACATTCGAAATAAAGCAATCTAAAACAAATACAACAAGATACGAAAAGGTAAAACTAGTTAGAGGATGAAGATGATGAAGATAGTCCAAGTCTCTTGCTGACTTTGGGAAAGAACTTGTTCATCTTTGAAGAAATGTTATCTAACTTTTTACTAACGGATCGTTTTAGAATCCGTTGATTCTCCACAATTATCTTTTGGTTTTTAAAAGGGTTTTGTTGGATGGATTGGAAGGATATTCAATGCTTTCCAAAGACGTTTCACCTTCTTCTTCTTCAATTTCCATTTCATCTTCTTCTTCTTCAACTTCCTCTTCTGCCATTTCCTCATGAGCCAAACGCTCTTCCTTTTCGGTAAGTGTCTCATATGGTTGAAAAACAAATGGAATTTTCATAAGCGAAATGTTGGAATGATTGAAAACTTTTCTAGAAACAAATTCTTCGCCTTTGAAATCCACTCCAAAATAGTTAAAAATCCGAGTGAGATAAATTCCATGGTATAAAGTATTCTCACCCATTTCAAGATTTTTAAGACGAAGTTCATCCAAAATAACTTGCGCCCAATTTATGTCATAGTTTCCGAAAATAGCAAAAAGAGCTTTGCAAACTTTTGAAGTAGGATTGTTAAAATTTCCCGATCTTGGGGTCAAAGTATGTTGCAAAAGAAGATTAATAATTCTTACTTTTGGTCGAAAATTTCTATTTTTAAAGTCAAAATCATCATCTCTTTCGATAATGTGATGAAATGTCTCACGATCATGTTCATCGATTTTAAAGTTAGAAAGATCCATTCCCGAACTCTTGCAATTGAGAATGGTACCCAAAAGATCACAATTCAAAACAATTTGAGTGCCTTTGACACTACTCCAAATTTCATCTTCGTTTCCAACATAAAATCCGCGACTTAAATTCGCATAGAAAATTTTGAATAGCAATCAAAATCATTTTGAGAAGCATCAATAAGACGAAGAACACCATTGTTTGCAACAAGAGAATCAATTTCATAAGAAGAAAAATCTTGAAAAATAGCAAATTTTCCATGATGGACTTTAGCATAGTTAGCATAATTGATGTATGCTTTAATTGCCTCCGGATCATTGAATAATTGCTCTTTGATTTTTCTGGAAATTCTCATGGTTGAGGGGTTGCTTGAAGAAGCCATTAGAGTAGAGAGTAGAGAGCTTGAAGTTATGAAGAGAGAGTTTGAATTTGAAAAATGAAAGTGAAAAGATATGATAAAAGATAGTGAATAAATAGATTCTTAAAGGACATATTCTCTAGTCAAAAGGTATCTTTTCAGATAATGAGATGAAGTGAAAAGGTGGAGGGAAATTCAAACATTTGAATTCAAATTTTGAAATTCAAATTCAGGTAGCCATGTCGACATCATGGTAGGGACCATGTCGACATGTGCTTTTGAATTTTCATGAATTGATTTTTCCTAAGACCTCTAATATATATATTATCACTATCAATGTCTATTATATATTTCTAAAATATTATTATACTTATAATATATTTCAGAAAGTATTAAAAATAATAATAAAAATAATAATAAAATAATAAAAAATAGAAAATAAATTTTAAAATTCAAACAACACACCAATTCAAAATCAATCAATCAAACAATCAAGCAACTAATCTTAAGCAAGCAATTTCAACCAATTGTATTGTAAACGTGCACCTTTTTCTGAGTCCGTTTCTCTGAATTCGTCGAAGTCGTGAACAGGTGTGTAACACAAATTCGAATTATCCGTCTTCTGATCATCATCACTTGAGGACGAGTCTGGTTCGTCTAGAGTAGTAGTAAATGCACACTTCCGTTTCTTTGCTAGTTCATTCTTCATAGGAGGATTCTTCCTTTCTGGATACGGACAGTCTCTTTTGAAGTGGCCAGGTTTATCACAGTTGTAACACTTGTCATTATTTGGAACTATATTCCGATTTCCAGAATTCTTATAGTTATATCTCTTGAGATTATTCATCTTTCTATATTTCAGGAATCTCCTAAAATTTCTGGTTATAAAGGCTATCTCTTCATCATTATCGCTGTTTGAGTCTTATCCATCGGTCTATGCATTGAATGCCATTGATTTCTTTTCAGATGCTTTACTTTCTCTTCTCTCGATCATTTGAATTTCAGACGACATTAGGTTTCCAATTAATTCTTCTATCTTCAAAATACTGATGTCATTTGCCTCTTCTATCGCAAGAGTCTAATTGATCCCATTCTGGAGATAGAGAATTTAAAAATTTTCTGACTTGATCTTCTTCAGAAAATTCCTTTCCCAAAGATATTAGAGAATGCACAATATCTTGAAATCTACTACACATATCAGAAATAGACTCATTAGCATTCAATTTAAATAATTGAAACTGATTTTTGAGCATGGAAATTTTGGTCTGTTTAACTTTGCTTGTTCCTTCGTGAGTAACTTTCAAAGTTTTCCAGATTTTATATGCAGACTTACAAACTGACACTCTATTGAATTCATTTCTATCTAGTGAACAAAACAGAATATTCATTGCCTTAGAATTATTTTGTGCAATAGTCTTTTGCTCAGCAGTCCACTGTGAAAAATCAATTGTGGGTTCAGAATATTCAGTTTGTGTGAAATTCCAAGTGTCTAATCCTATAGATTGTAAATATATTTTCATCCTAAATGCCCAATATGCATAGTTGCTGCCATTAAAAAGTGGTGGTCTGATAGTAGACTGACCCTCTACAGATGAACTAGTGACAGGGATACTAGTGTTAATAACAGTACCAGTGTTGGTAGCCATTTTGAAAACTTTTCAAAAATCAGATTATGAAACTTTGAAAACCTTGCTCTAATACCAATTGTGAGAAATGCGAATTACGGATCTTAAGGCTAAGATTAACACTAGAGGGGGGGTGAATAGTGTTAATCAAGAATTACTAAATTTTTTTAATTTATGTTAATTTAGACACAAAAATATGCAATATACAGACACAATATTATCACAGAAACAATCACATATGCAGAAATAAAATAAAAGCAGTAAAGAAAAGAATACACCGGATTTTATACTGGTTCGGAGTTACCCTACATCCTGTCCCGCAACACAAGTACGGATTTCCTTTCAAAAGCAATTATACAATTACACCCTCGGTTTCAAGGCTACGAGGTACACCCTCCAGAATTTCGATCCTCTATGTAGAGATACTTGATTTACCAAGGCTACAATCACACCTTTTCCCTTTTGATTGATTTCCAAGGTTACAATCACACCTTTTCTCGCTTAATAGATTACAAAGAAGTCTATAACTCTGAATAGCACTGAGAATCTTGTAAATATAGTGATAGAGAATCAAACTAGAAGTAATCGAGTATGACTCAATGTTGATTTCGGTAGAGTAATGATAAGAATATGTATTAAGAAATGAGGAAGAAGAAGAGGAGTGAAAAACATAAAAAAGTGATTGAAAATTCATTGAAACTGACCACTATTTATAGAAGAACAACAGCCATGACCATTCATGAAAAGTTATGGCGAATAGACACTTCTTTTGAAATTTGAATTTTTGAATCAAACTGTCACCATGTCGATATGGTCGTGCTAGGCATGTCGATATCCCAAAGGATGTTTTGGTGTTTTTGATTTTCTTTGAAAATAACCTTTATCTTATATAAAAACTATTTTAAACTTTATAAATATACTTGACTATAGTTAAAATTCATAAGTAAATATAAAGAATAATATATATAGATTTTAACTATAATTTTATATTTAACTCTAAGTATAAATATTTAAAAGTTAAATATATTATTTAAGAAGATATTTTAAAATCAGGAGTAATTTAACTTTGAAAATAAAGATGTTTTTTAGGCTAAAATTATTTAAAATCAGGATCGAGGCTTTGAATCTTTTAAAAGGAAAGTTTTGAAAACATTTTGAAAACAGGATATAATTTTGAAAAATCATTTTGAATAAAAGTTAGCGAATACAAAACAATGTTCCACTAGATTTTTCGTAGGTTCCATCCCTTTAACGGGCTCGAAGTGGATTCCATTCCACGAATAAATTGGATTTTAAGATGCAAGTGCTTTTCTACGAGTTTTAACAAAAATTCCTAAAATAACTTATCCTTGAAATCTTGAACTCTTGATAGTCTCGATACTCATGAGTCTTCTATCTTCATATTTTATCTTGATATCTTGAATCTCTATACTGTACAGTCTTCATTCTTAGTACCTGTATGGTTAAATCCTGCATATACATATATATCTAAACTTATAATGATAATATTTATATTTTATAATCTATTCTATGGTTGTTGTCATCAAAACCATCATCTCATGGACTAAGATGATCTACATATTTTCTTAAACTAATGTATATTTTCTTATGTCAATACCAGATACGTATGATATCACATGTGTTCAGGTACTAAAATGTATCATTGTTTATCCAAAGTAGTGTATACCAGAGATCATTCATCTTGAGTCCTTTGATCAGAGTATAACAACCCATATTTACATACTGAAGGATCGTAAAATAATTTTATTTTAATCATATTAGGTCATATGGCTCTAAAACTTTCGAAAATGACTCCTAAGGGCATTTTTCACACTAACGATTTTTTATTGAATTTCTACGTGATAATTTTGACCCTGAAAATCTTATGTGGACTATAACTTTTGACAGAAGCTTAGTTAGGGTCTGAAACCACTTCCCTTGCTTTAGGATGATGGTTTTCCATTCCGTAGGATGGTCGTGATATTAAAATAGACTTACCATTTGAAAGTTATGGTTGTTTTAAATTTTGCTGCCGCTAGCCTGCATTAGTGGGTAATTAACTAAGCCTATACTTAGGCCCACTAATGAATTTCAAGAATTGTGTTAAGAGGAGGCTGTAGGGATTGATCTAAATCATTTTCATCTTCCCTAAAAATAGTTCTATGCTTTATGTAACCTATCCTCTTCGAAAATCATCTCTTTTCCCTACTAATCTTAGCTAAATAATCATTTGAAGGGTAGGTGGAAAAGAAGATTACAAATCTATCATTTTGGTGCTTGGGAATTTCCCTTACTGTTCACATCATATTTGGGGATTTATATTATTATTTTGTGTGGTTGGTGAGTTGTTTTTGACCTCTCACTATCCTATGCATGTTTATATAGTTAAAACCGATGTTTTCAACATGATTTTGATCCTCAAACATTTTCTAACATTAATCAAACTTTTATACATGTTTATGGCCAAAATTAAAATGATTTAAAATGGTTTTGCAACCCATTTTGATCATATTTATATGCTAGTGTAAGGGTTAGATCTAGGCTAGAACTTATATGATTATCATGCTTTGATGAATTGCATGTGTTTATGGATGTATATGGATGATTTTCATAATTGTATGTTGTGTTTGATATGTTCTGCTAGTGCTTTTTGACAGTTAGGAAGTTGGTGGTCGAATTGGGAAAATCAAAGGCAAAAGTGGTTGAAATTGGATGAAACTTGGATGGCTTTGGAGCATGAGGGAGCCCAAGTTTAAGTCGCATTAAATTTGGATTGGCAAAAACTTTTTGGATGAAAAGAATTTACTAGGTAGAAATCCTCCCAGATCTACTCGGAAATAAGTTATCTCGGAGCAAAAGCGATAAAACTTCAAGGCAAGCTATGGAATGAGGCAAGGAAGAGTTTTCAAAAGAAAAAGGTCAAACATCGACAAAATATAGTTCTTAGTACCGATCACCTTTTGTGGCCATCGGATTATGCTATTGACTTGGGAGCTGAGGGTAATGGAGCAAAGAGTCGTAGGAAAGTTGAAAGGGAATTTCTTGGTGGAGTGATGATTTATAGCCGCAATTGGCTAAGTAGAAAAGGAAATTCATCCCAATGCCAACCACTTTAGGTCAGTACTGACATGAATTTTGGGGCCAGAGAGGCTATAACTTCTAAAGGAGGTGCATGGGCTCTACATGTCGTGCTAAGGGTGTTTGTTTGTTTGAATGAGGTACGATGGTAATCTATTAGCACGATGATAGCATCGGGACTTTAGTGATGGTAACTTGATAGCGAATGGAGATAGGTTCCGATGATTGTGATTCGATGTTGAAAGGAGTCATGAGAATGATTATCCGCAAAGGGCAGGTTCTAGAAAGGATGATCCATGAATAGATTGTTGAATAGTTTGATCATGGAAAGAAGAAACGTGGAATGGTTTATTGTCAATAATGGAAACTAGATGGAGCAAGGGCAGGGCTTGGATATGCATGCTAAAGTATCATTGATACTCGAAGTGGCTTTTAACGTACTCGAAAGTAGGCGTGTTATGAGTGCACTCATGGGTACTTTGTTTGGCTACCTTGGGTCGATGGAATGGATCCGTATACCTTAGGCTGGTGGAGTGGGTCAAGTATCAACGTCAAGCTAAAGGAATCTACAATAAAAACCAGGATTTCCATTAATCTCTGGAAGGTGAAAGGTAATATGAGTTATCATATATATAGAGCACATTAAGAGATGGTAAGTATTCTTTGATGAGTTCTCTTGGATTGTTTTCTCCTGTAGTCTAGGGATGCTGCTCGAGGTAGGTATTGTGGATAGGGATACCTGAACTCTGATCATCGTACTTATTTTGCTACACTTTTATGATATTCGTGGAGTAGCATATCATATTCGTTATGTGCTAAATCTTTGGTTTCCGAGACATATCACCTATGGTTCATATACCTTTGTTCATTACTATATCATATATAGTACTTTGAGATTCATTTATCACTCACACTTGACCACTGTCTAACTTAAAGTTTTATGCTTTGCATTATATTAGCTTGGGTACTCTTACACGAGTGGACTATATAACAAGTCTAGGTGAGATGTAGTAGCTTTGCAGAGGATGAGCTTGATGGAGCTTTCCCATATTATATATGGATTACAATATTTATTCCACTGTGCAACACTATAGAGCCGTGGCAGTGTTTGCTTCTTATTATGAGATAGTTATTCGAGTTTATTTCCCATTTGTATAAACTCTATTACCATGCTGCATAACTCTGTTGATTTGTGCTTTCATATTTAGTTCACTTAGTTATTACTGTCTCTCCTATCTTATATCTATAGTGTATATTTTATTTTATTCCATGCACTATAAGATATATAACAAATTTTATGATTGGTTTTCTTTTCTTTCAACCTTTGACAATCATCCTATATGGGACGAACATGACAGCAGTACACTATTTAGTTATATTGGATGCCAGTAGTTTTGGGTGGTTGTCATATTTAGTATTAGAATCTAGGCTGCATCATGAACGTAAGTTGATACTGTGGTTCAGTAGAGATAGTGAAGGGGTTATCACCCTAGATTAGATCAAGAGTATATATATATATAAGAGAGTGTACTTATTATATATTTTTGTTTTCAAAACTATATGTGTGTGTGTGTGTGTGTTTGTGTGTGTGGTATATAGGTCGCATGCATACACGAGCACCACAGATGTAGTTTTCTTACATAAAGAACTGACAATTTTGTTACAGATTAAGAATGAGCCTGCATACAAGGATTATTGTGGGTAACTCAGAAGAAGAAGAAGCGGGTTCATGGTTGCTAACCTTGACTTGCAAGTGATGTTCAGTGCAATGACGTTAAAATGTCCAAGTGGATGCTCTGAATGTTTCTATTGGTGGTGGTGCTTAGGTGCAGGTGTCCAGAGTTGATTTTGCTAAGATGAATAAGGATTTTACCAGTCTTGGTAGTAAACCATTACAAGGAATGAAATAAATTGTGGAACTGTAGGATTGTTTGGGCGCCTATAAAAGAATCTTCGACGAACTTGAATTGGATGAAGTTACGAAGAGGAGGTTGGCTTCTTGACAACTTCAAGGGAGAGGCATGAACTGGTGGAACATTATTAGAGTTGTTACACATGAGGATCACTTAACTTGGGACTAGTTCAATACCTGATTTGAGGAGAAGTTCATTTTGTCTACTTAGAAGTCGGTATTATTCAAAAAGTTTGCTGATTAAGCAGGGAGACATGTCTATCTTCGAACGGTTGAGTTCGATGCCTTATCGAAGTAGGGGATGCCTTTCATTGACACTCCGTTAAGAATGAATGAGAAGATATTGATGGGTTTGGGTGACTATTTGGGGTCGAAGTCAGTGATTCATATCGACGAGCCATTTTAGAGAGTCATCGAGAAAGCCCTTTGCCAGGAGAGTTTATACCCCAAGTCTAAATCAACTATTATAGTTCAAGTAGAGTGAAAATCGCAACAAGATGGAGGAAGCAGGAAGAAATGAAATTGTAAGAGGAAGTAGTTCAGGGAAAGAATGCTTAGAAGAAAGCTAAGTGGGATAGTATGGCTGTGGAGACAAGGGTAACTTGATTAGAGATGGTAAAGCTGATGGAAAAAAGAATTGCTACAATTGCGGTATTTTCGGACATATGCCGAAGAATTGCCCAGAACCAGCATAGCAGAAACGATTGTAAAGGCATATGCTTTAGATGTTTTCCCGACTTCATCGAGTGCTCCCTCAACGAAGAAGAAGGGAAGACCATCGTTATTCAAGGTATGCTTTCAATTTATGATGTTACCATATGTGTTTTGTTTGATATAAGAGCTTCGCATTCCTTCATACCTAGTGACTTAGTAGATAGACTCGAATTAAAACCCAAAATAACTGACCGACATTTGATTGTGATGAATCTTGTTAGAGGCTCCACTAGCCTATGTATGGTTAGTTGTGGTTTGGTCTTATCGAGTCACAGATGCCATTTTATTTGTAGTTTCTTTGATTTGAATTTCATTGGGTTCATTATTACCTTGGGGATGGACTAGTTGAGGAAGTATACGGTAGTAGTGGATTGCGAAAAACTGTTGGTGAAGAGTAAGGCTATGGAAGGGCGCACGATAATGATTTGTTGCCAACAAGAGGATGGGGTTATGGTTAGCTTTTTGTGTTTGCTCAAGGTTCCACCAGATGAGTTGTAATCGTTACCTATCGTGAGAGTATATTCAAATGTGTTTGAGGAGGTACGAATTACCGTCACATCAAAATATTGAGTTCTGCATGGACGTAGTAAGGGATAATAGATCAATAGTTATGCCTTTGAGGTGTATAGTACCCAAAGAGCAGATGGAGTTGAAGGTATAAGTGAGTGACTTATTAAAGCGATGGTTTATTCGTAAAAGCATCTCTGAGTGGGGCGCACCTATAGTATTCGCCACTAAGGCGGATGGCTCTCTAATGTTTTGTATGAATTACCGTAACCTGAATAAGGTGATAAGGAAGAACAAGAACCCACTCCTACATATTGATGACTTGTTCGATCAGCTCCATGATGTGAAGATGTTCTCTCAATTTGATTTAGCAATGAGATTTCACTAGTTGAGAGTAGCAAAGAAGTGTATGTCGATCACCGCATTTCATTTGTTGTCTGGTTTCTATGAGTGGTTAGTTATGCCGCTCAGTCAAACCAATGCTTCGATGTACTTTGTTGATCATATGAACGTGTCTTCAAGGATCAGGCGAACAAATTCGTGCTTGTGTTCGTGGATGATATTTTGGTCTCTTCTAGGACAGAGAAGGAACACAAGATGCACTTGAGGATTGTGCTTGAAGTGTTGAGGAAGCATAAGTTGAAAGCGAAACTTTCAAAGTGTTAGTTTTGGAGGAGTGAAGTGAGATTCTTAGGTCATGTCGTCTCTGAACAAGGAACCGTAGTAGATTCTACCAAGGCAGCAGCAATTTAAGATTGGAGCCAGCCCAAGAATGCTATGGATGTTAGGAGTTTCCTAGGGTTGGGGGATACTATAGATGTTTAATCAAGGACTTCTCTAAGGTAGCAGCATAGTTGATCAATTTGATAAAGAATAAGAAGACTTTTGTTTGGGACAGGAAGTGCAAGCATGCATTTGTGTGTCTGAAGGAGAAGCTGATGAGTGCATCAGTATTGACTATTCTGAGTGGAATGAGGAGTTAACAGTATACATGGATGCTTGTGGTATTAGACTTAATGCAGTGTTGACACAGAGGGGAAAAGTGGTCGCCTGAACTAATCGATAACTGAAGCTGCACAAGACGAAATTTCCAATTCATGATTTGGAGTTGGCGACGGTAGTGTTTGTTTTAGTGATTTAGAGGCGCTACCTACTAGGAGAAATGTTGAGCTGTTCACGAATCACAAATCCTTGAAGTACCTTTTCTTCCAGAAGGATCTTAATTTTCGTCGGCAGCGAAGGTTAGAATTCTTGGCCTTCTATGACTTAGACATTTCCTATACACCTGGTAAGGAAAATGCAGTCCATGATGCATTGAGTAGAATACATATAGTTTGGAAGCGGTGTTCCTATAGTGGAGGTAGTTGGAGTATATTGCTGGCTATGACTTTAGACCTTAATGCGAGTTAGAGCCAGAGAAGTTGGTGAGCTTGACCATCGAACCTACTTTGATCAAGTGGATCGGTATTGGCAAGATGCGAGATGCTAAACTAGCCGAGATCATGGCAAGGATAGAAGGATGAAAAGAGTATGAAGACATAAAGCAGCATAAACTTGACTAAGATGGTTGGCCTCATATGGATGAGAGATTGTTTGTTCCTGATGTTGGTGGATTGAGAGATGAGGTGTTACAAGAGTGCCACCATTCTAGGTTGACTATACGTCCCGACGGTAATAAGATGTACCATGATATGAAGGAAACCTATTATTGGAAGGGGATAAAGAAGGTTGTTAGTACATTCATCTCAAAGTGTATGAACTGCCAGCTGGTGAAGGAAAGGCATAAGAAGCCAAGTGGATTACAACAACCACATGAAGTTACCGAGTGGAAATGGGAGCAGATATCGATGGATATCATCGATGGATCGCCGGGGACTAGAGCAGGGTATGATCACAATTGGATCATAGTTAATAGAACGATGAAGAGTGCTTGATTACCCATTAAGTCTAGCATAACAGCATCCAAACTGGCCAGGTTGTATGTGAAATAGGTTGTATGATTTCATGGTTTGCTAAAGAGCATTGTGAGCGACCGAGGTAGCGGCGAATTTCGAAAGAGCTTAGAATAGGCGTTGGGGACTAAGCCGTATCTTAGTGCAGCTTATCAACCACAAAAGGGTAGGCAGACCAAGAGGGCGAATCATATATTAGAGGATCTCTTGCAAGCTTTAATATTCGATTTCAAAAGCTAGTTAGACAATCATCTGCATTTGGTAGAGTTCACATACAATAATATATATCAATCTAGTATCGGTATGGCACCATATAAAGCATTTTATAGCCGATAATGTACTATATTTATGGCACCATATGAAGCATTATATAGCAGACTGTGTAAAGCTCCTTCATATTGGTGGGAAGCGAATGAGAAACCATTACTTAGGCTAGAATAATTAGAGAAACCTCTGAGAAGATTGGGATTATTCGGCAATGAATGAAAGATGTTCAAGATAGGTAGAATAGTGCTGACAATAGGCGTCAAGATTTGGATTTGTTTGTCCATAATACTGTATCGTGAAGATTTCTCTATTGAAGAATGTTATTCAATTCGGTAGTAAGAAGAAGTTGGCACCGAGATCTGTAGGTCCTTTTCCAATAGTAGAAAGGATTAGGTACCTTGCATATATGGTCGACTTACCTCAGAAGATAGTAGGCATGCACAATGTCTTCCTCGTCTCTTATTTTCATAAGTTTGTGCAAGAATCAGGCATGATGAATGCATAGGATCAACTTAATGATATCGAGGTTGAATCAGAAGCTTATAGACCTTATAGGCTAGTTCGTATTATCAGATGCGATATGAAACAGCTTAGAAGGAAGATGGTGGAGTTAGTGGAGGTTCAATAGGTAAAAAGTAAAAGCGATCGCACATGGAAAACAAGGAGAGCATGAGGGCTGCAAATCTAGGGCTCTTTGCATGGTAAGGCCCACTTTTCATCGCATTTACTTTCACCGTTGGTATTATATATGATACTTTAATATATTGCATGCTTCGATAGTTTATCTATACTATTGATGCATGGTTGTTTGTTTGTTATGTTTGATGGATGCATATGATTATTTGGCATGCAGGTAATTATGATTGAATATTCTTTGATTTATTTATGGATATCGACAGAGAAATTCCTAAAGGCGGAGAGTGTAACTATAATGACTTAGAATTTTATCACTTTGATTTTTGGAATATTTAATTAGTTTCAATTATTTAATTTGGAATTTTTATAATAAGTCTATGTTGCAAATAATTGTTCGATTTTCGGTGACATATTTTTAATTTAATTTATAGAATTTTCCATAATTTTAAATCTAAAAATAGTTTGAATTTCCATTTGACATATTTTACGACAAACGTTGGAATTTTTGCAATTTAACAGAACTTGATAACCAATGTGTTTATTATCGTATTACATTGTTGTGCACAATTGTACTTTTATTTCCTATAGTTCGTAGCTTATACGCAGACGTGGTATTGTGCGGCGAGGTACCCAAAATCTTTTCAAAATCAATATAAACCCATATGTACAAACAGTACATTATCTATGTCTCCCTTGTTCCCTTGCACCACATCTGCCATTATCCCTTATGTCCCCTTGCATACTTTCTTCATCAACATGTTTCGGTGTATATGTATACACACGTTCACGTGCAGGAACACAATACTTATTCTTCTTCTTACTTTTGTTTTGCCTGGAAACGAAAACAAACTCCACCTCTCATTCAAAAATCAGAAACTTGCAAACCTTCCACTTTTAGCCTCGGCTTTCAACTAAGAAGTTGATCATCATCCTCTTTAGTTTTTTTCTAAAATTGATCGCTCTTTATTTTGTCGAGTGTCGAAAGAGAAATCAACAAATTTTTAGCAAAGGGGAAGTTTTGTTCATTAACTTCAAAAATTGACTTCCCACAATTCAGGAAGAATGATCGACGTCATTAGCATAGTTGCAGTTAGGATATGTTGTAGTATTTTTAAGGAAGTTCCAGCGACGTTCCGTGATGATTGTCGGCAATGCTGAAAACAAGGGTTAGCGCTAATTACAATTTGGATCATAGGTAGCTCACATGAAGATGGGTGTTGGGTTCATGGAGGAGAGGGGCACCTTGTGGTCGAATTTGGCTGGGTTTGGTGGTTATTTGTGTGGACGCAACTTGGATTTGACGTGATTTTTGGGTGCTTGGGTTTCTCGGGTTTGGTTGGATGGAAGTAAATTGGGGCGCTGGAGATGGTGGGAAGAGGTGCCGTGTGTCGAGTTCGAGGTGGCAAACTTGTAGGTGGCCTTTGTTCAATTACATGGCAGAGGAATTGCATGTGCACAAACATAGTCGTGCGTGTACATGGTTCCTGGGGCTCGCAAATGGGGAAGAAGGAAGAAGGTGATGTAGCTTTGGGGTGGAAGTTGTGGATTCAGGTCTTTAGCATGGTGGGCCAGGTCGAATATGTTGGGCAAGAAAATTTAATTATATTTATTTGTTTAAAAATTAAATAAGTATGTTGATTTAAAATAGAATGTCTCACTCGTTTGAAATTCGGTTTAACCATGGGTTTTTGCGTTGTGTTCGTATTGATGAGCATAACGTTCTGACATAAATAATTGTTGGTTTTAGTGTAGTATAATTTAATGATAAATTAATACTGCTTGATTTTAATTACATTAATTAGGATAAGTACACAGTTCAATTAATTATAGCTTATGGTATTATCTATTTAGCCAAATAAACACCATATTGATAAATAAATTTGGATAAGTTAATTTGAACAACTATTTTGGCGGAATAAAACACTGTTTTGCTAATTTAATTAATTGGCCCTTTAATTAGCATAATGAATCCCTGTTCTGCTATTTTGTAGATTTGGACATCTGATTATATATCGTTAATTGATATGCCACTTTGAATAAATGATATGTTAACCAATGATAGCCATGTGTTGAATTTATTTACATAGTTATTGATTATGTAAATATCAGTTATTAACTTGGAAAGTTTAATTGAATGAGATGGTGCCTTGCTTAAGTACTTGTAACGACCCATATTTTTAACCATTTTAAATTATTAAATACAATATAACTATTGAACAAAAATGGTTACAAATAAAAATTTAATGATTTATTAATGTAATTTATTGGATATGAACTTGGAAATTTTTTAGATAACTAAATTCAATAAGATGAAAGATGATAACTTATATTAGAAAGTAAATTAAATGGATTGAATTGTAAGTAATTGATAATAGAAATTGAAATAATCAAGTTAATAAAAAATCGAATAAATGTTTATTTAAAAGTAAAAGCATAAGTTTTTTATATGAAATGATATTTTTGATAAGTATAAATTTCAGAAATAAGAAAACATTTATTTGGTAAGAAATGAATAACTTTTGCTATATACAATAATCGCAAAGATATGGAATTAGTGTAAAATGAAAGTAGTTGTTTTATTATTTGATTTCATTTTAAAAGCAAATTTTAAAAGTTAAATAACTTATACTTGAAATATAGTAATTTATTGGATAATTAAATTGTCTAAATTTAATATTGGAAATTGTTTAATAACTAAACCTTGAATTTAATATGAACGAAAACGATTTCAAAAGTTGATTTAATTTTATTTAAACAAGAATGAAGATTGTTAACTTTTAAAATTTAATTTAAAGTGATTAAATTGATTTTGGAAATTACTTGTTTTAATTAACATGTAAAAATAGTCTTTTTAGGCACTATCTCAGATTTCAACGAAACCAGTATCATCAGATCCATAAAAGTGAATAATTATAGGATATTAAGTTTCGTAGCGATCAGACTTATCCTTTGGTCGTGCGAGCAAGAAACGCGTAGAATTTATTTTCAAAACTTTACTTAATGTAATTCGATTTTGAAATGCTATCTTCTAAATATGATGGAATTGGCTCCCGGTATATTATATCGGAATAGGGGTATAACATGTCGAACGCCAGGTGGCATGCTTTGTTAGAAGTTTGAAATTTTAACGGATGAATAGTTCCATGAAATTTTCTATATAAGGACTTGAAAATTTTCATTTTTACAAACCTAGCTTCTAAAACTTCAGCTGCTTCTTTTAATGATTTAATGGCCGAAATCGTTCTTCTTTCTCCTCTTGATTTCTTTCAATCCCTATGTTATGACGTCTCGACTTCAAATAGGAAAAGTAAGAGCTCGGTCTCCATTACCTTTTGTACGGTTGAATCAAGGAAAAACGACTCAAGTTCACCAGAACTGAGGCATATAGGGCATGCGTTTTTTGGGTTCTCAAGGTAGAATGGATTGTAGCGGAGTTGACGGAGCTTTTGTTGAAGGTGGAGACCGACATCACGCTCGCGTTGCTGGGATCTGATCGGCGATCGATGATTCAATGGGTTGCACATGCATCAGGGAACTGGTCATGTAGATGGTTCCTTGGCCTGTGCGTGGACGAAGGAGATGGATTAGGTTAAGTTTTAATTTAAGTTAATTAGTTATGTTAATTTTATTTTAACTGTATCGAATACTAATTAATTGGTAACTTTGTCTTACGGGGTCGAATTTGAGCGAAACGAGTCGCGCTGTGATCGTATCGACAAAGGCTATGGAATGGAGTTAGATTGGAATTTATTTGAATTTGAAAAAAAATTATTTTTAAATAAAGGTGAGTGTTTTAAACCGCTCACGAAATACTAAAATATTCTGATGTTAGTTAATTGAAATCATGAGGTGATTTATTTTTATTTACCATTGTTTGGTAATTTAACTGACATTTAAAAACTGACATACGAATTAAACTGTTAAGAATTTAAATCGACAGTTAAATTCTTAAATAAAATTGAATTGTTAGTTAAACAGTCGATATTGATAACCAGTTAACTGTTGTGGTATATTGACTGTTTTGGATGTTGACTGTGACTATTAGTTGGTATTTTAGATGATTGAATGTTTATTTATTTTATATATATCCTGTTTAATCCTGCATATTGCTGACAACATATAAAATTGTTATTTGAATTAATTCGAATAAATTAAGAAATAGGTTGAAACGATATATACCTATGACACTTTGATTTGGATTGAAATGATATATATCCATTCTTGCATTAAAATCGAAATAACTGATCACTTGGCCATAGGACAGAAATTATGTACCAACACTGGATTGGTTAAATTAAACAGTTTTAAAATTCTTGAATTTGAATGTAACATCCCCTACGTGGAGGCCCAAAACTAATGGCTACAGATGCTGTAGTCATCCATAGTTATTAATCCTCGACGATCGAATATAGCAATGTTAGATACTTGATACACATAAATACATAAATATGGAAAATATAAAGAAAACAAATAATGTACAAATTCTATTTCAAAAAAATTAAAATTAATAACATAATCTTGAATCGCAGTCCATGTTAAGACAAAATATACTTATTACAGAATACGCCAAGAGCGACATATGAATATGTCCCCTTGGATGATCAGAGTATATAATATGGCAATAAAACAAGTTAGCCTTTACAACCAAACACAGCGGAAATAAATGAAATCTAACTAGCTAGCATGCTCCTGCATATTACTGGAAGTTTTATTCGTCTAAAAGAACACATGAAAACCTTAACTCTCAACCTACTCAAAATCATTTGAGTAACCGAGAGTTTAGGGGAAAATATAAGAAGGAATTTTCCAAGAAGGGGTATTATATTTAATCTATAACTCAATAAAGATTTCCAAATTGTGTTAAGTGTAAATTTGATAAATGGTAGGATAATATGGTTTTGAATTCAAATGAGTTATTTTAGAAAAAAAAATTATTTAAAAAGGAGTTCATGTTCATGAAATACTATTTTCTCAATATACACATAAGTAAGTTGAAAAACTCTTTCAATTAAAAAACATAACTTCTAATCAAGAAGTCGAATTTTGGGGACTTCTATTTACTTAAAAATATATTTGAAGATGAATAACATTGATATAGATTTGTCTTTAACAAATTTTAAGGTTTTCAAAATGAAAAATTGATTTGTAGTTAATGGGTAAATGTGGACAAAATTAGAAGTTTTAACAGTTTAAAGAGTCGTAGTAAACCGGTCATAATGTTTTATTTTTTGAAAGGATTTTAATGATAGTTTTTGCAGTAAAAATATATTTCCATAACGAACAAATTTATGCTAATAAATTTTGAATATTTTTAAGTTATCTAGTAATTGAAGACCATATTTGCATAGGCTAAATTTTGTCTTGATTTTTAAAAATCTAAGCTGAAATAACAAATTTATTTGGTTGTTACTTTTGAACCAATCTTATTTTGATGATTTTGTAGTTGTTGATATTGTAAGGAAAAACTTTGGTTTTAAGTGTTTCGAATTTTTTTTAAAGTTTACCATGAGCAAAACTCAGTTTAAATCAGTGGATTGTGTAATTTGAATAAATTTATGAGTTTTATGTCAAAGTAAAATGAATTTTGATCCTTGAAGTGTGCTATTTTGAAGTTCAAAGAAGTGATTTGATAATCCTACTTATAATCTTTTGGAAATTACTTATAGAGGTTTTAAATTGTAGCATATTTTGACACTAAACCCTTTTGGTAAGTTGATAACGTATAAATATTAAAGCAGTAACCTTGAATGTGAATATGTTGCTTTCGAATTATATATTTGTGATATTATTTTATTTTTATGTGCTGAGAATAGGCTTTTAAAGGCTGTTTAGAGTCAAGGCTTGTCGTGCTCTTTTTTATGCTCGTTTAAACGTATATACATTGCTTAAAAATGCCAAAAGTGGTATGTTTTTACATATTGGTTGTAAATTTTTGTGGATTATATGCCATGCGCTAATATATATGATGTTTTTGATAATGTTTTAATTGATGTGAATATTTTATCTTGAAATATTTTTTATCTAGGAGCTCTCCATACAAATGAGACTATGCCAAAAAAAATTGCAAAATTTTTATACTTCATAAATTTTTTTAAAAGTGTGCTTATGAAATTAAAGAAAAGCTTTTAAGCAAACTTTTGAAAGAGATATATATGTATTTCTCTATGTTTATGATGTTGTATGACATGTATGAATGAAATGTTGTGTGACAACACGGTATTTTCAGCCATTCGCAGCCGCACATGTCAGACTTGAATTGCTCAAAATACCGCATTGTAAATAAATTTGGAGCAAATGAAATACAAATCATAGAATCACAGACACAGAACAAACAGAATACCTCGCAGCGGAATATAAAATACATAGTAGTTCATGAAGCTACTACGGCAGAGTCTCAAACCAAAAACATAATACAGTCTGAAAACAACAAAATAGAAATCCCAAATACATAGAAGTTCACTAATACATGAGATAAACTAGAATAGATGAAACAGAAAGTAGATATAAATGTAGATAAGCAGAAACTCCAGTAAAGACCAGCTCCAGAAAGAGAATCCAAAGCTATGAATACTCAGGCTGACCCGAGCGTAAAGTAAAACACAAAACACTAGAGTCAGGACAATATATACTTATATAATGTAAATCAACTCAATTGAACTGTAGTAGAAATGCACCATAACTTAAAGGATGCTTGGGATCGCCCATCCTTTAAAGATCAGTTAAACCATAAATTAAATACATCCCGTGGTTAAAATTTCGAAATAGTATTTATACTTCCAAATCAAATATCATTTAAAATTCAGTATCATTCAAAATCCATTTCAAAATATCAAAATATCATATCTTCCAAACCACATTCATTTTTATTTAATTTAATTACCATTTCAAAACACATTTCAAAATAGTTTATATTTCGAAACAAATTGCTTCATTTAAATCATTAAAATGAAGATATTATATTTAAAAATTAAATTATTAAATTTCCAAAATTTTAATCTTTCAAAGTTCATTCATTCACTTAAATTTATTAAAAAAATGAAAATTCAACTTTCGCAGCATTTAGAAAATGCTACGAAAGTCACACTTAAAACAGTTCAATTTAACAAAAGACAACATTTAAAATGCTGTAATAGGGTTCCATTAGTTTCAAATAAACTTAGTTAAATTCAACCATTATAACACATTCACAAAAAATGCTATAATAGCCTTTAATTAAATTGAGCCATTTGGTTCATTATTATCAACTACAGCATTTACAAATGCTGTATTATCGTTTACATTAGAATTAATAGCATTTTAGAAATGCAGTAAATTAACTTCAAATATTCAGTATAATTTCACAAACAATTATATTTTTATTTAAAACATTTTTAACTTATAAAATCATATAATTTCACTTTTAAAACAATCATTCAAATACCCTTATATTCATGATTTTATAAAGTTAAATCTCTATTCAAAAATCAAAATTTAATAGTAATTCACTTATTAAATTCCAACATTAAATTTTAAATTCATTAAATTAAATTTAACTTAACACTTAAGTTTAAATTTTCAGATATAACTTAATTTCATTTTTGTTTACTTAACTTAAAATTCACTTTTAAGCCAAATTCACAAATTTCCAATTTTAGTTATATTTCAAAATTTCAACTTAAATATTCATTCATTTCACATTTTAACTTAATTCAAAAATCTTTAATATATTATAAAATTATTTTAAATTCATTTAATTCAAATTATCATAAATTTATCATATTTTCATATTTAATTTAAATTCCATTTATCACAAAATTATAATTTCCAAAAAACATACATTTCAGATTTTCTAACTTTACCATTAATTTATTTCACTTATAAATTTTCAGAGAGTCAACAATGCTTTACAAAAATCATTTTTAATCAAATTTAAATCAAAATACTATAATATTTACATTTCTAAAATATTTTAAAATTTTAAGAAAAACATATTTTAACAACGGGTCTGTATTTCATTTTCTAGCCTAGGTAAAGTGATATGGGTAATATATCATTTCAACCCGTAATTTACAAAGAAAACCCGGGTTTGATCATTTCAAACCCACAATCCCAAGTAATTGAAAATAATTGAAAATCATTCAGGCCTATCGTTTTAGCCCATAATGATTTTCTCCTATTCTAAAGTCCGTTCGGATATGTATCATTTCAACCCATAGTGATTCTAATCCAAAAGGAACTTGCAGTGTGATAAACTGATAAAAATAATAGAACAACATAATATAATAGTAACATATGATATAAAAGGTGTTTAAGCATGGGTGAACATCATAAAATTCATAACATAGCAGGTGTAACATGATAATGTATTTTATAGATTCAAAAGGGGTCAATTTACTAGTTATAAATGTACATATTGTCTGGTGAGAATAACTCACTGGTTTGTGCTGGAGACACAACGACGAATGCACGAATGAGATCCAAAAAAGCATGATAAAATGATACAAATATGAGTGGAGGAGCCAAAGTATCAAACCCCTTGAATACAAGTCACACAAAACAATAATAATAACATAAGTTTCAAATGCAAATACGATAAACAATGATAGAATAGACTGCACAAATCAAAGCGGAATTGTTTTGCACTTGTCTCCAACACACATTGGGTTCGGCCATGAGTGTATTACAGGTCTAAAGAAATGTTTTTGGTTCAAGTCTGGGTTGCTAAGGGTCGGCCTAACATGCTAGAAGGTGGTGCAAAGGTGGGTGGTGGTGGAACTACACTAACAAAGCAATATACAAGGGTTTAAGGCCATAGTTTGGCTCGGCCAAGGGCATAAAGGTCACAGCTATTTCAGGTGGGGTCAGTAGGTGGTGTGTAGAGGTGTCTTAGGGCTGGTGGTGGTGGTGTTTGGTCGGCCATGGGTGGTGGAAGTGGTGGATGTGGATGATGTCTTCGGTCTAGGCAAGTTTTATGGAGTTTTGTTGGATTTTGGTGATGGATCAATCCACAAGGAGGCATGGCTTAGGGTTTGGTCAGAGAAGAGGTAAAGATGGTGATGTTCTCAGGTGGTGGTGGAGGTGGCAGGGGCTGGAGAGGAGGTGACCGAACCTATGACATAAAAGAACAAGTGCAAATCAAATTCAAACAATAAGAAATAAACAAAAGAAGAAGAGAAAAATAATTCTTTTACCAAACTTTCTCCTCAAGAAAGGCTGAATTTTTTTTGTTTCAGAAGTGGAAAATGAGTTCACGTGAATGGAAATGAAAATATGCGGCTGAAAAATGTGTATAATAAAAGCTAATTGATGAATAGTTATGTTAAATGTGAAAGGGTGGAAGATAAAGGGCCATTTGAAAACCAAAAGTCAAAACCCTTTCAAATTTCCTTTAATTTATTTAGATAAGATTAAATTACTTAAAATAATAATTATTTCAGTTAAACTTTTGAAAATTTAACAAAATATAAAAATATATATATGTATAAATATGTATTAATTATATAAGGTTAAAATAAGAAAATTGCACAAAATTGCAAACTAGACTAGAAAATTTGAAAATGAACAGAATAAACTTTGGAAAATTTATGTGGACTTGTAAAAATATTATAACAAATATAATAACATAAAAATAAAAATGCATTCACAAAATAAATATATAAATTTTAATTAAATATAATTTAAATGAAGAAAATAGTAGAAAAATAGAAAATAGCCTTTAAAAATAGGAAATAAATACAGTAAATTTTGGAAAATTTTTAATATCACTTTAAAATATTAAAAGACAAAATATACATAAAATAACATATTAAAATAAAATATAACATAGAAAGTATGATTTATATAATTTAAAATAGACAAAATTTCAAAATAAAACAAATTATACTCAAAATTGAAATGTACATAACTTTCACAAATTAAATCCGTTTTCAACGAAACGAAAAGCAGTATTAAAGTTATTAAATCTATTTTCATAATAAAAGATAAAATTTAAGAATTTAAATATTTAAATTTGAAATTTAAAAGTCAAGGTTTGACCAGTTTGAACAGAAATTCATCTTTCAGTAAAATATCCAATTTATACCGGTTTGAAATTATAATTCACATAATAATCAACACCTACATTTAAAAATGAAATATTTGGAATAAAATAAGTTTAAAATAATTTTAAAATAAAACAAAGTCAAATATTAAAATATATGAAAAATCTAGGGTTGTTACATGTTGCATGTGATGTTTATTTGTCATTTGTTCGTGGTTGGATCGATGAGGTTAATATTTGAATGAGTAATGTCGATTGCTTTAGGGTAATTATGAATTAAGTTGTTGAGTCATGATGTACATGTTCATTGGATGAATGACTTACTTATGTTCTATAGAGTTGGCATGGATGGTTGTATTTGAATTGAATTCTTTAATGTGTACATGGTTATGTGACTGCATTATAGTGTATAAAGAGGTAGTGATGTACGCATGTTTGCATATGTTCGATAATATTAGTTAGGAAAAGTCATCATAGTACTTACCTTATAAATTACGAGAATGATAAAATTGAGAAGTCTGTAACAACCTGTATTAGGAGAATGATAAAATAGTATAACTAAATACATTTTTCAGATTAAATTGAGAGTTTTAAATATAAATATGGATTTTTGAAAATAAAATTTAAAATTTAGGAATATTAGTTATTTTAAAATATTGGAAAATATTTAAATCAAAGGCTAAAATATTCGATAAATGAGGTTGAAAAATACTAATTTGGGCTTTTATTTTTAACTAGTGCTAACCCGTGCTATACACACGGATTGCAACTATATCTTTTTGCAAATCTGGTTGACTCTATTTATTATGATTAACCCAAGTAAAGCCATTATTTTTAAGATATATTTACACTTAAATATTCTTTATATCATAAATATTCAAAATTATTTATCCAGAAAACATTATGTGCTATTGTGTACATCTGTACAACTACATTTGTTCACCATATAAAAAAAGATTAAAATAATTACGTAATGCACCTATAAATAATTATGCAGATGCACACATAAAAATATTAAGCTATAAATCTAAAATATTGATTTAAGAGATCATTATTAATCGAATAACTCATATTCAATGACTCAATTCAAGTAACCATGTGCATATATGAGAAATGGAAAAAAGAATTACATCATGCATATGCTATTATTGTACAATAATGGAAAAAATTATAAATTAGTATTGTGATTAGTAGACATAAAAGGAATAATGTCAAACACTCAAAAAAATTGATCTATAAAAAATATTACAACAAAACTAAAAATCATTGGAATGCCCAATGATAACACATAATTATCTAGTTTACTCTTCCAAGCATAATTCATATCCCACAATTTCAGTTACTAAGCAAACTAGTATTGCTAGTCACTAAGATGAAACTACGTGACAAAGATTGCTATTACGGCATAATGTGTTGGGAACATTAAAATATGAAAGAACAAATTAAATGAGAAATAACGACACAGGAACTTCCCAATCCTTAAATTGGATCAATCTTTCATTTCTCCTTTATTAGTTCCTTGTCTTTAGTAGCATCAAGTAAACAACATAAGAATTAGAAAAAACAATTACTGGATCAAGAAGGTTATTCAATATTCAAAATTTGTAAAATTCATCACAATTTTATATGAAAGCCTAAAAGAAAAATATGTGAGTATTAGACTTGATCTTTATGGGTTTTTGTGGAATGCCTATGTCTAGCTAACGTTTAACACGACTACAATATAAAATATAATATAGAATTTATATATTTATTTAGAGGCTCAATTTTTGTTAAGATTGTATGTGAAATAAATTTCGTTAGGTAAGTAAGACATTATTTGAACTTTTCATTATTTTTGTAAAGCTTTTATTTGTTACATGAATGTTATCATATTACTGTTCAATTTGAATCAAAAATTATTAATTTTGCTGAAGTACATGATTATTTTGATAAATTTCAAGTTTTTAGTTATGCATAAGAAAATTGTTTGGATAAATGAATGACACATTTGTAGTTGAAATATTGTTCTTTAAGTAAAAGTTTTAAATTTAAAAATACTTAAGAGAAAATATCTGTACTAAGTTTGAATTAATCGAATAGGTATTTAGAATATAAAGAACTTAGTTTAAAAGAATTTGTAACGACCCGGAATTTTCCCTCGTTTGATTTTAAATATTTAAGTGGTTTTAAATATTGGATTTGGAATATATATTGATTTTTGAATATAAGATTTTGGTTGAAATTATAGAATGAATTTAAATTTCAAATATAGCGATTTATCGTAATACGGAATTGGTGAATAATTGAAATCTGAGTTGGATTTGAATCGAAACAATTTCTAATGTTGGTATAAATTCTATTTGAATTATAATTTAGTTAGTAAGTTTTTAAAACTGGAATTATAAGAGATTTCACAAATTTTTGAAAACGTCGATTTAATCGACGCATAAAAATAGCGATCTAGGGCAAAGTCTCGGAATTCGACAAAACTAGTTCCATTGGATCTGTAATGGTGTATTACTATCGGGTTTCAAATTTCGTACCGTTTGGCTTTATCGTTTGGTCGTGCGATCCAAAAGTGCCTAGAAATAATTTAATTTAATTTAAAATAGTCGATTTAAAAAGTTATCTTCTGCATATAATCGATTTAGGCTTCGAAACTTGTTCAATTGGGTTTGGAATAACGCTATAACATTACGAACGCCAGGTGGCACACCTCAATAGGAGTTAGAGGTTTCCTTGTATATAATACGTGATATTTTGAATAGATAAATAAGAAATCCAATCAAATGTCAAACTCGAGCCACCCTAGTATGCAGGCCGACCTAGTAAGTACGAATAGCCGCCCTCTTTCTTCTTTTAACATCATGTTTCTTTTCCTCCTAATTTTTCAAATCAATTGGATGAATAAGGAAAAAAAAGGCACTCGAATGGAATCGCAAACGAGGTGAGAAACAATGCGCGTGTGCAGCTGCAAGTGGGGGCGTAAGGTGTCGCGATGGAGCGTGGTTGTGGCGCGCATGTAGGGAAAACGACGATGATCGAGTAAGTGGAGGTGCGGCATGGGGTGAAGGATGGCAGCGCAATCTAGTCAGGAGGGAGGAGTTTCACAATTGGTTCCATGAGTTTGCTCGATTGTAGGCTCAGGCGTGGTGAGAGGAGGGAGAATGACATAAGACATTGAAAACTGGGACGGAGGCAGTGGTCAAGGCGAACTCTGGTGGGTCTAGGGTTTCTCTCGAGTCAAAGTGTGGTGGTGGCCTGCGACGAAGCAGCAGTAGCGGCGAAGGATGGCGGCATTGAATTTTTAAAGTGAGTTGAAACCAGTAAGGGTGGAAGGTAAAGCAATTAATTTTAATAAAATTTAATAAAGTATAGTTAGTGTGTAATTAGTTTAAATTAAGTACTTAGTTGAGTTATTATAATTAAATTTAAAATCATTAATTTATATAATTCATAATTTTCTTATACGAGGTTAAATCGAACGGAATCAGTCGTGTGGGATTTTTGGCTGGGAAATCTACGCGCTAGAATTTAAAATTGGAATGGATTGCAAATGAAAATCAAGTGAGTAAAATCTCACTCATTTTGATTGCTAGTTTTTAATTTGAAATATTAAAAATTATTTATTGAATGATTGGATGAATTGATAATTAATATTATCAATTGGATGTTTATTATATATATATATATATGTAGTCGTATATATATTAGTTGTTGGATATTCTAACCGTTGGAGCAGATGAGACCCTATGCACCCTATAAAATAGCGGATGGCTATATATTACCGCGATATCCCCCTCGAAGTGGGATTGGATTTTATGTTATTTAACAACTGTGGGTGTAGGAAAATAGGTTGGAGGGATCCAACTGGATTCCTCAAAAATTTTATTTTAATTTTATATATAGTGATATATGATTTGTGTGAATAATTTGATCTAGATTTTGTGGTAATTTGAATTATTGAATGTTATAGTAGCACTGGCCTAAATTTTGGTATTTTAAATACCATAAAATATTATTTTTGAATTTGAAGGAATTAAAAAGGAGATTTTGAATAAAAAATATTTATATCAAATTTTGGATTAGTTTAAAGAAAATTGATTTGATATGGTTTATACTATCAATTAGTTAAAAATTTAAATAAATTTTTTAAAATGATTTATGTAAAATATTTTTAATAACGTACATTTAAAATGGTATTTAAGAAATTTGGAAAAGTAGTTGAAAATCGATATTTATAAGTAGATTTGTAAAAAAAAATGGATTTATAAGAAATGGATTCATAAATGAATATTCATAAAAGAGTTCTCTAAATGGAGTTTATCTCACGGAGATGATTTTTATAAGAGAAATCATATAGTGAAATTTATTTATAAATCCTCTCGAGGTTTGTAAATAGAGTTTATCTAATGGAGATGATTTTTATAAGAGAAATTTTATAGTGAAATTCTGGGCACTTAAGGAAATTTCCAAAATATTTAAATGTAGAAACTTCGGGAATGAACTAAATTTCATAAAAGAAAGTTAGAAATGGGTAGTTGAGATTATAGACGGGTGTAATCTGTAACGAACCGGAATTTTCAATCTCGAAAATTCCAGATAGTTAGAGAAAATAAGAAAGAGATAGAAGAAGAAGAACAGAAATACCAAAGCACAATCTCACATTCGCAGTGGGTAGAATATAATATCAATAATATCGGTTTACAAAGGAAAACTGTACTTGTCAAATTTCACTTTAATACATCAGAGTTACAACTTACACAAATCATGGACAGATACAATCCATATGTCCCAGATAAACTGCAATAATATACTCAGCGGAAAACACTCCATACGTTCCTGCCATCCAGCTCGCCTCCTAAGCCCCAGAACGTCCTTACTTGGAAATCTGTAATACTCGGTCTGACCCGAGCATTACATCAAAGTAACACCAGGGTCAGGCAGGAAACCAGCGTGAGTAAGCTCATCTAACATGGAATGCAACAGCATAAAAGTTAAATACAACCCGGGTAACTCGTTCATCACTTTAAGTTCATAACTTGCTATAGTCAACACATATATTCACAATCAATCCCTAACAACCTTTACTTAGTTTTTAAATGGTCCAGTCATTTAAATTATTACATTTCAGCCTATTGATTTCACATATCAATTTATAAGAATCATTGTAGGCTACAAATCGGAGTGGGTTCGGGTATTTACTGATACCCGACCCCGGTCTCTTCGAGTTCAATACCATCCTAACTCAAGTTATTCAAGTGAAATACAATTCAACTTTAAATACAAGATGTCACTTTACTCAGCAATTTATCATTGATAAATAACTACATTATCACAAAATATTCATATTAGACATATCAACCAATTCAAGGCATTTACATCATTCAATCATTCATAAGCAAGATGGATCATTTCCAAAACTAATTTAATTTATCTCTGATTAAATTAATTTCTACTCTTTAATCACTTAGATTACCTTCACTTAACATTAATTAATTGCAAACCAATTAATTATTTAATAATTAATCTTTAATTAATCTTTATTCATTAATCAACCTTGATTAATCACAATCAGTAATTAATTATCCTTAATTAATTACATTACTTAATTACCTTCAAATAACTTTAATCAATTCTTAAATTAAATACACCAAGTAATTAATTATTAATTACTTTCACTAAGTAATTATCCTTCTTTATTAATTACACTAAGTAATTAAACCCAAATTATTTTCAATCTTCAATTAATCGCATCCTGTAATTATCCACTAATTACTTCACTAAGTAATTATACTTAATAAATTACACCAAGTAATTATACTTAACCCAGCATCCAATGATTATATGAATTAATTAAACCAATTACTTAACTTAAATTAATCACATTAATTTAATTAATTACATTAAGTAATTAATCCCTTTAATTACTTTCGTTAAGTAATTATACTTAAACAATCCCACTAATGATTATCTTTAATTAATTAATCTAATTAATTATTAAAATTAATCACATTAATTAAATATGTAATAATCCCTAGTTAATGATCTTCATTAACTATTAACAATACTTAATTACTACCTTAAGTAATTATACTTTAATTAATCATGGTTAATTACAAATTAATTTGTAATTAATCACAAATTAATTTATCTTTAATTACTAAATTAATTAAGTGCTTAACTGAAACTAATTAATCTTTAATTACTTGATTAATTAATTTCTAAACATTAATTTATAAACTTAACTTATCTAATTAAAAATCCTTAATTACACATTAATTAACCTCCAATTAATTATCTAATGATCCCTTAGTTACTTATTTAAAAATTCTTAATTAATTAAACAGATTAATTACTCTTTAACTTAATTAAATTTCAAACATTTAAATCTTAGTTATCTTTAAGATAAAGTATTATCCTTGTATATGATTTTAATTATCATTTACAAAGTCTTTGAAATCTTATGTTTTAAATTTACATTTAAAATTTCATTTTAGATTTAAGATTTAAAGATAATTAACACATTTAACTTTAACAAAATTTAAATCAATTTACAACCCTTTTGAATTAAATGTTAAAAAAATACTTTTTTTTAAAACTATTTTATAGAGTTGCTTCGGGTTCAATCCGCAAGCCACTCGAATACTTACCCGAGAAAATCCCACTTTCCCCCTTTTCAAAACTTAGTTTAAGTTTTCTAAAAAAATTTAAAACCTGAAGCTGATCAATCACGAGCAACTCTCGTCCTCACTGCTTCGAGCCAAACACAGGAACAAGCGAATTCAAACTCGAGGAAAAGCTTCTTCCCAAACAAAAACGATCACCCGATACACAACGTGCATGCTGCACGTACACCGATGAACGGCGGTGCTCCGACCCTCAAAACTCGCCTCAGCACATCACCGATGACCATGCCATCCACCATGGCCACCCATACGCCATGATTCCATTGCTATACGAAATCGACCCATTCGAACAAACCAGAGCCAAATACCTCATCCAAAAGGAAGCTCGCCTCGATGATCTTGACAGTTGGAAACTGTGGCCATCCTTGTAGAGCATCACCACGCCTCCTCGCCTCGGTCCCTGGCCATGCGATCGAACTCGATACCTCAAATGGACGAAATAACTTCGCCTCTACACTCAACAGAACCACCTCCCAAAACCTATTTAGCCTTACTCCGGCCACCATGACCCAAAATAAAATATGAATTCATTTTTGCCGAAGTCATCAGACCTCCAGATAGCTTCGACCACAACCCCGATGAATTCCACCATGCCGATTGCCAAATATTGGTGAAAACCCTAAAATCTTACAATTTCGATTTTCACAGAGAATACTAAAATAAAAATTATTCTAAATTCATCATTTGCAACCTAGAATCATGTTATAGAATTGATTCAAGAATTCTGGACATTTTATTTTGGCCTATTATATGATTAGACCTGTGGATTTCAATTTTAAATAAATACATTTATTTAAAACTACTTTTAAAATTAAATTTATATGCTTACAAACAATTTCTATTCTCATATCCTAGCCTATAATCAAATATATATGAAGATATGGATCCTTTATTGAAAAAGGAATACTGAAAAACAACAAAGATGATCATCAGACATTTCACATAATGTATACACATACATTCAAGTCAAAGCATACATGCAAATCATTTCAAACTATTTTACTTCAAGATTTCATCCATGCATCAAAATTCAAGTCTAAGATTTAAACTGTTTTTAAATTAAAATTTACTCACCTCTGGAAGAATCAGAGAAGCTTTGGAAATTTTGAATTTGCTTCCTGAGTTTGCTTTTAACCGTTGCTTTTCAATTTTAAAACTGAATTAATCTAGTATAAGAGTTGCTGCTTGATCCAGGCTTTGATTTGTTAATTTGAATCCAAAGTCTGATTTCTTTTCATTTGAATCTGGTCTGTAGATCTTATTTTTGATATGTTGTATTAGCTTTGATCTGATTTTAATTTCTGATCAGATTTTGAGTTTGAATTTGAAAAGAGTTTTGTTTTGCAAATTTTTTTTTTCTATTCTTGTTTTTTTTAATTTTTTCTCAGATCTGATTTTTTTTATTAAAACACTTACTTTATGATTTAATTTTAAGAAAGCAAATGTTGCCATTTGTATTTTGCATGCAACTTTGAACTTACACATGTAAATACATGTTTTCTATTACCTTACAAATATCAAAAACACTTTATTTATATTACTTTTATACTTATATATATATATATGTTTTTATATCATATTTTCTTTTTAAGCTTAATACCTTTATATATATATATACACACACACACACACACATCTTATATATATTGAAAGAAAATATGAACCTTAATCAAATCCTATTTTGCTCTATTTAATTTTTAAATGACTTTTTGAAAATCATTAGATTAAATTCAAAACAAAGCTTCCTATTTACAATGTACATACATATCTATGATAATTAGAAAACATTATTTATTAGAATTGGTTGTGTGTGTATATACACACACAAATATATATATCCACACCTTTACAGCTTTCACTAGTACTACTTCTTATGGCATATGTATGTATATATTCACATTATATACATGTATGAATATACATTCAAATTTTCAACATTATAAGGTATGCACAAATATGTGTGTGTGTGTATATATATATATATATTAATTTGCTATAAGATTTATAATTCGGCAATTTATAATTCAAATTCATTATGTATAACTAGATATACCATTATTTATCCTTCAGAATTTATTTATTCAACTTATACCCTAGCGTTTCAATAGTTAAAATCTGTTAATTATTAGTGCCCAAAAATCCGAGTTATCACATTCCTCCCCGCTTTGAATCTTTTCGTCCTCGAAAAGGAACGAAACCAGAATTTGTCAAAATGCTTATAATCAGATAAATTTCCTTTGATCATTTTTAGAACACTTTTAAAATCTATATAATATTACGAAAATATTTTTTATGAAGATACTTTTATAACTCGATGTTTCAACAGGTTCGTCCTCGTTCCTATAGAAATTCGGTCATACGTTGATCATGCGTAGGACTGAAAAATCTATAAGTACTTAGCAGACCCGTTTCAACACGCAGCGAAAATACTTGAAAAATAATTTTACTGAAAATATTATAGATATTGAAAATATTTTTGAAATCAACGAAACATCTTTAGTGAGAATGCCCTGTAAATCATCACCCCCATCCACGGTCGCAGTTAACCCGATGGTTACGTTGCCGTCCTGGCAAAATCCATAGATAACTGTAGGCCTCCGCGCCCCTCGATTACGCCATGGAACCCGCTACAGATCGCAGCTACAACTGGGGTTACGTTGCTATAAGAGCAAAAACCCATATAACTATAGGCATCAGCGCCCTCGAATATCACTGCCAAAAGAATGAAACTTCTTCACTCCCACATAGGTCGCAGACTACATCTGTGAAGTTCCAATGTAGCCTTAGGCTCTCACGGCCTCTCGACTTTCGCTATGTCTTCATAGGTCGCAGTCTACCGATGTTACGTTGCCATCCCAATAAAATCAAACGTAGACCGTTGGCTCTCAGCAGCGCACACGACTTCCGCTATGGTCCGTAGTAGATCGCAGTGACATCGAGCTACAATGTCATCACAACATAACCCAATGTCTCTGTAGGCATCAGCGCCCTCGACTTTCGCTACCCACTATACATAATCCTCAGGAACAAGTTTTGTCCGGACTCCTCACAGGATCAACTTTAGAACCCCCTTAGGGTTCAAGACAGTACCATCCTGTGGCACTCCTGAGAAGTTCATTCCAAGGGAGCGCCTTTTTCTCCAGAGCCATTTTCAAAATACTTTATACCATACACATATAGTATCTTCCAAATCATACACCGAGTATGAATCTCATATAACTCTCCTTTCTCAAAATCAATTATTTCAAAATCGACAATTCTCAAATTAGGCTTTCCAAATTCCAACATTGATTTTTCTCAAAAATCAAAAGCCTTTCCAAACTCCATAGGTTCCAAAGACCTTTTCCCGAAATTCTCATAAGATCCTTTATATATATAGATATATATAAATTATTTAAAAACTTTGGATCATTTCAAACTTGTACAAAACTCCTTTTATACTTCAAACACTTTCAAAATCCTTTCCTTCCGGCAATAGATTCAACAATGGGAGATTTATTTTATATAACAAAGATATATAACTTTGTTTATTTCAAATCAAATATTCAAATTTGATTACTCTATAAAGTCACTTACCAGTATACTTGCTTCCATAAAGTAAATTTTTACCATAGAAATATCCAAATTCCAATTTACTTCATCATATATTTCACAAAATATACCTTTCATTTCAAAAGCCATTTCACATTTCTTATCTATATATCCCAGTATCAATTTCATTCAAATTCGTACGATGTACACATATCATCCATACGCTATATCAATCTGGTCGCTCACTCGATCACACAATTTCACTTCCGTACTAGTATCGTCCATCCGACTTCCTAGTGCGGACTCAGATCTGGTTTCTTGATCAAAAACCGTCATTCTCCTTGGATATCCATAACTATGATAAAGAATATCTAGAACCAATCAACAATCCATATCCAGGTTCGCCGTCGAAAATCGAGTGAAAAATCCCAACTCGGATCGATAAAATATTTCGAAATTCTATGCTTGAATCTAAATCAAATCACTATGCGAATAGAATAATATACGTACATCCTAAGTATTTATCTTCATTGATTATTAGCCAAAACAATCTCCTTTTCTATTCACATTCACTTTAATTTCTATCCACTTGTTCAAAATTGCTTCAATTCCATTTGGATTATCACTTTAAACCTTATCTCAATTGGTAATTAATGACAAACGGTTTGCACTCCGACCATTTCAAAATTAGAAAATAGCTTGAAAAATTAAAAATAGGCAAGTAGTTGAAAAATAGTTATTAGTTTGTAAAATAGCTGTAAAATAGTTAAATAATGATAAATAGTTTTATCATTATAAAATAGTTAAATAGTTGAAAAATAGTTACAAAATAGTTAAATAGTTATAGAAATTTTAAATAATTGCAAAATAGTTGTAAATTAGTAATTAGTTATAAAGTAGTTGAAAAACAGTAATTAGTTTATAAAACAGTTGAATTTTTTTTTAAATAGTTTCAAAAATAGTTATAAAATAAGTATAAGATAGTTTTGGGTTTAATAAGAAAGGTTGTATATATATAATAAATAGCTTGGAAAAATAGATTTGTACTAAAACATTTTATTTTGAAAATAGTCCAGAGTCAAACTGTTCAATTCGTAACCTCCATTTCAAATCATTCAATTTAAATTTCCACTCCCATTTAAATTGACTCAATTCCAATTTAAATAACTTCAATTTCCATTGAAATTGATTTAATCCCAATTCAAGTTGAATTAACCTCGATTCTTTCCGAATTCAAATCAAATTCCATTTGAATTTTAAACCTATTCAACTTTAATCACAATTTTAAATTATTCAAATCAATTTTAATTAATTTCAAATTGAACCAGCTTCAATTTCAAATCATTTCAATTCTAGTTTAAATTAATCCCAATTCCCATTTGAATTTGAACTCATTCATCTTCGATTTCATTTTAAAACAGTTCAATTCAAATTTTCCATTTGAATTTTTACACTGATACATCTTCAATCACAATTCCAATTAATTCAAATCAAATCCAATTTGAACTAACTTAATTTAAATCTCAACTTTAAATCATCTCGAATTATGAATTCGAGTTAAATTTTAAATGTTGATTTAATCCTTTAAATCAAATCATCTTATATCTTTAAACCATTTAATTCTGAATCCTAATTCCATTTTTAACCTATTTCCAATATCAAATAATTATTCAAATCCTTTTTAAACAACTAGATCTTAAGTCCCAAAATGATTCCATTATATCTTAATAATGATATATTACCATACCCCTTTCTTCATTCATTTAAACAAATCCAATTTCAGCTTAAAGATTATTAATAACAATAGGATGGTATTATTCAAATTACTTAAAACATCCATCCATTTCCAATTTTCAGATCTCAAACCCATTTTGAGAATGCACAAACTCCCAATTCAAATTAACCATTTAACTTTCCAAGTTAAATCACAATTTCATCTTGAAACTTCCAATTCAGATTGTTTGTTCTAAACTTATTTAACTTTCCCAAAGTTAAATTCAATTCACTTAATCCAGTCAACCCTACTCAAATTTGAATTCCCATTTCAAATTTTAATCTTCAAATTAATAATCTTTCCACTTATTTTGTTCAGAAAATTACCACTCTGAAATAATTTTCAAATTCTAGACCTAGATTTAAAACTTCCCAATTTAGATCATTCTTCAGTTCCAACTTATAATCATACCTATCCAAATGTTTTACTTCCTTAAAACATTTCATTTTGCTTACTCATTGGCACATATTTCATTATTAAACAATCATCTATGATAATAATCAAGATTATTGTATCAGGAAACCAATTCATTATTATCTTATTCTAAAACTTTTTTATTAAATTCAAGGTTTAATTTTAGATTGAATCTACTTCGAACTTATCTTTATTGAATTTCAATTTTGTTGTATTTCTATTACCACTTAATTTAATTCCAATAATTTAACAACTAATTACCTTAATATTTATTAGAAAGAAATATTGCTTTATATATCAAAATATATTCTTTTATAAAATCATTTAAAATCTTTATATAAGAAAATAACAAGTACTCTCTCATATATATATACGCACACTCAACTCATTCTAGGGCACTACTTACCCTACCCTTAATGAGTAATCCCACCAGAGCCAAGGTTCTCGCTTAACCTTCTGCTCTGATACCAAATGTAACGACCCGAAATTTTCAATCTCGAAATTTCCAGATAGTTAGAGAAAAGAAGAAAGAGATAGAAGAAGAAGAACAGAAACACCAAAGCACAATCTCACATTCGCAGCTGATAAAATATAATATTAATAATATCGGTTTACAAAGAAAAACTGTACTAGTCAAATTTCACTTTAATACATCGGAGTTACAACTTACATAAATCCTGGACAGATACAATCCACATGTCCCAAATAAACTACAATAATATACTCAGCGGAAAACACTCCATACGTTCCTGCCATCCAGCTCGCCTCCTAAGCTCCAGAACAACCTTACCTGGAAATCTGTAATACTCGGTCTGACCCGAGCATTATCAAAGTAACACCCGGGTCAGGCTGGAAACCAGCGTGAGTAAACTCATCTAACATCGAATGCAACAGCATAAAAGTTAAATAAAACCCAGGTAACTCGTTCATCACTTTAAGTTCACAACTTGCTATAGTCAACACATATATTCAGAATCAGTCCCTAAGTACCTTTACTTAGTTTTTAAATGGTCCAGTCATTTAAATTATTACATTTCAGCCTATTGATTTCACATATCAATTTATAAGAATCATTGTAGGCTACAAATCGAAATGGGTTTGGGTATTTACTGATACCCGACCCCGGTCTCTTCGAGTTCAATACCATCCTAACCCAAGTTATTCAAGTGAAATACAATTCAAATTTTAATACAAGATGTCACTTTACTTAGCAATTTATCATCGATAAATAACTACATTATCACAAAAATATTCATATCAGAGATATCAACCAATTTAAGGCATTTACATCATTCGATCATTCACAAGCAAGATGGATCATTTCTAAAATTAGTTTAATTTATCTCTAATTAAATTAATTTCCAACCTTTAATCACTTAGATTACCTTTACATAACATCAATTAATTGCAAACCAATTAATTATTTAATAATTAATCTTTAATTAATCTTTATCATTAATCAACCTTGATTAATCACAATCAGTAATTAATTATCCTTAATTAATTACATTACTTAATTATCTTCAAATAGGTTTAATTAATTCTTAAATTAATTACACTAAGTAATTAATTATTAATTATTTCACTAAGTAATTATCCTTCTTTATTAATTACACTAAGTAATTAAACCCAAATTATTTTCAATCTTCAAATAATTATATCCTGTAATTATCCACTAATTACTTCACTAAGTAATTATACTTAATAAATTACACCAAGTAAATATACTTAACCCATCATCCAATGATTATATAAATTAATTAAACCAATTAATTAACATACACTAATCACATTAATTTAATTAATTACATTAAGTAATCCCTTCAATTGGTTTAATTAAGTAATTATACTTAAACAATCCCACTAATGATTATCTTTAATTAATCAACCTAATTAATTATTAAAATTAATCACATTAATTAATTATGTAATAATCCCTAGTTGATAATCTTCATTAACTATTAACAATACTTAATTACTACCTTAAGTAATTATACTTTAACTAACCATTGTTAATTACAAATTAATTTATTATTAATCACAAATTAATTTATCTTTAATTACTTAATTAATTAAGTGCTTAACTGAAACTAATTAATCTTTAATTACTTGATTAATTAGTTTCTAAACATTAATTTATAAACTTAACTTATCTAATTAAATGTTACAACCCTGGTTTTAGTGATTAACTTGTAAGTATTAAATTATAACGGTAGTTATAAATTAATATTAAGAATCAATAATAATTTTGAGAATCTAAATTGTTTATTTGGAATGAACAATGAATTTTGGGAATAAAAAGAGAAAATAACGTTCTGGAACTTTATTATAGTGATTTGAGTTAATAATAAGTGAAAGATGGTTTTTATTTGGTGATAGTGCAATAATTTTATTAATTACTGTGATTTGCTTCTTTTAATAATTTTTTAAAAAGAGTATTTGATTTTTAAAGAGTGTTATATTAAATAAAAAGGTGAAATTAGGTTTAAAAATATGATTTGGTCATAAAATTGAGTTAAAATTATTGGTTACATTTACAAAGAAAATTATTTTTGTGTAATTTTTGGGGTTAAAAATAGTGATTTATGTAATTATAAGTATAATTGGCTACTTATTTAAAAATAAGGATTTTTAATAATAGAAATATTTTTATAACCAAATTTATCCTTTTATTAAGTACAAAATGCTTTAACTAACATGTAAACAAGGTTTCATAATTTTATCATGTGAAAACTTTGAAATATTTGATGTTTGTTTAAAAACATAAGTGTTCACTAGTGCATCATGTGAAAAATGTATTAATTTAGGCTATTTCTTTTATTAATGGGTCTTAAGCCCATCTAGTCACTAGTCTTTAGAAAGAAATGAGGAATATCTCATCTTCCTTCTACGTACAGTTCAAATAGTGAGAAACCCAATTTCTCTTGTAAACCCTAGCCAAAAATCATCAAACCAGACTCAAATCTTGTGTTTTTAAAATCAAATTGGAGCTAAATCAATAGGTAATCAAAATCTAAAACCATTTATTCATCAAAAATCAAGTTTTGAAAGTGTTTCTCTGTTAACAGTACTTGTTCTTCTTGCGTGTCCTTGTTTCAAGTTTATACAGGTTAATTGAAGCTTCTTCCTTCTTAAAGCTTGTCTATTTCAACACAAATTCGGGTTATATTTTCTCTATAGCAAGGTGAGCATCAAAACTCACAATTTTCTAGCTTTGATTGAGATTTCAAGGTAGAAATCTCAATTTCGTTTATTGCATGTTCATTTGTGAATCACTGTCAGTACATTGTGTATATCTCATTCATTTTAAATCGGAATTGGATTTTCTTCGATGTTCTATAAAGCATGAAAAGAATGTGACAACTTTCATGTTAAATACTTTCGAAAATTTTGAGCACGGAAGGTCAAAAAACCCAATTCAAACTCGCTGCCCTGTCACTGTGAAACCGTGACTTTCTGTGCTAAGTGTTATTGGTAATTTAAATATATCTTTTTCGTTTGATGTCCGAATTTGGCGATTCTTGATGTTCCTGAAAGCTTAGACATAGTGCTACAAGTTTTATGTTTTGAATGTTCTAAAAATTTGATGTTTACTTGATCAAAATCGTGCTTTCTTGTTGCTATCCCGAGAGTAAATCAACAGCAACAACGTTCACAGGCCTGAAATTTGTTTTAGCCATAAGTTACACATTTCTTATCCAAATTTAATAATTTTAAATGGTCTGGAAATCCAAGACATAGTGCTACAAGCTTTGTGTTTTAAGGTTTCCATAATTTTGAAGTTATCTGGGGAAAAATTGAGTGTTTCTATTGCTATCCTGAGAGCAAAACTAATATTTGTTCTGTGTTTGAATCTGAAACGAAATTAACCATAACTCCTACGTTTCTAAACCAATTTCAATAATTTTAGATATTCTGGTAAGTTTATATCATATACTACAAGTTTTATGTTTCGAGTTTTCTAAATTTTTGAAGTTTGCTTAGTCGAAATTATGTTTGTATGCTGCCGTCCTGAGTGCAAAACGACAGCAATAACAATCATTGATCTGAGAATTTCATTAGCTTATTTTGCTCTCATTCTTGTTCGATTTTGATGTTGTTTTTGAGATGTTTTGAGAGCTATGATGCCTATCAATAAGGTATCTATATCTAGAGAATTTGAAATTTAAATTTAAATAGAATTTGAATTTATGTTGGGTTAAATTTGAATTGAATTCAAGTTATCGGTCTTGAGTTATCTTTCTTGTTTTTCATTGTTTTCGAGCACAGTTTTCACTAAACAATTAGAAGTGACTTTTTTGAAATAAATAGAAATTTAAAATTATTATTATTATATAGTATTTTAAAATTATTTTTCTAACATAAAATCTATTTATTTTCTATAATAAAAGAATTTCAAATACTGGATTTATTAATCTTTTCGAGGAAAAGTTTTAAAGCTTGTTTTCTCTAGTAAATTATTTTAAATATAAACGCACACTTTTCCATAATTCGAACGTATGAGAAAGAGAACTAAACTATTTAGTAAAACACGTGGTATGGGACATGTGCGTTTACTATTTCGGTTAATTCTGGACTTGTACGATCAAAACTATCCGGGTTATGATTTCTTAGCTACTTAGCCAATTTATGGCGAGTTTTTGAGATTATAATTCCAATATTTAGGAATTATCTAGGAAGGCTAATATTTGGCAAGTTTTATGGTTTGAGATTTCTACTTTGAGATTTATGGTTTATGAAGAACCATCATGATTTTTTCACTTTCCGATGAGATGAGACGAGTTACGATGCCATTTAATACTTGTCAATGAGATGAGACAAGTATGGTGTCTCTTTATCACTTGCCAATGAGATACGGTGAGATATGATTTTCTGAGTTTTATGATGTTTCTAGTATGGCATCGACTAGTGGTTAGTAAACCGTTAAGTGTGAACGTATGGCACGAGACACACGTTAACACTTTTTGGGTTCCTATCCATGAGTTTGTGACACATTCATGATGTTTACCAAACAGAACTGCTTTGAGAGGTGTTAGCGACCTTGTCATGAGGACGAACTGCTTTGGGAGGTGTTAGCGACCTTGTTAGGGCTGCAAAACGACTTGGAGAGGTGTCAGCGACCTTGTCATGAGAATGAACTGCTTTGGGAGGTGTTAAAGACCTTGTCTGAGGCCTCGGCCATCAGAGTTTAACATGTGCAGCATTGCTTCGGCATTGAGATCGGGGATTTGGCCTATCCGGGTTTTCTGTTTTATCGTGATTTCACTATTTTAAGATGCTTTATTACATCCATAGCCTAGTGCTATATAAGATGCTATATATGTGGTGATTTCATTCATAATGTCTTGAACTCTTATTGAGTTCCTTGAGTCTTGAGTTCGGATGATTTCATGATTTTATAGGATATTCTAGGTTTTGCCATTTTGGCGGGAGTTTGTATTGATGTTTCTTCTTTTTAGGAGATATGGTTCCTGGAAACCATGTAGACATTTTGGGATGTCGCTGATGATATGAGGCGAATGTTTATATTATTTGAGTATTATTATTGAATTTACCTCTTTTGAGGT
This sequence comes from Allium cepa, assembly GCA_030765085.1. Lineage (NCBI taxonomy): Eukaryota > Viridiplantae > Streptophyta > Magnoliopsida > Asparagales > Amaryllidaceae > Allium > Allium cepa. The sequence continues at coordinate 444,431,074 of CM060932.1, forward strand.
CTTTGTATAGTTATGTGACATTAGTTCACTTAGGTCATGGGTTGTATTCTTTCTATTGCCTTTTCTCATTCGAAAAGAATTATCACCTTGTGTCCTATGGTTCATATTATCATCTATCCTCATTAACTGTTTGTTTTAGCTAGACTGACCTGTGTATTTTGTACCCAGGTCAGACCGGGTTGTTTCAGGTTAGCTATCAGTTACGGGACTTAACTTTGATGCATCTGCTTAGATATTATCCTAGCACTTTTGTGTAGTTTATATTTCTTTCCACTTGACTCTGATATGTATTTGATTAGATGTATATTATGTGGTCTTTGTACCACTTTTGTGTATCAGTTTGTATTATACTGGGATGTATCTATGTATATGTATTGATATATATGATGATTATTGTTTTATGATGTGATATGCATTCTATTATTGTATTATGTTCTGATAGATCCATCAGCCATCTATAGTTTTAGATTAAGCATTTATTGGATATGTCGATCCACTTGAGTAAAAAAAATATAGAGCATTTATCGATGTATGTAGTAGATGTTTAAGACAAGATTATAGATGGTCACTCCTTACCAACCCTATTCTCCACATTAACAGACAGAATTATCCAGTAATTCTCTTTGTTAATGTGGGTCTCGAGGTGGGGCGTTACAGCTTGGTATCAGAGCTGAGTTCAGAACAAAGTATGATAAACACAGAACAGAAACACATATTGTGGTACATCTAAGTGTGATACGAGTGTTACGAATCCCTTAATTGTTGTGTCCTTTACCTTATCGTGTCTTTTGGAGTAGATAATTTAGGATATGTCTAGGAATATGTTTTATTCCGTAATATTCCCCAATTTAATTGATGACATCTTATCTTAGGAGTAATCTTAATCGTGATTGTTTTATTCAAGTCCTCTTCAATACGGGTGCTTGACACCCATCCGTATCGAAGAAATTTGTTGATGATCTTTGATGTTCTTGTTTTGTGATTTCATTGAGGATTGCGAATCCTATTGAGGGGATCTGCAATATTTGGTTTGATGTTGAGGATTTTGAGATTTTTCCTTATAGCTTATCTTTTCAAGTGAATTAGCATGCTTTTTCCTATTTAGAGTTTGGAATGATTTGAGTTGGGGTAGCTTGGGTATTTTCTAGTTGCATTCTGTAATCCGAAGGAAGCTAAAATTAGGTATCCTAATTTTAGCTGATTTGTTGTTTCTTGCTCTATAGAATATTATTCATGATTTTGAAGTATCTGTATTTACTCTTGAGTTTTGAGATGTTGATGATATATCTCAAATTCCTGTCATTGTGACTCTGTTGATTTCTATGAGTCCGTTTTGGGTATGTCACCCAATCGGGAAATCGAATATTGTATTGACTTCATTCTTGGTTCTTGGCCTGTCGGTCGTCCTCACATAAGGATGTCCACTAGGGAAATGAGGTGATTCATTGAATTTATGTGATATTTCCATTCTTATCCCTTTTAAGATATCCTCCTTGGATACTCAATTGTTGATATACTTTGTGGTAATACTTCACTTGAAGTGATGATGTGTAGTTTATGCTCTTCTTCTCATTCGAGAAGATATCTTGCCATTACTCATATATATCTTAGATTTATTTTAATCTATTGAGTGGTGCTAAGGTCATTCCTCGGCTTGACGTTACACCAATTTTTCACGAGCTACGAATCGCGGGGGATAGCGTTACCCTTACCGTGTTCCACACTCGTTGTGAGTCTTGTGGGTGGTTCATTATGCCATTCGAAATAATGAACACTCCAGTCTATTCCATCAATCTTGAGGATCGAGTATTCTGGGAATAAATCGTGAGTTCTTCTTTTGTTTTTGATTTTGAGAATAAGTAATAAGTTATGTTTTCAAATTTTCAAAATAAATAAATTGACTTAAGATATGTTTCTAAGAGAAATTGGTTTATATTTTTGTGGAAAAACCAAAAAATATATTTAAGTATTATATATGAGGTATTTCTTTTTAAAGGAAATGAATTTTTGTGTTGGGTTGTTCGCCTAGTGCTTTAAGAATTCTGGTCGATGCGTTTGGCCAACGTTATCGATAGGGATATCCTAAACGTTGCGATGAGATAGTCAGACATGGTAAATTGAGTTTTAGTTAGTAAAGTTTGAAAATAATTAATATGGTGTAGTATTAATTTTATTTTAATTGTTTAATAAAACCATTGAACCAAAGTGAGTGTTGGAGGAGTGGCGAGGCAGTTTTGATCGTTTGATCAACTCTGCAGCCAATCGGTGGGGTCATTCACTATAAATCAATGGTGAGTCAATAACCTTGTATTATTTGAAATTTGAGAAATTAAATATGGTTATTTGGGTAAGTAAAGTGAATAATTCTAATTAAGGGGATGTCTTAATTAGAAGAAAATATCATTTGATGTTTTGATTGATAAAATGATGTATAGGTAAAAGAATACATTGGTTTGAAAATTAAATTATTAACTGAATATTTTAGTACAAGTTATTAATGATGACTACAAAAATTTATTTTGATTGATAATCAATAATCATCTCTTTATAATGCAACAAAATAGTTATCTCTTCGAAAATGAGTTTTCATAGGGAATTGTTTTTGAAGCTGGATTTTGGAAAGTAATGAAAATATTTCCACTTAATAAAATGTTTTGTGGTGATTACATAAAGTTGATCATAATTTTATATGTCTTAGATTTCCAGGGAAAAAGAGGATCATTTAATAAATGATTTATAAAAAAAATCTTGTTTGAAATTAAAATGATTTGGGAGAATTTCAAATATCAAATTCATTTTAAAAGCTGAAATTTCATTTAGAAAAGTGCTATACTAAAACAGTGATAACTAGAGACTTATAATTCCAAATAAGCTCAATATTTTTGCAAAAGAAAGAGCTTTCAGTAAGCCATAAAGTTTCTTTGTACCACTTTAAAACATTTTGCCTTTTACTGAGTTTAAAATGGGTTTGAGTGTGGATAAGCAGTTCTGCCTTATTACAAAATTTCTAAAATTAAGCTGAAAGTAAATTTATCGTAACTTTCAGACCGTAAATCCAATTTTGATGATATTTATATTGCTGAAAAGCGGGAGACTGAGTAGAACAACTTTTACTTTATAAAGATCTTTAGATTTTATCGTTTTCTTGGTCAAAACAGGTTTTCTTTACAGTGGGTCTGAACTGAAATTGATTTATTTCCCCTCAATAGTTAAGTGTAGCATTTCTTATTTATGATCATGAACTAGTATCATCTATTTGAGTTAAGTACGGGTGAAAAAGGATGGTTGGGCTATATTTTGAGCCAAAAAGATTATATATAAGATTATGCAAACTCGCTTTAAAATGCTAAAAAGAAAGGTATGTTTTCGGATTAAATTTTTGAGCGTTAAATGATTATATATATTGTGTTTCCGACCTAATGGTCGATGTATATCATATAAATCATTTTTATAATATTGTATACGACCCTCCGTACAAAGGAAACTCCGTCGATTTTTCTGAAAATTTCTAACACTTAGAAAATTTGAGAAACAAATTGAAAAATAATATGTTGCAAACTAGAGTGTACATATGGAAGAATTAGAGAATAAACAAATTAAACTTTATTTACACTAATGAAGAGTAATAAATTTAAAATCTAAGTAAGAAGTTTTGAAAAAATTTCAAGTGTTGAAAATTGTGGTTAAAATTATAAAGTGTCGATCTTTTGGAACTCTAAGAATTTTTGACTGAGAGTTTATACATATATTTTAGTTCCTTGTGAGTATCTTACTCTTGTGCTATTTTCTAACGACGTGCATATATGCGGTCGTTCGAGTTTGAAACCACCTTTTGGTTGAAATATCTTACCTCTATTATGTCTATCTTGTATTAGTGTTGTTCCTTCCATAGTGTCATACGGAAAGATCATATCGATAATCATTTTGTTGGTTAGAGTTCGGGTTGGAGTTGTGCTAAATCCTAACTCTACTCAAGATGCTTTTGAGAAATAAATTTCATTTGAGTAATCTTATATATGTAGCATCTTTTTGAGTTTCTATTTTGAAGGTGAGATGCCTTTGAAATTTTATGTGGTGCTCGAAAAATTCAATGATTTGCTAGTCTCGATATTAGCGCTGTGGAAGCCATATAATTAATCGAGCAATCTTATCTTGGTTTTCTATCATCTTGTTTTGAAGGTGAGAAATTTTAAGCTCGAGCCTGTTAACCTTCTTTTGCTTGATGAAATAGTTATGTTGAATACAACTCTTCTCTAGAAAATTGCAGGGACGCAATTTTTATAAGGGGGGAGGTCTGTAACAACCCTGGTTTTAGCGATTACTTGTAAGTATTAAATTATAACGGTAGTTATAATTTAATATTGAGAACCAATAATAATTTTGAGAATTTAAATTGTTTATTTGAAATGAACAATGAATTTTGGGAATAAAAAGAGAAAATAACGTTCTGAAACTTTATTATAGTGATTTGAGTTAATAATAAGTGGAAGATGGTTTTTATTTGGTGATAGTGCAATAATTTTATTAATTATTGTGATTTGCTTCTTTTAATAATTTTTTAAAAAGAGTATTTGATTTTTAAAGAGTGTTATATTAAATAAAAAGGTGAAATTGGGTTTAAAAATATGATTTGGTCATAAAATTAAGTTAACATGAATGGTTACATTTTATTACACAAGAAGATTATTTTTGTGTAATTTTTGGAGTTAAATATACTGATTTATGTAATTATAAGTATAATTGGCTACTTATTGAAAAATAAGGATTTTTAATAATAGAAATATTTTTATAACCAAATTTATCCTTTTATTAAGTACAAAATACTTTAATTAACATGTAAACAAGGTTTCATAATTTTATCATGTGACTTTGAAACATTTGATGTTTGTTTAAAAACATAAGTGTTCACTAGTGCATTAAGTGAGAAATGAATTAATTTAGGCTATTTGTTTTATTAATGGGTCTTAGTCCCATCTAGTCACTAGTCTGCAGAAAGAAATGAGGAATATCTCATCTTCCTTCTACGTACAGTTCAGATAGTGAGAAACCCAATTTCTCTTGTAAATCCTAACCAAAAATCATCAAAAAACTCAAATCTTGTGTTTTTCAAATCAAATTGGAGCTAAATCAACAGGTAATCAAAAACTAAAACCATTTATTCATTAAAAATCAAGTTTTGAAAGTGTTTCTCTATTAACAGTAATTGTTCTTCTTGCATGTTCTTGTTTCAAGTTTATACAGGTTAATTGAAGTTTCTTCCTTCTTAAAGCTTGTCTATTTCAACACAAATTCGAGTTATATTTTCTCTACATCAAGGTGAGTATCAAAACTCACAATTTTCTAGCTTTGATTGAGATTTCAAGATAGAAATCTAAATTTCGTTTATTGCATGTTTATTTGTGAATCACTGTCAGTACATTGTGTATATCTCTTTCGTTTTAAACGGAGTTTGATTTTCTTTGATGTTCTGGAAATCTTGAAAAGAATTAGACAACTTTTATGTTAAAAACTTTCGAAAATTTTGAGCATAGAAGGTTGAAAAACCCAATTCAAATTCGCTGCCCTGTCACTGTAAAACCGTGACTTTCTGTGTTAAGCGTTATTGGTAATTTAAGTATATCTTTTTTTTATGTCCGAACTTGACGATTCTTGATGTTCCTGAAAGCACAGACATAGTGCTACAAGTTTTATTTTTTGAGTTTTCTAAAAATTTGATGTTTACTTGATCAAAATCATGCTTGCATGTTGTTGTCCCGAGAGCAAATCAACAGCAACAACGTTCACAGGCCTAAAATTTGTTTTGGCCGTAAGTTACACATTTCTTATCCAAATTTAATAATTTTGGACTGATTTGAAAAGCCAGGACATAGTGCTACATGTTTTGTGTTTTGAGTTTTCCATAATTTTGAAGTTATCTGGGTCAAAGTTGAGTGTTTCTATTTCTATCCCGAGAGCAAAACTAACATTTTCTATGTGTTTGAATCTAAAACGGAATTAACCATAACTCCTACGTTTATAAACCAATTTCAATAATTTTAGATGTTATGGAAAGCTTATATCATATACTACAAGTTTTTTGTTTCGAGTTTTCTAAAATTTTGAAGTTTGCTAAGTCGAAATTATGTTTGTATGCTGCTGTCCTGAGTGCAAACGACAACAATAACAATCATTGACCTGAGAATTTTATTAGCTTATTTTTCTCTCATTCTTGTTCGATTTTGATGTTGTTTTTGAGATGTTTTGAGAGCTATGATGTCTATCAATAAGCTAGCTATATCTAGAGAATTCGAAATTCAAATTTAAATAGAATTTGAATTTATGTTGGGTTAAATTTGAATTGAATTCGTATTGAATTCAATTTATCGGTCCTGAGTTATCTTTCATGTTTTTCATTTTTTTCGAGCACGGTTTTCACTAAACAATTTTGAAGTGATTTTTTTGAAATAAATAAAAAATTCAAATTATTATTATTATGTAGTATTTTAAAGTTATTTTTCTAACATAAAATCTATTTATTTTCTATAATAAAGGAATTTCAAATACTGGATTTATTTATCTTTTCGGGGAAGAGTTTTAAAAGCTTGTTTTCTCAAGTAAACTATTTTAAATATAAAAAACACACTTTTGCACTATTCAAACATATGAGAAAGAGAACTAAACAATTTAGCAAAATACGTGGTATGGGACATGTGCGTTTACTATTTCGGTTAATTCCGGACTTGTACGATCGAAACTATCCGGGTTATGATTTCTTAGTTACTTAGCCAATTTATGGAGAGTTTTTGAGATGATAATTCCTATATTTAGGAATTATCTAAGAAAGCCAATATTTGGCGAGTTTTATGGTTTGAGATTTCTGCTTTGATTTATGGTTTATGAAGAACCATCATGATGTTTTCACTTTTCGATGAGATGAGACGAGTTACGATGCCATTTAATACTTGTCAATGAGATGAGACAAGTATGGTGTCTCTTTATCACTCGCAATGAGATGAGGCGAGATATGATTTTCTGAGTTTTATGATGTTCCTAATGTGGCATTGACAAGCGGTTAGTAAACCATTAAATGCGAACGTGTGGTATGTGACACACGTTAACACTTTTTGGGTTTCCATCCATGAGTTTGTGACACATTCACGATGTTTACCAAACAGAACTGCTTTGAGAGGTGTTAGCGACCTTGTCATGAGGACGAACTGCTTTGGGAGGTGTTAGCGACCTTGTTAGGGCCGACAAAATGGCTTGAAGAGGTGTCAGCGACCTTGTCATGAGAATGAACTGCTTTGGGAGGTGTTAGCGACCTTGTCTAAGGCTTCGGCCATCTGTGTTTGGCACGTGCACCATTGCTTCGGCATTGAAATCGGGGATTTGGCCAATCCGGGTTTTCTGGGTTTTCTGTTTTATTGTGATTTCACCATTTTAAGATGTTTTATTACATCCATAGCCTAGTGCTATATATGTGGTGATTTCATTTATGATGTCTTGAACTCTTATTGAGTTCCTTGAGTCATGAGTTCGGATGATTTCATGATTTTATACGATATTCTGGGTTTTGCCATTTTGGCTAGAGTTTGTATTGATGTTTCTTCTTTTTAGGAGATATGGTTCATGGAAACCATGTAGACATTTTGGGATGTCGCTGATGATATGAGGCGAATGTTTATATTATTTGAGTATTATTATTGAATTTACCTCTTTTGAGGTCTTTGTATAGTTAAGTGACATTAGTTCACTTAGGTCATGGGTTGTATTCTTTCTATTGCCTTTTCTCATTCGAAAAGAATTGTCACCTTGTGTCCTATGGTTCATATTATTGTCTATCCTCATTAACTGATTATTTTAGCACGACTGACCCATGTATTTTGTACTCAGGTCAGACCGGGTTGTTTCAGGTTAGTTATCAGTTACGGGACTTAGCTTTGATGCATCTGCTTAGATATCAGCCTAGCATTTTTGTGTAGTTTATATTTCTTTCCGCTTAACTTTGATATGTATTTGATTAGATGTATAATGTGTGGTCTCTGTACCGCTTTTGTGTATCACTTTATATCATACTGGGATGTATTGTGTATATGTATTTATATATATGATGATTATTCTTCTATGATGTGATATGCATTCTGTTATTATATTATGTTCTGATAGATCCATTAGCCACCTTTAGTTTTGTATTAAGCATTTATTGGATTGATCCACTTGAGTAAAAAAAATATAGAGCATTTATCAATGTATGCAATAGATGTTTAAGACAAGATTATAGATGGTCGCTCCTTACCAACCCTATTCTCCACATTAGCAGACAGAATTATCCAGTAATTCTCTTTGTTAATGTGGATCTCGGGGTAGGGCATTACATTAAAGATCCTTAATTACATATTAATTAACCTCCAATTAATAAAATAATGATCCCTTAATTACTTATTTAAAAATTATTAATTAATTAAATAGATTAATTACTATTTAACTTAATTAAATTTCAAACATTTAAATCTTAATTATCTTTAAGATAAAGTATTATACTTATATATGATTTTTATTATCATTTACAAAGTCTTTGAGATCTTATCTTTTAAATATACATTTAAAATTACATTTTAAATTTAAGATTTAAAGATAATTAACACATTTAACTTTAACAAATTTAAATTAATTTACAACCCTTTTGAATCAAATGTTAAAGAATACTTTTTTAAAAAACCTGTTTTATAGAGTTGCTTCGGGTTCAACCCGCAAGCCACTCGAATATTTACCCGAGAAAATCCCACTCTCCCCCTTTTCAAAACTTAGTTTAAGTTTTCTAAAAACAATTAAAACCTGAATGTAACGATCGCGACTTTTCGATGCACGAAGGTCGACATCAATACGTCCACCGTATCAACTGTCGAGCAATCGAAGGCCGGAAAACCGTACCGTTAGGGTTAAAGAAGAGGTAGAAGATAGAAGAAGAGAGAAAAAAGAAGAAGAAACAGAAAACAATATCAGAATCTCACAGTCACAGCGGAACAACATATAATTGATAAATGAATAATCTTTTAAACAAAGAACTATATCAGTTATTACATTGCATCATATTACATTACATTACATCAGCAGAGTGTACAACAACAAACAACAACAAACAGAAGAAAAGAAATACTATATACTAGTGAATACGCCATGCCATCCAGCTTGCCTCCAGCAACTCCTGAATTCCAGAATATCCTGATAAACTGACTCTAGACTGCCCGTGTGGAAATTGGTGGGCACCCAGAGTTTAGGAAGGAAAACAATAAACTTCAGGTCAGTGTTGGGACTGGTGTGAGAAATAAAACAGTTATTCTTTTAAAAACAAACAAAGAAATATTTTAAAAATAGATTCGCAATGCTTTTTAGAAAATGAAACTACCATAAGGCCTCCTGCACACACACAATGAAAACACAGAATCAAAGGAGATTTCTCCTTATGATAGTCAAAGATGCTTGATACGCATTAAAAAGAAACATTTGATATTATTACTAGTGCATAGTGTAGAAAACATTTCGAAAGTAAAGATATAAATCTTAGCCAGCATAGGAATTTCACACCTATGCCTACTAAAGCTACCATCTAAATAGTGGTGACCACCATAAGTAAATGGTAGGTTCTACAACTAAAACCGTACAAGATCGTATTATTTCTTTGGATTTCCAACAAATGGTCAGGCCAAGAACTTCTCATTGCCACATGGGTACGCCTCTGGAAAGACGACCCGAGAACCTAACGTTACGGCTAGATCTCTGCCAACACAAGGTCGGGTTACCCTTCAAACTGGGTAACTACTGACACGAATATGTCATTCCCCGATCGTAACCGATCTATATCCGAGGATCCTCGATTCCAATAACCACAAAGTAATAAATTTGCAGCAACAACATAGGTTAAGTATCTGAGCTCCATACCATGATACCACCTCTATCCGAAAGGCATGACATACACTAAAGGGGCACTACCCTCTAATAACCTTGCTGCATCCTTCCTGTTTTGACCATTTCCGAGGTGTGAGGTCCGACAACGGCTCGTCCACAAAGCTACTCTTTATACAAAAGCTGTGCTTTGATCATAAAATGCTCAACAACACTTCGTATGCCACATTACTAATTTTGGGAATGTATCACTTGTAACCATCAACTACATAACCTCTGAGCACGTACGTCTCAGAGAATGGTGTTAAGCTAAAAGAATAAATTCTCCGCCACCAACAGAAATATATTTGATAGAAACCAGCTTTACATCTCAAATTGTAATGTCAGACACACATCCATACAAGTCCGTTCCGAGATCGAGAGGAACCGAAGGCACTTCCAAAGAAGCCCTTGCAATCCAGATATTCACTAATCACGTTCGGACTGTCACTAATGGTGATAAAACCTCTATGTCGGTGATCAGCCGATGCAGAGTCATCCGACGGTAATCCTTCCGTTTTCACAAACATTAGGTCTTCAACACCGGTCATCAAATGCAATCCATAACGACATATCACATATTCGGAATGGGTTATACGACCCAAAGTTCCTTTCCCAGCTAACCCGAATGGTGAGCGCTTATTTTTAAAAATAAGTGTGGCATTCAAATTCAAGCAAATCACAACAAATACCTATTTAAAGGTAAATATTGATAGTCGGTTATTTAACTATCAATAGATATGCACAACTCACCAAGTTCCAAATAATTTTCCAAATTATTTATTTTCCAAAAATACCTTTACAAGATATTTTTTTTCCACACTTCAACATTTGAAAACAAATTTCAAATCACTTTTCACCTTTACAACTTTTGAAAAAAAAATTCAAATCGTTTCCCTACACGGAATATATTCACAAATCTTTATTCATTTTCATTCAAAATGGTTCATTTTAACCAATTAAATAAATCCTTACCAATTTACTTTATATTTACGTTCCAAATCTGTAAATTTATTTCCACACTTCAAAAATGAATCAACGTTTATTTTTAAACAATTTTTCTTTCTTTTATAAATTCCATAGTGAATTTACAATTCCAAAATATCTATGAATATACGATTTCCAAATCGATTTCTAATATTCATTTTCAATTTATCTTTAAAAGATAAAATCTCAATATATTCACTTCATATTGGAAAATATTTCCAAACTTATTTAATAATAAGTGATTCATAAATCCATTTATTTTCAACACTTGGAAAATATTCAATATACTTAAATCGAAATTAAGTATATATTTCATTCTTTAAGGAAAACATTCTCTTAAACACATTTATTTGGGCCAAAACGAATGTTACTTAAAATATCATTACGGCAACCCAAAATCACTAGTATAGGGATTCGAAATTTAGATGGATATATATAAATCCCAATACTATACAAAAACATTTCCTTTCGAAAATCATTTACTATAACAACAGTGTTATGTCCACCATTTCCTTCTATTTCTCGAAAACGTCTATTTCAACAATAAATGTTGAAATCTATGGTTTCGACACTTAATGCATTTTAAAACAACTTCAAATCGTTTTAATTCCATTTAAAAGATCACTCCCTAAACATTTCTTTAATATATTATTCACTGTTCAAAATCGTGAATATAAATCATTAACCAAATTAAACACTTCTACATATTCAATTCAAAAATTATCCACTGTCCTAAAATCGTGAATATACTCCTTTAATAAGCTATAAAAGTTTCCTTATCAAATTCAATCAATCCTGAATTTATAAATCAATGTTTATAAATTCACATTTATATATTATAAACACTTCAAGTTATAAAATCACTTTATTCACAAATTTTTATCCATATCCCATTTACACGCCAAAATCCATTTGTAAGTAAATTTAACTATAAATCATTTATTTTACAAAATCTATTCATTTTATAACTTCTCAATTTATAAATCTATAAATTTCATTACTTACTAATCCATCCATTTACTATTTCATTTTAACACAAAAAACTCGTTTTATAATTCTATTATTTTTAATTTATAAATATCAATTTCATAAATCTTTTATATAAACCGTTTATAAAAATCCAAAAATCTCAATGTAAACTATTTTATAAAAATTCGTTAACTCCATATTTCAAAAATCACATTTTAACTATATTTCTCAAAAATCATAAATTTTATAATATTAAAATTATAACGTTTATTTATTCAAAATCAATCGATTCCAAAATTTATATAAAACGTATGCTTTCAAAAATTACTTTAAAATCCTTTTAAATTTTGAAAATCATTCCTTTAACATTTTTAAAAACTTCAAAATAGGCCCAATGATGCAACAGCACCAAATAATCAATCACGGCATCCAAACATCATATATCAATATGATAATCAACAAATATCACAATATCTGTAATCAAATAAATACTGGTGAGGAATCCAGATGGATCCCTCCAACCTGTTTCCCTGCATCAATAGATGTTAGCACAATACCAATTCCGTTCCAATACGGAATATCGCGGTATATGGGATTCATAAAATATTATCCGCTATTATGCGGCGCAATGGGGTCTCATCCGCTATATAATGCGGGAAAACAACTTCAAGTACATAAATAATACCAATTCCAATCAAGATGGAATTATCGCGCTATATGTTTTCAATAAATAACCTCCGCTTAATATACGGCGTATAATGTCTATTTCAATCATCAACGGATAATAATTTATCATCTTGGCATACAATCATCAATTTTAAATCTAACTATTTAAAATTTAAATTGAAACTGATTCGATTGAGTGAGAAGTTCTCACCTTGCTTTTAATAACGGTTTCAGCGTTTGTTTCGAAAAAATTTAACGCGTGTTTAATTTTACCCAAAATTATCACTAGCTCCAATCGACTCCAAACCAGCTCTATTGCGTAGTGCTCGACAAAACGATTGCAACGCAACTTGTTTCGTGCGTTTTCGACCTCGTATGAATAAGTTACATCATTTAAAGTTAATACAAATTTAAATATAATTAATTTACATTCCCTTTTATATTTTTTTACCCTTATCAAATCTGGACCGTCCATTTTTTTTCTCTGTAGATCCAAGCCATGAGATTTCTTCTTCCCAGTATCTCGTTCGCGATGCAGAACCCATGAAGCCGCTCGAATCCCTGATGTCGCACCTCCCCTTGTTGATCGAAGCGACGATCAAGCAACTCCATATCGTAGCTCGCAATGCCGTGCACCTTCACCAAGAACCCGACGACGCTCGTCCCTGTAATTTGTCTCGAAAATCATGCCGAACTTGATGGCTTTGAGCTCAAATTCCCATCGATCCACGGCTCCTTTTTCGATCATCACCGTTGAACAAGAAGATCTCGTGATGATCTACAATATTCTTGTTGGAAGTTTCTTAAATCGTTGTGTAGATTTGAAGAAAAGTGTAACTACCCGCCGCTCTGACCGCCCCTGGTCGGTAATTAAACCAACTAGAAACGTTCAAAATGACGGATTGTTATTTAGTTTATAGAATTTAAACAGAATCAGCCACAGAATCACAGAATAACAATAATATTTCTCATAAATGAATTTTTTCTCTTTTATACAAATATCAGAGTTATACAATACATTTAAATTTATACAGCGGAAACAATTTTTATTAAGTACAAGAATTTTTTTTCTGAAAAGCTTTAGTGAAGCACTTTCCCCTCTCTCTCTAACTTCGCTGCGAGAAAATCTCCAAGCTGTAGAAATACTCGGTCTGACCCGAGTATTACATTCAAAAGAAAATAATACACGGGTCAGTCTAATTCAAACTCAGTTATTAGTGCAAAGAAGCAATAAAAATCAAATAATCAATTAGATGACAGTTAAGGATAAATTCACTTATCCGACCCTTTTTACAAAGAAATCGGATAACGGTAAGTATAACACCTAACAGTATTAAAACAATAAATCAACAGATTTAAATTTTCAACGAAGAAAGATGCAGGAATTTTTTTTTTTATGAAGATAATTTATAAAACATTTTTTTCTAAACGGCAAATAACAACAAAACCATCAATTTAAATCAAATCAAATTGAAAAGTTACTTGAGAACATCGAAACCGATGGCTGCAGTACACGCACGCGTATACTGCCTTGCCAATACGGCATATGAAATACGCAAAAGATCAATGGATCAAAAGCAAAAGAAATATCAATTAAAAATAAATACTGAGTGGCTGCAGTACACGCACGCGTGCACTGCCTCGCCACTGTAGTGTTAAAAATAGGAATCAGCACAAGGTCAAACCCGAGCATTACAGCTGGATTCAACGCAGGTGCGCTTAAAAACATCATAAACTGTCAAGCATAAAAATTCAATTTCAACCAACGGTGAAGTGATGAATATGCCTCCAAATTTTCTTTCTACACAATGTAGACATGGACTCAATTTGCATACGCAAATTAGATGAAAAACATATTCTGACTGTTGCTTCATGTATTATATGGATACACTTGCAATGTAGGTCTGTACCAAAACTAAATTCATGTATGCCTGAATTAATGTGCTATCAAAGTGACCTATGCCATTGTAAAAGCCTGGACAATATCATGTATGCGCGAAAGAAACAACAAAATAACGGTTCTACAGGCAAAACGTGATGGCCTTGGTGTTACTAGAATACATGTAGAAGAATTTCCCAAAATATCATAACCTGATTATACTTCATGCATGAAAAATATATAAAGGTCTGAGCCAACAATTTTTCTGCATGCACAAAATAAGTTGAGAAAATTTAATGAACTGGCAAGAAAATGAAGTAAACAAGTTTGTAAACTGTCTCAATTGGTCGAGACAGCTACATTGAATGATTAAACTCAAAAAAAATACTTCAACTACAATCGCCCAGCAAGTTTGCATGAAGGACGAGTGTACTATTCATGACTATAAGAACCAATGCAGGTGAGCTCAGTTATAACATATATACATGGAATGCAACTATGAAACTGGGCGATGCAAGAATTAGGATCAATAAGGTGCAGAAATACACAATGTCAAATGCAAAACTCGACAGTGAACTGGTCGAGAACAAAGGCAGTGAACGTGAAAATCAAACCCAGATTGAATCAACTTGCACAAGTGTGGGAAATTATTACAAGTGCAAGTACACAATGAACGCATATACATCAATTGTGCACAGATGTACACAATTAAGCAAAAAAATTCATAGCAGGGAACAAAACAACATATTGAATCAGACATGCTCATATATGCAAGAAATTCAGAAAATGTACACATGAAGAACCAAGTGCAGACTCAACTATAACAAAGGACAGATTTCAAGTGCAAAGCACAATGAGCTAGATTCAAAAGCAACCAGAATTAGACATATCAAGCTACAGATATGAACATATTGGAGCTGCACCAATCACACACATATATACATACGTATATGTATGTATGTATATACATGGTAATGACCAGCAAATATTTCAAAAGAAAAAAATTGGCAAACTACTGCAAATTTTTTTTTTTTTTAGAAAAGTTCTGTTCAAATGCAAAATTTTAAAAATAATCATATGTGCAACAAGACTTCAAATTGAAGCAGATTCAAAAACAAAGGCACAAGGAAAGCAATACTTGGGTCTCAACCCAAGCAACAGTGAATGGCATATGCTAAATGATCAGTGGACAATGAAACAAAACAGGATGGACACAAAATCAGTGATAACTTCATAACTAACTGATCAGACTTCATGTCCATTTCATTTGGGCTTGCTTAAATCAGTAAATAGTGACTTAAGTAAAATAGTAACTTAGAGTTATATTTAGACTTGCTTTAGAAAACTCAGATCAACTGGGGTTTAAACAATTTTTATTTTCAAGAATTAGGAGAATCAAAATAGGTCAGGTGCCATGATGAAGCAGCGCAACATCAAGGAGCTCAAATGCAAACATGATAGTGAAACAGAGTGATGCCAAAGCCAATTTATACAACCAAAACAAATTCGAACTATCTCAAGGGCCGAAGCCACTGTTAAGGCAAGGCAAAATCGAATTATAAGAACAAGTCAAGCCAGAATATCAACAGAAAGGTCGAACCTTTTCAAACCAACATCGTGGTAATACACGAGTGTCACCAGAAGTCAAGAAACCTCATACTCAAAAACAAGACCGAAGTCATAGTTCAAAAATCATCAAACTCAGAAATCAAAACCAGGAAAAACACGAAATCGAACCCATACCGAAAAAAAACATCAACATCAAAATAAACTCGAACGGCCTAAGAGTGAAGTAGATGTGAGTGATAGTTCACTCACCTTGATTACGACGCAAATTATTAAGGAGCCGAGCACGAGATCATCGATCGACCAAGCAATTGGAGTCGGTATCCATTAATTGAATGCGCCCTAATTTTTGAAAGGGGGACGAACGGTTTTAGAGAGAGGCCGCCATTATTTTTCGTTTCTTTTTTTTTCTTTGGTATGAAGTGATGGAGGAAAGGGGCGATGTACTTAAAAATAGAACGAGGCGTATTTTACACGATTTCGAAATCTTAGGGTTTGGCAGTATCGATTTTTTTTTATAAACAATATCTCGGCTGAGAAGATTTTAGGGTGGCTGAAGTGATATTGCATATTATACTTTATGTGCTAACAGTAATTATATTTGTCTTTATTTCATGTTTCATACATGTTTATAAAACTTATTGTCTTCCTTTGCAAGCCAAGAAGGCTGAAATGATTCTAGTTTGCTATGTAGATATATATATTGTTATTATTATTATTATTATTTTTAAACTATGCATATCTTTGGTGGATGACATTGTTAATTTTGTACGATTATGTATTTAATTTGTTTCTTATTTTATTTACAACTTATGTCATTAGTTCGAATCTTAAATACAAATCTTAATATTCAATCTCAAACTCCAAAGTCAAATTTAAATTTAGTTCAACTTTTAAATAAATTAAATTCTAAAATTTAATCGCCAATTCATAGTTATATTAGGAATTCAATTTAAACCATCATTCAAATATCTAAAAATTAATTAAATATTCTCAATTTAAATTGTTCAAAATTCAGGGTCGTTACAATCTTCCCTCCTTCAAAGAATTTCGTCCCGAAATTACAAGTAAGGAAAAAATGATTGTTAAAATCTCACCGATATTTATATCCTACACAATTTTACCAAGTTCGAAACTTATTACAAATAAATAAATATAGGATTCATTCATTTGTTTTATCTCACTAGCTTTGTTCATTATTTTCTAAAATCAAGACACAAAAGTCTTTTACCCAAAATTTTCGACTTACAAAACTCACATTTAAACTTGAAATTCTTCATTTAAGAGATTTACATAGTATATCTTTTCCAAAGCTGTAGACTTTCAAAATATCTCAAAGATCCTCTTCCTTAGTTTATTAAGTTGGGGTTATGTAATTTTAATTTCAGATAATTGATTTTCTATTTAAAGTTTGAAAATACTTGCTAACTCGAAATTTAACAAGTCTATTGTCGTTCTTATAGACATTAGGCATACGCTGGCCAGGCGCAAGTCTAAAAATCTCTAAGTACTAAATATACTTGCTTCAATTCCCAGTGAAAATACTTTTAAAAATTCTTTTAAAAAAATGGATATGGAAAGCACGTTCCTCCATGGATCACAGTTTACCCGGCGGTTCCGCTACTATCCCAGTAGAATCGCTTGTAAACTATAGATTTCTCATCTCTTGAATTTCGCCATGGTTGTTGCATAAATCGCAGTTTACTCGGCGGTTGCGCCACTATCCCAGTGGAATCGCTTGTAACTGTAGGCATCTCGCCCCATGAATTACGCTATACCATCAGATCGCGGTTTACACGGCGGTTACGCTACTATCCCAGTAGAGTCGCTTGTAAACCATAGGCATCTCGCCCCTCGAATTACGCTATTTCATATCATCAAGATCGCGGTATACCCGGCGGTTACGCTACTATCCCAGTAGAATCGCTTGTACCCATAGGCATCTCGCCCCTCGAATTCCGCTAGTTCCCGATCCCAAACACGATGATCCATCGTGGGGGATTTTAGTCCGAATGGACATTCCACATATGGAAATTCAACGTAGCTACGAATTTCAAATGGACACTCATATCGAGTTCCAATACCTTCTCCAATTTTAAATGGAAGGTACTTTTCCATATCCTCAGTTTGGAAAACATAATATCATACATACATAGTACTTCATTTCATAGTCATACATATCATACTCATGTACTTACATAAGTTTTCCATAACAATTTCTTTCCAAACTAATGGTTTTCGAATTTATCGTATTCTCATATATACGTTCTGAAAACCACAATATTTCATATCCATAACAAATAGAGGATTCCAAAATTTTCCATTTCATTATCCATTTCAAATTTTCCTCTAAGTCGATTTGAAAATTTAAGGTTATTTCAAACCCAATTCACATTCATAATTCAATTTATTATCGACTTCACATTCGATTTGGATTTCACGTTACATCGTCAATTCTCAACACATAATTGATTTCTACCGATATATAACCTCTAAGCTCGTACGTCTCAGAGAAGGGTGTTAAGCTAAAAGAATAAATTCTCCGCCACCAACAGATATATATTTAATAGAGATCAATTGCTATGTCGTCAATTCACAATGTTAGACATACAATCCAAATCGTCCATCTGAAATTCAAAGCTCAACTTATATTGGTTTTTTTTTTTGGGTGTCGAAGTTAAACTCAATTTAACTCAAGATTCAATCTTTTTTTTTGAAAATTTTCCAAGTTGAACTAATTGTTCAAATTTCCCATTTAACTTTTTCAACTTCGACTTGATTCATAGTTTGAATTCCACATACTTTTCACAATATTGGTTTTAAACCAACTTCAAACTTTCCCAAAAATATCTTTACCAGATATATAGTTTTCCACACTTAACCATTTGAAAACAAATTTCAAATCATTTTTCACCTTTCAATCTTTGAAAACAAATTTCAAAGCAATTTCCTTAAACAGAAACATTTCCAAATATTTATCCATTTTAAACTTAAAATGGTTCATTTAAATCAATCAAATAAATCCTTACCGATTTATTTTAAACTTACGTTCCAAATCTGTAAATTTATTTCCACACTTCAAAAATAAATCAATGTTTATTTTTTAAACAAATTTCCCTTTCTTTTATAAATTCCATAATGAATTTACATTTCCAAAATATCTATGAATATACGATTTTCAAATCGATTTCAAATATTCATTATCAATTTATATTTAAAAGATAAAATCTCAAAACATTCACTTCATATTGGAAAATATTTCCATACTTATTCGATAATAAGTAATTCACAAATCCATTTATTTCCAACACTTGAAAAGTATTCAATATACTTAAATCATAATCAAGTGTATACTTCATTCTTTAAGGAAAGCGATCTTTTAAACACATTTATTTGAGTCAAAACGAATGTTGCGTAAAACATCGTTACGACGACCCAAAATCACTAGTATAGGGATTCGAATTTAAGATAGATATATAAATCCCAATACTATAAACAACATTTCCTTTCGGAAACCATTTACTATAACAACAGTGTTATAGTCCACCATTTCCTTTTATTTTTCTCGAAAACGTCTATTTCAACAATGAATGTTGAAATCTATGCTTTCGATTCTTAACACATTTTAAAACAACTTCAAATGGATTTACTTCATTTTCTACACGTTCAAATTCAAATTCATCACTGAATCAATTAAATCTATTATGAATTTTCATGTTGACAAACATCAAATTTGAAATCTAAATTTATTTGAACTTTGCATTTGCTTTCTATTTCAAAAATAATCAACTAGTTCTTTAGTAAATTATTCATCGACTTGGTTCCATTAGATTTATATCTCCACATTCACTATTTTAGACATTAGTCTAAACTGGAAATATAGGCTTTACATCAAAACTGGTTTAATTCATACAGTTAAGTCGACAAATAAATTTCCTTCCCAAAAACATTCCTTTTATATCTTATTCACTGTTCAAATCATAGATATAACTCCATAAATAAGCTATAACAATTTACTTATCAAAATGAGTCGTTTGCGGAATTTATAAACATCTTTAGAAATTCCATTTATATTCATAAGACTTCGTTTCATAACCTCCTTTATTAATTCAATTCAATTTATATAACTCAGTTATATACCAAAAGTTCATATTATAAGTTAAGTACTTATAATCCATTTATTTACTAAATCGTTCTTCACAACATTAGAAATCAATTTTCAAAAGAATTCAAAATCAAATTCTCAAGTTATAATCCAATAATCTGCTTGGTTATAACCAAATTAACATGTCATTTTATCTCCCAATTATTACTTTAGAGATATTCAAAATATTTGATTTAAACCAATTCATCAATTCACTTAACTCATATTTCAATTTTCCATAAATCCCAACAATTCGATAATGAGTTTCCGAACGATCGAAACTCAAATCTAACGAGATCTCACCGAAGAGAAACTATCGCAAACCTAAATTTAGAGAGCTACAAAGAGAGGGGGATTTGACCGAAAAAGATTTGAATTTTCAAAATAACTTTTATTTTCAAAGAAAACAATTTTATACTTCATTAATTTTGAAAAACGTTTTCTTTAAAGTGATTCTAGTAACTATTCATATTAAACGCCATAAACTAAGCTTTGTGTAAACCAAAGCTCTGATACCACTTTTGTAACGACCCGCCGCTCTGACCGCCCCTGGTCGGTAATTAAACCAACTAGAAACGTTCAAAATGACGGATTGTTATTTAGTTTATAGAATTTAAATAGAATTAGCCACAGAATCACAGAATAACAATAATATTTCTCATAAATGAATTTTTTCTCTTTTATACAAATATCAGAGTTATACAATACATTTAAATTTGTACAGCGGAAACAATTTTTATTAAGTACAAGAATTTTTTTTCTGAAAAGCTTTAGTGAAGCGCTTTCCCCTCTCTCTCTAACTTCGCTGCGAGAAAATCTCCAAGCTGTAGAAATACTCGGTCTGACCCGAGTATTACATTCAAAAGAAAATTATACACGGGTCAGTCTAATTCAAACTCAGTTATTAGTGCAAAGAAGCAATAAAAATCAAATAATCAATTAGACGACAGTTAAGGATAAATTCACTTATCCGACCCTTTTTACAAAGAAATCGGATAACGGTAAGTATAACACCTAACAGTGTTAAAACAATAAATCAACAGATTTAAATTTTCAACGAAGAAAGATGCAGGAATTTTTTTTTATGAAGATAATTTATAAAACATTTTTTTCTAAACGGCAAATAACAACAAAACCATCAATTTAAATCAAATCAAATTGAAAAGTTACTTGAGAACAGCGAAACCGATGGCTGCAGTACACGCACGCGTATACTGCCTTGCCAATACGGCATATGAAATACGCAAAAGATCAATGGATCAAAAGCAAAAGAAATATCAATTAAAAATAAATACTGAGTGGCTGCAGTACACGCACGCGTGCACTGCCTCGCCACTGTAGTGTTAAAAATAGGAATCAGCACAAGGTCAAACCCGAGCATTACAGCTGGATTCAACGCAGGTGCGCTTAAAAACATCATAAACTGTCAAGCATAAAAATTCAATTTCAACCAACGGTGAAGTGATGAATATGCCTCCAAATTTTCTTTCTACACAATGTAGACATGGACTCAATTTGCATACGCAAATTAGATGAAAAACATATTCTGACTGTTGCTTCATGTATTATATGGATACACTTGCAATGTAGGTCTGTACCAAAACTAAATTCATGTATGCCTGAATTAATGTGCTATCAAAGTGACCTATGCCATTGTAAAAGCCTGGACAATATCATGTATGCGCGAAAGAAACAACAAAATAACGGTTCTACCGGCAAAACGTGATGGCCTTGGTGTTACTAGAATACATGTAGAATGTGGCGCCCCACCTCTATACCCACGCTAGCCAAGAACATTACGGTGAATGCTGTCGACTAGCATGGAGAATAAGGCTGTTGAGGAGCGACCATCCGTGTAATTTCTTTGCGCGAGCACCGATATGTCAAATAATATAACATGCATTCAATTTCAAGAGGAAATCCGACATATCGACACAAACTCAAAGCTACTACACGGTGGCTATATAAATCCTTCAGAAAACAAATATAGAAATATGCATAACACAAATCAGTCACAGACAATTCATATCACAAAGGCGGAATAAGATATGAATATTACACTAGAAAGTGTACATCAGAGTAGTGGTCTAAAAAGATCCACAATATCACAAAAGAATAGTTACACGAACTACACAAAAGAATAAGTATACATTAAGGAGTCTATATCTCAAATGTATACAACAAAATAACTACTAATCTACGTAGTTAACCCAAAAGTCAAGGAGTTAATCCCGGATGAGAAGTCAAGCAGAAGCACCTGTAACATCTCGGTCTGACCCGAGTATTATTTAATAAGAAAATAATAAACAGATCAGTCTAACTATAGATATCAGATGAAACGATATAGAATCAGAGTTATGACTAAACACATAATAATCACAAGGCCAAGCTGTGATATATAAGTAGTTGATAATCAACAAGAGATTAATCAATATCACAAAAATCTACACAAGAATCCAAGAAGTGTCATACTCTTTATTTCGTTCATCAAACCACAAATATTGACGATAATATCAATGTCAATCGCAAAAGTCAATGACGCACAAATTCCAGAAGACTACACAAGAAATCCAGAAATCACAATAAAAAGGATGGCCAAGACATTGATGTAGTACAAACGGTACATCCAGTGAATCCAAAAGCCAAAACATCGATGTAGTACAAACGGTACACCCAATGAATCGAAACACATTAGAAAGTACATGGGTCGCTAGCCCATGAAGAAATGAGACGAAGCTCCATTTAATGAGGTACGGTCCTCCACATAGACAAAGAGACATCGCACATTGCTAGTCTAAACCATAAAATGATCGTCATGATCAAAGAGAAGTGTCAATTACAATAAGCTAGTAAATATATGAGCTTAGCTTCATGTCCCATAACCACTAGCTTAACTTAAATATTTACGAACAAATTGTAGATCTCCACTAGAAAATTGTCACAAGAGATTCAATCGAACAAGTCCAAGAATTAACCGACGAAGTAAACGCAAGCGTTTCATACCACTTGTTTTACTAAGTCGTTTAATTAGATTTCTCATACGAGTGAGGTAAAGGTTTGTATATACTAATAGATTGGAAAACGGTTTTATAAACGAATTTGGTATTAAAATAGTATTGAAATCGTTTGAGGAAAGAGTTTTGATATTTACTACTAGCATAGAAAACCTTTATATTTTTAAAGTGACAAAGCACTAGGGGGATTATAGAAACAATCAATCACAAAGATCACATTCGAAGATGTGAATAAAAATCCAATGAAATCGATAAAGGATCCATCGAAGTGGATATATCTAAAATTCCCAAACAAAATAAGTCATCAAAGATGATAATAAATGATGACAATAAATAGGATTATCACGAATCGATTTAAATTGGAATTTCAATCCAAAAGGCAAATTGGACTCAAACAGCAGGTTCAGTCGACTGAACAGAGAATTTCAGTCGACTGACCCTGTACATGGAAATTTTCCAGGTTCAGGAAACTTTCTGTTTCCAGTTTCAGTCGACTGTGCAGAAGTTTTCAGTTGACTGAATCATGCCTGGAAACTCTCGGGTTTCAGGTTCAGTCGACTGAACAGAGTTTTTCAGTCGACTGAATCATGCCTGGGATGTTTTTCAGCCTTATTCAAATGAAGAGCAAACTCTTCCAAAATGCAATCGGACGAACATTGGCTCTAAGGGTTTATGCCATTCGGCAACCCGGCCCTATATGCTCCTCGATACATCACCAAAAGCATGATCAAACATCCATAAAAGGATTTTACACAAATTTGACTTAAAAACCCAAAAATTGGAATATTCACCAAACCAATCCAAATCAAGAGCAAATGCACATGAAGAAGTGTTAGGAATTCATACCCAACAACCAAAGATAATTATAGTCATAGATGTGAGATAAAAATCTCACCTTTGAACCCAAATCAATGAAGGAGAAGTTATGAAGCAATGGCAAGAACAAGCACTCTTCAATTCCAACTCAACAAGCTTGAATCTAAGCTTAAAGGAAAAATATTTCCTAAATTAGGTTTAGGAAATTTCTGAAATTGAATGGAGAAAGAGTTGGAGAAGATGAAGAGGAAGCTTACCAATGGGTTCACATAGATTTTGGAGCAAGAACTTGAGCTAGCAAAGGAAGCTAGGGCTTGGAGTTTTAATTTCCTCTTCCACCCTCCATTAACATAAAAGCTTGAGTATTAGGAAAATAGAAGAGAAGTGAATGAAGAAGAGAGTGTTGGAACTGAGTTAAGTGGCTAATTGGCTCAGCCCAACCAAAGCCCTAAGCGAGAAAAAGTAGCAAAAATCAACTTTCTCCAAACATATCGAAGCTTATACTCAAAAAGGTCGCAAACGGCATTTTGAACTCAATGGAGGTGGTCTCGAGTCCTAATTCGACCGTATGCAAAAAGTAGGTTTTCGAACAAAAATCCGACTAACGATAAAATATTTAAATAAAATATTTAAATATAAAATCGATAAATATGCGGGTTGTTACAGACTCCCCTCCTTAAAGAAATTGCGTCCTCGCAATAAGTAAGAAGGAAATACAAGAAGTAACAACCATAGAAGCATATTAACACAAAAGGAAATTTTGAAATAGGAAATTCACCCTAAAGTGCGCAAAAGAGTTAGCAGGAAATCTAGTGAAACTTAAATTTCCACAATAACACCGGACTCAAGAATGAAAACCGGAATCCCTAAGGCATTCCCGTAGATAAAAGACGTGGGGAACGTCAAGAATAGCAGAAAATTGAGCCGGTGCAACGGCGTAGTACCAAAATGGTACGCCCGAAAAACTAGAAACTCAAACAATTTGGGACATCAGCGTAGTACAAAAACGGTACACCCAATGAACCCAAGCAAAGACATCGATGTAGTACAAACGGTACATCCAATGAATCAAAAGCAAAGACATCGATGTAGTACAAACGGTACATCCGATGAATCAAGAGCAAAGACATCGATGTAGTACAACGGTACATCCGATGAATCAAAAGAAAAGACATCGATGTAGTACAACGGTACATCCGATGAATCAAAAGCAAAGACATCGATGTAGTACAACGGTACATCCGATGAATCAAATGCAAAGACATCGATGTAGTACAAACGGTACATCCGATGAATCAAAAGCAAAACATCGATGTAGTACAAACGGTACATCCGATGAATCAAAAGCAAAGACATCGATGTAGTACAAACGGTACATCCGATGAATCAAAAGCAAAGACATCGATGTAGTACAACGGTACATCCGATGAATCAAAAGAAAAGACATCGATGTAGTACAACGGTACATCCGATGAATCAAAAGCAAAGACATCGATGTAGTACAACGGTACATCCGATGAATCAAATGCAAAGACATCGATGTAGTACAAACGGTACATCCGACGAATCAAAAGCAAAGACATCGATGTAGTACAACGGTACATCCGATGAATTAAATAGCAAAGACATCGATGTAGTACAACGGTACATCGGATGAATCAATAGAAAAGACATCGATGTAGTACAACGGTACATCCGATGAATCAAAAGCAAAGACATCGATGTAGTACAACGGTACATCCGATGAATCAAAAGAAAAGACATCGATGTAGTACAACGGTACATCCGATGAATCAAAAGCAAAGACATCGATGTAGTACAAACGGTACATCCGATGAATCAATAGAAAAGACATCGATGTAGTACAACGGTACATCCGATGAATCAAAAGCAAAGACATTGATGTAGTACAACGGTACATCCGATGAATCAAAAGCAAAGACATCGATGTAGTACAACGGTACATCCGATGAATCAAATGCAAAGACATCGATGTAGTACAAACGGTACATCCGATGAATCAAATCCCAAATAATTCGGAACACTGACGCAGTACAAAAACGGTACGTCCAATGAACCGAACACAATAAAAGGACATCGGACGCAAGTACTTAAAAGGAATGAGATAAAGCTCAATAAAACGAAGTATACCAAAACGTCCGATGAACTTGATAGAAAAATAATTCCATTCAGACAACATCAAAGAATCAACCACTTGTTGCCTACGACAAAGCGCATTGGCAACACGATTTCCCCTTCGGGAATAAAAAGGAATATCAAGATCATAAGATGTCAGGAACTCGAGTCAACATGAAGTTCCTTATGAGAAAATAATTATTCCAAAGATTTATGATCGAGGTAGAGAACAAATTTCTTCCCCAAAGATGATGATGTCAAATTCCAAAAGCAAAAACAATAGCCACGAACACTAGATCATGAGTGGCATATCTAGTCCCGATAAGCTATAATGATTTAGAAGCACAAGCGATATCACGTCCTCCTTTGTAAGAGAATGGCATTCCAAACCAGTACGACTAGTATCGGTATAAATAGCAAAGTCTTGGTTCCCCTTCAGGAATCACAAGAAAGAATAAGAGTATCGAAAAGAAAGAACTTCTTTTAAATAATTCTCTTTCCCGAAAAGTTAAAACTTCCAAAATTACATTTTTACTTTTATGTAATAATCTTTCTACAAAAATTTTACATTTTTACAAGTCAATATATCGTGTCTGATTGTCACATCAAAGCGTTTAGGAAATTCCTATCGATAACGTTGATCAAGCGCATCGACCAAAATTCTTAAAGCACTCAACGGGCAATACAATCACAAAATCATCTTTTATAGGATAAATAAATCTCTTAAAAAGTTTTAAGAATATTCTTTGTTCGTTTCAAGAACAAAATCAAATTGCACTTATGATTAAATCTTATGAAAAAGATTTGCAAAATTTTTAAATTTCTATTTTCATCCAAAATCCATAAATAAGAATGGTCTCATTGAAATTTTCATAGAATATTGGATTTATAAAACGGATGAAATAAGTTGGACAAATTGAATGACAAAATAAGTCATTCATAAGAATCATGACGAGTGCGGAATGCGGTAAGTGGAATGCTAATTTCCGCAACTCGTAGCAAACGAAAACCGGTGGTAAAGTCAAACTGAAAAGACCTTAACACCACACAAAAGATTTCTTAGGTGATAATCCTAAGACAAACTCAAAAATACCGGAAAATTTCTCAAACTACATGAATGAGAGAAATAACACTTTCCTTATAAGTGGGCTTAAGGAATAAAATGATGCCATCCAGATGGAATCAAAATCACAAAGAAAAATAGAAATCTGCTTAACAGATTGAATATGTCGAAGATGAATAATCCACTCGGAAAAATAGGATATGGGCTTCACAATGATTAATCCAATCCTTACAGAAAGGTCAATTCCGAAGCCAAAGCAAAAATATCGGCTCGGAAAGAAAAGTCACATAAAACAATCTCGACATCTAAACAAAAGCAAATTGAGTGTTGCGGATCTACCATCCGGATTCGCAATTCTCAATGAAGTCAATAAGCCCAAAATATTCAAAGAAAAGAATCAACAAGTTCTTTTGATATAAAAATAATGAGATGAAACCCATATCAAAAAGAACTCAAATAGAAAGTTCACGAATTAAAACAATGCCATCGAGGATTGAATGAAAATACCTTGACCAAAAGTTGCAGCTTTCCTTCTCACTTGCTTGGAAGCTTAGGACACGAAGATAAAAGATGACCCGAACCTTTGCAATAACGGCAAAAGAGGGGTTTCGGGCACTCCCTTACATGGTGGTCTGTGGAACCACAATTGTAGCATCATCCACGACTAGAGGTAGGAACATTTGCTACCTGAGTTTGTTGCTTTCCTTTCTTATTAGAATCGGGGCCTTTGAATTTGATAGGCCTCTTCAAGTTATTGTCGAAGTTCTGTTGGGCACGCACAACTTCAACATCACCTTCATTATCGGCCTCTTCAAGACGAAGAGCGATATCAATAAGCTAATCAAATGAAACCTCAAGTTTCAGGAGTAATGGCTTCTTAAGATTCTTATTCAAGCCATAGACAAATCTCTGATTTTTCTTCAATGGGGTATTAATGTACTCAACCCCGTATTTGGACAGAGATTCGAAGGATGCGACATAGTCTGTCACAGAAGATTCACCTTGAACAAGGTCTATGAAACGCCGGGCTAAGGTTACTTTTTCAGCCTCCGGCACAAATTTCAATTCGAATCTTTCCCGGAATTGCTCCCAAGTAAGATCCGCCTCAACGATTTCAGAAATTAAAAGCTCATACCAATCCAATGCTCTTTCTTGGAGCATGCTAGAAGCTACTTGGACTCGATGAAGGTCAATAAGATTCATGCGAGAAAAGATGCGATCGCATGATTTGAGCCAAGCTTGAATTTCAATAACACTCTCGGATCCCCTGAATGGCCCTCCACCCAAATCAGTGTAGTCTCTGCACAAGCGTGCAAAACCGGATCTAGGATGAGTAGGCTCTGGATTGGGTCCGGCTGCTTAAGCGTTCTTAACAAGATCTAGAAGCTGCTGAGCAGACATAAATACTCCATCCTCGGGAGTAGCACTAGATTGACCGGCGCTGGGACGGCCTGGTCTAACCATTTCTCTTCTTTAAGAAAGAAAGAAAGAAGAGGAAAAAGTTATTCTCAAAATGAGTATCAACCAATCTTGATAGATAAAACAAGGAATCATAAAAGAAAGTAGGATAGAACGGTACGAAGACCCGAATAAAATCCTAAAGCACAACTCCTAAGAAAGACTTAGGACATGATCCTTGCTAAATTATTCTACATTGTTCCGAAGTTTGGCTTTGATACCAAGCTGTGGCGCCCCACCTCTATACCCACGCTAGCCAAGAACATTACGGTGAATGCTGTCGACTAGCATGGAGAATAAGGCTGTTGAGGAGCGACCATCCGTGTAATTTCTTTGCGCGAGCACCGATATGTCAGATAATATAACATGCATTCAATTTCAAGAGGAAATCCGACATACCGACACAAACTCAAAGCTACTACACGGTGGCTATATAAATCCTTCGGAAAACAAATATAGAAATATGCATAACACAAATCAGTCACAGACAATTCATATCACAAAGGCGGAATAAGATATGAATATTACACTAGAAAGTGTACATCAGAGTAGTGGTCTAAAAAGATCCACAATATCACAAAAGAATAGTTACACGAACTACACAAAAGAATAAGTATACATTAAGGAGTCTATATCTCAAATGTATACAACAAAATAACTACTAATCTACGTAGTTAACCCAAAAGTCAAGGAGTTAATCCCGGATGAGAAGTCAAGCAGAAGCACCTGTAACATCTCGGTCTGACCCGAGTATTAGTTAATAAGAAAATAATAAACGGATCAAGCTAACTATAGATATCAGATGAAACGATATAGAATCAGAGTTATGACTAAACACATAATAATCACAAGGCCAAGCTGTGATATATAAGTAGTTGATAATCAACAAGAGATTAATCAATATAACAAAAATCTACACAAGAATCCAAGAAGTGTCATACTCTTTATTTCGTTCATCAAACCACAAATATTGACGATAATATCAATGTCAATCGCAAAAGTCAATGACGCACAAATTCCAGAAGACTACACAAGAAATCCAGAAATCACAATAAAAAGGATGGCCAAGACATTGATGTAGTACAAACGGTACATCCAATGAATCCAAAAGCCAAAACATCGATGTAGTACAAACGGTACACCCAATGAATCGAAACACATTAGAAAGTACATGGGTCGCTAGCCCATGAAGAAATGAGACGAAGCTCCATTTAATGAGGTACGGTCCTCCACATAGACAAAGAGACATCGCACATTGCTAGTCTAAACCATAAAATGATCGTCATGATCAAAGAGAAGTGTCAATTACAATAAGCTAGTAAATATATGAGCTTAGCTTCATGTCCCATAACCACTAGCTTAACTTAAATATTTACGAACAAATTGTAGATCTCCACTAGAAAATTGTCACAAGAGATTCAATCGAACAAGTCCAAGAATTAACCGACGAAGTAAACGCAAGCGTTTCATACCACTTGTTTTACTAAGTCGTTTAATTAGATTTCTCATACGAGTGAGGTAAAGGTTTGTATATACTAATAGATTGGAAAACGGTTTTATAAACGAATTTGGTATTAAAATAGTATTGAAATCGTTTGAGGAAAGAGTTTTGATATTTACTACTAGCATAGAAAACCTTTATATTTTTAAAGTGACAAAGCACAAGGGGGATTGTAGAAACAATCAATCACAAAGATCACATTCGAAGATGTGAATAAAAATCCAATGAAATCGATAAAGGATCCATCGAAGTGGATATATCTAAAATTCCCAAAGAAAATAAGTCATCAAAGATGATAATAAATGATGACAATAAATAGGATTATCACGAATCGATTTAAATTGGAATTTCAATCCAAAAAGGCAAATTGGACTCAAACAGCAGGTTCAGTCGACTGAACAGAGAATTTCAGTCGACTGACCCTGTACATGGAAATTTTCCAGGTTCAGGAAACTTTCTGTTTCCAGTTTCAGTCGACTGTGCAGAAGTTTTCAGTCGACTGAATCATGCCTGGAAACTCTCGGGTTTCAGGTTCAGTCGACTGAACAGAGTTTTTCAGTCGACTGAATCATGCCTGGGCTGTTTTTCAGCCTTATTCAAATGAAGAGCAAACTCTTCCAAAATGCAATCGGACGAACATTGGCTCTAAGGGTTTATGCCATTCGGCAACCCGGCCCTATATGCTCCTCGATGCATCACCAAAAGCATGATCAAACATCCATAAAAGGATTTTACACAAATTTGACTTAAAAACCCAAAAATTGGAATATTCACAAAACCAATCCAAATCAAGAGCAAATGCACATGAAGAAGTGTTAGGAATTCATACCCAACAACCAAAGATAATTATAGTCATAGATGTGAGATAAAAATCTCACCTTTGAACCCAAATCAATGAAGGAGAAGTTATGAAGCAATGGCAAGAACAAGCACTCTTCAATTCCAACTCAACAAGCTTGAATCTAAGCTTAAAGGAGAAACATTTCCTAAATTAGGTTTAGGAAATTTCTGAAATTGAATGGAGAAAGAGTTGGAGAAGATGAAGAGGAAGCTTACCAATGGGTTCACATAGATTTTGGAGCAAGAACTTGAGCTAGCAAAGGAAGCTAGGGCTTGGAGTTTTAATTTCCTCTTCCACCCTCCATTAACATAAAAGCTTGAGTATTAGGAAAATAGAAGAGAAGTGAATGAAGAGGAGAGTGTTGGAACTGAGTTAAGTGGCTAATTGGCTCAGCCCAACCAAAGCCCTAAGCGAGAAAAAGTAGCAAAAATCAACTTTTTCCAAACATATCGAAGCTTATACTCAAAAAGGTCGCAAACGGCATTTTGAACTCAATGGAGGTGGTCTCGAGTCCTAATTCGACCGTATGCAAAAAGTAGGTTTTCGGACAAAAATCCGACTAACGATAAAATATTTAAATATAAAATCGATAAATATGCGGGTTGTTACATAGAAGAATTTCCCAAAATATCATAACCTGATTATACTTCATGCATGAAAAATATATAAAGGTCTGAGCCAACAATTTTTCCGCATGCACAAAATAAGTTGAGAAAATTTAATGAACTGGCAAGAAAATGAAGTAAACAAGTTTGTAAACTGTCTCAATTGGTCGGGACAGCTACATTGAATGATTAAACTCAAAAAAAATACTTCAACTACAATCTCCCAGCAAGTTTGCATGAAGGACGAGTGTACTGTTCATGACTATAAGAACCAATGCAGGTGAGCTCAGTTATAACATATATACATGGAATGCAACTATGAAACTGGGCGATGCAAGAATTAGGATCAATAAGGTGCAGAAATGCACAATGTCAAATGCAAAACTCGACAGTGAACTGGTCGAGAACAAAGGCAGTGAACGTGAAAATCAAACCCAGATTGAATCAACTTGCACGAGTGTGGGAAATTATTACAAGTGCAAGTACACAATGAACGCATATACATCAATTGTGCACAGATGTACACAATTAAGCAAAGAAATTCATAGCAGGGAACAAAACAACATATTGAATCAGACATGCTCATATATGCAAGAAATTCAGAAAATGTACACATGAAGAACCAAGTGCAGACTCAACTATAACAAAGGACAGATTTCAAGTGCAAAGCACAATGAACTAGATTCAAAAGCAACCAGAATTAGACATACCAGAATTAGACATAATTTGTTTCTTATTTTATTTACAACTTATGTCATTAGTTCGAATCTTAAATACAAATCTTAATATTCAATCTCAAACTCCAAAGTCAAATTTAAATTTAGTTCAACTTTTAAATAAATTAAATTCTAAAATTTAATCGCCAATTCATAGTTATATTAGGAATTCAATTTAAACCATCATTCAAATATCTAAAAATTAATTAAATATTCTCAATTTAAATTGTTCAAAATTCAGGGTCGTTACAAAAAGGGATGAAGAAAATGGCACGATTTCGGCCATTGAAATGGTAGTGGCGGCCGGCTCTTGAAAATTAGGGTTTGGGTTTTATTTTTTTGCAATTTGTGAAACTAGAGGTGCTTATATAGAAAATTGCCCAAAACACTATTCACCCAAAATTTTCTGAACTCCAAACGAAGAGTGCCGGCTGGCGTTTCTAGGGTTTACCCCACGTTTCGGACACAACGGAACATATTTCGAAAGCTAATTCGATCATCTGTGCAAGTTACGTAAATAAACGATCCAATTCAAATTAAATCGATTTAAACCAATTCCTATGCGTTTTGGCTTGCCCCGGACAAACCGTAAATCCGATTGACACGAAATTTGAAGCCATACAATAATTTCACATTGTGGATCCGACGAAACTGGTTAAGACGAAATCCGAGAATATTTGTAAAATGACTATTTTAACTCATCAATTAAATATTAAAATATTCAATTTTCACAAATTAACTTCTAAATTCAATTTTAAAAGTTCTATAACATAATTCTAACTCCAATATGATTAAATAAAATTTTAAAAATCATTTTTAATCATATTTAACCCAATTTTCAATTTTTTCTGTATTTTCAAATATTAAATTATCGATTTAATTATCCAATTAAATCCAGATATTCGAATTTAAATTCAATCGACTTACAAATTTTACTTATTAATATTTAAAATCAATTAAATATACGAATTTTAATTGACAGAAATTCTGGGTCGTTGCAAACTTCCCCCTTTAAAAGAATTTCGTCCTCGAAGTTACCAAGTAAGAAAAAGTTACAAAATCCATTAACCTTTCAAAACCATAGTTAAACTTCTTACAATATCTTCACTAAGTTTTCAAATCATACTTAGTTGTCTTTTCAAAACCAACCAAATTCGTTTAACTTTCAACTCAAAATCAAAGTTATAGTTTTCAAAATTTTCCAATTTTCTCAAAATTATTCTAACGCTTTAAATTTTCAGAAAAATTCGCCAGAGTCTCCTTTGCACGGCTCGATCCAAAAAAATTAATAGCATATATATCACAAATATACATCTCATCAAGTGATGAGGCATCCCGCATGGAAAAAAAGTGTAAAAGTTCGATATGTAATCCGAGATATGTACCATATATATTATTAGCGAGCATATACGGCTAATATAGCGCGAAAGCGAGCTCCAAATGCGAAGCAAGCGCAATCCGCACCTACTAAACACTCAATGAACAAATGAGAAACATGTATACATGAAAGTAATATCAATATACATCATATAGCAACATAACAACTACATGTGCCAACATAGCAAATGCAATCAAAACAACAATCCAACCATCATCCAACTATCATCCAACTAACCAAATAAATATTCATTCATATTCTCATTAATATTCAATAAATTGGTTTTTTTTCATTTAATCACATTTGATTCATTAACATTGGATGTTTTTACTAACATTCACTTATTCATATTCAATCAGTTTACATTCACTAATTTATATTCAAGTTAGTTCACTACCAAATTAAATTCAATTCTATTCAAGTTCATTTTCTTCCAATTTGAATTCAATTACATAACTTTCAATTTTATCAATTCAACTTCATTAACACTTAATGAAATATACACAATTAATTAACAATCAAATAACAACAAATGTATATTCAACATAACCAAATTATTTAATTTACATTCAATTTGGTCCAACACTTTTAATTAACTTAAATGAATTCACACTTACATTCATATTTCGTATCAATTTATTTAACTTTCCTTTAGTTAAATTTCAAATCACATGTCTTTGATGACAACTCAAATTTATTTTAATTTGGATTTTAATTTCAAATTTATTTATCACAATCAAACTTCAATTCCTAATTTACTATGGTAGCAAATCTATCACATAAAGACTCGAAAATGATACTGATGATGCTGCAGTCATCACCCTTATTATTTCCCAGTAACAGTAGTGAATTCAGTGCTTAATACTCTATCAATATTTATAAATCACATTTACAAATCTTTTACTTATATAATTTCACTATTTTCTCTTTACTTATATAAGATCATTTCACAGTTGTAAATCACATTAATTATAATTCCATACTTATAATTCTTCGCTTATAAAATTTATTCTTTCACAATATGTTTCAGTTAACTTATTCAAACAACTTTTATTAACTTGCATATATCTTACTTTTTAACAACCAAACAATCAATTTTATATACACTTTAATAATTCTGAAAAATTATTCCTTTATATATAAAATATAATCAAAGTAAAATTATTTCATTTACCCAATTTAAAATGATACTATGTCGGTTTATCTCGTTTAAGAGTTTCGAAACCCCTATCGATAATATGGCGTCCCATCTACCGACCAGAATTCACAAACAGCTCAACAGACAAGCTAACACAATATAAAACATTTTTATATTCACTAACAAATACGCGCTCGTATCTATTATTACACTCAAACTCATTCTAGAGTACTACTGACTCCATCTCTAATGAGTAATTCCCAACAGAGCCATGGTTGTCGCTTAACCATATGCTCTCATACCAAATGTAATGATTGCGACTTTTCAACGCACGAAGGCCGACATCAATACGTCCACCGTATCAACTGTCGAGCAATCGAAGGCCAGGAAACCGTACCGTTAGGGTTAAAGAAGAGGTAGAAGATAGAAGAAGAGAGAAAAAAGAAGAAGAAATAGAAAACAATATCAGAATCTCACAGTCGCAGCGGAACAACATATAATAGACAAATGAATAATCTTTTAAACAAAGAACTATATCAGTTATTACATTACATCATATTACATTACATTACATCATCAGAGTGTACAACAACAAACAACAACAAACAGCAGAAAAGAAATACTATATACTAGTGAATCGCCATGCCATCCAGCCTGCCTCCAGCAACTCCTGAATTCCAGAATATCCTGATAACCTGACTCTAGACTGCCCGTATGGAAATTGACGGGCACCTAGAGTTTAGGAAGGAAAACAATAAACTCTAGATCAGTCATGGGACTGGTGTGAGAAATAAAATAGTTATTCTTTTAAAAATAAACAAAGAAATATTTTAAAAATAGATTTGCAATGCTTTTTAGAAAATGAAACTACCATAAGGCCTCCCGCACACACACAATGCAAACGCAGAATCGAAGGAGATTTCTCCTTATGATAGTCAAAGATGCTTGATACGGATTAAAAAGAAACATTTGATATTATTACTAGTGCATAGTGCAGAAAACATTTCGAAAGTAAACATATAAATCTTAGCCAACATAGGCATTTCACACTTATGCCTACTATAGCTACCATCTAAACAGTGGTGACCACCATAAGTAAATGGTAGGTTCTACAACTAAACCGTACAAGATCGTATTGCTTCTTTGGATTTCCAACAAATGGTCAGGCCAAGGAACTTCCCATTGCCACATGGGTACACCTCTAGAAAGACGACCCGAGAACCTAATGTTACGGTTAGATCTCTGCCAACATAAGGCCGGGTTACCCTTCAAACTGGGTAACTACTAACACGAATATGTCATTCCCCGATCGTAACCGATCTATGTCCAAGGATCATCGATTCCAACAACCACAAAGTAATAAATTTGCAGCAACAACATAGGTTAAGTATCTGGGCTCCATACCATGATACTACCTCTATCCAGAAGGAATGACATACACTAAAGGGGCGCTACCCCCTAATAACCTTGCTGCATCCTTCCTGTTTTGACCATTTCCGGGGTGTGAGGTCCGACGAACTCTCATCCACAAAGCTACGCTTTATACAAAAGCTGTGCTTTGATCATCAAATGCTAAACAGCACTTCGTATGCCACATTACCAATTTTGGGAATGTATGACTAGTAACCATCAACTACATAACCTCTGAGCTCGTACGTCTCAGAGAAGGGTGTTAAGCTAAAAGAATAAATTCTCTGCCACGAACAGAAATATATTTGATAGAAACCAGCTTTACATCTCAAATTGTAATGTCAGACACACATCTATACAAGTCCGTTCCGGGATCGAGCGGAACCGAAGGCACTTCCTAAGAAGCCCTTGCAATCCGGATATTCAATAATCACGTCCGGACTTCCCGTCACTAAGCGTGATAAAACCTCTATATCGGAGATCAGCCGATGCAGAGTCATTCGACAGTAATCCTTCAATTTTCACAAATATCCGATCTTCAACACCAGTCATCAAATGCAATCCACAACGATGTATCACATATTCGAAATGGGTTATACGACCCAAAGGTCCTTTCCTGGCTAACCCGAATAGTGAGCGCTTATTTTTAAAAATAAATGTGGCATTCAAATTCATGCAAATCACAACAAATACCTATTTAAAGGTAAATATTGATAGTCGGTTATTTAACTATCAATAGATATGCACAACATCACCAAGTTCCAAATAATTTTCCAAATTATTTATTTTCCAAAAATATCTTTATAAGATATATATTTTTTCCACACTTCAACATTTGAAAACAAATTTCAAATCACTTTTCACCTTTACAACTTTTGAAAACAAATTTCAAATCGTTTCCCTACACGGAATATATTCACAAATCTCTATTCATTTTCATTCAAAATGGTTCATTTTAACCAATTAAATAAATCCTTACCGATTTACTTTATATTTATGTTCCAAATCCATAAATTTATTTCCACACTTCAGAAATAAATCAACGTTTATTTTTAAACAATTTCCCTTTCTTTTATAAATTCCATAGTGAATTTACAATTCCAAAATATCTATGAATATACGATTTCCAAATCGATTTCTAATATTCATTTTCAATTTATCTTTAAAAGATAAAATCTCAAAATATTCACTTCATATTGGAAAATATTTCCAAACTTATTTAATAATAAGTGATTCATAAATCCATTTATTTTCAACACTTGGAAAATATTCAATATACTTAAATCGAAATTAAGTATATGTTTCATTCTTTAAGGAAAACATTCTCTTAAACACATTTATTTGGGCCAAAACGAATGTTACTTAAAACATCGTTACGACAACCCAAAATCACAAGTATAGGGATTCGAAATTTAGATGGATATATATAAATCCCAATACTATACAAAAATATTTCCTTTCGAAAATCATTTACTATAACAACAGTGTTATGTCCACCATTTCCTTCTATTTCTCGAAAACGTCTATTTCAACAATAAATGTTGAAATCTATGGTTTCGACACTTAATGCATTTTAAAACAACTTCAAATCGTTTTAATTCCATTTAAAAGAACACTCCCTAAACATTTCTTTAATATATTATTCACTGTTCAAAATCGTGAATATAAATCACTAACCAAATTCAACACTTCTACATATTCAATTCAAAAATTATCCACTGTCCCAAAATCGTGAATATACTCCTTTAATAAGCTATAAAAGTTTCCTTATCAAATTCAATCAATCCTGAATTTATAAATCAATGTTTATAAATTCACATTTATATATTATAAACACTTCAAGTTATAAAAACACTTTATTCACAAATTTTTATCCATATCCCATTTACACGCCAAAATCCATTTATAAGTAAATTTAACTATAAATCTATTATTTTACATAATCTATTCGTTTTGTAACTGTAACAACCCTATATTTTTTTGCATATAATTTAAATTTGATTTTATTTGATTTTGAAATTATTTTAAACTTGTTTATTTCAAACATTTCATTTTTAAATATAAATTTTGATTATTATTTTAATTATAATTTCAAACTGGTATAAATTGAATATTTCCTTGAAAAATGGATTTGTGGTCAAAACTGGTCAAACTTTGACTTTTGAATTTTAAATTTAAATATTTGAATTCTTTAATTTTGTCTTTTATTATGAAAATAGATTTAATATCATGAATATTGCTTTTTGTTTCGTCGAAATTGAATTTAAATTGTGAAAGTTATACCCTTTACAATATTGTGTGTATATAAGGTTATTTAACAATGTTCTTTGATTTAATTTATATAAATGATATTTTTACTTGATAAATATTATTCTAATTTGTATATTTATGTTATATTATGTATATTTTGACTTTTATATATTTTTAAAGTGATGTTTGAATTTTTCCAAAGCTTATTGAATTTATTTTCTATTTTTAAAGCCTAGTTTCTATTTTTCTTTGCTATTTTCTTCATTTAAATTATATTTAAATTAAAATTTATATATTTATTTGTGAATGCATTTTAGTTTATGTTATTATCTTTGTTATAAATATTTTTACAAGTACATAAAGATTTTCCAAAGTTCATTGCATTTATTTTTCATATTTTCAAGACTAGTTTGCAATTTTTGCTGTTTTATTAATTAAATTATATGTAATTAATATTTATTTATTTTGTTTACTTGTTTAATTTATTTATGAGTTTATTTTATCTTTATTTATCAGTATTTTAAATTTATTTAAAATTACAAAAAGAATTAGAGAAATATGAAGAGTTTAAAACCTTTCATTTACCTTTGACTTTTCACCTCCCTGCCTTTTCAATTTCATCATATGCATTCAATTGGGGCTGTTCCTTATACCATCTTCAGCCGTATTTTTTTTTCTTCATTTTTCACGAAATTTCTTCCTCCTCATCTCTGAAAATTTTAGCCTCCATCATCTCCAAGAGCTTGGTAAAATTCTTTTTCTTTTCCATTGCTTTTCTACTTGTTTATGTTGTTTTCACTTGCTTTCTCACCCTTGTAGCTCAGCCCCTTGCTCCTCCTTCACCATGGCTGCCACCACCACCACCTGAGCCAGCCTCCACCACCTCCTCTACAGCCCCAAGCCACTGGCCATGCACCCATGTGACCAAATCCAACAATATCTACACAAACTTCACCTATATGCACCATAGCCAATCACCTATGCCTTCATCACTTTCAACCACCCGTTGGCCGCCACCTACTCCACCTCCACCATCCATGGATGACCTGGAACCCGCTGCCACACCATCCTACAGCCCACTACAGTGATGGCCGCACCATGCTAGCTTGTGGCCGAACCCATATGTTGCATAGGATCCATGGTAGTTGCATTGTAGTGTTAGTTCCATGCACCTATCTCTCTACCATACTTTGCTCCATCATTTTCCCATGCTAGGCCGACCTTTAGGAACCCAGACCAGATCCAAACCATGCCTTTAGCCGTGCCATTTCAGATCTGGAGCTGAAGCATAGGTGGTAGAAAGCAAGTGCAAACACTTTGGATTTGTTTATGCATCTAATTCTATCATTGTTTAATGGTATTTTGTGTTGAAACTTATGTGTTGTTATACTTATTTTGTTGAATGTATCTAAGGGAATTGATACTTTGGCTCTCCCACTCATCTTTGTGTCGTGTTATCGTTCTTGTTGGGATCTCATTCGTGCATTCGTTGTTGTGTCTCCAGCTCAAACAAGTGAGTTATCCTCACCAGACAATATGTACATATATAACTAGTAAATTGACCCCTTTTGAATCTGTAAAATGCATTATCATGTTACATATGCTATATTATGATTATATGATGTTCACCCATGCTTAAACACCTATTATAACATCTGTTACTGTTATATTATGTTGTTCTGTTATTTTTATCAGTTTATCACACTGCAAGTTCCCTTTAGATTAGAATCACTATGGGTTGAAATGATACATACCCGAACGGACTTTAGAATAGGGGAAAATCGTTATGGGCTGAAATGATAGGCCTGAGCGATTTTTATTTTATTTCATTTACTTGGGACTGCGGGTTTGAAATGATAAAACCCGGATTTTCTTTGTAAATTACGGGTTGAAATGATACATTACCCGTATCACTTTACCTTGGCTTGAAAATTATATACAGACCCATAGTTAAAATATATTTTTCTAAAATTTTTAAAAATATGTTTGAAATGTAAATATTATAATATTTTGATTTAAAACATAATTAAAAATGATTTTTGTAAAGTATTATTGATTTTTTGGAAATTTATAGGTTAAATAAATTATGGAAAAGTTAGAAAATTTAAATGTAAGTTATTTTGGAAATTTTGATTTAATTATAATTGGAAATTAAATTAAATATGAAATTATGATAAATTTATGATAATTTGAATTTAAAATGAATTTAAAATGATTTTATAATATATTAATGATTTTTGAGTAAAGTAAAAAAATGAAAGGGATGATTATTTAAGTTGAAATTTTGAAATATAACCAAATGGGAATTTGTGAATTTGGCTTAAAAGTGAATTTTAAGTTAAGTGAATAAAATTGAAATTAAGTTATATTTTGAAATTTAAACTTAAGTGTTAAGTTGAAATTTAATTTAATGAATTTAAATTTGAATGTTGAAATTTAATAAGTGAATTATTATTAAATCTTGATTTTTGAATGGAAATTTAACTTTATAAAATCATGAACTTAAGGAAAATTAAATGTTGTTTATAAATGTGAAAATGTATGATTTTATAAGTTAAAAATGTTTTAAATAAAAATATAATTGGTTGTGAAATTATATTGAATATTTGAAGTTAGTTAACTGCATTTTTGAAATGCTATTAATTGCAATTTAAATGATATTACAGCATTTGTAAATGATGTAGTTGATGATAATGAACTAAAAAGCTAAATTGAATTAAAGGCTATTATAGCAATCTTTTTAAGTGCTATAATTGTTGAATTTAACTAAGTTTATTTGAAATATTAAGTAAACCCTATTACAACATTTTTAAAAATGCTGTCTTTTGTTAAATTGAACTGTTTTGAATGTAACTTTCCGTAGCGTTTTCTAAATGCTGCGAAAAGTGAATTTTCACTGTTTTGATAAACTTAAGTGAATAAATGAACTTTGGAAGTTGAAATTTTTGGAAATTTAATAATTTAATTATTAAATATAATAACTTCATTTTAATGATTTAAAATGATTTTTGAAATATAAACTGTTTGGAAATGTAAATTGAAATGGTATTTTAAATTGAATAAAATGAATAATGATTTGAAATGAATGTGGTTTTGAAAAGATATGATATTTTGGTTTATTAAAATGATTTGAAATGTGGTTTTGGAAAGATATGATATTTTGATACATTAAAATGATTTGAAATGAAGTTTTGGAAAGATATGATATTTTTGATATATTAAAATGATTGAAATGACTTGAAATGGATATGATATTTTTGATATATTAAAATGATTGAAATGACTTGAAATGGATATGATATTTTTGATATATTAAAATGATTGAAATGAGGTTTTGAAATGATATGATATTTTGATATATTAAAATGATTTGAAATGTGGTTTTGAAATGATATGATATTTTGATATATTAAAATGATTTGAAATGTGGTTTTGAAAAAATATGATATTTTGATATATTAAAATGATTTGACAAGAATTTCTGGAAAGATATGATGTTTTAAAATGGTTTGGAATTAATTTAATCATTATTTTGATAAAGATTTGGATTTGAAATGATATCCTATTTTGAAGTATAAACATTATTTTAAAAGTTATAACTACGGGTTATAATACCGATTGGTTGGCAAAGAGACCGGGATCGGATATCTGGCATACTCTCTGTCGATACCGAAAACCACTTTGACAACCGTGTACGCGGTGGAGATTCCAGAATGAAGTAGGATGGTGGCGACGTTCTTGAGGTATATTACGTGGACCCAACTCCTGTGAGTTGGCATAAGGTGGCTAAAACAGGAGCGATCTCGGGCCAAGTGAGGTCATTCCTCCGATCGGACACATTCCTTCGATACTATACTCTTACTTGTGATTGATTAGATGGCCATCCTCCGATTTTGATTGGGAGTGTGTTCCGAGGTGGGCGTATGTGGCTGCTGCGTTACCACCAGCCCGTGTGCGTAATTGGTATATCTACCCTGGCATTGCCTTGTGTGCCGTGTCACCTACTATACCGAGCCTTTACTACGAGTTTGTTTTTCTCCCGTAGCCCGTGTGGTATCCTCTGACAGTCACCCGGAGTGGAGATGGCATGATATTGGATGGACTACTGGTACTATTATGTGTGAAGGGTGATATGGGTAGCCTGGAACTCTATTTAAAAGTATGTTTATTTTACTGTAGACATTATTATAATAGCGAAATATTACTACATAGTAAATAGTTTGACGGATCCTTAGAGGATGGGCGGTCCCAGGCATCCTTTAAGTTACTTGTACCTTATTACAATTCACTTGAGTTGGTTTACATTAGATAAGTATATATTGTCCTGACTCGAGTGTTTGTATTTTTATTTACGCTCGGGTCAGCCTGAGTTATTCACAGATTTGGATTCTACTTTCTGGAGATTAGAATCGCTGGAGATTATCTGCTTATCTAGTTTTATCTATTCCAGTTCTGTTGTTCTATTCAGATTGTACTTGGTTATCATCTTAAGAGTTCTGTTGTACTTTATTTAGTCTGTTGTATTTTATTTAACTCTGATATA
Organism: Allium cepa; assembly: GCA_030765085.1. Taxonomy (NCBI): domain Eukaryota; kingdom Viridiplantae; phylum Streptophyta; class Magnoliopsida; order Asparagales; family Amaryllidaceae; genus Allium; species Allium cepa. The sequence goes on from CM060932.1 coordinate 444,474,075, forward strand.
TTTACATAGTAGCTTCATGAACTGCTATCCCTTTACTTCCGCTGCATTTCTTACTCTATGTCTGTGTTCTGTGATTTTTATTTACTGTATATTCTGAGATTTGACAAATTTTATTTACAACGCAGTATTTTAAGCAATTCAAGTCCGACATGTGCGGATGCGAATGGTTGAAAATATCGGGTTGTTACAGTTGGTATCAGAGCTTTGGTAGCTCTAGGCAAAACTCAGCATATAGAGTAAATGAATTTACAGAATCACTTTCATTCGAGTTTGAATCTCTTCCTTTGACTCGATTCCTTTGATTTTGGAACGTTTCCTGCGGTTTCAAAATCCATTTCGTGTCCCTCACTATTCATCTTCATTTGATTCTGGAGTATCACATAACTCCACTTCGAATGATCTTTATAATGAGTATGCGGTCCTGCCAATCTCAAATTTATTTGTAAAGGGGTGAAACTCCTTTACAATAGCATCAATTCACCAAACATTTTATGCCTTTGGTTTAGATGCTAGTATCTCTTATTATCCTAAAATTCTATCTCTTGAGATCGAATGTTGATTTACCCAAGAAATCCACATCGATCTAATTCTTTAAGTCACGGTTGACCCGGTTAAGGTTGCCCGCGATTTATATAAATTCATCCATCTCCCTATTCTGTTATTTAATCATCTCATCTTTGTTTCCAACTTATCTTCAAATTATTCTTGAAGTGTATTTGTAAACTAATATTTAAAATGTTTTATATATTGTGTTGTTTGAGTTGTTGATGTTGATTTGGGTTTCTAATCGATTCGTCTGATCAACGCTATCGATAAGATTTTCAAAACACTTGAACAGAGCAAACTGACACAATATGTTTTAAAATTTAGTAATGAAATAAATTTTGTGAAATAAATTTTGTAACTATATTATAAATATTTATCTGGATTTTATTTGAATTAGTTGTTAAGAAATAATATTTGATTTTATATATCATTTTCTATTGTTTCATATATCTAATTGAACTATAAAACATGGTTATAAATTTATTTGGAAATTTAAAATGAATGTAAAACAAGAATTTGAGAATTTAATTTCCGATGGATTTCAAACTTTGTGTTTAAAGTTTTAAAGGATATATTATTTAAAGAATTTTCGAATAGAAATTTGTTTCCAAAGAATTTTAAATTTAAATTTAGTGTTCTTCTCTTTGTCGCTGGAAAATAATTTCGGTGATGACTGCAGCATCATCGACATTCATTTTCGAGTTTCAAAGTGAAGATACCATTCTGTAGTCTTGCTACAGTTTTGTTTTGGGAAAATTTAATTGATTTTAATTTCTAAAATAAGAATGGATTTATAACATATGCTGATATATGATTTAAATTTGAATGGATATATATATATATAGTATATGAGCATTTATTTATCTCTAAATAGTTTGGAATTTATCGGAAATTTAATTCTTAAAATTTATCTTCAAAGATAATTTCTAAGTATAATTTCAAGATTTGGATAAATATTCAAGCTTGAAATAATTGAATTAGAAAGTTTTGTTTGTATAATACACAAATTCATTCCAATATAACTTACCTTAATTTTCAGAAGTTAACAATGTAATTGGATAATATATAATATAAAAAGTATTTATAAATGAAATTTGAGTGGTTATAATAAATGTTATACACTTAAATTTTAGTTATAAAAAGATTAACTGAGGTAAGTAGAATAAAATGGTAGTTGAATAATTTACAATATAAATGATGTTAAAGGAAATAAGAATAAGTTAAAATAATTATAATACTGTAAGTATATTTAGCATAGGTGATAAAATATATTGAGGGGAAAAAACTTAATTTTAATTAGGTATAAAGAGGAATTAAATTTATTGTGTACATTTTGAGTATAATAATGATTTTCAAATCCATGATTTTTGGAAAATGGTCAGTTTATGAAAATTAGATGATAAGATAATGAAATTATAGATAGTTAAGATTTATTTAACTGGTGTAAAATTAATTATCAATTTAAGTTGAAAATTCCATTGTTTCAAACTTATTATCTTATTTTGTTCTCAAAATTGTCTTTAGTTGTCCTTATTTTTTTCCTCATCTTGCTATAGACTGGTATAGACATCTATTTATAATCTTTCTGTTTAGAAATCTTTCTATAATCTTTCTGATTAGAAATAATCTGTGATAAAATTTGCTACTCATTTTGAATCTGAGCACTGCTGTCCATCCACAGACCGTCGGTCAAGCGGGAAGAGTGAATCAGATTCTAAAGGATCTTTTCGTGCTTGTGTTCTTGATTTTGGAAGATCTTGGAAAGATCATCTCCACATTGTTAAACTTACCTATAGCAACAGTTATCAGGTATAATTTTAATCTTCTTGTCATCTTATCTTAATACTATTTCATTTTATCCTTTTCTGTGCTTTCCCGTACCTCATTCCTTTTCGGGGACGAAAAGTTTTGAGTGGGGGAGAGTGTAACAACCCTATATTTTTTTGCATATAATTTAAATTTGATTTGATTTTATTTTGAAATTATTTTAAACTTTTTTATTTCAAACATTTCATTTTTAAATATAAATTTTGATTATTATTTTAATTATAATTTCAAACTGGTATAAATTGAATATTTCCCTGAAAAATGGATTTGTGGTCAAAACTGGTCAAACTTTGACTTTTAAATTTTAAATTTAAATATTTGAATTCTTTAATTTTGTCTTTTATTATGAAAATAGATTTAATATCATGAATATTGCTTTTTGTTTCGTCGAAATTGAATTTAAATTGTGAAAGTTATACCCTTTACAATATTGTGTGTATATAAGGTTATTTAACAATATTCTTTGATTTAATTTATATAAATGATATTTTTACTTGATAAATCTTATTCTAATTTGTATATTTATGTTATATTATGTATATTTTGACTTTTATATATTTTTAAAGTGATGTTTGAATTTTTCCAAAGCTTATTGAATTTATTTTCTATTTTTAAAGCCTAGTTTCTATTTTTCTTTGCTATTTTCTTCATTTAAATTATATTTAAATTAAAATTTATATATTTATTTGTGAATGCATTTTATTTTATGTTATTATCTTTGTTATAAATATTTTTACAAGTACATAAAGATTTTCCGAAGTTCATTGCATTTATTTTTCATATTTTCAAGACTAGTTTGCAATTTTTGCTGTTTTATTAATTAAATTATATGTAATTAATATTTATTTATTTTGTTTACTTGTTTAATTTATTTCTGAGTTTATTTTATCTTTATTTATCAGTATTTTAAATGTATTTAAAATTACAAAAAGAATTAGAGAAATATGAAGAGTTTAAAACCTTTCATTTACCTTTGACTTTTCACCTCCCTGCCTTTTCAATTTCATCATATGCATTCAATTGGGGCTGTTCCTTATACCATCTTCAGCCGTATTTTTTTTTTCTTCATTTTTCACGAAATTTCTTCCTCCTCATCTCTGAAAATTTTAGCCTCCATCATCTCCAAGAGTTTGGTAAAAATTTTTTTCTTTTCCATTGCTTTTCTACTTGTTTATGTTGTTTTCACTTGCTTTCTCACCCTTGTAGCTCAGCCCCTTGCTCCTCCTTCACCATGGCTGCCACCACCACCACCTGAGCCAGCCTCCACCACCTCCTCTACGGCCCCAAGCCACTGGCCATGCAGCCATGTGACCAAATCCAACAATATCTACACAAACTTCACCTATATGCACCATAGCCAATCACCTATGCCTTCATCACTTTCAACCACCCGTTGGCCGCCACCTACTCCACCTCCACCATCCATGGATGACCTGGAACCCGCTGCCACACCATCCTACAGCCCACTACAGTGATGGCCGCACCATGCTAGCTTGTGGCCGAACCCATATGTTGCATAGGATCCATGGTAGTTGCATTGTAGTGTTAGTTCCATGCACCTATCTCTCTACCATACTTTGCTCCATCATTTTCCCATGCTAGGCCGACCTTTAGGAACCCAGACCAGATCCAAACCATGCCTTTAGCCGTGCCATTTCAGATCTGGAGCTGAAGCATAGGTGGTAGAAAGCAAGTGCAAACACTTTGGATTTGTTTATGCATCTAATTCTATCATTGTTTAATGGTATTTTGTGTTGAAACTTATGTGTTGTTATACTTATTTTGTTGAATGTATCTAAGGGAATTGATACTTTGGCTCTCCCACTCATCTTTGTGTCGTGTTATCGTTCTTGTTGGGATCTCATTCGTGCATTCGTTGTTGTGTCTCCAGCTCAAACAAGTGAGTTATCCTCACCAGACAATATGTACATATATAACTAGTAAATTGACCCCTTTTGAATCTGTAAAATGCATTATCATGTTACATATGCTATATTATGATTATATGATGTTCACCCATGCTTAAACACCTATTATAACATCTGTTACTGTTATATTATGTTGTTCTGTTATTTTTATCAGTTTATCACACTGCAAGTTCCCTTTAGATTAGAATCACTATGGGTTGAAATGATACATACCCGAACGGACTTTAGAATAGGGGAAAATCGTTATGGGCTGAAATGATAGGTCTGAGCGATTTTCATTTTATTTCATTTACTTGGGACTGCGGGTTTGAAATGATAAAACCCGGATTTTCTTTGTAAATTACGGGTTGAAATGATACATTACCCGTATCACTTTACCTAGGCTAGAAAATTATATACAGACCCGTAGTTAAAATATATTTTTCTAAAATTTTTAAAAATATGTTTGAAATGTAAATATTATAATATTTTGATTTAAAACATAATTAAAAATGATTTTTGTAAAGTATTATTGATTTTTTGGAAATTTATAGGTTAAATAAATTATGGAAAAGTTAGAAAATTTAAATGTAAGTTATTTTGGAAATTTTGATTTAATTATAATTGGAAATTAAATTAAATATGAAATTATGATAAATTTATGATAATTTGAATTTAAAATGAATTTAAAATGATTTTATAATATATTAATGATTTTTGAGTAAAGTAAAAAAATGAAAGGGATGATTATTTAAGTTGAAATTTTGAAATATAACCAAATGGGAATTTGTGAATTTGGCTTAAAAGTGAATTTTAAGTTAAGTGAATAAAATTGAAATTAAGTTATATTTTGAAATTTAAACTTAAGTGTTAAGTTGAAATTTAATTTAATGAATTTAAATTTGAATGTTGAAATTTAATAAGTGAATTATTATTAAATCTTGATTTTTGAATGGAAATTTAACTTTATAAAATCATGAACTTAAGGAAAATTAAATGTTGTTTATAAATGTGAAAATGTATGATTTTATAAGTTAAAAATGTTTTAAATAAAAATATAATTGGTTGTGAAATTATATTGAATATTTGAAGTTAGTTAACTGCATTTTTGAAATGCTATTAATTGCAATTTAAATGATATTACAGCATTTGTAAATGATGTAGTTGATGATAATGAACTAAAAAGCTAAATTGAATTAAAGGCTATTATAGCAATCTTTTTAAGTGCTATAATTGTTGAATTTAACTAAGTTTATTTGAAATATTAAGTAAACCCTATTACAACATTTTTAAAAATGCTGTCTTTTGTTAAATTGAACTGTTTTGAATGTAACTTTCCGTAGCGTTTTCTAAATGCTGCGAAAAGTGAATTTTCACTGTTTTGATAAACTTAAGTGAATAAATGAACTTTGGAAGTTGAAATTTTTGGAAATTTAATAATTTAATTATTAAATATAATAACTTCATTTTAATGATTTAAAATGATTTTTGAAATATAAACTGTTTGGAAATGTAAATTGAAATGGTATTTTAAATTGAATAAAATGAATAATGATTTGAAATGAATGTGGTTTTGAAAAGATATGATATTTTGGTTTATTAAAATGATTTGAAATGTGGTTTTGGAAAGATATGATATTTTGATACATTAAAATGATTTGAAATGAAGTTTTGGAAAGATATGATATTTTTGATATATTAAAATGATTGAAATGACTTGAAATGGATATGATATTTTTGATATATTAAAATGATTGAAATGACTTGAAATGGATATGATATTTTTGATATATTAAAATGATTGAAATGAGGTTTTGAAATGATATGATATTTTGATATATTAAAATGATTTGAAATGTGGTTTTGAAATGATATGATATTTTGATATATTAAAATGATTTGAAATGTGGTTTTGAAATGATATGATATTTTGATATATTAAAATGATTTGAAATGTGGTTTTGAAAAGATATGATATTTTGATATATTAAAATGATTTGACAAGAATTTCTGGAAAGATATGATGTTTTAAAATGGTTTGGAATTAATATAATCATTATTTTGATAAAGATTTGGATTTGAAATGATATCCTATTTTGAAGTATAAACATTATTTTAAAAGTTAAAACTACGGGTTATAATACCGATTGGTTGGCAAAGAGACCGGGATCGGATATCTGGCATACTCTCTGTCGATACCGAAAACCACTTTGACAACCGTGTACGCGGTGGAGATTCCAGAATGAAGTAGGATGGTGGCGACGTTCTTGAGGTATATTACGTGGACCCAACTCCCGTGAGTTGGCATAAGGTGGCTAAAACAGGAGCAATCTCGGGCCAAGTGAGGTCATTCCTCCGATCGGACACATTCCTTCGATACTATACTCTTACTTGTGATTGATTAGATGGCCATCCTCCGATTTTGATTGGGAGTGTGTTCCGAGGTGGGCGTATGTGGCTGCTGCGTTACCACCAGCCCGTGTGCGTAATTGGTATATCTACCCTGGCATTGCCTTGTGTGCCGTGTCACCTACCATACCGAGCCTTTACTACGAGTTTGTTTTTCTCCCGTAGCCCGTGTGGTATCCTCTGACAGTCACCCGGAGTGGAGATGGCATAATATTGGATGGACTACTGGGACTATTATGTGTGAAGGGTGATATGGGTAGCCTGGAACGCTATTTAAAAGTATGTTTATTTTACTGTAGACATTATTATAATAGCGAAATATTACTACATAGTAAATAGTTTGACGGATCCTTAGAGGATGGGCGGTCCCGGACATCCTTTAAGTTATTTGTACCTTATTACAATTCACTTGAGTTGGTTTACATTAGATAAGTATATATTGTCCTGACTCGAGTGTTTGTATTTTTATTTACGCTCGGGTCAGCCTGAGTTATTCACAGATTTGGATTCCACTTTCTGGAGATTGGAATCGCTGGAGATTATCTGCTTATCTAGTTTTATCTATTCCAGTTCTGTTGTTCTATTCAGCTTGTACTTGGTTATCATCTTAAGAGTTCTGTTGTACTTTATTTAGTCTGTTGTATTTTATTTAACTCTGATATATTTACATAGTAGCTTCATGAACTGCTATCCCTTTACTTCCGCTGCATTTCTTACTCTATGTCTGTGTTCTGTGATTTTTATTTACTGTATATTCTGAGATTTGACAAATTTTATTTACAACGCGGTATTTTAAGCAATTCAAGTCCGACATGTGCGGATGCGAATGGTTGAAAATATCGGGTTGTTACAGTAACTTCTCAATTTATAAATCTATAAATTTCATTACTTACTAATCCATCCATTTACTATTTCATTTTAACACAAAAAACTCGTGTTATAATTCTATTATTTTTAATTTATAAATATCAATTTTACAAATCTTTTATATAAACCGTTTATAAAAATCCAAAAATCTCAATTTAAACTATTTTATAAAAATTCATTAACTCCATATTTCAAAAATCACATTTTAACTATATTTCTCAAAAATCATAAATTTTATAATATTAAAATTATAACGTTTATTTATTTAAAATCAATCAGTTCCAAAATTTATATAAAACGTATGCTTTCAAAAATTACTTTAAAATCCTTTTAGATTTTGAAAATCATTCCTTTAACATTTTTTAAAACTTCAAAATAGGCCCAATGATGCAACAGCACCAAATAATCAATCACGGCATCCAAACATCATATATCAATATGATAATCAACAAATATCATAATATCTGTAATCAAATAAATACTGGTGGGGAATCCAGTTGGATCCCTCTAACCTGTTTCCCTGCATCCACAGATGTTAGCACAATACCAATTCCATTCCAATACGGAATATCGTAGTATATGTGATTCATAAAATATTATCCGCTATTATGCGGCGCAATAGGGTCTCATCCGCTATTATGCGGCGCAATAGGGTCTCATCCGCTATATAATGCGGGAAATCAACTCCAAGTACATAAATAATACCAATTCCAATCAAGATGGAATTATCGCGGTATATGTTTTTAATAAATAACCTCCGCTTAATATACGGCGTATAATGTCTATTTCAATCATCAATGGATAATAATTTATCATCCAGGCATACAATCATCAATTTTAAATCTAACTATTTAAAATTTAAATCGAAACTGATTCGATTGACTGAGAAGTTCTCACCTTGCTTTTAATAACGGTTTCAGCGTTTGTTCGGAATAAAATTAAACGCGCGTTTAATTTTACCCGAAATTATTACTAGCTCCAATCGACTCCAAACCAGCTCCATTGCATAGTGCTCGACAAAACGATTGCAACACAACTTGTTTCGTGCGTTTTCTACCTCGTATGAATAAGTTACATCATTTTAAAGTTAATACGAATTTAAATATAATTAATTTACATTCCCTTTTTAATTTTTTACCCTTATCAAATATGGACCGTCCATTTTTTTCTCTGCAGATCCAAGCCGTGAGATTTCTTCTTCCCAGTATCTCGTTCACGACGCAGAACCCATGAAGCCGCTCGAACCCCTGATGTCGTACCTCCCCTCGTTGATCGAAGCGACGATCAAGCAACTCCATATCGTAGCTTGCAATGCCGTGCATCTTCACCAAGAACCCGACGACGCTCGGCCCTGTAATTTGTCTCGAAAATCGTGCCGAATGTGATGGCTTTGAGCTCAAATTCCCATCGATCAACAGCTCCTTTTTCGATCATCATCGTTGAACACGAAGATCTCGTGATGATCAACAATATTGGTGTTGGAAGTTTCTTAAATCGTTGTGTAGATTTGAAGAAAAGGGAGGAAGAAAATGGCACGATTTTGGCCATTGAAATGGTAGTGGCGGCCGGCTCTTGAAAATTAGGGTTAGGGCTTTATTTTTTTGCAATTTGTGAAATTAGAGGTGCTTATATAGAAAACTTCCCAAGACACTATTCATCCAAAATTTTCCAAACTCCAAACGAAGCGTGCCAGCTGGCGTTTCTAGGGTTTACCCCACGTTCTAGACATAATGGAACGTGTTTCGGATGCTAATTCGATCATCTGTGCGAGTTACGGAAATAAACGATCCAATTTAAATTAAATCGATTTAAACCAATTCCTATGCGTTTTGGCTTGCTCAGGACAAACCGTAAATCCGATTGACACGAAATTTGAAACCATACAATAATATCACATTACGGATCCGATGAAACTAGTTTTGTCGAAATCCGAGACTGTTTGAAAAATGATTATTTTAACTCGTCAATTAAATATTAAAATATTCAATTTTCACAAATTAACTTTTAAATTCAATTTTAAAAGTTCTATAACATCATTTTAACTCCAATATGATTAAATAAAATTTTACAAATCATTTTTAATCATATTTAACCCAATTTCCAATTATTTCTGTATTTTCAAATATTAAATTATCGATTTAATTATCCAATTAAATCCAGATATTCGAATTTAAATTCATTCAACTTACAAATTTTACTTATTAATATTTAAAATCAATTAAATATACGAATTTTAATTGACAGAAATTCAGGGTCGTTACACTGAAGCTAATCACTCATGAGCATCTCTCGTCCTCATTGCTTCGAGCCAAACATAGGAACACGTGAATTCAAACTCGAGGAAAAGCTTCTTCCCAAACACAAAATGATCGCCTGATACACAACGTGCACGGTGCACGTACACCGATGAATGGAGGCACTCCGACCCTCACAGCTGGCCTCAGCACATCACCGATGACCATGTCATCGACCACGACCACCCAAACGCCATGATTCCATTGCTATACGAAATCGACCCATTCAAATAACCCAGGGCCAAATTCCTCATCCAAAAGGAAGCTCGCCTCGATGATCTCGACTGTTGAAAACTCCGGCCATCCTTTAAGAGCATCACCACGCCTCCTCGCCTTGATCCTTGGCCATGCGATCAAACTCGATACCTCAATATTGCCGAAATCACTTCGCCTCTACACTCAACAGAATCACCTCCCAAAATCCTATTTAGCCTTAATCCGGCCACCACAACCCAAAATAAAATACGAACTCGTTTTTCCCAAAGTCATCAGACCTCCAGACAGCTTCGACCATAACCCCAATGAATTCCACCATGCCGATCACCAGATATTGGTGAAAACCCCAAAATCTTACAATTTCTATTTTCATAGAGAATACTAAACTAAAAATTATGATTTTGGTTTCTAAATTCATCATTTGCAACCTAGAATCATGTTATAGAATTGATTCAAGAATTCTGGACATTTGATTTTAGCCTATTATATGACCAGACCTGTAGATTTCAATTTTTAAATAAATACATCATATATTTATTTAAAACTACTTTTAAAATTAAATTTATATGTTTACAAACAATTTCTATTCTCAGATCCTAGCCTTCAATCAAATACATATGAAGATATGAATCCTTTATTGAAAAAGGAATACTGTAAAGCAACAAAGATGATCATAAGACATTTCACATAATGTATACACATACATTCAAGTCAAAGAGTACATGCAAATCATTTCAAACTATTTTACTTCAAGATTTCATATGTGCATCAAAAATCAAGTCTCGGATTTAAACTGTTTTTAAATTAAAAATTTACTCACCTCTGGAAGAATCAAAGAAGCTCTGGAAATTTTGAATTTGCTTCCTGATCTTGATTTTAACTGTTGCTTTTCAATTTTATAACTGAATTGATCTAGTAGAAGAGTTGCTGCTTGATCCAGGCTTTGATTTGTTAATTTGAATCCAAAGTTTGATTTCTTTTCATTTGAATCTGGTCTGCATATCTTGTTTTTGAGATGTTGTATTAGCTTTGATCTGATTTTAATTTCTGATCAGGTTTTGAGTTTGAATTTGAAAAGTGTTTGTTTTGCAAATCTTTTTTTTTCTATTCTTGTTTTTTTATTTTTTTCTCAGATCTGATTTTTTTATTAGAACACTTACTTTATGATTTAATTTTAAGAAAACAATTGTTGCCATTTGTATTTTGCATGCAACTTTGAACTTACACATGTAAATACATGTTTTCTATTACCTTAGAAATGTCAAAAACTCTTTATTTATATTACTTTTATACTTATATATATATATATATATATGTTTTTATATCATATTTTCTTTTTAAGCTTAATACCTTTATATATGTACATCTTATATATATTTAAAGAAAATATAAACCTTAATTAAATCCTATTTTGCTCTATTTAATTTTTAAATAACCTTTTGAAAATCATTAGATTAAATTCAAAACAAAGCTTCCTATTTACAATGTACATATATATCTATAATAATTAGAAAAAATTATTTATTAGAATTGTTTGTATATACACACACACACACATATATCCACACCTTTACAGCTTTCACAAGTACTACTTCTTATCGCATATATATATGTATGTATTCACACATTATATACATGTATGAATATACACTCAAATTTTCAACATTATAAGGTTTGCACAAATATATATATATATATATATATATATATATATATATATATATATATATATATATATTTGCTATAAGATTTATAATTCAGCGGTTTATAATTCAAATTCATTATGTATAACTAGATATACCATTATTTATCCTTCACAATTTATTTATTCAACTTATACCCTAGCGTTTCAATAGTTAAAATCTGTTAATTATTAATGCCCAAAAATCCGGGTTATCACATAGTCGATTTTGGAAATTTTAAGAGGATTAATTATTGAATTCCCGAAACTTACTGGATTTGTTATAACTGAGTTAAGGACTTTACAAATAAATTATAATGAATTTTGAGGAATAGGAATAAATGGAATGTTTTCCTTAGTATTGGAAATAAAGTGATTTTTAGGAAGTATGCCTATAAGTATTCTCTAAGTATTAAAATTGGAGGATTTGAGATATTTAACTACGTGATTATTATTTTAGAAACATTTCTCAAAAGGGTGAATTATAAATGGTATTGAGTGAATATTCTAAGCGTTTATATGATTTAATATCCTGTTATGGAAATAAGAATTTGAATTGTTTTTCAGTTATTGAATATAAGAGAAGAGATTTAAATATATATCTTTGTGAAGATATTTTGAATTAATAATTTAAAGATTTATAAAATAAGGCCTAGTGATTCCTTATGGATGTTATTTGATAGTTAAATAACCGACTATCAAATTTGGCCAAATTCGTAAATCATTTCAAAGAGACCAGGATCATACTTAATTATCCGAAAACCACTTCGATTCGGTTTATGCGTTATGAATTGTGATATCTCAAAGATAATGGAGATGGTGATATTGAAGGAGATTCAGTCTGTTCAGACCCAGAATAACTTGTATGGATGAATGCTATCATTACAACATTGCTAGGAAAGCAGTGTTAGCATTTCAAGTATGAATGCTATTCAAAAGGTAAAATGTAGCCTCAAGCCTCATCAACCGGGAATGACTAAAACAAGGGAGATGCAGCAGGGCTAACTGAGTCGCACTCAAGTAGGGTATGTTATCACCTTTCTTGATACCCTCAGAATTATATTATAATTATTGATATGGTTGTTCATGAAAAAGAGAGCGATTGATAAGGTGGGAACACCCGGAGTGATAACATATTCGGTACTAACCAGATCAGGGGTAGGCCGGTCCTGTGTTGGCAAGGGATCCAGGCAAAGTCCTCTGTACATTTTTCTGGAGGTGTACTGTGGTGGTCGATACCCAGTAGCCCAGTCATTATATGGAATCCAATATCCACTACGAGCCTGTACAGTTTTGATGTTGCCCAACTATGCTGAAACGTGAGATGCAAGGATTTCAGATATTTTCTAATTTATTTTCTATAGACACTATAATAATATCAAATTATTTTGAAATACAATGTTTTGGTTATCGTAAGGTAAAAACTCGTCGTGTTTATATGTGTCGTGGTCATACGAGATACCTTTGTTTTTCAAAAGATTTTGAAAATAATAATAAATCAAATTGACTATGTTTTCTCATGCTGATTTTTCCAGACTGACTCAGGTGTTATTTTATTATAATGCTCAGGTCAAATCAAGTATTACAGATTCAGGTTAGGATGCTATAAAGCTCAGGAGACGAGCTGGAGGATTTCAGGCATACATCACAAATTTGATTATATTCCGCTATGTATGTAGACTGTATAGTCAGCACTGGTGAGAACAAGTTATTATAAATGTCTAAATTGATTATTGATTGTTGTACTTTGATGATTGTGTGTGTGTTTGTGTGTGTGTGTGTGTATACATAAACAACTACAGTGTAACGACCCAGAATTTTATTTAATTAAAATTTGAGTATTTAATTAATTTTAAATATTAATAAGTGAATTTATAAGTCAAATAAATTTTTATTTGAATAATTAGATTTAATTGAATAATTAAATCGATAATTTAATATGTTAAATTATGGAAATAATTGAAAATTGGGTTAAATATGATTGAAAATGATTTGTAAAATTTTATTTTATCATGTTGGAGTTAGAATGATATTTTAGAACTTTTAAAATCGAATTAAAAGTTAATTTGTGAAAATTGAATATTTTAATATTTAATCGACTAGTAAAAATAGTCAATTTTTGAACAGTTTCAGAATTGGACGAAACCAGTTCCATTGGATCCGTAATAGTTAGTTATTACTAGATTTCAATTTTCGTGTCAATCGGAGTTATCGTTTGATCGTGGCAGCTCGAAACGCATCGAATTATTTTTAATTTTAATTTGGCGAGTTAAAATAGCCATTTTTCAAAAAGTCTCGGATTTCGACGAAACCAGTTTCATCGGATCCATAATGTGATATTATTGTAAGGTTTCAAATTTCGTGTCAATTGGATTTACCGTTTGTCCGGTGCAAGCTAAAACGTCTAGAAAATCGTTTAAATCGGTTTAATTTAAATTGAGCGTTTGTAGCCATAACTCGCACATATGTCCGAATTAGCTTCCGAAACCTGTTCCATTATGTTCGGAATGCGGGGTAAACCCTAGAAACGCTGGTTACAGTGCGTGAATCGGAGTTCGGAATTTCCGGATGAATAGTGTTCGAAAATTCCTTATAAATAGCCCCTACCTTTCATAAATTAGAAAAAAAAAAAAGATTTGCAAACCCTAGCCGCCATATGCCAAACCCACGGCCAGAAATTGATCTCATTTTTTCCTCGATTTCTCGAAATCCATCAACTTTTAGACAAAACCCTCAACTACAAAGAGGTAGAGCACATCGAGAGCTACGAGTTCAACGGTTATGATCGCGTTTGGAGTAATGGAACGACGGAAAATTGGGTTTGAAGGGGGCCGGCTGCGCAGGCAACACGAGGAGGAGGAGGGGGCCGAGCTCCATGCTATCTTGGCCGAGTGTCATTCTTGCCATGCTCTTCGAGATGGAGTAGTTTGATCGTGTTCGTGTTGCACGTGGAAATTGAAAAATCGAACCCTAATTTTCGAAAATGGGTTCATGTGTGTTGCGGCTATAACCTGGAGATAACGTGGGAGAGAAGAGAAGAGATGCACGGTCATGATGTTGGGGGCAATGATCTTGTGGCTAGGATTTGATGAAGGTTGAAAATATAAAGTTAATGTTGTAAATTTGTTAATATAAATACGTGTAAACTTCAAAAATTCATAACTTTTTCATACGAGGTCGAAAACGCGCGAAACCAGTTGCGTTGGAATCGTATGGACGAGCACTACGTGATGAAATTAGATTGGAGTCGTTTGGAGTTAGTGAGAATTTTGGGTAAAATTAAACGTCCGTTTAATTTTATTCGAAATAAATCGCTAAAACGAAATTGAAACCAAGGTGAGAACTTCTCACTCAATCGAATCAGTTTCGATTTTATTTTAAATAGTTAGATTTAAAATATTTGAATGCATGTTTGAATGATGATTGATATCTATTGATTGTTAAAATAGACATTATACGCCGTTAGTAAGCGGATGTTATTTATTAAAAACATATACCGCGAATATTTCATAAACAGTGAAATTGGTATTATATATGATAGCAATATATATATATATATATTGGCATATGTATATATTGGAGTTATTTATTTCCCGCATTTTTTTTAGCGGATGAGACCCTATTGCGCCGTCTATTAAGCGGATAATATTTAAATCCCATATACCGCGATAATTTCGTACTGGAGCGAAATTGGTATTGTGCTAATGTTTGTGGATGCAGGAAAACAGGTTGGAGGGATCCAACTGGATTCCTCAACGGTATTTATTTGAATTCAGATATTTTGATATTTGATGGATTATGATATCGTTGTAGTCGTGATTGACTATTTGGTGTGTAGCATCATTGGACCAAATTTTGGGATTTTAAAATGATTTTTAAAGTGATTTTTGAAAGTATACGTTTATAAAATATTTTTGGAATTGATTCGTTTTAAATAAATAAACGTATAATTTTTAATGATATAAAAAAAATTATGATTTTTGAGAAATACGGTTAAAGATTGATTTTTGAGAAATATGGGATTAATGATTTTTGTAAAAGAGTTTAATCGGGATTTTGGAATTTATTGTGAAAAGTTTAAATATAGGATTTATAAAATTTAATTATTTTATGAATCAAAATGGTGAAATAATAAAGGAGATTAAAGACGTTTTAAAAGAATAATATAAATTGAATTATATTAAGAGATTTATAAATGGATATTTATAAAAATTAAATATTGAAATTATAAAACGAGTTTTTATAAGTGTTAGAATGAACTATGAATGAAATTCGGAAATGAATGAAATTTATAGAATTATAAACGGTGAAGTTATAAATGGAATTTTATAAGCAGTAGGTTTATAAAATTTGAAAAGTTAATTGAAGAATGGATTTTTGATTAAATAAATCTTATAAGTTATAAGATTTATAATTTGGGAAGTTAAAAGAACGATTTTGTAAAATAATCGTTTTATAAGTGTTTAACTTATAATGTGAACTTTTGTTTTATAATTGAGTTATAAATCGAATAGGTTAATAAAGGAATTTATAAAGGAAGTAGTTATAAAATAAATAGAAATGGAATTTATAAACGTTGTTTTATAAATTCGCAAACGACTTATTTTGATAAGTAAATTGTTGAAACCTATTAATGGAGTTATATTCACATTTTTAACTGTGAATAATCCTTTGAAATAAAATGAATAGAAGTGATGAAATTTGTTAACGTAGTATATTCACGTTTTGAATAGTGAATAATATGTTAAAGAAAATATTTAGAATGTGATATTTTAAATAGAATTAAAACGATCTAACGATGTTTCAATTGGATTGAGATTCGAAACCATAGATTTCAACATCTATTGTTGAAATAGACGTTTTCGAGAAATAAAAGGAAATGGTGGACTATAACACTGTTGTTATAGTAAATGATTTCCGAAAGGAAATGTTTTGTATAGTATTGGGATTTATATATCTATTTTAATTTCGAATCCCTATACTAGTGATTTTGGGTTGTCGTAACGATGTTTTATGCAACATTCGTTTTGGCCCAAATAAATATGTTTAAGAGAATGATTTCCTTAAAGAATGAAATATATACTTAATCTCGATTTAAGTATACTGAATATTTTCCAAAGGTTGAAAATAAATAAAATTTGTGAATTACTTATAAATAAATAAGTATGGGAAATGTTTTCCAATATAAATTGAATATTAGAGAATTTATCTTTTTGAAGATAAATTGAAATGAATAATTAAAATCGAATATTCATAGATAACTTTGGAACATAAATTCACTATGGAATTTATGAATGAAAAGGAGAATTAGTTTAAAAATAAATATTGATTTATTTTTGAAGTATTGAAAATTTTATATCTAGTAAAGATATTTTTGAGAAATAAATAATTTGGAAAATTATTTGGAATCTGATGATGTTGTGCATATCCATTGATAGTTCAATAACCGACTATCAATATTTCCCTTTGAATGGGTAATTGATGTGATTTGTTTGAATGTGAATGCCACACTTATTTTTGAATAAGCGCTCACTATTCGGGTTAACCGGGAAAGGACCATGGGGTCGTATAACCCATTCCGAATATGTGATACGTCGTTATGAATTGCATTTGAAGATCGGTGTTGAAGACCGGATATTTGCGAGAGCGATAGGATGACCTGTCGATTGACTCTGCACGGAGTTGCTCCGGTATAGAGTTCTCCATATGTGATGGTGAATCCGATCAGGATTGTGAATATCCGGATTGCAAGGACTTCTTTGTAAGTGCCTTCGGTTTTGTTCGAGCCCGGAACAGACTTGTATGGATTGTATGTCTGACGTTACAAATTGAGATATAAAGCCGATTTCATTCAAATATATTTCTGTTGGTGGCGGAGAATTTATTCTTTTAGCTTAACACCCTTCTCTGAGACGTACGAGCTCAGAGATTATGTAGTTGAAGGTTATCAGCGATATATTCCCAATTTGG
Organism: Allium cepa; assembly: GCA_030765085.1. Lineage (NCBI taxonomy): Eukaryota > Viridiplantae > Streptophyta > Magnoliopsida > Asparagales > Amaryllidaceae > Allium > Allium cepa. The sequence continues at coordinate 444,491,792 of CM060932.1, forward strand.
TAATGTGACATGCTGAGTGTTGCTGTAAATGATCATTGTGTTGATTATTTGTGATAGGATCGTTTATTTGATCGTCTATCCTGGTGATCATTTCTATGATCATTTGTTGACCCAAAGCATGGCTTTTGTATAAAGTATGTTTTTGTGGACGTGACTTCGTCGAGCCTCACACCCCGTGAATGGTCAAAACAGGAAAGAAGCAGCAAGGTTATGAGGGGTAGCGCCCTTTAGGATGTGTGCATTTCCTTCTGGAAAAGGGTGGTATCATGGTATGGAGCCCAGATACTTACTCATGTTGAAAACACTTTGTTATGATTGTGTGAATTGATTACGAGAGCTCGGTGAAAAGGTCCCAAAGGACCGGGGGATGGCATATTCGGTCAGTTGTTACTCAGTTAGGGGTAACCCGGCCTTGTGTTGGTAGAGATCCGGTTTGGTTCTCGGGGATGTCCATCCAGAGGCATTCTCATGTGGCAATGGGAAGTTCCTTGGCCTGATCATTCGTTGGAAATCCAATTCCCAATACGAAACTTGTACGGTATTAGTTGTAGAACCTGCCATTCACTTATGGTGGTCACCACTGTTTGGATGGTAGCTATAGTAGGCATACGATAATGGTCGTATGTTGGCTAAGATTTATATTCTACTTTCGAAATGAATTTTTCCTACACTATGCACTAGTAATAATATGAAATGTTCCTTTAAATGCGTATCAAGCATCTTTGACTATCATAAGGAGAAATCTCCTCCGATTCTACGTTTGCATTGTGTGTGTGTGCGGGAGGCCTTATGGTAGTCTCATTTTTAAAAGCATTGCGAATTGACCTTAAAAATATTCCTCTCTTTTGATTTTAAAGATAAATAAACTATTTTGAGTTCTCACACCAGTCACATGACTGACTCGGAGTTTATTGTTTTTCTTCCTAAACTCTGGGTGCCCACCAATTTCCACATGGGCAGTCAAGAGTTAAGGTTTATCAGGATATTCTGGAGTTGCTGGAGGCAAGCTGGATGGCATGGCGTATTACTAGTTTATAGTATTTCTTTTTCCGCTGCATTTTTTGATGTTGTTGTGTTGTACACTCTGATGATATGATGTAATGTAATGTGATGTAATGTAATAACTGATATAGTTCTTTGTTTAAAGATTATTCATTTATTATTATATGTTGTTCCGCCGCGAATTGTGAGATTCTGATGTTGTTCTGTTGTTTTCTTTCCCTTCTATCTTTTTCTCTTCTCTTTTCTTAAATTCTTTTTTTTTAAAAACCCATAACTATTCGGTTTTTCGGCAACGAAAAATCGAGTACGTTACATTTGGTATCGGAGCATATGGTTAAGCGACAACCATGGTTCTGTTGGGTATTATTCATTAGAGATAGAGTCAGTAGTACTCTAGAATGAATTTGAGTGTAATAATAGATATGAGAGCGTATTTGTTAGTGAATATAAAATTGTTTTATATTGTGATGGTTGGTTTATTGAGTGGCATATGAACTTTCGTCAGCGTGGTCCGCAAGACTATGCCGAAGGGGTTTCTAAACACTTGAATAGAACAATTCGACACAGTATTGTTTTAAATTGGGTAAGTGAAATAATTTTACTTAAGTATATTTAATATATAAAGAAATAATTTTTCAGAATTATTAAAGGGTATATAAGTAGATTGTTTGGTTGTTTGAATAATCTAAATAAAAGAATAATTGTATAAGCAAAAGAATTATAAGAATTGGATTATAATTAAAGTGATTTACAATTGTGAAATAAACTTATATATGAGAAGTGAAACTATATGGATATATTTATAAATATGAGTTGAAATAAAAATGGATTAAATGTAAATCAATTGAATGTGAATTAAATTGATATGAAATAATGAATGTAAGTGCTAATTCATTAAAATCTAATGTTATTAGAAAGTTGAATAGTTGAATGAAAATCAATTTAATTAAACCAATTGAAAGCAAAGGAATTTGGTTGTAATTAATATACATTGGTTGATATATGATTGTTAGTTGATTGTATATAATTCATTAAGTGTTAATGAAATTGAATTAATGAAATTGGAAGCTAAAGTAATTGAAATTCAATTAGAAGTTAAGTGAATCTTAAATAGAATTGAATTTGATTTGGAAGTGTACCAACTTGAATATGAATTAGTGAATATAAACTAATTGAAAATGAATGTTAGTAAAAACATCCACTATTAATGAATCAAATGTGATTTAAATTGAAAACAAATTCATTGAATATTAATGAGAATATAAATGAATATTTATTGGTTATGGATGATGGTTGGTTGATGTTTGCATTTGTTGTTTTGTTGCATTTGCTATGTGGCATATATAGCTATTATGTTGCTATATGTTGTATATCGATACTATTGTCTATATACATGTTTCTCATCTATTTGTTGAGTGTTTAGTAGGTGCGGATCGCGTTTGCTTCGCATTTGGAGCTCGCTTTCGCGCTATATTAGCCGTATATGCTTGCTAATAAAATAATAAGGTACATATCTCGGATTACATACCGTACTTTTACACTTTTTCCCTTCGGGATGCCTCATTACTTGATGAGATGTATATTTGTGATATATATACTGTCATTTTTTTTTCGGATCGAGCCGCGCAAAGGAGACTATGGCGAATTTTTCCGAAAATTTAAGGCGTTAGAAAAAATTTGAGAAAATGGGAAATTTTTTGAAAACTTTAACTTTGATTTGTAATTGAAAGTTAAACAATAGTAATTGCTTTTGAAAAGATAACTAAATATGATTTGAAAACTTAGTAAAGTATTGTAAGAAGTTTAACTATGAATTTTGGAAAAATTAATAAATTCTGCAACTTTTCTTACTTAGTAATTTCGAGGACGAAATTCTTTTAAGGGGGGAAGATTGTAACGATCCAGAATTTTATTTAATTAAAATTTGAGTATTTAATTAATTTTAAATATTAATAAGTGAATTTATAAGTCAAATAAATTTTTATTTGAATAATTAGATTTAATTGAATAATTAAATCGATAATTTAATATGTTAAATTATGGAAATAATTGAAAATTGGGTTAAATATGATTGAAAATGATTTGTAAAATTTTATTTTATCATGTTGGAGTTAGAATGATATTTTAGAACTTTTAAAATCGAATTAAAAGTTAATTTGTGAAAATTGAATATTTTAATATTTAATCGACTAGTAAAAATAGTCAATTTTTGAACAGTTTCAGAATTGGACGAAACTAGTTCCATTGGATCCGTAATAGTTAGTTATTACTGGATTTCAATTTTCGTGTCAATCGGAGTTATCGTTTGATCGTGGCAGCTCGAAACGCATCGAATTATTTTTATTTTTAATTTGGCGAGTTAAAATAGCCATTTTTCAAAAAGTCTCGGATTTCGACGAAACTAGTTTCATCGGATCCGTAATATGATATTATTGTAAGGTTTCAAATTTCGTGTCAATTGGATTTACCGTTTGTCCGGTGCAAGCTAAAACGCCTAGAAAATCGTTTAAATCGGTTTAATTTAAATTGAGCGTTTGTAGCCATAACTCGCACATATGTCCGAATTAGCTTCCGAAACCTGTTCCATTGTGTCCGGAATGTGGGGTAAACCCTAGAAACACTGGTTACGGCGCGTGAATCGGAGTTCGGAATTTCCGGATGAATAGTGTTCGAAAATTCCTTATAAATAGCCCCTACCTTTCATAAATTAGAAAAAAAAAAAAAGAATTTGCAAACCCTAGCCGCCATATACCAAACCCACGGCCAGAAATTGATCTCATTTTTTCCTCGATTTCTCGAAATCCATCAACTTTTAGACAAAACCCTCAACTACAAAGAGGTATAGCACATCGAGAGCTACGAGTTCAACGGTTATGATCGCGTTTGGAGCAATGGAACGACGGGAAATTGGGTTTAAAGGGGGCCGGCTGCGCAGGCAACACGAGGAGGAGGAGGGGGCCGAGCTCCATGCTATCTTGGCCGAGTGTCATTCTTGCCATGCTCTTCGAGATGGAGTAGTTTGATCGTGTTCGTGTTGCACGTGGAAATTGAAAAATCGAACCCTAATTTTCGAAAATGGGTTCATGTGTGTTGCGGCTATAACCTGGAGATAACGTGGGAGAGAAGAGAAGAGATGCACGGTCATGATGTTGGGGGCAATGATCTTGTGGCTAGGATTTGATGAAGGTTGAAAATATAAAGTTAATGTTGTAAATTTGTTAATATAAATACGTGTAAACTTCAAAAATTCATAACTTTTTCATACGAGGTCGAAAACGCGCGAAACCAGTTGCGTTGGAATCATATGGACGAGCACTACGCGATGAAATTGGATTGGAGTCGTTTGGAGTTAGTGAGAATTTTGGATAAAATTAAACGTATTCGAAATAAATCGCTAAAACGAAATTGAAACCAAGGTGAGAACTTCTCACTCAATCGAATCAGTTTCGATTTTATTTTAAATAGTTAGATTTAAAATATTTGAATGCATGTTTGAATGATGATTGATATCTATTGATTATTAAAATAGACATTATACGCCGTTAGTAAGCGGATGTTATTTATTAAAAACATATACCGCGAATATTTCATAAACAGTGAAATTGGTATTATATATGATAGCAATATATATATATATTGGCATATGTATATATTGGAGTTATTGATTTCCCGCATTTTTTGTTTAGCGGATGAGACCCTATTGCGCCGTCTATTAAGCGGATAATATTTAAATCCCATATACCGCGATAATTTCGTACTGGAGCGAAATTGGTATTGTGCTAATGTTTGTGGATGCAGGAAAACAGGTTGGAGGGATCCAACTGGATTCCTCAACGGTATTTATTTGAATTCAGATATTTTGATATTTGATGGATTATGATATCGTTGTAGTCGTGATTGACTATTTGGTGTGTAGCATCATTGGACCAAATTTTGGGATTTTAAAATGATTTTTAAAGTGATTTTTGAAAGTATACGTTTATAAAATATTTTTGGAATTGATTCGTTTTAAATAAATAAACGTATAATTTTTAATGATATAAAAAAAATTATGATTTTTGAGAAATACGGTTAAAGATTGATTTTTGAGAAATATGGGATTAATGATTTTTGTAAAAGAGTTTAATCGGGATTTTGGAATTTATTGTGAAAAGATTAAATATAGGATTTATAAAATTTAATTATTTTATGAATCAAAATGGTGAAATAATAAAGGAGATTAAAGACGTTTTAAAAGAATAATATAAATTGAATTATATTAAGAGATTTATAAATGGATATTTATAAATTGAAATATTGAAATTATAAAACGAGTTTTTATAAGTGTTAGAATGAACTATGAATGAAATTCGGAAATGAATGAAATTTATAGAATTATAAACGGTGAAGTTATAAATGGAATTTTATAGGCAGTAGGTTTATAAAATTTGAAAAGTTAATTGAAGAATGGATTTTTGATTAAATAAATCTTATAAGTTATAAGATTTATAATTTGGGAAGTTAAAAGAACGATTTTGTAAAATAATCGTTTTATAAGTGTTCAACTTATAATGTGAACTTTTGTTTTATAATTGAGTTATAAATCGAATAGGTTAATAAAGGAATTTATAAAGGAAGTAGTTATAAAATAAATAGAAATGGAATTTATAAACGTTGTTTTATAAATTCGCAAACGACTTATTTTGATAAGTAAATTGTTGAAACCTATTAATGGAGTTATATTCACATTTTTTACTGTGAATAATCCTTTGAAATAAAATGAATAGAAGTGATGAAATTTGTTAACGTAGTATATTCACGTTTTGAATAGTGAATAATATGTTAAAGAAAATATTTAGAATGTGATATTTTAAATAGAATTAAAACGATCTAACGATGTTTCAATTGGATTGAGATTCGAAACCATAGATTTCAACATCTATTGTTGAAATAGACGTTTTCGAGAAATAAAAGGAAATGGTGGACTATAACACTGTTGTTATAGTAAATGATTTCCGAAAGGAAATGTTTTGTATAGTATTGGGATTTATATATCTATTTTAATTTCGAATCCCTATACTAGTGATTTTGGGTTGTCGTAACGATGTTTTATGCAACATTCGTTTTGGCCCAAATAAATATGTTTAAGAGAATGATTTCCTTAAAGAATGAAATATATACTTAATGTCGATTTAAGTATATTGAATATTTTCCAAAGGTTGAAAATAAATAAAATTTGTGAATTACTTATAAATAAATAAGTATGGGAAATGTTTTCCAATATAAAGTGAATATTAGAGAATTTATCTTTTTGAAGATAAATTGAAATGAATAATTGAAATCGAATATTCATAGATAACTTTGGAATATAAATTCACTATGGAATTTATGAATGAAAAGGAGAATTAGTTTAAAAATAAATATTGATTTATTTTTGAAGTATTGAAAATTTTATATCTAGTAAAGATATTTTTGAGAAATAAATAATTTGGAAAATTATTTGGAATCTGGTGATGTTGTGCATATCCATTGATAGTTCAATAACCGACTATCAATATTTCCCTTTGAATGGGTAATTGATGTGATTTGTTTGAATGTGAATGCCACACTTATTTTTGAATAAGCGCTCACTATTCGGGTTAACCGGAAAAGGACCATGGGGTCGTATAACCCATTCCGAATATGTGATACGTCGTTATGAATTGCATTTGAAGATCGGTGTTGAAGACCGGATATTTGCGAGAGCGATAGGATGACCTGTCGATTGACTCTGCACCAAGTTGCTCCGGTATAGAGTTCTCCATATGTGATGGTGAATTCGATCAGGATTGTGAATATCCGGATTGCAAGGACTTCTTTGTAAGTGCCTTCGGTTTTGTTCGAGCCCGGAACAGACTTGTATGGATTGTATGTCTGACGTTACAAATTGAGATATAAAGCCGATTTCATTCAAATATATTTCTGTTGGTGGCGGAGAATTTATTCTTTTAGCTTAACACCCTTCTCTGAGACGTACGAGCTCAGAGATTATGTAGTTGAAGGTTATCAGCGATATATTCCCAATTTGGTAATGTGACATGCTGAGTGTTGCTGTAAATGATCATTGTGTTGATTATTTGTGATAGGATCGTTTATTTGATCGTCTATCCTGGTGATCATTTCTATGATCATTTGTTGACCCAAAGCATGGCTTTTGTATAAAGTATGTTTTTGTGGACGTGACTTTGTCGAGCCTCACACCCCGTGAATGGTCAAAACAGGAAAGAAGCAGCAAGGTTATGAGGGGTAGCGCCCTTTAGGATGTGTGCATTTCCTTCTGGAAAAGGGTGGTATCATGGTATGGAGCCCAGATACTTACTCATGTTGAAAACACTTTGTTATGATTGTGTGAATTGATTACGAGCGCTCGGTGAAAAGGTCCCAAAGGACCGGGGGATGGCATATTCGGTCAGTTGTTACTCAGTTAGGGGTAACCCGGCCTTGTGTTGGTAGAGATCCGGTTTGGTTCTCGGGGATGTCCATCCAGAGGCATTCTCATGTGGCAATGGGAAGTTCCTTGGCCTGATCATTCGTTGGAAATCCAATTCCCAATACGAAACTTGTACGGTATTAGTTGTAGAACCTGCCATTCACTTATGGCGGTCACCACTGTTTGGATGGTAGCTATAGTAGGCATACGATAATGGTCGTATGTTGGCTAAGATTTATATTCTGCTTTCGAAATGAATTTTTCCTACACTATGCACTAGTAATAATATGAAATGTTCCTTTAAATGCGTATCAAGCTTCTTTGACTATCATAAGGAGAAATCTCCTCCGATTCTGCGTTTGCATTGTGTGTGTGTGCGGGAGGCCTTATGGTAGTCTCATTTTTAAAAGCATTGCGAATTGACCTTAAAAATATTCCTCTCTTTTGATTTTAAAGATAAATAAACTATTTTGAGTTCTCACACTAGTCACATGACTGACTCGGAGTTTATTGTTTTCCTTCCTAAACTCTGGGTGCCCACCAATTTCCACATGGGCAGTCAAGAGTTAAGGTTTATCAGGATATTCTGGATATTCTGGAGTTGCTGGAGGCAAGCTGGATGGCATGGCGTATTACTAGTTTATAGTATTTCTTTTTCCGCTGCATTGTTTGATGTTGTTGTGTTGTACACTCTGATGATATGATGTAATGTAATGTGATGTAATGTAATAACTGATATAGTTCTTTGTTTAAAGATTATTCATTTATTATTATATGTTGTTCCGCTGCGAATTGTGAGATTCTGATGTTGTTCTGTTGTTTTCTTTCCCTTCTATCTTTTTCTCTTCTCTTTTCTTAAATTCTTTTTTTTTAAAAAACCCATAACTATTCGGTTTTTCGGCAACGAAAAATCGCGTACGTTACATACAGATTCTTTGTTATTATATATTATATTTTTTTTCGCTGCGATGGTGAAATTTTGTGTTGTTGTTTTTTTCCTCTATCTCTTCTTCTTCTTTACCCTTAGAAATCGATATTTCCAGCACTTGAATATTCGACATGTTATACAGTGAATGTATTGATGTTGATTTTCGAGGGTCGAAATCCTAGTCATTACAATAATTAATGAGTGGACCAAGAAAACATGCAAATATTTTAGAAATATGGATGATGTAAATGAAAATATAATGAGAGAATTAGATTGAGAAGAGTAAGTTATTTTATTTTATAGTTGTATATTATGATTTGAGTTTAAAAGCCACTTTGAACATATGTGTACATGTCCTAAAGCAAAAAAACAAAATCAAGTTATATTATGAATTACATATATACACACACACACTATGTAAAAGGTAATTTAAGAAGGAATAAATTAGTTTCTCATAGTATTTTGGAAATCAAGGTCATCGAACCAACTTGAATATATTTTTTCTCAAGTATTATTCATTTTGTTCATATACAAAGTTTATATTTTTTAATTCTTTGTTTTGTTTATTCAAAATACTTTATAACAGATCAAGTTAAATAATAATAATTGGAGAAGTGACTCATTTTGACATTAATTACCTCGTTAGTTTCCATACTAATTGCATCTATTAATGAATTTATCAATTGTATTTATGCCTTAAATTTAGTTTTATTGAATTTAGATTTGTGACAATTCACACTAAATCAATCTTGGCTCAAATATTAAAGATTATGCTTAATTTTCTCAAATAATAATCTAATATTCATTAAATAGTTCTTATATAATCATCTACTAAAAAGGTAATATTACCAAAAAAGAATAAGAATAAAATACAAATCCTTTCCTTTTTTAGAAAAAAGTTACCCATTATTTTAATTCATCCATTGAATTTAGCTACATTACCAAATCAATTTCCTTCATATTATCCTGTAAAAAAAAGATATGATATAAAAAAGGAATTGTCAAATGGAGAATCTTCAAACTTAAAGACTTTTTAGTATAAAATTATAACTCTTTATATTAATAATATCCCTCTACCATTTTAAAATCTCATGCCTTAATTTAATATCAAACCTCATTAATTTGATATTCAATCAAAATGAAAGATACTAAAATTCCTTAAAAAAACATAATTAGAACCTTGAATAAAAGGGTAAAATTAATATCAACGTTGTTTTGTCTTTTTTAAATTTTGATGAAGATTGAGAAAACTAAGATTAGGATTAAGATAAGTTTTCGCCATAGTCATAATTAAATATTTAGGGTTTATGGTTTGGAGATGAAAATACAGATATTATGGTGCAATAATGTATATGAAGTGGAAAGAAGAAAAAGAAAGATATACTATATAAATGAAATTTTAGCAATTTTAATAAGATTTTATAATAGGAAAATGTTTTATTTGGTTCCTGACGACCCAAAATTTATGGATATTTGAAATTGAAATATTTAATTGATTTTAAATATTTAAAAGCTAGTTTAATTTGAATTTCAAATATCACTATTTATTTGGCAATTAAATTATTGAATCGAATTATGGGGAGTTGGGTAAAATATTGAATCTTCAGTTTTATGCTAGTTAAAAATATTTCAAAGGCTTGGAAAATTTATATTTATAATACTGGAGATAGTTTAAAGGTTAAACTTGAAATTGGAAGTGTTTTGTTAAAATTTTGAAATTATATGGTTTAAATTGAATTCAAAAATAGCCTTCCGAGGCACAGTCTCGGAATTCGACGAAACCAGTTCCATTGGATCCGTAATAGTGCATTATTATCGAGTTTTAATTCTCATAGTGTATGGAGTGATCATTTGGCCATACGGTAGATAAACGCACTGAAATCAATATCGATAATTTAATATAAAACTGGGTCCAAAAAGCTATCTTCTCTATATGATCGAATTAGCACTCGGAACCTTTTCCAGTGCATTCGGAATAGGGGTTTAACATTATAAACGCCTAGCGGTACGCATCGATTGGAGATCGAGATCTTGTGTTGCGGAAATCGAGACTATTCAAATTTGAATTTAAATTTAAATATAGATATTATAATTGATGTAAACACTGTAGCATCCTGCTGCCACGCAAAAAATAAATTAAAACACATGTATCCCTTTCCTGTTTAAATCTCACGCGTGGAACTAATAGAGTAAAAGGATTTCTGTAAAAAAAAAATAATATATATATTAGCTTGAAAAAGAAAACAAATTTTATTTCGTTCGTAATCAATTTCACCTTCAAAACCATGGCCGAACAATTTTACCCTCTTTTCTTTTATAACCAATTCCTTTTCCTTCTCTGTTTCAAATCAAACCCGCCCAGTTCTATCAAATCCATTCGATACAAAAAGAAATGAGGAGTGGCCGACATCGAAGAATCGCGTTCTTTTGCCCTGCAATCGAATTTGATTTCACCTCTAGGTCGTACGGAGGTGTGGATGGCTTGTCACATTGTGTCGTGTGACTGGGAAGCACGAGTTCGTTCATGGGTTGCTGTGTTGGTAGGATGAAATTGAGGTAATGTCTGGGAATTCGCGGTGGAGATTGGTGATCAATCACGTGAGTAGGCGATTGTTTTGGGCGACAACAGTGAAGTTTTGATGGCCTTTGACACGACCTTGCAGCGGCGATTGTGGAGGAGGAGGTGGCCAACGTAGCGTCGTCAGGGTGCTTTTGTGACACTGTACTGTTTGTAGGTGGGTTGTCAGTGACAATCAGTAAGGTAATTTCTATAATTAATTTTAGTTCAAGAATTTGGGAGTAGTTAATTTTATTTTAAAGGTATATATACATATTGAAAAAAAATTGTTTTACATAAAACAGGCTACTATTTTTTTTGATTACAGGAATTGAATATATAAATATAAATATACATGCATATCTTGATTTCAATATAAAAGCAAAGTAGAATATATATATGAAAGGTAAGGTTTGAAAAATATATTTATGAATTTCAAATGTGTTTAAGGATATGTAAGGTTAGATTTTTATCCATATAAATTATTCCTTATAAATATATATAAAGTTTCAAAAACAGAATGAAAAGGCATTAATGAAAGTAAAGTGTCCGATTTTTCAAAATGTTAATAAACCATAAATGTTTATGCAGTCTGTAATCATGGTGGAACCAAACCGAGATTTAAGTGGATTGCAAGCAGCGAAAATCGAAGGTGAGTTAATCTCACTCATCTGGGTTTTATTTAAATTTAAATAATTAAATTTAAAATTGTTGATTGTGTGCTTGGATGATAAATTATTATCAGTTATATTGGATTAGACCCTATGCGTCGCATAATAGCGGATGATATTATATTAAACCCATATACCGTGATATTCCACCTCGAAGTGGAATTGGTATTATATATGTATTTGGAGTGATTTATTTCCCGCATTATATAGCGGATGAGACCCTGTGCGCCGCATTATAGTGGATGATATTATATCAAACCCATATACCGTGATATTCCACCTCGAAGTGGAATTGGTATTTTATATTGTGCTAACATCTGTGGATGCAGGGAAAACAGGAAGGAGGGATCCAACTGGGTTCCTTAAAACGTTTGAATTTATTTCATATATTCAACGATATGATTGTGTGATGATCTGTGATGAACGATAGTGATCATATTGGAAATTGGTGTTTATTGAATAATCTGGTTTGGTTATATATATATATTGGAATTTAGAGAATTGATATATATATATATATATGAAGTTGGATTTTAAAGTAAATAAAGAGTAATTTTAAATAAAATAATTTTAAGGAATTTGGATAATTAAATGGTTTGGAAGAATAAAAGTCGATTTTCAAAGTTTAAGATAAATAAAATCCAAGCAGGGGAAAGTATATTTGAATAAAGAAGAATAAATAAATTTTTAGACTTAATGATATTATTTAGAGGAATAAATAAATTATTTTTCAAAATTTAAGGATTGTATTTTGAAAGGATAAAAAGAAATTTGGGAAATATGAAATTGGTATTTTCAGTTAAAAAGATTTTAAATCATAATTAAGAAATAAAATCTGAAGTTAATGGGATTTGAAATAAATTGAGTAAGTAAAGGAATTTATTTAAAAATGAAGAAATTTGGGAATCAATCGGAAAAAATTGATTTAAGTGTTTGAAATTGGAATTTAAAAGGAAGATGAGATTATGGGATTTACAAACTGGGTTTATAAAGTGAAATGGATATCAGTGGATATTTGGGAATATAAATTCACGATGTGAATTTAGAAAAGAATGGGTAATTTGTTTAAAAATAAATACTGATTTATTTTTAAAAGGTATGGAAATGGAAAGAGTATTTCCTTGGAAAGCCAAGTGTATTATAAAGGAGACTTTTTATAAGTTGAAGGCTTTAAAAGTTTGTTTAAAGAAATGTTTTTAGAATATTTATTATTTTAAATATTTTAAATTTTAAAGTAATTGTTTCAAAAATTTATTTTACTAATTATTTAAAGGATAATTATTAATAATTATATTTTGTAAAGTAATTCTATTTTAAAAGATAGTTTGGTTAAAGTTTTAATTTAAAAACTTGTATAGAATTTTCGTAATCTCTTATTTTAAATTTAATTTCACTTAACTTTAATTTTAAAAATTTGTTTTATATTTTATAAAGTAATTTTATTTTAAATATTCTTAAAGTATATATTTTTGAAATAAATTTTAAAGTAGTTTTTCACCAGTGCCTAGTCATTAGTTGGAAATCAATTCTCCCTACGTGCCTTTACGGTCTTATTTGTATACTTATTAGCTGGAATTTAATAAATGTAACAATTTCAACTATTTAAGTATGTATTTGTATATAGACACTATTATAATATCAGAGGATTTTATAAGAAATGTTTTAGCTATCATAAGGTAAAAACCCAACATGTTTATTTGTGGCGTAGTCTTACGAGATGCTTTTGATTTTCAAAGGATTTTTTAAACTTTAATAATCAATTTGAGTGTGATTTCTCAGGCTGGTTTTCCAGACTGACTCGGGTGTTATTTAACTTTAATGCTTGGGTCAGACCGAGTATTAGAGAATACAGGACATGATGCTGTGGAGCTCAAGAGACGAGCTGGATGGCGAGACATACATCCGTATTTGATTATTATTCCGCCGTGTATTCTGTTATGTGGACAATTTATATAACCGTCCAGCATTTGTATATTGATTGTGAGAAGTAATTTGAGTTGTACTCTGATGATGTAATGTATAAAACAGATATGGTTTTCTTTTGGGTAAAGATCGATTATTATCTATTACATTTTATTCCACTGTGTTGGTAAGATTCTGGTATTGTTTCTATTTATTCCTCTAACATTTTCTTCTTTAACCCTAATGGTTCGGTTTTTCGGATGTCGAAAAATCAGGTCGTTACATTTGGTATCAGAGCGAGGTTAAGCGAGAACCTTGGCTCTGGTGGGTATTACTCATTAAATATAAGCCGTAGTACTCTAGAATGAGTTTGAGTGTAATAATAGATATGAGCGCGTATTTTTTAGTGAATATAAAAATTGTTTTTATATTGAGTTGACTTATCGGTCGAGTGTTTATGAATTCTGGTCGATATATAGGACGCCATGTCATCGATAGGGGTTTCTAAACTCTTAAACAAGATAAACCGGTACATTATTGTTTTTAAAATATGGTAAATGAAATAATTTTACCCAAATTATTTTTTATATAAAAGCAATAATTTTCAAAAAATTATTATACTTATTTATGGTTGCTTGGATATTAGGAAATGATAATATTAAATTATTATCATCGTTAAGTGGAAGTTGAATAAAGAATTGAAATTATAACCAAAGATTAAGGAATAAATCCATTAACAAAATAAAATTTATAAATGTGAATTATAAATGTGATTTATAATTGAAGATGAAATAAAAAAAACTCTAGAGTAATGTTAAAATGTGAATGGGAAGGATTGGAATTTGGAATTTTGGGAAAGGTTTAAATTCCTTTTGAGTTTGGAAATGATTTGAAAGGTTTTGGAATAAATGGTGATAGTGTTTGTAGAGTGTTTTTGAATTGGGTTTGAAATCTGGAGAGGTTTGGAATTTAAAAAATATATTTGAAGGGGTTTTTTAAGAGATAAAGCATTGAACTCTTCTGGGTCGCTAGAAAATAACTTTGATGATGGCTGCAGCATCATCGATGTTTATTTTCGATTTCCAAGAGAGGAATTGCTACCTGAATGATGTAAATTTGGAGTTGTTTGCAAAACCGGTTTGGTTTCAAAAATTCAAATAATAATTGGATATGCAATTGAATTATGCATTTCAAAAATGAGTTTGGAAATATTGAGGTTTTGTTTTAGTGAAACCGTTTTGATTTTAAATATAAGGAAATATAGAATATTTTGGATTGGTATTTGTTGCAAAATTGAGTTAAATTTTTTAATGCAAAGGGATATTTGGTTTGAATATAATTGATTTCAAAAATGATTTTGAAGTGTTGAGTAATCGAAAAAAAATCAAATTAAAATGGAAGGTAATTGAATCTAGTAAACAAAAGTAAAAATATATTTATTGGAAGTAAATTTATGGGAGAACAAATTTATTTAAATTTGTAAGTTATAGAACTAGAATTAAAATTTGATAATGGAATCAATTTGAATGGTGTCAAGAAAAGTGAATTGTAAATTTGTTCGAAGGAACTAAAAGAAGTAAAAGTTTAGAAATAAACCTTTTATTTGAAATTTGAAATTTGAAATTGTGTAATAAGATTAAACTTAAAAGGGTTAAATAAGGGCAAGTGTGACTAGAGAATAAAGTTAGAAAGATAAGCCAATTAAAGAAGGTTGGTAAATGTAATGGAAATAAAACTGTGGATAGACAAATGAATTTGCATTTCTAAGTAAATAGAATTAGAAACTGAATATTGGGAATTAGTTTGAAATGTGTGTAATGGAAGTTAGTCAAGATTTGACTAAATAATATAAAGAACTGGAATAAAATTAGTGAGTAAACTAATTGATTCAAGAGGGTAAGCAGATGAATTGAAATTGTATGTTGGGATGGTATTTAATTTAAAATGTGAAATTAATAGGTGAAGTTATAAAATTAATTTGATGTAAACCAAAATAACAAAAGCTTGGAAACAAAAATATTTGTTTGAGATTTAAGATAAATCAGTAAGTGGAACTAATTTAAATAATGATATGAACCAATTGTGAATGAAAGATAGTTGATAAAATTCAATATTTAGAGTTTGAAGATGAATTGAATTCAAGTAGAATTGAAAATGAAATTCTATATGAAATTGGGCAAAAGTATTGAGATTTGAGATTAATTAGTAAATTGAAGAAAATGGAATCTTTATGGAATTGGAATCCAATATGATTAAATATAGATAAAAATCAAGTGATAAAGTGAAGTGATTTGTAGTAGACGAAAAATAATTTAAAGTTGGAAATAAATCCATTGGGATTTAAGTAAATTAGTAGTGAGACTAATTAAAGAATTTATTTTAATTAAATATGGCTTGAGATAAAGGTAAATTAAATTCATATGGAATTGGAGATCCAGTTTAAAATAGGTGGATATAAAGGCTAAAGTGGTAAAGTAATAATATAAGAGTATATAAAATGCTTATATTAAACTTAAGAAATGAATAGTGAAATTCTTAAGTAAGTTTGGTATTGGAAATATACTAAATAATTTTGGAGTGGAGATTAAGTAAAGTTGTGAAATGTGAAAATTGGGAATAAGTAGTTAGAAATCAAATGAATGTGAATAAAAGAGAATGGATATAAATATGTAAGATGTATGTATATTATTTAATTCGCATAGCGATTTGATCCAGATTTGATCACAGAATTTTGAGATAATTATATCCATCCGAGGTAGGATTTTCACTTGATTTTCGATGGCGAACCCTGGATATGGATTTTTGATTGATTTTGAAAATTCTCTATCATAGTTTGTGGCTATGTAAGAAGAATGACGGTTTTTGATCAAGAAACCAGATCTGAGTCCGCACTAGGAAGTCAGGTGGGCGATACTAGTTCAGAAGTGAAATTTTGTGATCGAGTGAGCGATCGGATTTGGTATTGCGTACGAATGATATACGGACATCGTACGGACTTGGATGAAGTGAATATTGAGATTTTGTAAACAAATGAGTAAAATAAATTTGACTGTACTAGTAAACACTATTGGTAGATAAGTATAGGTATTTAAAGGAAATTTGGATTTTTTATTTTTGAAGATAAATTGAAAATCTGCTCGGCAAAGGTTTGTATTTAAATTTCCGTATGAAATTTGATGATTTCCTGGTCTAGCCACTTAGCTTTTTTGTTTTCTTTTGAAATTTGGGGGCCGTAGAGGCATTTTGTAGTTGTACCGAGCTAGCCTCGCAAAGGAGACGCTGGCAATTTTTTTTGGAAATTTAGTGAGTTAGAAAATTTTTGAGAAAATTTTGATAATTTAAATTGGGTTTTAAATTTATATTTGAATGGTTGGGTAAGAAATATTGGTGGGAACTAATGGAAGAAGTTTAGAAAGTTAGTGAGGTTGATGATGTCTTTATTAAAAAGATGGTTTTGGGTATTGTTAATAACTGTTTGGTTTTGGGAAATTGTTAAAACTGTTAGGATTGGGAATAGTAACGGGTTAAGAATCATTCCTCTTAATTAGCAATTTCGGGGATGAAATTCTTTTAAGGAGGGAGGAATGTGACGATCCAAAATTTCTGGATATTTGAAATTGAAAATTTTAATTGATTTTAAATATTTGAAAGCTAGTTCAATTTGAATTTCAAATATCACTATTTATTTGGCAATTAAATTATTGAATTTAATTATGGGGAGTTGGGTAAAATATTGAATCTTTAGTTTTATACTGGTTAAAAATATTTCAAAGGCTTGGAAAATTTATATTTATAATACTGGAGATAGTAGAAAGGTTAAACTTGAAATTGGAAGTGTTTTGTTAAGTTTTCAAATTATATGGTTTAAATTGAATTTAAAAATAGCCTTCCGAGGCACTGTCTCGGAATTCGGCGAAACCAGTTCCATTGGATCCGTTATAGTGCATTATTATCGGATTTCAATTTTTATAGTGTTTGGAGTGATCATTTGGCCATTTGGTAAATAAACGCATTGAAATCTATATCGACAATTTAATATAAAACTAGGCCCAAAAAGCTATCTTCTCTATATGATCGAATTAGGACTCGGAACCTTTTCCAGTGTGTTCGGAATAGCGGTATAACGTAATGAACGCCTAGCAGCACACATCGATTGGAGATCGAGATCTTGTGTTGCGGAAATTGAGACTATTTAAATTTGAATTTAAATTTAAATATAGATATTATAATTGATGTAAACACTGTAGCATCCTGCTGCCACGTATAGCAAATTTAAAACACATGTATCCCTTTCCTGTTTAAATCTCATGCATGGAACTAATAGAGTAAAAAGATTTCCGTAAAAAATAAAATAATAACATATATTAGCTTGAAAAAGAAAACGAATTTTATTTTGTTCATAATCAATTTCTCCTTCAAAACCATGGCCGAACAATTTTACCCTCTTTTCTTTTCTAACCAATTCCCTTTCCTTCTCTGTTTCAAATCAAACCCGCCCAGTTCTATCGAATCCATTCGATACAAAAAGAATGAGGAGTGGCCGACATCGAAGAATCGCATTCATTTCCCCTGAAATCGAATTCAATTTCACCTCTAGGCCATAGGGACGTGTCGATGGCTTGTCGCGTTGTGTCGTGTGACTGGGAAGCGCGAGTTCGATCGCGGGTTGCCGTGTTGGTGGGATGAAATTAAGGTAATGTTTGGGAATTCGCGGTGGAGGTTGGTGATCAATCGCGCGAGTAGGCGATTGTCTTGGGCGACATCAGTGAAGTTTTGATGGCCTCTGGCATGACCTTGCAGCGGCGATTCTGGAGGAGGAGGTGGCCAACGTAAAGTCGTCAGGGTGCTCTCGCGACGTAGTACTATCCATAGGTGGGTTGTCAGCGACAATCAGTAAGGTAATTTCTATAATTAATTTTAGTTCAAGAATTTGGGGGTAGTTAATTTTATTTTGAAGGTATATATACATATTAAAAAAAAGTTTTACAGAAAACAGGCTACTGTTTTGTTAATTACAGGATTTGAATATATAAATATAAATATAAATATACATCCATATCTTGATTTCAATATAAAAGTAAAGTAGAATATATATATATATATATATATATATTTATATATATATAAAAGTTAAGGTTTGAAAAATATATTTATGAATTTCAAATGTGTTTAACGATATGTAAAGTTAGGTTTTTATCCGTATATATTATTCCTTATAAATATATATAAAGTTACAAAAACAAAATGAATAGGCATTAATGAAAGTAAAGTGTCCAAAGTTTCCAAATGTTAATAAACAGTAAATGTTTATACAGTCTGTAACCATGGTGGAACCAAACCGAGATTTAAGTGGATTGCAAGCAGCAAAAATCGAAGGTGAGTTAATCTCACTCATCTAGGTTTTATTTAAATTTAAATAGTTAAATTTAAAATTGTTGATTGTGTGCTTGGATGATAAATTATTATCTGTTATCTTGGATTAGACCCCATGCGCTGCATAATAGCGGATGATATTATATAAAACCCATATACCGCGATATTCCACCTCGAAGTGGAATTGGTATTATATATGTATTTGGAGTGATTGATTTCCCGCATTATATAGCGGATGAGACCCTATGCACCGCATAATAGCGGATGATATTATATTAAATCCATATGCCACGATATTCCACCTTGAAGTGGAATTGGTATTTTATATTGTGCTAACATCTGTGGATGCAGGGAAAACAGGTTGGAGGGATCCAACTGGATTCCTCAAAACATTTGAATTTATTTTATATATATTCAGCGATATGATTGTGTGATGATCTGTGAAGAATGATAGTGATCATATTGAAAATTGGGGTTTATTGAATACTCTGGTTTGGTTATATATATATAGATTATAATTTAAAGAATTGATATATATATATATATGAAGTTGGATTTTAAATTAAATAAAGGATAATTTTAAATAAAATATCTTTAAGGAATTTAGATAATTAAATGGTTTAGAAGAATAAAAGTCAATTTTTAAATTTTAAAATAAATAAAATCCGAGCAGGGGAAAGTATATTTGAATAAAGAAGAATAAATAAATTTTTGGACTTAATGATATTATTTAGAGGAATAAAGAAATTATTTTTCATAATTTATGGATTAAATTTTAAAAGGATAAAAAGAAATTAAGGAAATATGAAATTGGTATTTTCAGTTAAAAAGATTTTAAATCATAATTAAGAAATAAAATCTAAAGTTAATGGGATTTGAAATAAATTGAGTAAGTAAAGGAATTTATTTCAAAATTAAGAAATTTGGGAATCAATTGGAAAAAAATTGATTTAAGTGCTTTAATTTGGAATTTAAAAGGAAGATGAGATTATGGGATTTATAAACTAGGTTTATAAAGTGAAATGGATATCAGTGGATATTTGGGAGTATAAATTCACGATGTGAGTTTCGAAAAGAATGGGTAATTTGTTTAAAAACAAATAATGATTTATTTTTAAAAGGTGTGGAAATGGAAAGAGTATTTCCCTGAAAAGCCAAGTATATTACAAAGGAGACTTTTTATAAGTTGAAGGCTTTAAAAGTTTTTTTAAAGAAATGTTTTTAGAATATTTATTATTTTTCAATTTTTTAAATTTTCAAGTAAATGTTTCAAAAATATATTTTAGCAATTATTTAAAGGATAATTATTAATAATTATATTTTATAAAATAATTCTATTTTAAAAGATAGTTTGGTTAAAGTTTTAAATTAAAAACTTGTATAGAATTTTCGTAATCTCTTATTTTAAATTAGTTTGACTTCACTTTTATTTTAAAATTTTGTTTTATATTTTATAAAGTAATTTTATTTTAAATATTCTTAAAGTATATATTTTTGAAATAAGTTTTAAAGCAGTTTTTTAATTTAAAGGTTTTAAAGTATATTTTATAATAAAGTGTTTTAAATTATTTTACAATCTAAAGTATTTGTACCTGGTGATTACAGTGGAAATAGAAAATATTTGGGGAATTTATTTCCGTGAGAGAAAAATGGTTTGAAACTGTTTTAAAAAGGGTTGAAAAGTGGAAAAATATCTTGCGAAGATATTCTAAGGATTATAAATAATTTCGGAGAAATTATTATGGCTTGATGATTGTTGTGAATATCATTTGATAGTTAAATAACCGACAATCAATATTGGTCAATCTGCTGATCGTTTCAAAGAGACCGGGTGTAACATACGCGGTTTTTCGTTGTCGAAAAACCGAATAGTTAGGGTTTTAAGAAAAAGAAAAGAAGAAAAGAGGAGAAAAAAAAGATAGAAAATAGAGATAATAGAGAATAGAAAATAGAACGGAAAGAAAACAAGAGAACAACATCAGAATCTCACAATTCACAGCGGAACAACATATAATAATAAATGAATAATCTTTAAACAAAGAACTATATCAGTTATTACATTTTATACATTTCATTTCATTACATCATATCATCAGAGTGTACAACAACAACAAACAAATAGTGCAGCGGAAAAAGAAATACTATATAGTAGTAATACGCCATGCCATCCAGCTTGCTTCCAGCAATTCCACAATATCCAAAATATCCTGATAAACCTTAACTCTTGACTGCCCGTGTGGAAATTGGTGGGCACCCAGAGTTTAGGAAGGAAAACAATAAACTCCAAGTCAGTCATGTGACTGGTGTGAGAACTCAAAACAGTTTATTTATCTTTAAAATCAAAATAGAGGAATATTTTTAAAATCAATTCGCAATGCTTTTAAAAATGAGACTACCATAAGGCCTCCCGCACACACACACAATGCAAACGCAGAATCGGAGGAGATTTCTCCTTATGATAGTCAAAGATGCTTGATACGCATTAAAAAGAACATTTGATATTATTACTAGTGCATAGTGTAGGAAAAATTTATTTCGAAAGTAGAATATAAATCTTAGCCAACATACGACCATTATCGTATGCCTACTATAGCTACCATCCAAACAGTGGGGCGCCACCATAAGTGAATGATAGGTTCTACAACTAATACCGTACAAGTTCGTATTCTTTCTTTGGATTTCCAACGAATGATCAGGCCAAGGAACTTCCCATTGCCACATGAGAATGCCTCTGGATGGACATCCCCGAGAACCAAACCGGATCTCTACCAACACAAGGCCGGGTTACCCCTAACTGAGTAACAACTGACCGAATATGCCATCCCCCAGTCCTTTGGGACCTTTCACCGAGCGCTCGCAATCAATTCACACAATCATAAAGTGTTTTCAACATGAGTAAGCATCTGGGCTCCATACCATGACACTACCCTTTTCCAGAAGGAAATGCACATATCCTAAAGGGCGCTACCCCTCATAACCTTGCCGCATCTTTCCTGTTTTGACCATTCACGGGGTGTGAGGCTCGACGAAGTCACGTCCACAAAAACATACTTTATACAAAAGCCATGCTTTGGGTCAACAAATGATCATAGAAATGATCACCAAGATAGACGATCAAATAAATGATCCTATCACAAATAATTAACACAATGATCATTTCACAGCAACACTCAGCATGTCACATTACCAAATTGGGAATATATCGCTGATAACATTCAACTACATAACCTCTGAGCTCGTACGTCTCAGAGAAGGGTGTTAAGCTAAAAGAATAAATTCTCCGCCACCAACAGAAATATATTTGAAAGAAATCGGCTTTATATCTCAATTTGTAATGTCAGACATACAATCCATACAAGTCTGTTCCGGGATCGAACAGAACCGAAGGCACTTCTCACGAAGCCCTTGCAATCCGGGTATTCACAATCCCGATCGAATTTTCCATCACTTAGGGAATCTCTATACCAGGAGCTACCCAGTGCAGAGACAATCGATAGGTCATCCTATCGCTTTCGCAAATACCCGGTCTTCAACACCGGTCATCAAATGCAATTCATAACGACGTATCACATATTCGGAATGGGTTATACGACCCCATGGTCCTTTCCCGGTTAACCCGAATAGTGAGCGCTTATTCAAAATAAGTGTGGCATTCAAATTCAAACAAATCACATCAATTACCCATTCAAAGGGAAATATTGATAGTCGGTTATTGAACTATCAATGGATATGCACAACATCACCAGATTCCAAATAATTTTCCAAATTATTTATTTTCCAAAAATATCTTTACAAGATATAAAATTTTCACACTTCAAAAATAAATCAATATTTATTTTTAAACAAATTCTCCTTTTCATTCATAAATTCCATAGTGAATTTTCATTCCAAAATATCCATGCATATACGATTTCAATTATTCATTTCAATTTATCTTCAAAAAGATAAATTCTCAAAGTATTCACTTTATATTGGAAGACATTTCCATACTTATTTAATAAGTAATTCACAAATTTTATTTATTTTCAACACTTAGAAAATATTCAATATACTTAAATCGAGATTAAGTATATATTTCATTCTTTAAGGAAATCATTCTCTTAAAACATATTCATTTGGGCCAAAACGAATGTTACGTAAAACATCGTTACGACAACCCAAAATCACTAGTATAGGGATTCGAAATTAAAATAGATATATAAATCCCAATACTATACAAAACATTTCCTTTCGGAAATCATTTACTATAACAACAGTGTTATAGTCTACTATTTCCTTTTATTTCTCGAAAACGTCTATTTCAACAATAAATGTTGAAATCTATGGTTTCGAATCTCAACACATTTAAAACATCGTTAGATCGTTTTAATTCTATTTAAAACATCACATTCAAAACAATTTCTTTAACATATTATTCACTATTCAAAAACGTGAATATACTACGTTAACAAATTTTCATCACTTCTATTCATTTTATTTCAAAGGATCATTCACAGTCAAAAATGTGAATATAACTCCATTTATAGGTTTCAACAATTAACTTATCAAAAAAAAAATAAGTCGTTTGCGAATTTATAAAACAACGTTTATAAATTCCCTTTTCTATTTATTTTATAACAACTTCCATTTATAAATTTCCTTTAGCAACCTATTCGATTTATAACTCAATTATAAATCAAAAGTTCACATTATAAGTTAAATGCTTATAAAACGATTATTTACAAAATCGTTCTTTTAAACTCCATAATTATAAATCTTATAACTTATAAGATTCAATGATTTATTCAAAACTATTCTTTTAATAACTTTATAAAATTTATAAATCTTACTATTTATAAATTTCATTTATAACTTCACCATTTTTAATTTTATAAATTCCATTCATTTACAAAATTCATTTTCACTTCATTCAAACACTTATAAAAACTCGTTTTATAATTCAAATATTTTAATTTATAAATATCAATTTATAAATCCTTTATAAAATCAATTTATATTATTCTTTTAAAACATCTTTAATCTCCTTTATAATTTCACCATTTTGATTTATAAAATAATTAAATTTTATAAATCCTATATTTCAACTTTTCATAATAAATTCAATTAATCCCGATTTAAATTCGTTTATAAAATCATTAATCCATATTTCTCAAAAATCAATCTTTAACCGTATTTCTCAAAATCATAATTCTTATAACTTTAAAAATTATAACGTTTATTTATTTAAAATGGATCAGTTCCAAAAATATTTTATAACGTATTCTTTCAAAAATCACTTTAAAATCATTTTAAAATTCCAAAATTTGGTCCAATGATGCTACATACCAAATAGTCAATCATGACAACAACGACATCATATATCGATATGATAATCCATCAAATATCAAAATATCTGAAATCAAATAAATACTGTTGAGGAATCCAGTTGGATCCCTCCAACCTGTTTTCCTGCATCCACAAACATTAGCACAATACCAATTTCGCTCCAGTACGAAATTATCGCGGTATATGGGATTTAAAATATTATCCGCTTAATAGAAGGCGCAATAGGGTATCATCCACTAAACAAATGCGGGAAATCAATAACTCCAATATATACATATGCCAATATATATATATTGCTATTATATATAATACCAATTTCACTGTTTATGAAATATTCGCGGTATATGTTTTTAATAAATAACATCCGCTTACTAACGGCGTATAATGTCTATTTTAACAATCAATAGATACAATTATCATTCAAACATGCATTCAAATATTTTAAATCTAACTATTTAAAATAAAATCGAAACCGATTCGATTGAGTGAGAAGTTCTCACCTTGATTTTAAATTCCGTTTTAGCGATTTATTTCGAATAAAATTAAACGGACGTTTAATTTTACCCGAAATTCTCACTAACTCCAAACGACTCCAATCTAATTTCATCGCGTAGTGCTCTTCCATACGATTCCAACGCAACTGGTTTCGTGCGTTTTCGACCTCGTATGAAAAAGATGTGATTTTATGAAGTTTACACGATTTTAACTTAATAATTATAACATAAATTTCATTTAAACTTTAACCTATAACATCTAGGCCGTAGGATCCACTTCCACTTCATCACAACCGCACGTTAGCTTCTTCCCCTTTTCACGTTTCCATCTACAGGTAATTGCCGCACCACCCAAACTCATTCTCAACAACTAGGGTTGAATTTAGCAACCACATCGCTCCACGAAAACACGATCAGCAACTTGCATTTTGAAGAGCACGTTAAGGGCAACACTCGGCTGCAACCTTGCTCAACTCGGCCCCCCCTGCATAGAAATGCGTGCACGAACGCAAGGGGAACGCGACTAAAAATCTCACAAAATACAACTCCAATCTCGATCTCCACCGTTGAATATAAGGATCTCGCTGCCCTCTATAACTTTGTAATTGAACACGAAGCTCGAAAGTGAATGGATCGAGAGATAATCGAGGAAAAATGCATGAAGTTTCTGGCCGTTCGTTTGAGGGGTGGCGGCTAGGGTTTTGATTTTTTTTTTTTTTTTAATTTATGAAGGGTAAGGGTCTATTTATAGGAAACGAACGAAACACTATTCATTCCGGAAATTACGAACTCCGATTTACGCGCCGAAACTAACGTTCCTAGGGTTTATCCCGCGTTTTGGACACAATGGAACAGGTTTCGAAAGCTAATTCAATCATCTGTGCGAGTTATGGCTACAAACGTTCAATTTAAATTAAACCGATTTAAATCGATTTCTAGGCGTTTTAATTCGTACCGGACAAACGGTAAATCCAATTGACACGAAATTTGAAACCTTACAATAATATCACATTACGGATCCGATGAAACTAGTTTCGTCGAAATCCGAGACAGTTTGAAAAATGGCTATTTTAACTCGCCAAATTAATATTAAAAATAATTCGATGCGTTTCGAGCTGCCACGCTCAAACGATAACTCCGATTGACACGAAAATTGAAATCCGGTAATAACTAACTATTACGGATCCAATGGAACTAGTTTCGTTCAATTCTGAGACTGTTCGAAAATTGACTATTTTCACTAGTCGATTTTAATATTAAAATATTCAATTTTCACAAATTAACTTTTAATTCGATTTTAAAAGTTCTAAAATATCATTCTAACTCTAACATGATAAAATAAAATTTTACAAATCATTTTCAATCATATTTAACTCAATTTTCAATTATTTCCATAATTTAACATATTAAATTATTGATTTAATTATCCAATTAAATCCAATTATTCGAAATAAAATTTATTCAACTTATAAATTCATTTATTAATATTTAAAATTAATTAAATATCCAAATTTTAATTAATAAAATTCCTGGGTCGTTACAATCTTCCCCCCTTAAAAGAATTTCGTCCTCTAAATTATTAAGTAAGAAAAGTTACAGAATTTATTAACTTTCCCAAAATTCATAGTTAAATTTCTTACAATAACTTACTAAGTTTCCAAATCATACTTAGTTATCTTTTCAAAAACAAATACTATTGTTTAACTTTCAATTCTAAATCAAAGTTATAGTTTTCAAAATTTTCCAATTTTCTCAAATTTTTCTGACGCCTTAAATTTCCGGAAAAATTCGCCATAGTCTCCTTTGCGCGGCTCGATCCGAAAAAAAATGACAGTATATATATCACAAATATACATCTCATCAAGTAATGAGGCATCCCGAAGGGAAAAAGTGTAAAAGTACGGTATGTAATCCGAGATATGTACCTTATATTTTATTAGCAAGCATATACGGCTAATATAGCGCGAAAGCGAGCTCCAAATGCGAAGCAAACGCGATCCGCACCTACTAATCACTCAACAATCAACATGAGAACATGTATATAGATAATAGTATCGATATACAACATATAGCAACATAATAACTATATATGTCAACATAGCAATTGCAATAAAAGCAATATATTCAACCATCAACCAACTAGCATTCATAACCAATAAATATTCATTCATATTCTCATTAATATTCAATGAATTGGTTTTTCAATTTAAATCATATTTGATTCATTAACAGTGGATGTTCTTACTAGCATTCATTTTTCAATTAGTTTATATTCACTAACTCATATTCAAGTTGGTTCACTTCCAAATCAAATTCAATTTATTTAAGATTCACTTAACTTTCAATTTCATTAACTCAATTTCATTAACACTTAACGAATTATATACAATCAATCAACAATCATATAACAACCAAAGTATATTAATTTCAACCAAATTCCTTTGCTTATATTCATTCAATTTGGTTTAACACCTTTTCTTTCAATTGGTTTAATTAAATTGATTTTCATTCAATTATTCAACTTTCAATAACATTAGATTTTAATGAATTAACACTTATATTCATTTTTTTTCATATCAACTATTTACATTTAATTGATTAACATTTAATCCATTAATTCAATTCAATTACAAAAGTTGAATTTCATTTATATAACTCAAGTTCACATTTTATCACTCAATTCAGCTTCCAAATTCTAAAGTAAATTTTCATTTAACTTTAAATTCATTTTTATTTTACAACTCATATTCATAAATATATTCATATAGTTTCACTTCTTATATATATAAGTTTATTTCACAATTGCAAATCACTTTAATTATAATTCAATTCTTATAATTCTTTTGCTTATACAATTATTCTTTTATTTAGATTATTCAAACAACCTAACAATCAACTTATATACACTTTAATAATTCTGAAAAATTATTCTTTTATATATAAAAAATATAATCAAGGCAAAATTATTTCATTTACCCATTCTAAAACAATATTGTGCCGAATTGTTCTATTCAAGTGTTTATAAACCCCTTCGGCATAGTTGTACAGACCGTGCTGACGAAGGTTCATATGCCACTCAACAAACCAATCATCACAATATAAAACAATTTTACATTCACTAACAAATACGCTCTCATAGCTTATTATTACACTCAAATCATTCTAGAGTACTTCTGACTCTATCTCTAATGAGTAATACCCAACAGAACCATGGTTGTCGCTTAACCATATGCTCTGATACCACATTGTAACATACGCGGTTTTTCGTTGTCGAAAAACCGAATAGTTAGGGTTTTAAGAAAAAGAAAAGAAGAAAAGAGGAGAAAAAAAGATAGAAAATAGAGAGAATAGAGAATAGAAAATAGAACGGAAAGAAAACAACAGAACAACATCAAAATCTCACAATTCGCAGCGGAACAACATATAATAATAAATGAATAATCTTTAAACAAAGAACTATATCAGTTATTACATTTTATACATTTCATTTCATTACATCATATCATCAGAGTGTACAACAACAACAAACAAATAGTGCAGCGGAAAAAGAAATACTATATAGTAGTAATACGACATGCCATCCA
This sequence comes from Allium cepa, assembly GCA_030765085.1. Taxonomy (NCBI): domain Eukaryota; kingdom Viridiplantae; phylum Streptophyta; class Magnoliopsida; order Asparagales; family Amaryllidaceae; genus Allium; species Allium cepa. Next base: position 444,520,076 of record CM060932.1, read on the forward strand.
GCTTGCTTCCAGCAATTCCAGAATATCCAGAATATCCTGATAAACCTTAACTCTTGACTGCCCGTGTGGAAATTGGTGGGCACCCAGAGTTTAGGAAGGAAAACAATAAACTCCGAGTCAGTCATGTGACTGGTGTGAGAACTCAAAACAGTTTATTTATCTTTAAAATCAAAATAGAGGAATATTTTTAAAATCAATTCGCAATGCTTTTAAAAATGAGACTACCATAAGGCCTCCCGCACACACACACAATGCAAACGCAGAATCGGAGGAGATTTCTCCTTATGATAGTCAAAGATGCTTGATACGCATTAAAAAGAACATTTGATATTATTACTAGTGCATAGTGTAGGAAAAATTTATTTCGAAAGTAGAATATAAATCTTAGCCAACATACGACCATTATCGTATGCCTACTATAACTACCATCCAAACAGTGGGGCGCCACCATAAGTGAATGATAGGTTCTACAACTAATACCGTACAAGTTCGTATTCTTTCTTTGGATTTCCAACGAATGATCAGGCCAAGGAACTTCCCATTGCCACATGAGAATGCCTCTGGATGGACATCCCCGAGAACCAAACCGGATCTCTACCAACACAAGGCCGGGTTACCCCTAACTGAGTAACAACTGACCGAATATGCCATCCCCCGGTCCTTTGGGACCTTTCACCGGGCGCTCGCAATCAATTCACACAATCATAAAGTGTTTTCAACATGAGTAAGCATCTGGGCTCCATACCATGACACTACCCTTTTCCAGAAGGAAATGCACATATCCTAAAGGGCGCTACCCCTCATAACCTTGCCGCATCTTTCCTGTTTTGACCATTCACGGGGTGTGAGGCTCGACGAAGTCACGTCCACAAAAACATACTTTATACAAAAGCCATGCTTTGGGTCAACAAATGATCATAGAAATGATCACCAAGATAGACGATCAAATAAATGATCCTATCACAAATAATCAACACAATGATCATTTCACAGCAACACTCAGCATGTCACATTACCAAATTGGGAATATATCGCTGATAACATTCAACTACATAACCTCTGAGCTCGTACGTCTCAGAGAAGGGTGTTAAGCTAAAAGAATAAATTCTCCGCCACCAACAGAAATATATTTGAAAGAAATCGGCTTTATATCTCAATTTGTAATGTCAGACATACAATCCATACAAGTCCGTTCCGGGATCGAACAGAACCGAAGGCACTTCTCACGAAGCCCTTGCAATCCGGGTATTCACAATCCCGATCGAATTTCCCATCACTTAGGGAATCTCTATACCAGGAGCTACCCAGTGCAGAGACAATCGATAGGTCATCCTATCACTTTCGCAAATACCCGGTCTTCAACACCGGTCATCAAATGCAATTCATAACGACGTATCACATATTCAGAATGGGTTATACGACCCCATGGTCCTTTCCCAGTTAACCCGAATAGTGAGCGCTTATTCAAAATAAGTGTGGCATTCAAATTCAAACAAATCACATCAATTACCCATTCAAAGGGAAATATTGATAGTCGGTTATTGAACTATCAATGGATATGCACAACATCACCAGATTCCAAATAATTTTCCAAATTATTTATTTTCCAAAAATATCTTTACAAGATATAAAATTTTCACACTTCAAAAATAAATCAATATTTATTTTTAAACAAATTCTCCTTTTCATTCATAAATTCCATAGTGAATTTTCATTCCAAAATATCCATGCATATACGATTTCAATTATTCATTTCAATTTATCTTCAAAAAGATAAATTCTCAAAGTATTCACTTTATATTGGAAGACATTTCCATACTTATTTAATAAGTAATTCACAAATTTTATTTATTTTCAACACTTAGAAAATATTCAATATACTTAAATCGAGATTAAGTATATATTTCATTCTTTAAGGAAATCATTCTCTTAAAACATATTTATTTGGGCCAAAACGAATGTTACGTAAAACATCGTTACGACAACCCAAAATCACTAGTATAGGGATTCGAAATTAAAATAGATATATAAATCCCAATACTATACAAAACATTTCCTTTCGGAAATCATTTACTATAACAACAGTGTTATAGTCTACTATTTCCTTTTATTTCTCGAAAACGTCTATTTCAACAATAAATGTTGAAATCTATGGTTTCGAATCTCAACACATTTAAAACATCGTTAGATCGTTTTAATTCTATTTAAAACATCACATTCAAAATAATTTCTTTAACATATTATTCACTATTCAAAAACGTGAACATACTACGTTAACAAATTTTCATCACTTCTATTCATTTTATTTCAAAGGATCATTCACAGTCAAAAATGTGAATATAACTCCATTAATAGGTTTCAACAATTAACTTATCAAAAAAAAATAAGTCGTTTGCGAATTTATAAAACAACGTTTATAAATTCCCTTTTCTATTTATTTTATAACAACTTCCATTTATAAATTTCCTTTAGTAACCTATTCGATTTATAACTCAATTATAAATCAAAAGTTCACATTATAAGTTAAATGCTTATAAAACGATTATTTACAAAATCGTTCTTTTAAACTTCATAATTATAAATCTTATAACTTATAAGATTCAATGATTTATTCAAAACTATTCTTTTAATAACTTTATAAAATTTATAAATCTTACTATTTATAATTTTCATTTATAACTTCACCATTTTTAATTTTATAAATTCCATTCATTTACAAAATTCATTTTCACTTCATTCAAACACTTATAAAAACTCGTTTTATAATTCAAATATTTTAATTTATAAATATCAATTTATAAATCCTTTATAAAATCAATTTATATTATTCTTTTAAAACATCTTTAATCTCCTTTATAATTTCACCATTTTGATTTATAAAATAATTAAATTTTATAAATCCTATATTTCAACTTTTCATAATAAATTCAATTAATCCCGATTTAAATTCGTTTATAAAATCATTAATCCATATTTCTCAAAAATCAATCTTTAACCGTATTTCTCAAAATCATAATTCTTATAACTTTAAAAATTATAACGTTTATTTATTTAAAATGGATCAGTTCCAAAAATATTTTATAACGTATTCTTTCAAAAATCACTTTAAAATCATTTTAAAATTTCAAAATTTGGTCCAATGATGCTACATACCAAATAGTCAATCACGACAACAACGACATCATATATCGATATGATAATCCATCAAATATCAAAATATCTGAAATCAAATAAATACTGTTGAGGAATCCAGTTGGATCCCTCCAACCTGTTTTCCTGCATCCACAAACATTAGCACAATACCAATTTCACTCAAGTACGAAATTATCGCGGTATATGGGATTTAAAATATTATCCACTTAATAGACGGCGCAATAGGGTCTCATCCACTAAACAAATGCGGGAAATCAATAACTCCAATATATACATATGCCAATATATATATTGCTATTATATATAATACCAATTTCACTGTTTATGAAATATTCGCGGTATATGTTTTTAATAAATAACATCCGCTTACTAACGGCGTATAATGTCTATTTTAACAATCAATAGATACAATTATCATTCAAACAGGCATTCAAATATTTTAAATCTAACTATTTAAAATAAAATCGAAACCGATTCGATTGAGTGAGAAGTTCTCACCTTGATTTTAAATTCCGTTTTAGCGATTTATTTCGAATAAAATTAAACGGACGTTTAATTTTACCCGAAATTCTCACTAACTCCAAACGACTCCAATAAAATTTCATCGCGTAGTGCTCGTCCATGCGATTCCAACGCAACTGGTTTCGCGCGTTTTCGACCTCGTATGAAAAAGATGTGATTTTATGAAGTTTACACGATTTTAACTTAATAATTATAACATAAATTTCATTTAAACTTTAACCTACAACATCTAGGCCGTAGGATCCACTTCCACTTCATCACAACCGCACGTTAGCTTCTTCCCCTTTTCACGTTTCCATCTACAGGTAATTGCCGCACCACCCAAACCCATTCTTAACAACTAGGGTTGAATTTAGCAACCACATCGCTCCACGAAAACACGATCAGCAACTTGCATTTTGAAGAGCACGATAAGGGCAACACTCGGCTGCAACCTTGCTCAACTCGGCCCCCCTGCATAGAAATGCGTGCACGAACGCAAGGGGAACGCGGCTAAAAATCTCACAAAATACAACTCCAATCTCGATCTCCACCGTTGAATATAAAGATCTCGCTGCCCTCTATAACTTTGTAGTTGAACACGAAGCTCGAAAGTGAATGGATCGAGAGATAATCGAGGAAAAAAGCATGAAGTTTCTGGCCGTTCGTTTGAGGGGTGGCGGCTAGGGTTTTGATTTTCCTTTTTTTTTTCTTTTTAATTTATGAAGGGTAAGGGTCTATTTATAGGAAACGAACGAAACACTATTCATTCCGGAAATTCCGAACTCCGATTTACGCGCCGAAACTGACGTTCCTAGGGTTTATCCCGCGTTTCGGACACAATGGAACAGGTTTTGAAAGCTAATTCGATCATCTGTGCGAGTTATGGCTACAAACGTTCAATTTAAATTAAACCGATTTAAATCGATTTCTAGGCGTTTTAATTCGTACCGGACAAACGGTAAATCCAATTGACACGAAATTTGAAACCTTACAATAATATCACATTACGGATCCGATGAAACTGGTTTCGTCGAAATCCGAGACAGTTTGAAAAATGGCTATTTTAACTCGCCAAATTAATATTAAAAATAATTCGATGCGTTTCGAGCTGCCACGCTCAAACGATAACTCCGATTGACACGAAAATTGAAATCCGGTAATAACTAACTATTACGGATCCATTGGAACTAGTTTCGTACAATTCTGAGACTGTTCGAAAATTGACTATTTTCACTAGTCGATTTTAATATTAAAATATTCAATTTTCACAAATTAACTTTTAATTCGATTTTAAAAGTTCTAAAATATCATTCTAACTCTAACATGATAAAATTAAATTTTACAAATCATTTTCAATCATATTTAACTCAATTTTCAATTATTTCCATAATTTAACATATTAAATTATTGATTTAATTATCCAATTAAATCCAATTATTCGAAATAAAATTTATTCGAAATAAAATTTATTCGACTTATAAATTCACTTATTAATATTTAAAATTAATTAAATATCTAAATTTTAATTAATAAAATTCCTGGGTCGTTACACCGGGATCGAGAATTATTTCCCGAAAACCACTGCGATCCGGTTTGGACGTTTTCATGTGGATGACAAGAGTTAAGAGTCGAAGGTGGAGCAGTGAAGTGCAAGGGCTAGTCGCAACTAATCCTGAGGGTGATTCCTAAATGGATGTAGTAGGAGTAGTGCCTTCGGTTCCGTTCGAACCCTAGACGGACATGTATGGATGAATGCTTTCAGAACGTCGTCAGGAGGACGATGAGCATTCTAAGTGATATGTTCTAAAAAGGTAACGCTTATCCTCGAGCCTCATCAACCAGGAATGACTGAAAATCAGGGGTTATGCAGCAAGGCAAACTGGGTCGCGCCCATTAGGGTAAGTTCATCCCTGTCTAGATGTCCCTTTTATTTTGGCTGTGCGGTGCGGTTGCTGATCCCAACCGTGAGGTGATCCTACTCGGGATTATCCGGTAAGGGGTAGTCCCGATCTTGTGTTGCAGGGGATCAGGAGGGATCCTCGGGACGGTGATCTAAGCCACGTACTGTCATAGTTGGTACCTCAGTGCCTAGTCATTAGTAGGAAATCCATTCTCCCTACGTGCCTTTACGGTTTTGTTTGTATACTTCTTAGCTGGAATTTAATAAATGTAACAATTTCGGCTATTTAAATAAGTATTTGTAAATAGACACTATTATAATATCAGAGGATTTTATAAAAAATGTTTTAGCTATCGTAAGATAAAAAACCGACATGTTTATTTGTGGCGTGGTCTTACGAGATGCTTTTGATTTTCAAAGGATTTTTGAAACTTTAATAATCAATTTGAGTGTGATTTCTCATGCTGGTTTTCCAGACTGACTTGGGTGTTATTTGGCTATAATGCTCGGGTCAGACCGAGTATTATAGAATACAGGACATGATGCTATGGAGCTCAAGAGACGAGCTGGATAGCGAGATGTACACCGTATTTGATTATTATTCCGCTGTGTATTCTGTTATGTGGACGATATATATAACTGTCCAACATTTGAATATTGATTGTGTGAAGTAATTTGAGTTGTACTCTGATGATGTAATCTATAAAACAGATATGGTTCTCTTTTGTGTAAAGATCAGTTATTATCTATTATATTTTATTCCACTGCATTGGTAAGATTCTGATATTATTTCTATTTCTTCCTCTACCTTTTTCTTCTTTAACCCTAATGGTTCAGTTTTTCGGGCGTCGAAAAATCGGGTCGTTACAATTACAATTCAGTCAACTCTTAGATAAAAGGTAAGGATTTAAATCGATATCTACTACTAACGATGCATGCAATTTTTTTTACCATTAGCACAACATTCATCTACCGTGGATAAATTTTTAACAACAACTCAAATGTTTTAAGATAATTAAAGTAAGTTATATCAACCACTAAACCATGCTCATAAGCTTTGTATCTTTTGTGCAACACTGAATCACCATGGATAGTCTTGAAATTAAATATCTTAAAAGAAGGAGAAAAAACATCGAACCATCATAGGCAATTACTATGTAATGGTAAAAAATTCAGAAGAAAATAATATAGTGTTCAAATTTATGAAACGTAAAAGTAAATTTATATCATACTGTAGAAACATACCCATAAGTAATAATTTTGCAATGCTAGTAGGATCAATAATTTGTTTTATTAGGGTTTCTAAATAGATGTTAAGCGATTAACAACATAAATAAAATAAAGCCTTTCATCCTAATTATATATTGGATAAATAAATTAAAAGATAATAAAATTAGTTAAATAAGGTATAAATTAAAGTTTGGATCAACGTGAAGGATGTTGCAGTAATGGAGAACAAAGATGAATAGGGAAGTATGAAATTAAAATAATGGAGAAATGGATTTGAACGGGTGTAAAAAAGACTTAGAGTAATAATATGTCATGTAACAACCCGCATATTTATCGATTTTTATATTTAAATATTTTATTTAAATATTTTATCGTTAATCGGATTTTGGTCCGAAGCTACTTTTTGCAAACGGTCAAATTAGGACTCGAGACCACTTTCATTGAGTTCGAAACGTCGTTTGCAATCTTCTAAGTATAAACATTGATATGTTTGGGGTTAGTGGAATTTCACCACTTTTTCACTCGAGCCTTTGGTTTGGACTTTTAGCCCATTAGGCCCAAGTTCCACCCCCCTTCTTCTTCATTGCTTCATTTCATTTCCTAACACTAAAGCTTCAACAAAAATGGTGAATGGAATGAGAAATTAAAACTCCAAAGTCGTTGTTTTATTGCAACTCCAACATTCAACTCCAAATTCAAGAAGAAGACATCGGATTCAAGCTTGTGGTTGCTTCTCCATTTGCCTTCAAGCTTTGTTCTTCATTTTCATTGGGTTTTGGAGCAAAGGTGAGATTTTTATCTCACGATTCTAGTCTATAACCATATTGGACTGTTGGGAATGATTCCCTATCACTTTTGCATGCATATTAGCATTTGGTTTGGATTGGATTGGCGAAAAACTCCAATTTTTAGCGTTTTGGTGAATTTTCTGCACTTAGGTCGTTATGGCCATTTTTGGTGTTCGGAGTTAGGTCGCTCGCGACCTAACCCTTAGGTCGTTCGCGTGTTATCGCGCTAAGTCGCACTGCCTTGAATCTTCACTTCGGAGTTAGGTCGTTTCACGTTAGGTTGTATGGCTTTTAGGTCGTAGGTCGTATGGCTTTTAGGTCGTAGGTCGTATGGCTTTTAGGTCGTAGGTCGTATGGCTTTTAGGTCGTAGGTCGTTGGCCTTTTGACCATTAGGTCGCATGCCTTTCTACTTCGATAGGTCGTTCAGCCATGCTTTCTATTTTTAGGTCGCGACATCTTTAGGTCGTGTTACCTATATACCCCTAGGTCGAAAGACCTTAGGTCGTGCACCTTTAGGTCGCGAACCCTATTAGGTCGCGAATCTCTTTAGGTCGCCTGTCCCTTAAGCAGTTAGGTCGTTCGTCCTGTGATGCCTTAGGTCGTTTGACCCGTGTTACGTTAGGTCGCGTAACCCCTTAGGTCGTTTCACTTTTAGGTCGCATGACCTTTAAACTGTTAGGTCGTTAGGCCTATAACTCGATGGGTCGTTCCCCTTTAGGTCGCGAACCACTTTAGGTCGCATGACCTCGTCTCCGATAGGTCGTGAACCTTGTTAGGTCGCGAACCCATTTTAGGTCGCATGACCTTTACCCTTTAGGTCGCTGGACCACTAGGTCGTGCCCCTTAGACCCCTAGGTCGCAACCATTAGGTCGCTCAACCCTATCCCTCTTAGGTTGTTAGACCTCATTTTGTCTTCACTAAGTCGTACCGTTTTGGACGGGGCGCTGCCCCCTGGACCCCCGCGACCTGACCGGGCAGGTCGAACCCCGTAAGCGGTGGCGTTGCCCCCGCACCCCCACCTTGGGGGGTTGCCACCCCCCTGGACCCCCCCTCCGTAGGGGATCTTATCTGAAAAACATTGAGCTGATTTCCTTGGATTTTATTCACATCTCCGTATGCGATTTTTGTGACTGATTGTTTCTACAATTGCTTCTGTGTTTTGTCACTTTATAATATAAAGGTTTCAATACTAGTAGTAAATATCAAAAGTCTTTTAACAAACAATTTCAACTCTATTTTTAATAACAAAGCTCTTTTCTTAAACCGTTTTCCAATCTATTAGTATATACAAACCTTTACCTCACTCGGATGAGAAATCTAATTAAACGACTTAGTAAAACAAGTGGTATGAAACGCTTGCGTTCACTTCGTCGGTTAATTCTTGGACTTGTTCGATTGAACCTCTTGTGACAATTTTATTAGTGAAGATTTACAGTTAGTTCGTAAATATCTGAGTTAAGCAAGTGGTTATGGGGCATGAAGCTAAACTTTTATATTTACTAGCTTAGTGTAATTGACACTTCTCGTTGATCATGACGATCATTCTTATGATTTAGACTAGCAATTGTGCGATGTCTCTAGTTTGCGAGGTTAGACTAGACACCACTTGTGTGATTTCATTCACACATACCTTTTTTGCTTTTTGGTTAGTCTAGACCTCAATCAGTGTGATTTCGACTCACACATATGGGGTAGCTCCCCATGGTCTTCGGACCGTCATGTGATAGGCCTCTTTTCCTTTTTTATGATTTCTGGATTTCTTGTGTTGATTTCTGGAATTTATCTCTTTGACTTGTCATGAGTACAAGTTTAGGGTATGATGCCCTCTTTGGATCTTTGAGAAGATTCTTGTGATATTGATTTATCTCTTATCGGTTGATCTCCTGTTGATCATTATTTGCATACTTATAGTAGTATGTCAGTATGGATATTTTATGTTTATGCCATATCTTTTATTTTATATCATGTATCTGATATTTATAGCTAGACTGATCCGTTTATTATTTTCTTATAAATAATACTCGGGTCAGACCGAGATGTTACAGGTGCTACTGCTTGACTCCTCCCCCAGTGATTCACTACTCAGACTTTTGGCTACTTGTTTAGATTAGCAGCTTTTGTTGTTTACACTTGAGATATAGACTCATAGTTGTATTCTTTTGTATAGCACGCGTTGCTATTCTTTTGTATTATCGTGGATCTTTTTAGACCACTACTCTGATGTACACTTTTATGTGATGTATATTCATATCTCTTTCCGCCTTTGTGATATGGATATCTGTGATTGATTCGCATGTTATGCTTACTTCTATATTTGTTTCCGAAGATTATTTTATAGCCACCGTGAGATAAGAAATTACATGGATGGTCGCTCCTCAACAGCCTTATTCTCCACGCTAGTTGACAGCACTACACCGTAGTGTTCTTGGCTAGCGTGGGTATAGAGGTGGGGCGTCACATGTCATTAATTTAAAAGGTTAAGGAAAGTAAAAACAAAGAAGAATGTGAAAAAAATAAATGTACCTCTGAAAATATGTAATAAAAACATGTTAGGAAAGAGAAAGGAAGATAAAATGAAATGAATAGGTTATAGAGTTATTATAAATGTGGTAGTTAATATAAGGATGGACAATATATAAAACAAAAAATATTAATTGTCGAAAAAATTGGATTTAACTCTATAATTTGTGAGAAAAAAGAAAAATAATGGTTAAACCTTAACTTATATTATAGAACGGATGGTTAGATATTATAACAAAATGACATATATTTAATGGGTACATACATAAATATATTAGATTTGATTGATACTAGCAATTATAACAACCAAAACTTTCATAATTTCTTTCAAAATAGTGTTCTAATGTATTATTCCATTGAACATGGATATTCTTATTACCAATTGCAATGAATTTTGTGAGAAAATGAGATATAATGGTTATGAATGAAAAGAATAACATCATCAAACAACAAACCAATGTTCTACCAACAAAATATCCTAAAGTTATGGAACTTAAACATCAACTCGCATTGTACAACTTTAATATTTCCAAGTTTCCAACTGCATATTCAAATATGTGCAAATAATATGAGTATGGATTACAAAACATGGTATACTAAAGGTGCATAAAACTTGTAATTAAGTAAAATTAAAAAGCAATTTTAATGTATCAAAAATTCAAATTTTATTTAAACTTATGTAGTCGAATTTTCCATTAAATTGAATTTCAATGAAAGTAATTTAATTGTATTAGTTCTCTAATTGTTTTAAATTCAAATTAAATAAAATTCATAACTGTTTACTCTTTGTTTAATTGCATTGTAATATCACTTGATATGAACCTTTATATTTCAGGTTTGTTTACTTATAAATGTTGTTCTTATCTACATCTTCAATCCAATATTATATGTAATAAACCAAAGTAAACTTTAAAATGGCATAACTTCTAACTTACTCTGTAGAAAGTAATAAATAATTACCTCATGTAAGATCATTAAGAATTGAATAATGATCAACCTTAGATCTAATAGATTACACAAAACTGAAGATTATTTGATGTCTACATAGTAATAAACCAGTTATAATATACGGAACAAATATAGAAACAAAGTTTATATTCTTACTCAACAAACAAAAATAAAATGAACTTCAATTTATTTATAAATTTTGAGAGTACAAAATAGCTCAACTTTACATATAATATATTTTTGAAATAACAAAGATTTTATGGTGTCCACTTAGTTATAAATCAAGTAAGCTACTATAAAATAAATGAAGGAAACAACGCATAATCTTATAGAATGGAAAAAAAATCAGAAGAAGACATAATTGGAGGCTAAAACCTTAAGCAAAGATGTAAAATTATTAATTTAGAACAAAAGGCAATAAATTTTATATCGAATTAAACGAAAAGAAATGTAGCAAAATAAAAGTCAATTCTAGTCGATCTCAATCGAACATAACAAAACAACAAATTAAACACTGAATTGAACGAAAAGATAGATAAAAATTAAACTTTTTAATTGGTCTCAATCAAATTAGAGGTTTTTTGAGGTCTTTAAATAATGTCTCCATAAAAATAGTAATATTAAAAGTAAGGTATAAATGCAATTACAATGAAATATGTACATATTCGCAAATAATTTAATATGATGGCAAGATGTAGAATTATTAGTGAAAAAAATTAAATTCTAATCAAAATAAAAGAAACAAAAATTGATCGGTTTTTTAGAAACGTGTATTTAAAATGAAGAGAAGAGGGAAAGAACAATTTTTAGAATATAAAGAAAAAATAAATGCAAGATTATTATACGTGGAAATAATAATATTACAAAGGAAACATATGAAATAAAGAGCTATATGCTATAAAAATAAGATTTAATTCTTAAAATAGCATTTATAAATCCAGTAACCTACTGCAAATAAATAACCAAACTCATAATCCTACACATCGAAACAAAAATCATAAGAATAAATAACTTTAGACAATAAAATCAAAGAAAAGATCAGCAATTTTGAAAAAAAGTAGTAAATCAACATCAAATTAAATGAAAAGAAAATTAATAGAATACAATCAAAACCTTTAAATCGAGCTTGATCGATCTAGTCAGCGAAGATTTTGGGGCTCTTTCAATAGGTAAAATTGAAAGTAAAGTAGAAATGCAATACATCAATAAAATCACAAATAATTTAAGATGATTGCAAAGTTAAGAATTGTTGTTGAATTAAATCAAATTCTAGGTAGAGTAAAAAAGGTTTTGAAATCCGATCAAAACTGGTATAGTGGAAGAATGATGTAACGACTCACCTTTTTGGACGATTTAAATCGACAATAAACCACACATGCCAAAATCAAACCATTCAAAAGGGACGATTATTATGTGGTAAATAAGAAAAGTAGAGAAAGAAAAGAAAACAAACACAAAATCTCACAATATTTGATTAGACTTTACAATACATATCGAAGTTACAAACGATAGGAATAAATAAATAAATGCAGCGAAACAGTATGATGCAGTGGGATAAACATAATAAATAATAATAGTACTAAATCTTAATCTTTGTCCTCCAAAAGCAATCTTCGATACACTGAAAAGCTCAGACTATCCCGAGCGAATTGAAAAGACAAAACACTCAAGTCGGAACTAAAAGATCTTATGTAAGTTTTATCAATAGTAAATGAATACGAGTATAAAAGCATTAGAGATGTTTACGGGATTTGACATCACCTATTCAGTGTATAACGTGAGTGTAATAACTTAAGAGATGTTCAGGATTCCATCCCCTAAGGAGCCATTAAACTATCGACATACATAGTACAATACGCTATCATAATAGTTTCTACAGTAAAGTAAAGTATTAAAATAGCGTTAAGGCGTTACCCATATCCCCCTTAACACATTTTTATACATTCTCGTAGTCTATACAATACCGTAATTCCTCCATAAACTGAAGGGTCATCAGAGGGCACTCCTTAGGTACGGTACAGACCAAACTCGTAGAAGGGACGATAACGCATGTGACAAGGCATGCGAGGCGATGTCCAGGGTAGGATACTACCATTTTGCTGATTCGAATTGGTGGTAACGCATAGCAGCTACTACCGCCTACCTCAGAACACACCCCCATAATCCAAATCGAGGGGTGACCACCAAATCAATCATAAAGTCATAATATGGTATCGAAGAAGCATGTTCGATTGGAGGTACGACCTCACTTGGCCCAACGTGGCTTCTGTTGTAGCAACATCAAGCTGACTCACGGGAGTCAGGGCTACACAAATACCGCATACATAATTGTTTGCCAAACCGTCCTACTTCATTTTGGAAACTCCACCATGTACACAGTTGTTAAAGTGTTTTTTGATACTGGCAGAGAGTATGACAATATCTGATCCCAGTCTCTTTAACAACCAAATATTTATTTCACACTGGATGGTTTTTTACATTTCCAAAACCGATTCATAATTGATATCAAAATATCATATTCATAATACCATATCACTTTTGGAATCCTATTGACTTTCGAAATCAGATTCACTTTCGAAATGATATCACCTTTGAAATCATCATATTTACTCAAAATATGTCATTTCACTAGAAAATATCATTTCAAATCCTAACTTAGATTATAACATCATTTAGACATATTTGCCTTTAAATCAATGATTTAAATATAGACGTTTCCACTTTACATGGTCTGGAATTTAGAAAACAGTTTAGATAATTATAAATAGTTTAGATAGTTTAAAAATAATATTTAAATAGTTTGAAATACTTTTAAATAGTTTAAAAGTGGATTAAGATAGTTTAAATAGATTTAAGATTGTTTAAATAGATTTAAAATAGTTTAAATAGATTTAAAATGATTTAAATAGATCTAAAATAGATTAAAAATAGATTAAAATGGGTTAATTAGTTTAAAATAGGTTAAATAAATTAAATTGCATTAAATATATTAAAATAAGTTAAAATAGTTTAAATTAATTAAAATAGATTAAAATAGTTAAAAATAGATTAAATTAGTTTAGTAGTTTGAAAATCTTAATAATCAGGATTGAAAAATATTTTTAAATAGTTTATATTAAAATAATAAATTCGAAATTAATATCGAATTAAACTATTTCTTTCATTTCAACACATTTGGACCATGTTCAGCTTTCAAATCAACAAACTGATTTTTGTCTTTCAATTCAAATCCTCATTTAAAACCATTTAATCAATATCGATTTCAAATTCACGTTTGAATTAAAAATTTAAAACGCTTCAATTTCTTAGATTTCAAAGTTTAAATGTTCAAACATTTCAATAACTCAATTTCGATAAATTTCATCTATTTTTCATAATTCAAGTTTGAAATTTATATTTAGTTTCTTTAACAATTCCTTTAAACCCAATTCCAACTTCAACATTTAAAGCTTGGATTTCGAAAATAATCCAGCTTATATAAATCAAATTTTATTTTAAAATATCATTCGATTGAATTCAAAATTTTAAGGATTTAAAATCATTTAATTTAACCAACCCGGTGTCCGTATATAATTTTCTACTCTATGGTCAAGCGATACGGACTTATATCATTTCAATCTGCAAGAAATTTAAAATTTACGGGTATATATCATTTCAACCTGCAATCCTGAATTAACATTCAAAATCTATAAAATCGCTTGGGTTTATCATTTCAACCCATAACGATTTTTCTTTAATCTATAGAACGTCGGGGTATGTATCATTTAAACTCATAGTGATTTTTCTAGCAATAACTAGAGGAACCTACAGTGTTATAACAATATAAAAACATAACATCTGGTCATGCAATATCGACAATCAAATATCCATCACAATCACCATTCATATCAACAAATAAACACATCAATTAAATGATTCTCACCAACAGGTATTCGATTGACAATCAACTTCAATATTTAATTTAATGACGATTAAATGCAATAAAAGTCATATTTAACTAGAACGACAATCTAAATATACCAAACATCAACAAATCAATTTCTAATCACATCATAAATTTAAATTAACTAACATAAGACAATTTAGTAGTTGTGAGTGGGTTAAAAACTCAATTTTGATTTCAAATCGATTTGAAATAAAAAGTAAAAGTCCAAATGGAACAGTCTCAAAATTCGACCCGACCAGCTTCAAAATGTTTGGAATTTCGATACGGTCAAGCGGAACAAACCGCGCGTGAATCTGACCTTGTATGTAAAAATTATTGAGATTAGAAGTTATACGGTTTATAAAATAAAATCAATAAAATATTAATAAAATTGACACGCGTCACCTGCTTGCTCCCTCAACTGATCGCGACATGCAGAAAGCCAAAACCCGACTGAAACCCTATCTTTAACTTCTCCATACGAATGCCTCCGACCACTAGAAGCCTGCCAACCAACTCCATTCGACTCAGCATGCTGAGCCAAACCTGCCTATGCCACTGCCCGCCCTCCCATACATGTCGTGCCACCACGGTTAGTTCTAGGGTTTCGAACCCTAATCATCCAATTTCGATCACCACTGGTAAACTTAGATGATGCGATCACCGTCGTTAGACTCTAGACGACGAGTTTTACAAAACCCCTCAAACAATTTCATAGATCGATGCTCCGACCAAAAACACCCAATTTGACTTTGACCATAATTTGCCACTGACTCGAGCACTAATTCAGAAAACAGACACTAAATGTAGATTCTTATCATCGAGAGCTACTAATTTCATATTTTATTTGAATTTTCCGAGTTGTTTGGATTTTTGATTAAATTTGAATTGCAATTAGGTTATCTGACATTAGAGAAGAGAAGCAAGGAGAGGAATAGAAAAGTACATATAGAATGAAATGAAAGGTTGCTAAGGTTATAGATAAGAAATCTATCGATATGAACAAAGCCTGATAAGCAAAATGAACACGTATCGAATTGGTACAAATGACAATAACGACCCGAAAAGCTCGTTTTGCTTCCGAAACGAAATTGGCTCACCCCATATATCAAAATAGACGTTCTCGATATTTTTAAACTCAATGGAACAAGTTTCAAGTCCTAATTCTATAATATGAAGAAGTTAGGTTTAAAAATCAGCTTATTTCATTTGAATTCAATTAAATTGATTTCTATACAGTTCGAGTCCGTACGACCAAACGACAACTCCGATCGATACGAAACTTGAAATCCTATAATAGTTCACCGTTACTGATCCGATGAAACTAGTTTCGACGAAATCCGAGACAGTTGCAAAAAAGGCTATTTTCACGTCAATTAAATAAATTATTATTAAATTACTTTTTAATTTCAAATCTAATAACTAACAAATTTTATCATTTTTGATTACCTAATAATTTATAATCCTTTAAAACAAGTTTCCATATTAATTCAATGTTGAGTATTTCACTAATTACAGTGTTCAGTTTCAACTGTAAATTGATTAATTATAATTTAAAATCCCAATAAATTCATTTATCTTGATTTCACTCTTATTATTAAATCAACTATTGCCTTATGAATATAACTGATATTACAATGCATTTTATTACATTCACGTTTTATAGTCATCGTCTTAACTCATATTAACGTGGTATTAATTACATTTAATTGCAATCGGTTTCCAATTTAATTCAACAGATTAAATAAATGGGTAACAATTAACAATTGTCACCTTTTACTTAATTTAATCACATTTATAAGTTTATTATCTATAAAAAATGTTATAACTACTTACACAACACTGGTTTCAACTAATTATGAGTAATTTCATATTACATCACCAATTAATACAATATTTGGTTTATTTCCTTATTTACAATTTATAACCAATTTTTTATTTAAAATCATTTATATTAATTGGAATTACATTAATATAGTTATCAATTGCCTTAAATTAACATTACTACATTTAATTTTAGTTATTTTTATCATTAATAAATCTAAAAATTTTAAATTTTTATTAGTAGCAAACTCTAAAACTCATTCAAATAATAAATTTAATTATCGAAAATTACGGTTCATTTGTAACGACCCGCTATTTTGGATTATTCGCATCCACACACGTCGGACTTGGATAATTCAAAATACCTAATTGTTAATTTAAATTTGGCAAACCTGAACATATACAGTAAATAAATAATCGCAGAATCACAGACACAGAGTAATAATATGCAGCGGAAGCAAAAGATAGTAGTTCATGAAGCTAATATATATATATATATATATATATATATATATATATATATATATATATATATATATATATATAACAGAGTTAATAAGTTACAACAGAAGTCTCGAATACAAAAGTCAAATACAGTAATCGGAATGCATTACTGGAATCAACTGGATATCTGAAAACTGGACAGATAGCTGGATCTCCAAGCGAAGCTCCAACTCCAAGGCAAGTCTCGAAAGCTGAACCTCTCAGTCTGACCCGAGCATAAAGCAAAACACAAAACACTCGAGTCAGGATTAATATTCTTATATCAATAAATCCAACTCAAGTGAAATAATAACTGAAATGCAAGTAACTCAAAGGATGTTGGAATAACCATCCTCTAAGGATTCGCTAAACTATCTACTATGTAGTAGTGTACGCTAAGTAGATAATGTCTATCAGTAATATAAATATCAAAATAGTGTTAAGGCGTTACCATTATCCCCCTTAACACATTTTATATAAGCGTTATAGTCTATACAACATTGTAAACTCCACCGTAAACTAGTGGGATATCAGGGAGTACCCCATAGGTATAACACAAAACAAATTCATAGTGGTCGCGTATATGGGGATACAAGTATGACAAGGCACATGAGGCAATACCCAAGGTAGTGAAACTACCGTTTGCCTGATCCGGACTGGTGAAAACGCATCGCCACAACGATCGCAACACCACGAAACAACACTCCCAAAATTACGAGGGTGCACCAATAAATAACAAGTAATGAGTAGTTTATGAAGAAGTGTGTTCACTCGAGGTGGCTAACCCCATTTGGCCCGGCACGGCTCCTGTTTTAGTCATTTCCAATTTGACACAAGTGTCAAGGCTATCTGGTATCGTTCTCTTTCTTCAGTCATCACGTACATCATTCCAAACACTTCATTCTGGAACACAACTCCGCGTATAGTTATTAAAGTGGTTTTCGGTTTAGACAGAGAGTATGTCCATAACCGTCTCTTTAATAACTTTCGTGATTATTACCCCGATTGGTCGTTTATATATTTCAGAACCAAATCAATTTCAATTTCAATTCGAATTTATAAATCAATATTTCATTTTTCTTCTAAAACAATTTCCAAAATTCCCGTTTCAAAACTTCCAAATTACCATTTCAAAATCTTATAATTCCATTTCAACTTTTATTTAAACAATTAAAATATTAATTCAAATTCATATATAAATTTCATTCCGTAATCATTTAAATAAATTAACTTAACACTCAAATTAATTTCAAATTCATTTATCGATTATTCAATATTCGTTAACTTAAATTATTATTCAAAACAATTTCTATTAGATTTCCAATTCATTTAATCAATTACTTAAGTTCAACTTCATTATTTTAAAACTTACAATTTGAGTTAAATTAAATTCGATAAATCGAATTCTTTAAACTCCAAGTCTTTTATTAATTTCAATAAATCACAATTTATTTCTTATTAAAGAAATTCAATTTCAATTATTTATTTACTTGGTTACAAATTTCAAAACTCAATTAATAAAGAAAACTTAATTTCACCTATTCAAGAAGTTTAATTTCACTTATTAACTTACTTAAATAATTTTCCAAAACTTAATAAATAAAGAAAACCAATTTTATTTGTTAACGAAGTTCAAATTCATTTAATCAAAAGTTCAATTTCTCTTATCAAAGAATTCAAATTTTCATTTAATTCTCAAATAATTCAATTTTGTTTAATTATGAAATAATTTCAAAACCTAAATAATAATTTCAAAATTTTAATTATTAAATAAATTTCATAACCTAATTATTGAATAATTCCAATCTTAATCATTAAATAATTCCAAGCTTAATTATTGAAAAATTTCAAAATTTGATTATTCAATAATTTCAACACTTTATTATTAAATAATATCAAAACTTAATTCAATCATTTCTTAGATTAAACCACGTTCCTTCATCAATTACTACGTTAATATTTTATTACAAATTTCAAATATTCATATATCTTTTCGTTAAAATTTTAAATTCCAATTTTATTCCAAACCTTATTATTATTCAAATAAAATCTTTATTTATTTAAATCAAATTATTGACCAATCGGGTTAAATTTAAATTCTCTATCCTAAGTCAAATTCATTTTGGGTATCTATCATTTCAACCCGATTCCATTTCAATTCAAAAATCAAAGCATAACAATGGAAACTTGCAGTGTGATAACCAGGATGGTGTCAAAGTAAATAAACAAGCAATAACAACAATCAATAACAATCCAATAATTAATTCAAATAATCCCGAAATAATCATATTAATTTACATTATTGTGTGTGTAAATTAATATAATTATTCCTAGAATCTACACTATCATTTCATGTAGATTAAAGATCATTACACTGTTATTTTATGCAGTTCCACGCTTGACATTTATTATTCAATTTCACACTTCATCAATTAATACAACATAAGTTCAAATGGTTTAAGGGTAATTAATCATTTCCTACGTGTTAAATAATTAAACATTTAAGGGGTCATATTACACAAATTTAACTAATCAAATTCAACACATATGTCGATTCAAATTTTTAACTATCCTACGTCGAATTCAATTGCATAATATTTATCACTTTATACATTACAATTTACATCCAATATAAACAACAACAATAAATCAATTATCAATCAAACGGGATTATCATCGTATAATTAACAGATAATGGTGTCAAATGTCACAAGTGAACTGATACAGGTAGTAACATATATTTAACAGAATAAATAACTAACAACAGCATATTTCAATTGTCGTTTCAACTGAAATCAAATTTAATAAATAAAAGAACATTAATCGTGAGTGATTACTCACCTTTCGAGGCTAGAGAGATCCGACGATGGAATAAGTTCAAAATGCAAGCATGACTTTCAAAGCATGGCTAGATATGCACGAATTCGACGAAAAGGCTGATGACAGGAATCGATAAAAACAAATCAATCAATCTTGATATAAACAGGAAATTTATACATTATCTTATAGAAGACAATATTTAATATAAAACACTTATTATATTCAAAATCAATATTATAAAACCAATATAAACTCATATGCTCTCAAATATATATAAATTAATATGTACACAAATATAGTTTACATATATATTCAACTTAGAATCTATATACATATATATTTTTTTTCTTTTTTTTTAAACTTGTACTTTTCTTAAAATACAATTGTATTAACTCAAAAAGGTTTTAACATGATCTCAATATGACATATAAATGTATCTTAACATATGATACCCATATAGAGTAGTTTTCTAATAGCACACACAATATACATGTTTCAGTAAATATACATAAAATAACTTATATACTAAAAAAATTACACTGTAAAATGTGTTTAGCTTTAATTTCAAATAACTATGTATACTCTACATGTATTAACTGTTAAAATTTTTATACAAACACTGTGTACAAAAAAATATTATGTATCACTGAACATTTCGTACAGCCCTGTTTGGCATATATAGTAAACACATAATGTATTTTATATTTTCTTTTGTAAATATATATAAACATACATAAAACAGTAACCAAAGGAATACCAGACCTTAAAACTTATATATAGGTATAAAGTATGTAGTAGAAACACTTTTATAACTTATCTATATTTTATATAACATCTTTTTAATAATGTACTATAACCCATACTAGTACAGCTACAGAAAACACATACATGATATATAATATATAGAGACAGTAAGCTTATTATATAAATTATCAAGTAAACTTTCATATATGTCTAAATTACAACAACATGCCTATTTCAAACTCTACAGAATAATTTAACTAATATATAGTATATAGTAATATACATATGCAGGCCAAAATATATGAAAAGATGCAGACATATAATTGGACTGATGTATAAATTACTCATGTATCTAATTTAAACAATATCCACCGAACTCATATATTAAATCTTGTACACCAGTACATTCTAAAACACAAAATAAAAAAATAAAAAATAAATCATACTGCAACCAGCTTATTATAAATGTAACTATTATAAATCTCAGCAATAAACCTCAATAGATCCAATAGAAGATATATATTCTTTTAAACATCAAAACCGGCACAAGTATTCTTTTACAACCTATTTTATAAATATGCGCATACATTTTTATATGAAGACACGTAACCCATTATATGAAAACTGTGTAAGCTTCATACCTTTAAAACTAACCCATATATAATATAATTATATATTTTACCAAAAATTACAGCTACGTTATAAAATCTGAAACATTTTGACATAAAGAAACCACACAACTCTATACACTATAAACATACATGCCGATATACTTAAGCTGTGTATCTTATGCAAATAAAACAAGGTAAAATAATGCAAACAGGTAATATGCACAAAGTATATAGATTAAAATAATATATTGTTTTATGATATAATATATTGAGACATTTATGTACATACTTCAACAATCAAATCTATATTTATATTAAGGTAAACATATATATCTGCAAAGTATGCATATGTGAACTTACATCATGATTAACATAGACCGAGGGAAAGCTACGCACATGACATGGCTGTGGTTGCTGGATCCGGTGGCACAGGCAGCGCTAGGGGTGAAGAATGGATATGGAAAAGAGGCGAGGCAGACTCGATCGGCTGGAGGAGGAAAGGTGGGCTGCAGCGACGCTCGGCTGCGCTTCACGATGAGGGCGTGGTGGAGTTTAAGGAGGAGAGGCCTCGGTGGTTGCAAGTTGGGGTTCGATGGTGAGTGGTTGCGGCACTTGCATGGAGGAAAGGGTTTGCGGAGTCAGTTGATGGAAACAAAGGCGGAGGAGGATTGGGTTGCTCTGGAGGATGAGTAACGTGAGTTTGGAAAATAGGATGTAAATATGCATAGTGAGCAAGGAATTGAAATAATATGCCTTCCTTTTGAAGAAGACAAGGAACCAAATGAAATGAAATGATAGAAGAAAAATTTGTTGAATGGGAAAAAGGAAAGCTCGCGCAACATTTGGAAATTATCAAAGCAAGTGGCCGTTGGAATAATGGTAGGACAAGTGAAAGGCCAGAGCAAACAAAATTTAAACACAGAACCGATAGCCAATCATTTTGCAGATTGCACCGCACATCGAACTCCGAAATTTACAATTGAATATACCGTAGAGATCAGCACGATGAGACGAAACGGTATACAGATATCAGTGGTACGATTGAATTATAAAAAATCGAATTTTCTATTAGCGGAAAATGCATAAAAATTGCAGAAAATTAAGATCGACGAAGCTAAAGAAGTCCGAATTTGGAAAAACGACAAATTAACGGCTTGCTCAGAAGATGGTTTAAAAATTTTCTATGTGAAAATATTTAGGTTCCGAAAACATTTTATTTTCATCGCTTTTTAACTGATTAAATTGAAGTAAATTTACGCACGAAATAAACTTTCATATTTTCGGACGAAAATTTACCAGTTGCTGTATTTAACTAGACGTATTCCAAATATCAAATTTATATTTCAAAATTTTATCGTTTATAACTTCATAAAATTTCAATTAAATACGTTACTAAAACCATTAAAATTTACGGGTATCGTTACACTCTTCCCTGCTCAAAACTTTTCGTCCTCGAAAAGGGAAAGAAGGAAATAAGGAATTAATATATCTTATTCAAAATATGATATTTATAAACAATTAGTTTACATAATTAAATAATTTAAATAAAATATATCAATTTATAAACAATTAAATCTCTTTTATTCAAGTTCAATAAAGGTTTGAAAACATTTCAACTTTCACCAAATTTTCTAAGTCAAAATTTCACGGAAAAATTTCGGCAGAGTCACCATTGTACGGAGAGGTCTGGGAAAAATAATAATATCAATAATATCATATATATAATATTTCAAAATAAAATATCCCAAACAACAGGAAAATAATATAAAATCGCTATAAAACCGTAATCCGAGAACGTACCTATTTGTCGGGCAAACAACGCTTTATTTATGAAACCAAAAGCAGTAGCTATTGCTTCTATAAACCTATATTCCACTTATAAAATTCAAAGAAGTTAATCATTGTATAAAGAGAAATTAATTTTTTTTCAATTAATAACAAACAAAACAACACAACATAACAATAGTTACTTGCAAACAAACCATACAATCATTACATGAAATCAAAGTAATTAACCATCCATCCATAACCAAAACAAATGGTTTTTTCGGGTTTAGACACTTTCAAATCACGCTTTTCTCATGGAATGAATTTTCAAATATTTATTTCCATTGAAAACACCAAGAACAACAACTTTAGATTTTTAAAATAATTTAAAACACTTTTTTATAAAATATACTTTGACATTTAGATTGAAAATTACTTCAATACTTTATAAAAAAAATATACTTTAGGAACATTTAAAATGAGGTTACTTTATAAAACATAAAACTAGATTTTCTCTTTTAAAACCAAAATACCAAGCCACCTTTAAATAATTGCTACGATAATAGATTTGAAAAATACTTCCTTCAGAATTTAAACATTTATAAATAATAAATTTTCTGAAACATGTTTTTTAAAACAACATTAAAGCCTTTAACTTATATTTAAAAATTTACTTTGAAAACGTACTTGGCTATCCAAGGAAATATACTTCTCTTCACATCCTTTAAAAATAAATCACTATTTATTATTCAACAAATTTTCCCATTCCTTTAATAAATTCTCATCGTGTATTTATTCTTTAAATATCCACTGATATATTACTTCACCTTTATAAACCCAGTTTATAAATTCCAAAGTCTCGCTTCTCTTTTGAAAATCCCAGTTTACACACTTAAATCAATCTCCAATTTTATTTCCAATTTACTTCACTTTTAAATAAATTTCCTTACTTATTCCATTTATTCCAAAATTCCTTTAACTTCGGATTTTATTTCTTCATTATGATTCAAAATCTTTTTAACTGAAAATACCAATTTCATATTTCCTAAATTTCTTCTTTATCCTTTTAAATAAATCCAAACCTTGAATTTCAAAATAATTTTTTTTTATTTTTGAAAATAATATCACTTGAGTTTAAAAATAAAATCACTTATTCCCATTTATTCAAATCTTATTTCCCGCACTTGGAATTTTATTTATCAGAATTCAAAAATCACCTTTTATTCTTTTCCAATTCATTTTTAATTTATTCAAATTTCTATGCTTATTTTACTCAAAATTCAATCTTTTATTTTCTTTCAGAAATCCCATTTCTATAGATTTTGATAACTCGGTTCACTGAAATATTTTAAATCAACCATAGTATTAAACGTTTCCAATTATCAATATAATTCATCACATGATAGAAAATATTATATCACAGAATATTTTATCAAATCTAAATAATTTTGAGGAATCTAGTTGGATCCCTCCAACCTGTTTCCCTGCATCCCCAGATGTTAGCACAATAAAATATCAATTCCACTTCGAGGTGGAATATCGCGGTATATGGGTTTTAAATATAATATTATCCGCTATTATGCGACGCATAGGGTCTCATTCGCTATATAATGCGGGAAATCAATCACTCCAATATATACTATATACTACTATATATAATATAGCACATCAAATCAATTAATTCAATTATTTAAATTTAACCATTTAAATTTAAATTAAACCCAGATGAGTGAGATTAACTCACCTTTGCCCCTTAAATTTGCAAATCCACTTCATTCTCGATTTGATTTCACGATTATTGACCTTGTATAAATATTAGATGATTTTATTAATATTTGGATCAATCGAACAATTAAATTGCCATTCTATAATTTAATTAACTAATAAATTAATTTTTTTTTGCATATAAAAATCTGCAAATTATTCTCTTACTACTAAACAAATATTTTGTTTTAAACCTTACCATTTTTGTTTTATTTTTTTCCATATATATTGTAACGACCCTGAATTTTGAATAATTTAAATTGAGAATATTTACTTTATTTTAAATATTTGAATGATGGTTTGGATTGAATTTTCAATATAACTTTGAATATAACGATTTAAATTATAGAATTTAATCTATTGAAGTTGAATAAGAATTTGAATCTTCAATTTTAAGCTGATTAAAAATATTTCAAAGGCTTGTAAAATTCATATTGATAATATTGAAGGTAATAGAAGCTTCAGAATTGAATTTGAAAGCGAATTGTTCAGTTTTGAAAATATATCGTTTGAATCGATATTTAAAATAGCCGTCTGAGGCACAGTCTCGGAATTCGACGAAACCAGTTCCATTGGGTCCGTAATATTGAATTATTACCGGATTTCAAATTTCGTATTTTTTGGAGTTAATATGTGAGCATACGACACGTAAACGCGTCAAAATTTTCAACGATTTAAATTTAAATATAAACTTGGTCAAACAGCATCACGTTCTCTTCCCTAAATTCATGCCTAAATTCACGATAGAAATCGTGCCGAGCATACCTCCTTCACGTTTAAATGTCCCTCTCCCTCTCTCAGAAAACAAATCGAACGAGATAAAATCATGGCCGAAGCCAGAAACAAAATAAAAAAAAAGTATTTTGGAAAGGCCGAAGCCCTACATTAAATCGCACGAACACGATGGAGGCGCTAACGCGCGCGCGATGGTGGCGAGGTCGCGAAGCAATTGAAGGCGGCACTCGCGTGAGGGAATGGCGGCGACGCAATTCGAAGTGGAAGGCTTCAGTAGCGGCGGCGTCGATTGGGGGCGCGCGCTCGAGCGCGAGGCACGGCGGCAGCGACACGAGGCGCGGCGAGGGTTGTGGGATTTGGGGGCTTGCGCGTGCACGCGTCACGTGCAATGGCTGGGGACGAGCACGATGTGGCGGCACTTCGACAATGGCGGCGGCTGCAGGTTGGAGGCGACGCGTGCTCGCGCGTGTTTGGGGATTGGAAAGGCGATGGTTCGAAGTCGAGGCCTGAGTTGCTCAAAGTCAGTAAAGGTAATTTTAAGATTTTTTATTTTTCAAAATTTAATTTAAATAACAGAAAGTTTTAAAAGAAAAAAAAATATAGTTTTACAGAAAGGTAATCTATGCAGTTTCAATATACGACAGTAAGGTATTGATTTTTAGTTTTAATAATTTATTTAATTAAAAATTTTAAAACTGCAGTAAGGTATCAGTTTTTTTTTATACAGAAAAAAAAATTTATGCAAATTTTAAATTTATATATATGAAATGTATATGCAGTATAGAAAGTTTAAAAATAGTAAGGTATAATAATATTTGCTTTACTAGGTTGATAAAATAATTTAGTTAGGGTGTTTAATTCATTTAATTAACTTATTTAATTTTTTAGAAATTGTTAAGGAAGATTTGTTTAAAATTAAAAGTACTAATTTAAGTTAAGAAATATCTATTTTAATTTAAAAAGAAATAAGTAGGTATATTAGCAGAAAATTTAGTTTTAGAGTAAATTCTTAATTTAACAAATTTTATTAAAAGAAACTGGTTTAAAAGCAAAACCATCGGTTAATTAAATTGGAATAGGGAAAATTGGTTATTCGATTTATTTCGGATACTAAAGAATTTTATAAAATTGTTATACAAGGTCGAATATTTTAATTTATAAAGTTATGTTAAAACTAAAATAATAAGGTGATAGATTTATTTAGTTAATCTATTTTAAGTCACTAAAAATAATCTGTTCAATAAAAATAAATATTCAAGTGGATTTGATAAATTGTTGAAGTTAAAATTTTAAAGATGGGAATATTATTTTTAGAATGTGAAAAGTGGGTATAAAAAGAGAATTAGTATAAAATTTAAATGTTTGGTTAATTTACTAAAAGGAATTGATTTAAAATAAAGTCCACTGGTTAATTAAATTTATTAAAAGAAAGGAAATTTAATAATTAGTTAAATAAATTTGTTTAAACGAGAAATTGGTTTAAAAATAAAACTATCGGTTAATTTAACTATTAAAGGAGAATACCGATGAATTAAAAGTATCAGATGAAAATTTATTTTTCAATCTGTTTGAATATTAATAAATTGTGTAAATATTTATACAAGGTATAAATGAAGAAAACAAGTTGAATTGGAAGTGGATGGCAAACAGGAATAAAAGGTGAGAACTTCTCACTCAAAAGGAATTTTGTTGTTTATTTAAATTTTAAATAGTTAGATTTAAAATTGTTTGACTGTGTTGAGTGAATGCTTGAATGATGATTGTTATATATATATTGGATGTGAATAGACCCTATACGCCGTTAGTAAGCGGAGGTTATTTATTACACACATATACCGCGATATTCCACCTCGAAGTGGAATTGGTATTATATTATATATATAACAATATATATATATATTGGCATATGTATATATTGCAGTTGATTGATTTCCCGCATTGTATAGCGGATGAGACCCTATTGCGCCGTTAGTAAGCGGATAATATTTATAAAATCCCATATACCGCGATATTCCACCTCGAAGTGGAATGGTATTGTGCTAATGTCTGTGGATGCAGGGAAACAGGTTGGAGGGATCCAAATGGATTCCTCACAAATATTTGTTTGATTCATATATTGTGATATTTGATTGTTTATCATGGATGATATATGATGTTTGAAAGTCGTAATTGACTATTTGATGTGTTGCATCATCGGATCCAATTTTGAAGTTTAAAAATAACGATTTTGATTTCTAAAGTGATTCTTGGAAATATACGTTTATAAAATATTTTTGGAATTGATTCATCTTAAATAAATAAACGTTATAATTTTAATATTATAAAAATTATGATTTTTGAGAAATACAGTTAAAAGTTGATTTTTGAAAATATGGGATTAGTGATTTTATAAAATAGTTTGAACTGGGAATTCTGAATTTATTATAAGAATTTTAAAAATTGGATTTATAAAATTTTTATTTTATAAATCAGAATGATGAAATTATAAAAGAGTTTAAAGATGTTTAAAGTAATAATATAAATTGATTTATATTAAAAGATTTATAAGTTGATATTTATAAATTTAGAATATCTTGAATTATAAAACGAGCTTTTATAGGTGATAGAATGATTTGTAAATGAATTTCATAAAGGAATGAAATCTATAGAATTTATGAAATTTGATTATTTTATAAATTAAAATGATGAAATTATAAGGAGCTGAAAGACGTTTTAAAATAGTAATATAAATTGTTTTATATTAAAAGATTTATAAATTGATATTTATAAATTAAAAATATTGGAATTATAAAACGAGCTTTTATAAGTATTAAAAAGAATTGTGAATGAATTTCACTAATGAATGAAACTTATAGAATTATAACGGTGAAGTTATAAATAGAATTTTATAAATAAAATTTATAAAGTTATTTAGGAAATAGATGTGGATAAATAAATGAATCTTATAAGTTATAAGATTTATAGATTTGGGAAGTTTGAAGGAATGATTTTGTAAATAAATAAATTATAAGTATTTGACTTATAATATGAATTTTTAGTATATCATTGTGATATGAATTGAGATAGGTTAATAAAGGAATTTATAAAAAGGAGTTGATATAAAATAAATAGAAATAGGATTTATAAACGTTGTTTTATAAATCCGCAACGACTTATTTTGATAAGTGAATTGTTGTAATTTATTGATGGAGTTATATTCATGTTTTAGACAGTGAATAATTCTTTAAAATAAAATGAATAGAAGTGATGAAATTGGTTAACAAGTATATTCACGTTTTTTTGAATAGTGAATAATATGTTAAAGAAATTATTTTGGATGTGATGTTTGAAATAGAATTAAAACGATCTAAAGATGTTTTAAAAGGTGTTGAGATTCGAAACCATAATTGTTGAAATCGATGTTTTCGAGAAATAGAAGGAAATGGTAGATTATAACACTGTGGTTATAATAAATGATTTCCGAAAGGAAATGTTTTGTATAGTATTGGGATTTATATATCTATTTTAATTTCGAATCCCTATACTAGTGATTTTGGGACGTCGTAACGATGTTTTACGCAACATTCGTTTTGGCCCAAATAAATATGTTAAAGAGAATGATTTCCTTAAAGAATGAAATATATACTTAATTTCGATTAGAGTATATTAAATATTTTCTAAGTGTAGAAAATAAAAAGGGCTTGTGAATTACTTATAAATAAATAAGCATGGGAATGTTTTTTTCATATTAAGTGAATATTTTGAATTTATCTTTTTGAAGATAAATTGAAATGAATATTTGAAAACGAATGAAAATCGTATATTCATAAATATTTTGGAATGTAAATTCAATATGGAATTTATAAATGGAATTTGGGAAAATGAGTTTAAAAATAAATATTGATTTATTTTTGAAGAATGGAAAATATATATATCTTGTAAAGATATTTTTGGGGAAATAAATAATTTGGAAAATTATTTGGAATCTGGTGATGTTGGCATATATATTGATAGTTCAATAACCGACTATCAATATTTACCTTTAAATAGGTATTTGTTGTGATTTGTTTGAAACTGAATGCCACACTTATTTTTTTTAAATAAGCGCTCACTATTCGGGTTAACCGGGAAAGGACCTTGGGGTCGTATAACCCATTCCGAATATGTGATACGTCGTTATGAATTTCATTCGAAGATCGGTGTTGAAGACCGGATATTTTCGAAAACGAAAGGGTTTCTTGTTGATTGTCTCTGCACTGGCTGATCCCCGGTATTGAGATCTCCATATGTGATGGGAAATCCGAACGTGATTAGAGATTATTCGGATTGCAAGGACTTCTTTGTAAGTGCCTTCGGTTCTGTTCGAGCCCGGAACAGACTTGTATGGATTGTGTGTCTGACATTACAAATTGAGATGTAAAGCCGATTTCTTTCAAATATATTTCTGTTGGTGGCGGAGAATTTATTCTCTTAGCTTAACACCCTTCTCTGAGACGTACGAGCTCAGAGGTTATATAGTTGAAGTTATCAGCGATATATTCCCAATTTGGTAATGTGACATGCTGAGTGTAGCTGTAAATGATCATTGTGTTGATTATTTGTGATAGGATCATTTATTTGATCGTCTATCTTGGTGATCATTTCTATGATCATTTGTTGACCCAAAGCACGGCTTTTTGTATAAAGTGTGTTTTTGTGGACGTGACTTCGTCGAGCCTCACACCCCGGAATGGTCAAAACAGGAAAGAAGCAGCAAGGTTATGAGGGGTAGCTCCCTTTAGGGTATGTGCATTTCCTTCTGGATAGAGGTGGTATCATGGTATGGAGCCCAGATATTTAACCTATGTGGTTACTACGAATTTATTACTTTGTGGTTGTTGGTTATCGGGATCCCGTGAGAAAGGTCGTTTACGATCGGGGAATGGCGTGCTCGTGTCAGTAGTTACCCAGTTAGGGGTAACCCGGCCTTGTGTTGGTAGAGTTCCGGTTTGGTTCTCGGGGACGTCCATCCAGAGGCGTTCTCATGTGGCAATGGGAAGTTCCTTGGCCTGACCATTCGTTGGAAATCCAAAGAAACAATACGATCTTGTACGGTTTTAGTTGTAGAACCTGCTTCCTCAGGAGGTAGCTATAGTAGGCATAATATAATGGTACATATGCTGGCTAAGATTTATATTCTACTTTCGAAATATCTTCTACACTATGCACTAATAATAATATCAAAATTGATTTGATTTTAATACATATCAAGCATCTTTGACTAACATAAGAAGAAATCTCCTCCAAGTCTGCGTTTGCATTGTGTGTGTGGCGGGAGGTCTTATGGTAGTCTCATTTTTAAAAGCATTGCGAATTGATTTTTAAAAATATTCCTCCATTTTAATTTCAAAGAAAAATAAACTGTTTTGAGTTCTCGCACCAGTCACATGACTGACTTGGAGTTTATTGTTTTCCTTCCTAAACTCTGGGTGCCCACCAATTTTCACACGGGCAGTCAAGAGTTAGGTTTATCAGGATATTCTGGAATTCAGGAATTGCTGGAGGCAAGCTGGATAGCATAGCGTATTACTAGTTGATATAGTAGTTCTTTTTCCGCTGCATTGTTAGTTGTTGTACACCCTGATGATATGATGTAATGAAATGTGATGTAAAGTAATAACTGATATAATTCTTTGTTTAAAGATTATTCATTTATCTATTATATGTTGTTCCGCTGCGAATTATGAGATTCTGATATTGTTGTCCTGTTCTGTTTCTGTTTTGTTTTCTGTTTTCTTTACTCTCTATTTTCTCTCTTCTACCACTTTCTTTTTCTTTTCTTCTTTCTTAAACCCATAACATTTCGGTTTTTCGGCAACGAAAAATCGCAAACGTTACATTTGGTATCGGAGCTTATGGTTAAGCGACAACCATGGTTCTGTTGGGTGTTACTCATTAGAGATAGAGTCAGCAGTACTCTAGAATGAGTTTGAGTGTAATAATAGATATGAGCGCGTATTTGTTAGTGAATATAAAATTGTTTTTGAATCGGGTAAATAAGATAATTTTGCCCAAAACTATTTTGATAGAGAAGAAAATAATTTTCTATGAATTACTATAGTATATGGTTGCATGATTGTTAAGAAGGGATAATATTGAATTATTATCATTAGGATGTGAAATTAAATAAAATAAAATGGATTGGATTCAAGTAAATTAACTTGATAAATTATTAATTCATGGACTGATGAATTTGAATTTGAATTGGTTAAATTAAAGTTTAGTCGTGAGCTAAATTTGAAGATAAATTTGAACTTGTATATAAACTCAAGTAAGTAAAAGAAATAAATTGAAATTCCTTTTGTTAGTAATTCAGTAAATTCGAGATGAATTGAATATTGAAATGAACTAGTGAATGAAACTAATTTTAAGTAGTAATATGAATTGCTAAATGAAAGTTAATCGATAGAATTCAATATTTAGAATTGAGAATTGAATTCAAATAGAATTAAAATTGTGAATTAAATTGAAATGAAAATAGAATGAAATTGAATATGTAACTTCAATAGTGAAGTAAAAATGTATTAGAAACATATGTTGGAAATTTTGTAATAGAATTTGCAAAATGGTTTGAATGTTGGATTTGGATGCTATTACTAGCAGGTTATACAGGTATATAAAGGAATTGAGATTTTGATTTCAAGAATAAAATTGAATTGCTCGACAAAAAGGTACGTATTTCAATTTCAGTATGAGATTTGATGACTTTCTTCTCTAGCCACTTGGCTTTTCTCTTTTCTTTTTGATTCTGAGGGGCCGTGGTGCCATTTTGTAGTCGTACCGATCGAGCCGCGCAAAGGAAACGCTGGCGAAATTTTTCGAAAATTTAGGGTGTTAGAAAAATTTTGAGAAAATTTTGAAAGTTTGAAATTTGAATTTAAATTTAAATTTGAATTGGAAGTAAACAATGTTGTTTGAAACCTATAATTGAAGTTAGAAAGCTAGTTGAAATGATAGTGAATCTCTAGTAAAAAGATTTAGGCTAATGAGTTGATAAAACTATTTGGATTGTGAAAAATAATAGACGGGATAAGGGCATTCTTCTTAACTTGTAATTTCGGGACGAAATTCTTTTAAGGGGAAAAGATTGTAACGACCCTGAATTTTGAATAATTTAAATTGAGAATATTTACTTTATTTTAAATATTTGAATGATGGTTTGGATTGAATTTTCAATATAACTTTGAATATAACGATTTAAATTATAGAATTTAATCTATTGAAGTTGAATAAGAATTTGAATCTTCAATTTTAAGCTGATTAAAAATATTTCAAAGGCTTGTAAAATTCATATTGATAATATTGAAGGTAATAGAAGCTTCAGAATTGAATTTGAAAGTGAATTGTTCAGTTTTGAAAATATATCGTTTGAATCGATATTTAAAATAGCCGTCCGAGGCACAGTCTCGGAATTCAACGAAACCAGTTCCATTGGGTCCGTAATATTGAATTATTGTCGGATTTCAAATTTCGTATTTTTTGGAGTTAATATGTGAGCACACGACACGTAAACGAGTCAAAATTTTCAACGATTTAAATTTAAATTTAAATATAAACTTGGTCAAACAGCATCACGTTCTCTTCCCTAAATTCATGCCAAAATTCACGATAGAAATCGTGCCGAGCATACCTCCTTCACGTTTAAATGTCCCTCTCCCTCTCTCAGAAAACAAATCGAACGAGATAAAATCATGGCCGAAGCCAGAAACAAAATAAAAAAAAAAAAAATTTGGAAAGGCCGAAGCCCTACATTAAATCGCACGAACGCGATGGAGGCGCTAACGCGCGCGCGATGGTGGCGAGGTCACAAAGCAATTGAAGGCGGCACTCGCGTGAGGGAATGGCGGCGACGCAATTCGAAGTGGAAGGCTTCAGTAGCGGCGGCGTCGATTGGGGGCGCGCGCTCGAGCGCGAGGCACGGCGGCAGCGACACGAGGCGCGGCGAGGGTTGTGGGATTTGGGGGCTTGCGCGTGCGCGCGTCACGTGCAATGGCTGGGGACGAGCACGATGTGGCGGCACTTCGACAATGGCGGCGGCTGCAGGTTGGAGGCGACGCGTGCTCGCGCGTGTTTGGGGATTGCAAAGGCGATGGTTCGAAGTCGAGGCCTGAGTTGCTCAAAGTCAGTAAAGGTAATTTTAAGATTTTTTATTTTTCAAAATTTAATTTAAATAACAGAAAGTTTTAAAAGAAAAAAAAATATAGTTTTACAGAAAGGTAATCTATGCAGTTTCAATATACGACAGTAAGGTATTGATTTTTAGTTTTAATAATTTATTTAATTAAAAATTTTAAAACTGCAGTAAGGTATCAGTTTTTTTTATACAGAAAAAATTTTTTATGCAAATTTTAAATTTATATATATGAAATGTATATGCAGTATAGAAAGTTTAAAAATAGTAAGGTATAATAATATTTGCTTTACTAGGTTGATAAAATAATTTAGTTAGGGTGTTTAATTCATTTAATTAACTTATTTAATTTTTTAGAAATTGTTAAGGAAGATTTGTTTAAAATTAAAAGTACTAATTTAAGTTAAGAAATATCTATTTTAATTTAAAAAGAAATAAGTAGGTATATTAGCAGAAAATTTAGTTTTAGAGTAAATTCTTAATTTAACAAATTTTATAAAAAGAAACTGGTTTAAAAGCAAAACCATCGATTAATTAAATTGGAATAGGGAAAATTGGTTATTCGATTTATTTCGGATACTAAAGAATTTTATAAAATTGTTATACAAGGTCGAATATTTTGATTTATAAAGTTATGTTAAAACTAAAATAATAAGGTGATAGATTTATTTAGTTAATCTATTTTAAGTCACTAAAAATAATCTGTTCAATAAAAATAAATATTCAAGTGGATTTGATAAATTGTTGAAGTTAAAATTTTAAAGATAGGAATATTATTTTTAGAATATGAAAAGTGGGTATAAAAAGAGAATTAGTATAAAATTTAAATGTTTGGTTAATTTACTAAAAGGAATTGATTTAAAATAAAGGCCACTGGTTAATTAAATTTATTAAAAGAAAGGAAATTTAATAATTAGTTAAATAAATTTGTTTAAACGAGAAATTAGTTTAAAAATAAAACTATCGGTTAATTTAACTATTAAAGGAGAAAACCGATGAATTAAAAGTATCAGATGAAAATTTATTTTTCAATCTGTTTGAATATTAATAAATTGTGTAAATATTTATACAAGGTATAAATGAAGAAAAAAAGTTGAATTGGAAGTGGATGGCAAACAGGAATAAAAGGTGAGAACTTCTCACTCAAAAGGAATTTTGTTGTTTATTTAAATTTTAAATAGTTAGATTTAAAATTGTTTGACTGTGTTGAGTGAATGCTTGAATGATGATTGTTATATATATATTGGATGTGAATAGACCCTATACGCCGTTAGTAAGCGGAGGTTATTTATTACACACATATACCGCGATATTCCACCTCGAAGTGGAATTGGTATTATATCATATATATAGCAATATATATATATATTGGCATATGTATATATTGCAGTTGGTTGATTTCCCGCATTGTATAGCGGATGAGACCCTATTGCGCCGTTAGTAAGCGGATAATATTTATAAAATCCCATATACCGCGATATTCCACCTCGAAGTGGAATGGTATTGTGCTAATGTCTGTGGATGCAGGGAAACAGGTTGGAGGGATCCAACTGGATTCCTCACAAATATTTGTTTGATTCATATATTGTGATATTTGATTGTTTATCATGGATGATATATGATGTTTGAAAGTCGTAATTGACTATTTGATGTGTTGCATCATCGGATCCAATTTTGAAGTTTAAAAATAACGATTTTGATTTCTAAAGTGATTCTTGGAAATATACGTTTATAAAATATTTTTGGAATTGATTCATCTTAAATAAATAAACGTTATAATTTTAATATTATAAAAATTATGATTTTTGAGAAATACAGTTAAAAGTTGATTTTTGAAAATATGGGATTAGTGATTTTATAAAATAGTTTGAACTAGGAATTCTGAATTTATTATAAGAAGTTTAAAAATTGGATTTATAAAATTTTTATTTTATAAATCAGAATGATGAAATTATAAAAGAGTTTAAAGATGTTTAAAGTAATAATATAAATTGATTTATATTAAAAGATTTATAAGTTGATATTTATAAATTTAGAATATCTTGAATTATAAAACGAGCTTTTATAGGTGATAGAATGATTTGTAAATGAATTTCATAAAGGAATGAAATCTATAGAATTTATGAAATTTGATTATTTTATAAATTAAAATGATGAAATTATAAGGAGCTGAAAGACGTTTTAAAATAGTAATATAAATTGTTTTATATTAAAAGATTTATAAATTGATATTTATAAATTAAAAATATTGGAATTATAAAACGAGCTTTTATAAGTATTAGAAAGAATTGTGAATGAATTTCACTAATGAATGAAACTTATAGAATTATAACGGTGAAGTTATAAATAGAATTTTATAAATAAAATTTATAAAGTTATTTAGGAAATAGATGTGGATAAATAAATGAATCTTATAAGTTATAAGATTTATAGATTTGGGAAGTTTGAAGGAATGATTTTGTA
This sequence comes from Allium cepa, assembly GCA_030765085.1. Lineage (NCBI taxonomy): Eukaryota > Viridiplantae > Streptophyta > Magnoliopsida > Asparagales > Amaryllidaceae > Allium > Allium cepa. Next base: position 444,556,406 of record CM060932.1, read on the forward strand.
AATAAATAAATTATAAGTATTTGACTTATAATATGAATTTTTAGTATATCATTGTGATATGAATTGAGATAGGTTAATAAAGGAATTTATAAAAAGGAGTTGATATAAAATAAATAGAAATAGGATTTATAAACGTTGTTTTATAAATCCGCAACGACTTATTTTGATAAGTGAATTGTTGTAATTTATTGATGGAGTTATATTCATGTTTTAGACAGTGAATAATTCTTTAAAATAAAATGAATAGAAGTGATGAAATTGGTTAACAAGTATATTCACGTTTTTTTGAATAGTGAATAATATGTTAAAGAAATTATTTTGGATGTGATGTTTGAAATAGAATTAAAACGATCTAAAGATGTTTTAAAAGGTGTTGAGATTCGAAACCATAGATTTCAACATTTATTGTTGAAATAGATGTTTTCGAGAAATAGAAGGAAATGGTAGATTATAACACTGTGGTTATAATAAATGATTTCCGAAAGGAAATGTTTTGTATAGTATTGGGATTTATATATCTATTTTAATTTCGAATCCCTATACTAGTGATTTTGGGACGTCGTAACGATGTTTTACGCAACATTCGTTTTGGCCCAAATAAATATGTTAAAGAGAATGATTTCCTTAAAGAATGAAATATATACTTAATTTCGATTAGAGTATATTAAATATTTTCTAAGTGTAGAAAATAAAAAGGGCTTGTGAATTACTTATAAATAAATAAGCATGGGAATGTTTTTTTCATATTAAGTGAATATTTTGAATTTATCTTTTTGAAGATAAATTGAAATGAATATTTGAAAACGAATGAAAATCGTATATTCATAAATATTTTGGAATGTAAATTCAATATGGAATTTATAAATGGAATTTGGGAAAATGAGTTTAAAAATAAATATTGATTTATTTTTGAAGAATGGAAAATATATATATCTTGTAAAGATATTTTTGGGGAAATAAATAATTTGGAAAATTATTTGGAATCTGGTGATGTTGGCATATCTATTGATAGTTCAATAACCGACTATCAATATTTACCTTTAAATAGGTATTTGTTGTGATTTGTTTGAAACTGAATGCCACACTTATTTTTTTTAAATAAGCGCTCACTATTCGGGTTAACCGGGAAAGGACCTTGGGGTCGTATAACCCATTCCGAATATGTGATACGTCGTTATGAATTTCATTCGAAGATCGGTGTTGAAGACCGGATATTTTCGAAAGCGAAAGGGTTTCTTGTTGATTGTCTCTGCACTGGCTGATCCCCGGTATTGAGATCTCCATATGTGATGGGAAATCCGAACGTGATTAGAGATTATTCGGATTGCAAGGACTTCTTTGTAAGTGCCTTCGGTTCTGTTCGAGCCCGGAATAGACTTGTATGGATTGTGTGTCTGACATTACAAATTGAGATGTAAAGCCGATTTCTTTCAAATATATTTCTGTTGGTGGCGGAGAATTTATTCTCTTAGCTTAACACCCTTCTCTGAGACGTACGAGCTCAGAGGTTATATAGTTGAAGTTATCAACGATATATTCCCAATTTGGTAATGTGACATGCTGAGTGTAGCTGTAAATGATCATTGTGTTGATTATTTGTGATAGGATCATTTATTTGATCGTCTATCTTGGTGATCATTTCTATGATCATTTGTTGACCCAAAGCACGGCTTTTTGTATAAAGTGTGTTTTTGTGGACGTGACTTCGTCGAGCCTCACACCCCGGAATGGTCAAAACAGGAAAGAAGCAGCAAGGTTATGAGGGGTAGCTCCCTTTAGGGTATGTGCATTTCCTTCTGGATAGAGGTGGTATCATGGTATGGAGCCCAGATATTTAACCTATGTGGTTACTACGAATTTATTACTTTGTGGTTGTTGGTTATCGGGATCCCGTGAGAAAGGTCGTTTACGATCGGGGAATGGCGTGCTCGTGTCAGTAGTTACCCAGTTAGGGGTAACCCGGCCTTGTGTTGGTAGAGTTCCGGTTTGGTTCTCGGGGACGTCCATCCAGAGGCGTTCTCATGTGGCAATGGGAAGTTCCTTGGCCTGACCATTCGTTGGAAATCCAAAGAAACAATACGATCTTGTACGGTTTTAGTTGTAGAACCTGCTTTCTCAGGAGGTAGCTATAGTAGGCATAATATAATGGTACCTATGCTGGCTAAGATTTATATTCTACTTTTGAAATATCTTCTACACTATGCACTAATAATAATATCAAAATTGATTTGATTTTAATACGTATCAAGCATCTTTGACTAACATAAGAAGAAATCTCCTCCAAGTCTGCGTTTGCATTGTGTGTGTGGCGGGAGGTCTTATGGTAGTCTCATTTTTAAAAGCATTGCGAATTGATTTTTAAAAATATTCCTCCATTTTAATTTTAAAGAAAAATAAACTGTTTTGAGTTCTCGCACCAGTCACATGACTGACTTGGAGTTTATTGTTTTCCTTCCTAAACTCTGGGTGCCCACCAATATTCACACGGGCAGTCAAGAGTTAGGTTTATCAGGATATTCTGGAATTCAGGAATTGCTGGAGGCAAGCTGGATAGCATAGCGTATTACTAGTTGATATAGTAGTTCTTTTTCCGCTGCATTGTTTGTTGTTGTACACCCTGATGATATGATGTAATGAAATGTGATGTAAAGTAATAACTGATATAATTCTTTGTTTAAAGATTATTCATTTATCTATTATATGTTGTTCCGCTGCGAATTGTGAGATTCTGATATTGTTGTCCTGTTCTGTTTCTGTTTTGTTTTCTGTTTTCTTTACTCTCTATTTTCTCTCTTCTACCACTTTCTTTTTCTTTTCTTCTTTCTTAAACCCATAACATTTCGGTTTTTCGGCAACGAAAAATCGCAAACGTTACATATATACTTTCCTTAACCATATGGATATACAAATGTTCATAATATATTTATTTTTCTGTAAACAGTCAAAATAGGATTTGCTTTATTGTAAAAAATTTAATACATATATATTTGTACAATAAGCAAATCTGGATTTAATGTTCCTATATATATATATGTATACATATACCTTACTGCTATTTTCTTTTAATAAAATATTTAACTAAAAATTTACTTTCAAAACTAAATTAAATAAAATAACCTTACCGAACAATTCTACACAGCTACCAACATCTCGTGTAACCACGATCTGCGAGAATCCCTTGCCACGACTCGCTTGCACCGCCGATTTACATCGCCGCTAACCACCATCCATTGCATGACCATCGCAACGAGCAGCCAAACCTCGACACACCCTTCCTCGTCAGTGCGACCAACGCGGCTCGACAGTAAATCTAGTCTTTCCATAACTCAATTCGCCTTCAACTAAAGATACAAAGTCGAACTCTAAGACTCTTCGCCTACGAAGATGCTTCCAGAAACCCAAAAATCGAATGCGCTTCGCCCCTTATCGGAGGCTACACGATGCCGCGAACAATTCGTGCTTCCCTTCCTTTTATTTGCGAATTCGATTAGATTTCGAATTGAAGAGGATGGGAAAAGCAATATGTATTTTCATTCGAACAAAACTTGAAGAAGGAAGCGTTTTCTTTTTTTTTTTTGGTGCCGAGAGGGTTAGTAGCAGAAGGACGAGAAGCATGCTTATTTCTTTTCGTTCATTTTCTTCTGAACGAAGCCATCTTTTTTTTCTGGCTTTAGAAATAAGAAGGAAACAAGGTCGAGATATTTGAATAAACCGTTGGATTAATTGAGAGAAAGAAAGGGAATGTTGCGTGAAGCAATAGGCGAACAGTGATCTGAGTTATTGATAAAGTTTTGATGCGAAAGAAATACAGCTGAATGGTTGACCAAATATAAATTTAAATTTTAAATTCAAATTGTCTCGATAATTGCAACTCAAAATCTTGACCTCCTATCAAGGCATGCTGCTAGGCGTTTATAATGTTATACCCCTATTCCAAACGCAGGTGGAAAAGGTTTCGAGTCATAATTCAATCGTATGGAGAAGATTGCTTTTTGAACCCAGTTATTATATTAAATTTCGATTTAATTTCGACGCGTTTACTTATAGTACGATCACACGACAACTTCAAAGACTACGAAATTTGAAATCCAATAATAATGCAATATTACGAATCAAATGGAGTTGGTTTCATCACAATCCGAGAATGTGCCTCGGAAGGCTATTTTTAAACATCGATTTAAATGATATAATTTCAAAACTTAACAAAACACTTCCAAATTCAATTTTAACACTTTTACTACCTTTAGTACCATCAATATAAATTTTACAAACCCTTAAATTATTTTTAACAGACTTAAAACTCTAAATTCTACATTTTACCCAATTTCCAGTAATTAAATCCAATAATTAAATTTCCAAATAAAGTGATATTTGAATTCAAGTTAGAAACTAACTATGAAATATTTAAAATCGATTAAATATTCCAATTTTCAAATAACCAAAAATTCCGGGTCGTCACATTCCTCCCCCTTAAAAGAATTTCGTCCCCGAAATTGCTAGTTAAGAAGAATGGTCCAATACCCATTTACTTTTTCCCAAAACCAAACAGTTTTATCAACTTGCCATAACATATATTTTATTAAAGACCCACTATTACTTCAACCAACTTCCCAAAACCTTCTTTAGTTTCCAACAACATTATTTACTCCACTTATTCAAATTTAAATTTAAATCCAAATTTAAACTATCAAAACTTTCTCAAAAAATTTCTAATTCTCTAAATTTTCGAAAATTTTTGCCAGCGTCTCCTTGCGCGGCTAGCTCGGCACAACTACAAAATGCCTCTACGGGCCCCCAGATTTCAAAAGAAAATAAAAGCCAAGTGGCTAGAGTAGAAAATCATCCAATTTCATACAGAAATTTAAATACATACCTTTGCCGAGCAAATTTCAATTTATCCTCTGAAATCAAAAATCCAAAATTCACTTTCTCAATCCTTTAGTTCCAACCAAACAATTAGTTTCAATTTCCATTTCCAAAAGCCCTTATTTCAATTATAATTTGAAATCGTTTTGTCGCTAACAAAAATTTTTTCAAAAATTTTCAAAAATTTTCTAACTCCCAGAATTTTCGAAATTTTTTGGCCGAGTCTCTTTTGTACGGAGGAGCTTTTGCAATTTGACAAGAGATATAAATATATATACATCGACCCACACGGTCAGAAAAACAAAAACAGTTCATATTTTCTATTTTTATTGCGTAGGCGTACCTTTATTTAGCATTTTTAAGCAAGCGGCTTATTATTTTAGCCATTAGCGAGTCCAAATCCAGCCAAACGGCTTCCCGGTAGCTGTACTTACTCAATTCAAATATGTAAGTGCCAAAATCATGTAACTTAACAACATTTTACATATTTAACTAGTAAAAATACTAGTTTCTATAAGCAATGCTGGTTATACAATATTTATAAGCAACTTAGAGGGTTCCGACATTAATTTTAATTGTTTACAACCAATTCGTAAACAACTTCATTCAATTTAAATGGTTTACAACTCAATTGCTTACATTCAATTCATTTTTAAGCAAAACAAACTCATATTCACTTTAATTGATCTTAAAATCAATTTATTTAATCTCTATCAATACATAGAATTTTAATTACCTTTGTTTACGTCAAACGATAATTCATTCTATGCAATTTGATGATATCCATGTGAATAAATAATTACTTAAGTTTTATAACCAATTTAAATTGATTCCTACTCAATTTATATTTAGTTCGTTCCATTTTAATTCATTCACAACCATTTTATTTAGCTCGACACATTCCACACTTGTATACTACTAACCGTTCCCAAATTAATTCAACCCAAGCTTTTATTTAATGGACTTCCATTCTTACTCGAAGTCGAGCTTCTAATTATTTTTAACTTAAGTTAATTTACTTCAATTTATTCCTACTTCAAACTTAAGTTCACTTCCATTTAATTTGATTCTCATCTAAGCAAATTCGATTTAATTCAGTTAGCCCATCCATTTTAATTTTAATTTTAATTCACATTCTCAATTTATAAAAATAATATCCAAGCACAAATTTAACTCATTTATACTCGAATTGGATTTTATTTGCAACTCAAATTGTTTCTATTATAGTCCAATTCCATTTTATTTTTTTACAACATCTCCACTTATTTTAATTCATAATCAATCCAAGTCGAATTCTATTTATAAATCGAGTTTATTTTCACACTTCATTATTAACTTACAATCCATTTTATTTAACCGAGTTAAATTTTATTAACATACTCTATCAAATAATTTATTTAGCTAATTAGCTTACTTCCAACTTTTAAATCAATATTCGATTTTATTACAAAAACCACTTCATTAAATTTCCTGAGTTCAATTTTTTTCTTTCATAATTCCAGTTTGGATTTTCCTTCATTTTCAAAAATTCCAACACTTTTATTTCGGCTTATTTATTCCCTTTTTATATTTTTATAAGCTGCTCACTTATTAATATTCATACTTCTCCATCCATTTACAGTAAATCACGTTCACATTTCACTTTTTAACTCGGAATCATGCATTTTATTTAGCCAAGTATATATTTTTATTCAATGGGTTTTCAATTCTTTTATAAGCCATCGAAATCTATTTATTCTCATTCAAACTTATTTAACTAAACTCCAGTTAAATCTAGCTACATACCATTCCTTTGAATTTTGTTAAGCAAGGACTTGATTTCATTTAATACCATCCCACATAATTCACTTTTATTTCATTTCAATTTTTTTCAACTTACTTCAAATCCAATTCATTATTATTAACTTTGCTTAAGTTAATTTAATTTATTTCTCAATCCAATTTAATTTTCATTTTCCCATTCCAATCACATTCAAGATTTACTAATTATTTCTTCCAATCATCCATTAAATTTTCCATTCAAGCCGAAATCAATTAAAGTTTCAACAATTTAATTCCTTCACCATTATCCAAATTAAATTTATTTTAACTCTCTTCCTTTTTTTCACTTTTAAATTTTGATTACAACATTCACATCTCTTATTTAAAAATAATCTCAATTTATATGTTTATAACTTATCTCATCAGGATTTTCAATTCAAATAAGGATTCAGGATTTTTAAACACCCGGCTTTTGGTATCAAATCATTTTAAAATTATCTCAAAATCACACTTCTCAAAATTTTAAACCAATCCTGGTTTTTATTCCCAACAAATTTCCTTTGAAATTGCAAAAACAAAACTAATTCTTATGAACAAATCAATTTGGCAGCAATACGTCACTTAGAAACTCGAAAATGAACATCGATGATGCTGCAGTCATCACCGAAATTATTTTCCAACGACTGAAGTGAGTTCAATGCTATATCCCTTTCCAAAATTTATTTGAAACAATTTCCTTTCAGAAATACTTTTTAAAATAATAATGCTATTATTTGTCTTCAAAACACTTCGAAAAACACTTCCAAAATCTCTAGGGTTTTAAATTTACAGATTTTAACTTAAATCAAATTTTAACTATAATTCTTTTGTATAATTTATGCTCATACAAATTTCCATTTGATTATACCAGTCATTCCAATTTTTATAATCATACTTGTTTAAGATATTATCATCCAAACATCAAGTTATAAAACAATTTAAGAAAATATTTCTTTTATATCAAAATATATTTTTGGGTAAAATTACTTCATTCGCCCATCTTTAAAACAATACTGTGTCAATTTATCGTGTCAGGTGTTTATAAACTCTTCTCGAATAGCGGCCAACTTACCCGATCAGAATTCATATTCCACTCAACCAATAGGTCAACACAATATTAAAACAATTTATATTCACTAACAAATACGCGCTCATATCTATTAATACACTCAAACTCATTCTAGAGTACTACGGACTCTATTTTCTATGTGTAATCCCCACCAAAGCCAAGGTAATCATCAACCTAAGCTTTGATACCACAATGCCACGACCCTATTTTTCGACGCCCGAAAAACCGAACCATCAGGGTTAAAGAAGAAGAGGTAGAAGAAGAAAGTAGAAAACAACATCAGAATCTAAACCATCGCAGCGGAATAAAATATAATAGATAACAAATGATCTTTACATAAAAGAAAACTATATCAGTTTTATACATACATCACCAGAATACATCGTCAGAGTTCAACAACATCAATAACATACATCTGGACAGTCATATAATCTTGTCCTCAAAACTGAATACACGACGGAATAATAATCAAGTACGGAAGTACGTATCGCCATCCTGCTCGTCTCCTGAGCTCCACAGCATCCTTTCCTGTATCCTATAATACTTGGTCTGACCCGAGCATTAAAGTGAAATAACACCCGAGTCAGTATGGAATACCAGCGTGAGAAAACCACACTCAAATTGATTATTAAAGTTTCAAACTTCTTTGAAAACAAAAGCATCTCGTAAGACCACGCCACAAATAAACATGTCGGGTTTTTACCTTACGATAGCTAAAACACTTTTTATCAAACCCGTCTGATATTATAATAGTGTCTATAGAAAGTAAAATAGAATCTAGTTGAAATGCTTGCATCTCACGTTTCAGCAATAGTTGGGCACATTCAAAACCGTACAGGCACGTAGGGAGAATGGATTTCCAACTAATGACTAGGCACTGGGGTATCACCTGTCACAGTACATTGCCTAGACCACCGTACCGAGGATTACTTCCAATCCCCTACTGCACAAGACTGGGACTACCCCTTACTGGATAATCCTGAGTAAGATCACCCCGTGGTTGGGATCAGCAACCGCACCACTAAGCCGAATAAAAATGGACATCTAGACAGGGATGACCTCACCTTAATGGATGCTACCAACTTAGCCTTGCTGCATAACCCCTGATTTTTAGTCATTCCCGGTTGATGAGGCTTGAGGCTAAGCAATACCTTTTTCGAACACATCTTGTAGAATGCTCATCGTCCACCTGACGATGTTCTGAAAGCATTCATTCATATAATTCTGTCCCGTGTTCGAACAGGACCGAAGAGACTACTCCTACTACATCCATTTTGGAATCATCCTCAGGATTAGTAGCGACTAGCCCTTGCACTTCACTGCTCCACCTTCGAATCCAAACTCGTCTTCCTCACGAAAACGTACAAACCGGATCAAAGTGGTTTTCGAAAAATTAATTCCAATCCCGGTCTCTTCGAAACGATCAGTTCATTGGCCAATATTGATAGTCGGTTATTTAACTATCAATTAACATTCACAACAACCATCAATAATAATAAATAATTTCTCCTGAATTATTTATTAACCTCAAAATATCTTTGCAAGATATATTTCCATTTTCAACCCTTTTTGAAAACAGTTTTCAAATCACACTCTTCTCATGGAATGAATTTCAAAATATTTATTTCCACTGAAAACACCAAGCATAAAAACTTTAGATTTTTAAAATAATTTAAAATATTTTGTTATAAAATATACTTTAACATTTAGATTGAAAACTACTTCAATACTTTATAAAAAAAAATATACTTTAGGAACATTTAAAATGAGGTTACTTTATAAAATATAAAACTAGATTTTCTCTTTTAAAACCAAAATACCAAGCCACCTTTAAATAATTACTACGATAGTAGATTTGAAAAATACTTACTTCATAATTTAAACATTTAGAAATAATAAATTTTCTAAAACATGCTTTTTAAAACAATATTAAATCCTTTTACTTATATTTAAAAATTCACTTTGGAAACGTATTTGGCTATCCAGGGAAATATACTTCTCTTCACATCCTTTAAAAACAAATCACTATTTATTTTTAAACAAATTTTCCCATTCCTTTAATAAATTCTCATCGTGAATTTATTCTTCAAATATCCACTGATATATTACTTCACCTTTATAAACCCAGTTTATAAATTCCAAAGTCTCACTTCTCTTTTGAAAATCCCGGTTTTACACACTTAAATCAATCTCCAAATTTATTTCCAATTTACTTTACTTTTAAATAAATTTACTTACTTACTCCATTTATTCCAAAATCCATTAACTTCAGATTTCATTTCTTCATTATGATTCAAAATCTTTTTAACTGAAAATACCAATTTCATATTTCCTAAATTTTTTCTATATCCTTTCAAATAAATCCAAACTTTGAATTTAAAAATAAATTCTTTATTTCTGGAAATAATATCACTTGAGTTTAAAAATAAAATCACTTATGCCCATTTATTGAAATCTTATTTCCCGCACTTGGAATTTTATTTATCAGAATTCAAAAATCACTTTTTATTCTTTTCCAATTCATTTTTAATTTATTCAAATTTCTATGCATATTTTACTCAAAATTCACTCTTTTATTTTCTTTCAGAAATCCCATTTCTATAGATTTTGATAACTCAGTTCACCGAAATATTTTAAATCAACCATAGTATTCAACATTTCCAATTATCAATATAATTCATCACAGGATAGAAAATATCATATCACAGAATATTTCATCAAATCTAAATAATTTTGAGGAATCCAGTTGGATCCCTCCAACCTGTTTCCCTGCATCCACAGTGTTAGCACAATAAAATACCAATTCCACTTCGAGGTAGAATATCATGGTATATGAGTTTTAAATATAATATCATCCACTATTATGCGGCGCATAGGGTCTCATCCGCTATATAATGCGGGAAATCAATCACTCCAATATATACTATATACTACTATATATAATATAGCACATCAAATCAATTCAATCAATTATTTAAATTTAACCCTTTAAATTTAAATTAAATCCAGATGAGTGAGATTAACTCACATTTGCTCCTTAAATTTGCAAATCCGCTTCATTCTCAATTTGATTCCACGATTATTTACCTTGTATAAATATTAGATGATTTTATTAATATTTGGATCAATCGAACAATTAATTGCCATTCTATAATTTAATTAACTAATAAGATAATAATTTTTTTCTGCATATGAAAATCTGCATATTATTCTCTGACTACTAAACAAAAATTATTCTTCAAACCTTCCTGTTTTTGTTTTGTTTTTTCCATACATATACTTTCCTTAACCATATGCATATACAAATGTTCATAATATATTTATTTTTCTGTAAACAGACAAAACAGAATTTGCTTTACTGTAAATTTTGTAATACATATATATTTGTAAAATAAGCAAATCTGGATTTAAAGTTCATATATATATATATATGTATAGATATACCTTACTCCTATTTTCTTTTAATAAAATATTTAACTAAAAATTTACTTTCAAAACTAAATTAAATAAGATATCCTTACCGAACAAATCTACACAACTACCAACATCTCGTCTAACCATGACCTGTGAGCATCCCTTGCCATGACTCACCTACACCGCCGATTTACATCGCCGCTAACCACCATCCATTGCGTGACCATCGCGACGAGCAGCCAAACCTCGACACACCCTTCCTCGTCAGTGCGACCAACGCAGCTCGACAGTAAATCGAGTCTTCCCATAACTCGATTTGCCTTCAATTAAAGATACACAGTCGAACTCTGAGACTCCTCGCCTACGAAGATGCTTCCAGAAACCCAAAAATCGAACGTGCTTCGCCTCCTATCGGAGGCTACACGACGCCGCGAACAATTCGTGCTTCCCTTCCTTTTATTTGCGAAGTAGATTAGATTTCGAATTGAAGAGGATGGGAAAAGCAATATGTATTTTTGTTCGAACGAAACTTGAAGAGGGACGCCATTTCTTTTTTTGATGCCGAGAGGGTTAGTAGCAGAAGGACGAGAAGCACGCTTATTTCTTTTCGTTCATTTACTTCTGAACGAAGCCATCTTTTTTCTGGCTTTAGAAATGAAGAAGGAAACAAGGTCGAGATATTTGAATAAACTGTTGGATTGATTGAGTAAAAGAAAGGGAATGTTGCATGAAGCAGTGGGCGAACAGTGATCTGAGTTGTTGAGAAAGTTTTGATGCAAAAGAAATACAACTGAATGGTTGACCAAATATAAATATAAATATAAATTTTAAATTCAAATTGTCTCGATAATTGCAACTCAAAATCTTGACCTCCTATCAAGGCATGCCGCTAGGCGTTTATAATGTTATACCCCTATTTCGAACGCAGGTGGAAAAGGTTTCGAGTCATAATTTAATCGTATGGAGAAGATAGCTTTTCGAACCCAGTTATTATATTAAATTTCGATTTAATTTCAGCGCGTTTACTTATCTTAAGATCACATGACAACTCCAAAGACTACGAAATTTGAAATACGATAATAATACAATATTACGGATCAAATGGAACTGGTTTCATTGCAATCCGAGACTGTGCCTCGGAAGACTATTTTTTAAACATCGATTCAAACGATATAATTTTAAAACTTAATAAAACACTTCCAAATTCAATTTTAACACTTTTACTATCTTCAGTACTATCAATATAAATTTTACAAACCCTTAAATTATTTTTAATAGGCTTAAAACTCCAGATTCAACATTTTACCCAATTTCCAGTAATTAAATCCAATAATTAAATTTCCAAATAATAGTGATATTTGAATTTAAGTTAGAAATTAACTATGAAATATTTAAAATCGATTAAATATTCCGATTTCAAACAACCAAAAATTCCAGGTCGTCACAACATACTTTTCATTTATTTTCAATTTATTCATACCAAGTTATTTCTTATCAATTTATATTCATTTTATTCAGTTTATTAAACATTTATTATTTATATAGCTTGATTAATATAAATAATCATTCATGGATCTTTTCACTTAAGTTTCTTAACTCTTTAAATTACATTCATTTCCTTATATAGTGTCATTGAATTTCTTTCTATTTTTTGAATCATTTCAACATTTCTGAAGTTGTAATTATTTAATTAATATAGTATTCACTTTTACCATTCACTTCAAATATAATTAGCTTCAAACCTTAACTTAAGTTTATAATCATTTACTTATAGTATTCACTGTTCTATTAAATTTAATTACTAGTATCTAAAATTATTAACTTAAGTTTATAACATTTTTGTAACATTAGAATTCTTATTTATAGAAATAATTCCATTTGATCACTTTCACTACTTAAGTTTTACTGGTGTAATATTCTATCACATATCCTATTTAACATAACAACTTTTTAAACATATCTGGTAAGTTATATGTATGTTTTAAGAATGTAATTAAATGTTACACAAGTCTATCTTATTCCTTTTAGTTAACAAAATGTTCTACATTTTCTACATTCGGTATCTTTTTAATTTATAGGTGACAAACTTCAATTTCTATACATTTCATTATCACTTAACTCTTAATTTCATTTTTTCGTTTTAGAAGCTTCCAATTATTAAAATATTCAAGACATCATTCATTATAATACTTAAAATTTCTAATTTATAAAAACTTAAGAACTAAATACCCGGTTTTTCTTTTCAAATCATTTCAAAACACACACACCCGCACAAACACATATATTCATATCTTTTATATATCATATCATATTTAGAAATTAAAGTTTATTCATCAAAACGAATATGGAGTAAAACTACTATGGTGGTCTTCCAACTTTGAAACTCGAAAATAAACGTCGATGATGCGATGATCAACGAAATTATTTCCCAACAACAGAGAAGGGAGTACAGAACTTATTTCCTTTCAAAATTCCATTAAAACATTTATTCCAAATCACATTGAAATATTTATATTAAAAATTACTTCCAAATCATGCTAATATCATTTTCCAAAATCTTTTGAAAGCAATTTTTCAAATTTGCTGGAACTTAAGTTTTCAAATTTCAATTTATATTCATTTTATTTGTAAACTCTAAAATTTCACTTCCTAACAAACAAACATCTCATATCCAACTATATCATTTATAAAATTATTCTTTAATATACAAAATATAATACTAGACAAAATTATTTCATTTACCTATATTTCAAAACAATATTGTGTCGGTCTGCCCTATTAAGTGTTTAGAAATCCCTATTGATGTCATAGCGTCCTATGTACCGATCGGAATTTATAAATACTAAACATAACAAACTAACACAGTACAAAAACCTTTTATACACTAACAAATACGCTCTCTCATATATATACATTCAGCGACTCCTTCTAGGGTATTACTACCCTATTTCTAATGAGTCAGACCCCACAAAGCTAAGGTTATTGCTAAACCTCGCTCTGATACCAACTGCAACAACTCACCTTTTTGAACAGTTTAAATCGATAATAAACCACACATGTCAAACTCAAACCATTTAAAAGGAAGGACTGTTATGGGGTAAATAAGAAAAGCAGAGAAAGAAAGGAAAACAAACACAGAATCTCATAACGGAATGACAAAATATAATAATCAAATAAAAAGTTCATGAAGCTATTTTAAAAATAATATTTGATCAAACTTTACAATACAGATCGAAGTTACATACAGCAGGAATAAATAAATAAATGCAACGGAACAATATGATGTAGTGGGATGAACATAATAAATAATAATGGTACTAAATCTTCATCTTCATCCTCCAAAAGTAGTCTCTGATACACTGAAAAGCTCAGAATGACCCGAACGAATTGAAAAGACAAAACACTCGAGTCATGACTAAAAGATCTCATGTAAGTTAAATCAACGGTAAATGAATAGGGTGTAACGACATCAGAGATTTTTATGGGGTTTGAAATCTCCTATCCAGTGTCTAAAATGAGTGCAATAATTTAGGAGATGTTCAGGATTCCATCTCCTAAGGATCTGTTAAACTATCTACATACATAGTACAATATGCTACCATAATAGTGTCTATAGTAAGTATTAAAATAGCGTTAAGGCGTTACCCATATCCCCCTTAGCACATTTTTATATATTCCTGCAGTCTATATAGTACCACAATTCCTCCGTACACTGGAGGGTTATCAGAAGGCACTCCATAGGTACGGTACAAACCAAACTCGTAGAAGTCGCGATGAAGCATATGACAAGGTATGTGAGGCAATGCCCCAAATAGGATACTACCATTTTGCGGATCCGAACCGGTGGTAATGCATAGCAGCTACTACCGCCCACCTCGGAACATACTCCCATAATCAAAATCAAGGGGTGGCCAACAAATCAATCACAAAGTTATAATATGGCATCGAAGAAGCGTGTCTGATCGGAGGTGCGACCTCACTTGGCCCGGCGTGGCTCATGTTTTAGTCACGTCAAGCCGACTCACGAGACTCAGGGCTACGCTAATACCTCATACAAAATCGTTCTCCAAACCTCCCTACTTCATTCTGGAATCTCCACCACATAACAATTGTCAAAGTGGTTTTCGGTATTGGCAGAGAGTATGACAATATCTGATCCCGGTCTCTTTCAATTCAAATCCTCAATTAAAACCATTTAATAGATATCAATTTCAAATCCATGTTTGAATTAAAAATTTAAAACACTTTAATTTCCTAGATTTCAAAGTTTAAATGTCCAAAAATTTCAATAACTTAATTTCGATAAATTTCGTTCATATTTCACAATTCAACTTTGAAATTTCAATTAATTTCTTTAATAATTCCTTTAAACCCAATTCCAACTTCTATATTTAAAGCTTGGATTTCAAAAATAACTCAGTTTATATAAATCAAATTTTATTTCAAAATATTATTTAATCGAATTCAAAAATTTAAGGATTTAAAATCATTTGATTTAACCAGTCTAGTGTCCGTGTATAACTTTCTACCCTATGGTCAAGTGATACGGACATACATCATTTCAATTTACAAGAAATTTAAAATTTACGGGTATATATCATTTCAACCCGCAATCCTAAATTAACATTCAAAATCCATAAAATTGCTTGGGTTTGTCATTTCAACCCATAACGATTTTTCCCTAATTTATAGAAAGTTCGGGTATGTATCATTTCAACCCATAGGGATTTTTCTAGCAATAACTAAGGGAACTTACAGTGTTATAACAATATAATAATATAACATCTAGTCATCCAATATCAACAATCAAACATCCATCACAATCACCATTTAGATCAATAAATAAATACATTAATTAACTGATTCTCATCAACATGTATTCAATTGACAATTAAATTCAATATTTAATTTAATGACGATTAAGTGCAATAAAAGTCATATATAATTGGAACGATAATTTAAATACCAAACATCAACCAATCAATTTCTAATCACATCATAAATTTAAATCAACTAAGATAAGACAATTTAGTTATTGTAAGTGGGTTAAAACACTCACTTTTGATTTCAAATCCAAAATAAAGGCCCAAATTGAACAGTCTCAGAATTCATTTAGACCAGTTCCCAAAATTTCTGGAATTTCGATACGATCGCAATGGAACAAATAGCACGTGAATCCAACCTCGTATGAAGATTAGAAGTTATACGATTTATGATATAAAATCTCTAAAATAATAATAAAATTGACATGCGTCTCCTGCCTTCTCCCTCAACCGAACGCGATTTGCAGTAACCCAAAACCCGACCGAAACCCCATCTTTGACCGCTCCATATGAACAGCTCTGACCACTAGAAGTGTAACGACTCGGATTTTTCGACGATAAATTTTGAATATTTAAATGGTCCTAAATATTGAATTTTAAGTATAATATTGATTTTGGATATGAAAATTTAGGTTTTTATTATAAAATAAATTCAAAATTTAAATACTGCGATCTATTGAATAAATTAATTATTGAATTTTATAGTTGAATATTGGTTAAATTTTTGTATCTTGAGTTTTAGGCTCGATAAATATAATTTAATGGCTTGTAAAATTTATATTAGTAATAATGAGGATAATAAAAGTTTTTAGATTGAATTTAAAAAAAAGCAATTGTTCAGTTTTAAAAATATATCGTTTAAATTGACAATTAAAAATAGTTTTTCGGGGCACAGTCTCAGAATTCGACGAAACTAGCTCCATTGGACCATGATATTGTATTATTATCGGATTTCAAATATCGTAGTGTTTGGAGTTATTATTTTGGCCATTCGAGATATAAATGCGCTGAAATTTACAATGAAATCAATATAAAAATTGAGTCCAAAAAGCTATCCTCTCCGTCCGATCGAACCAGGACTTGAAACCTTTTCCATTATGTTTGGAATAGGGGTATTACATTATGAACACCTAGCGACACGCCTCTATAGGAGGTCAAGATTTTAAGTTATGCAATAGGGATGATTTTAAAATTTAATACATATATACAGGATGTTGACCAGTCAAGATATATTCACATCAGCTTTATTCATATCAAGTTTTCCTTCTTCTCAAAACACTGTAGATATCTTCAAACACACCTCATATCCTATCCATCATTTCCCTCCCTTCATTTCATAATAGCCTAAAAAAAGAATCCAAGCAGGAAGAAATGGTACATGAAGTTCGAAACCAATATCCACTCCTCAGTTCAAAAAAATCGCGTACCGCTTTTTTAATCCCCTTCAATTCAAAAATCAAATTTATTAAAAATGGAATTTGTCATTCAAAAAAAATCAAAGTTGAACGCGAATATTTTCGAGAAGCCTGGAACGGCGGGAAGTCGCGGCACATTTGGGGTAGAGGTTGCATGCGCGCGGTAGGTGAAGCGACACTGGTCGAGGTCAGCGGCGCCGATAGAGTGCGGTGGTGCGTGCACATGGGTGGTTCATCTCGTGTGAAGCTCGGTCGTGGTCAGAGAAGGGGAAGTTGCTGCGTGGTGACTGGGCGATAGTGTCATCGATGGGTGGAGTGGAAGGGAGAGGCCGATGTTTTATGTGCTCGGCGTCGGTGGGCGTGGTTAACTAAAGCTACGATGCTAGGTGGCGTCGCGCTGATGCTCGGGTACGGTGGTAGGTAGATTGTAGTCGTGCTGGTTGTCGTTCGTTCGAATGAGGTAGTTAAAGTTTTAATTATCTTTAGTGAAAGTTAAAATAGTGAATATATATATATGTGTGTGTGTTTGTTAATATAAGTCGTAAAATTTCATACGAGGTTATATCAAGCGGAATCATTCGTATAGGAATTTGAAGCTGCAAATTCTATGCGAGAGAATTTAAATTGGAACGATTATCAAACTCCAATTAAAATAGTAAATTACTTATGATTTTTATACAACACCGTCACATATCAATTAAAATAGTAAATTACTTATAGTTCACCTCCAATAAGAGCAGGTTTTGGTATGTTGGCTACACCAATTTCACATTAGTTGGTCCTTCTTTTCTTAAAGTGTGGACTTCAACAATTACGAGTTTAAGATCATCTTATGATTAATTTTTTTAGATATGGTCAGTCGTTCCGTAAGAGTTTGTATTGGCAACAAGATGACCAATGTCAAGGGTAATAACCTAAATTACCGTAGTGATTAGAAAAGACGGAGTATGACATAAGTAGAATTTTTAGTGACTTGGTATAGTTAAGAGAATAAAGTTTGACTATAGAAAAAAGTTTCTTACAGTGAACATTTGAGTATGTTAATAAATTAAACATGAATAAATTAAAATTGCTTTAGTAATGAGTCAATCACGCAATCAAAGCATATAAGAAAATTACAAGTACAACTGCATAACTGTAGAAAACCGACCGTTAGATATTTTTCTATAAAAATTGTTATTTTTATCAATTTAAATTGAACATACAAGAATCACTTAATAGGGTGTTTAATTGTTGTTTTCAAATAGAAAATATGGGATATTCTCCAAATTTGTACATATGTCATGCTCTTATTAGTTGTCTTTATAAACATAGACCGTTGTAAAAAATGAGATATGTTAGGGTGCCTTCAGATTATGATACATTTTACAAGAATACTTGTTATGGTTATATAAACATGCATAAGGTCACAAATTTATTTGCTGAATATGTACGTGGAAAGTGTTTACAACTTTGAACATCATCCTTCACGATTATTTAGTATCAAATGGCATAGATGAAGCTTTCAAAATGCCAAATAGATTGATCAGAAAGGGATATATGCATTACTTTTCACATACCCAAAGGGTAAAATAGATCAAGAATGATTTCCTATTACTTCATTATTACAGGAAACATGGTTTGACCGTAGTCCGTTTTCATGAATCAAAGAATGCAGCATTACTCATTATTTAAATTTTGATTTCACTATGGAAATGTGTGAGCGAATACATAGGAAGACATCTTTCAATATTACTGCGTATGAAAACATCATATAGCAGAAGTATGGTTTTGTACACTAGGCTTACAAAATGAAACCATTTACTCAAAAATGGTAGCATTGCATTTCACAAAAAAGAATTACATGTAATTTAATATCTAGTTTAGAGACATATACATCTAATCAACATATGTCTTCTGGTATTATTGAACCTAGAGCAGCACAACGAAAAATTCCATCTGTTATTTAAGAGCAAAACAATTATCATATCGATTCCATTTCAGGTCAATAACTTTGAAAATGGACTATTTATATAGTAAGCGGCAAACGATATATACAGACATGTGATAACCTGATTTTACGAGAATTAGAATCTGCCTAACCCTCATCACCACAAAAAGCTACCAATTTCTAACAGAGATTCATTTACACATCACTATGTCCCCTATAAAACAAATACAGGCATAACAACAATGCACATCAGCTATTATCTGATATTCGGATCATCGACTATTTTTAAAGATGAAAAAATTCATACTTCACAATTAACGACTCTTCTCCATAAACCATATAAAAACTACACTAAGAACAACCAAAGAGCAAAATAGTTAACATTAACACACCTCTAATGGAAATGAAAATACTGACCCACATCAATCTCTTTTAGTCCCGCAAGGAAATGTAGAACGCACGGAGCACTTACAAATAGAAACCGCAACTGAAAACAATATCATGTGTCCCAAAGAACTAAATTGATTGCAACCAGTGAAAAAATTCCAGAGTAAACAAGTGAACAGTATGTCAAAAGGAAACTGCTCCTACTGATAAGACATAAAACGTAAATAAAACTCAATTCAACAGAGGAGAATAATTACATGAGGGATTCAATATACAGGTAGTGACAAAAAATAACGATTAAGACTTCTTAAATACAACTTTACCTGATGATATTAAGCCAGATTTAATCATAGAAGAGGTTGCAGAATTCACAAATGATCAGCTGTAAAAGCATGAAACTATTCAAGGTAAGAGTGAGTATGTAAGCATCCAAGAGGGAAATCGATGATTACATATTTACTATATATGGATGACTTAATGATATTTGGTAAAGTAAGCATTAAAAATGCAAGTACAATATGCAGCATTTTTTAGTCAGCTATAAAATCATACAGGCCTAAGAATGAATAAGATTAAATCTAGTGTATATATATCAACAATTATGCACTTAGGAATACTGAAATACAAGTGGTGCAAAATGAAGAGGTTTGCTTACCCATGAAATATCCTGGTGTTAATCAACTCTTCATATTTTTCCAAAACATGCCCCTCATCTCTTATTCTGTAAAACATCTCCTCAATCATAGCATCTATATCAACCGATCTTGATTGAGATCTCATTACAAATTCATGTACCTCCCTTCTTATTTCTATCATGTTGCATCCTGGTGGTTTTCTTATATTTTTCTTTGCCATTAATTCTCTTAATTTGCTGCTCTCATCCCAGCTTCTTGTAGATGCGTATAAGTTTAATAACAAAACATATGTTTCTCTATTTTTAGGACCAAGCTCTTGTAATTTGCTTGCTATTTTCTCGGTTACCTTGACGTTTTTAAGTACTCCATAAGCACTTAATAGACTAATCAAAACGAAGTAATCTTAATTCATCGACATATTGTTGATCAACTCTTATGCTTCGTTTTTTCAACCTGCATGATCCAGTAGATCCAGCATGCACCCATAGTGCTCCATGATAGGGGTAGCATTGTAAACATTTGAAAAATCTTGAAGTAAAATTTACTATTATCGATCAACCCAGCATGGCTACAAGCAGTTAAAACACCAATAAAAGTGATCATATCTAGTTTAATTTCTTTGTTTTGCATCTTTCTCTGAAGTTCATTCAATGCTCTTTCCCTGTCCCTAGAGGTTTCTAACCTAATAATAAGGCTGTCTATGTGACGACCCGAACTCGATGCCCGACAAACGACATCGAAATCCATATCGTCGGAGCTTGCAACAACACTAGATGAAAAACAACACAGCGAAAACAAATGATGATTATATTGATATACAATATAGATACAAGGAAAGATACAACATTAATAACAACAACCCAACACCATCAGAGAATATATACAACACAACATCACATCAGAAATATAACGACATTAGCAAAATCCTCAAGAGAATCCAACACTGCAACTCCAAACCAAAACTCCAAAGCCAAAGCTCTAAACTTCAAGCTCGAACCATCATCAAGCTAAACTGAAGCAAATGCGATCCCGAATGCGATTGCCAACCAAAAACTTCAAAGATCCAAAGACTGAAGAAGTTTCCTAAATGCTACCAAAACCAAAGACTTCGAAGGCTATCGAATCTACACCTACTATTTGATTATCTGAAAAACCCAACTCTAGACTGGCCGTGCGGAGAATAATGGGCACCCAGAGTTTAGGAAGGGAACAGCAAACTCCAGGTCAGTCATGGGACTGGTGTGAGCAAACAAAAGCAATTTAATATTCAAAACAAATAACAAAAGAATTTTTAAAACATTTAAATCCGCAATGCTTTTTGGAAAATGAAACTACCATAAGGCCTTCCAGCACACACACCATGCAATCGCACACTTGGGGAAGATTTCTCCTTATGATAGTCAAACATGCTTACTACGCAAAATCCTTTTAATATTATTATTAGTGCATAGTGGAAAAAATTTCGAAAGTATAATATTAATCTTAACCAGCATAGGACCATTATATTATGCCAACTATAACTACTACCTGAGGTGGCAGGTTATACAATTGCAATCGTAAAGGGCTCGTATTGTTTGATTGGATTTCCAACAAATGGTTGGGCCAAGGAACTTCTCATTGCCACATGGGTACGCCTCTGGAGGGACGCCCCGAGAACCTACCCGGATCTCTGCCAACACAAGGCCAGTTTACCCCTGCCCGGGAGTAACACCTAAGGTATGCCATCCCCGATCATTTGCGACCTTTATCCGAGGATCCTCAACCACAAAGCAACATCACACAGTAATAAATTTACAGTGTCCACATGAGTTAAATATCTGGGCTCCATACCATGATACCACCCTTTTCCAAAAGAAATGGACATACACTAGGGGCACGACCCCTGAAACCTTGCTGCATCTTTCCTGTTTCGACCATTTCTGAGGTATGAGGTCCTGATGCAGTCTCATTCACAGAGCTACGCTTTTCACAAAGCTACGCTTTTCACAAAGCCATGCTTCGATCAACAAATGATCAGCAACACTTCGTATGCCAAATTACCAAATTGGGAATGTATCACTAGTAACCATCAACTACATAACCTCTGAGCTCGTACGTTTCAGAGAAGGGAATTAAGCTTAGAGAATAAATCTCCGCCACCAAACAGAAATGTATTTGATAGAAACCAGCTTTACATCTCAAAGAGTAACGTCAGACACACATCCATACAAGTATGTTCCGGGTTCGAACAGAACTAAAGGCACTTCCGAAGAAGCCCTTGCAATCCGGGCATTCACAATCCCGATTGGACTCCCCATCACATATGGAGATCTCTATACCATAGCTACTCAGTGCAGAGTCATGAGTCATTCGACGGGTTGTCCTTTCATTCTTGAAGACATCCGGTCTTCACCGCCGGTCTTCAAATGCTATCCATAACGTCGTATCATTATTTGAAATGGGTTATATGACACAAGGTCCTCTCCTAGCCAAACCGAATAATGAGTACAATATTTAAAACATATGGATATTGAGATTTTAGTCAAGTCACAACTTTAAAACCCAAAGCCTTTCAAATGGTTTAAACAAATTACCATTTCTAAATCTTTAAACAAAAAGAGTCCCTCCATAAAGTTCACCCATTTTTCACAAAGATTCATTCACAGATTTCAAAACAATTTCCATTTCAAATATTTTATAAAAAGGATACACCTTTAAGATTCCTTTTCGATTTGAAAACAAAGTATACAAATCTTTTACAAAGATTCATTCATAATCTTTCAAAACAATTTCCCTTTCAAATTGGATTAACTCGTCCAATCTTTAAATCAAAGATTAAATTCATAGCTTCCAAAACCATTTACAAAGATTCATTCATAACTTGGAAAACAATTTTCACTTCAAACTTGAAATCTTTTCAACACAAATTAGAAATTCTTTCCTTATATGAAAGCTTTTATTATTTGAAAACAAATAGTTTTTCATTTTGGAAAAATACGATTACATTTATACAAGTTAAAGCCCTTGAGTTAAATTCAAATTCCTAGAACAATGCTTTTAAAATGGTTTAATACCCTTATAAAAAACATTTATAACTTGTATAACATTTTTAAACCATAATTTCCAATCATGGAATTCATTTTCAAATTTTGAATTCCAATTCAAATCAAATTATTTAAATTTCAAAACTTTATCAAGTTATTCAAAATAACTTTCATCTTCAAAACATCTTTTCAAAAGCTTTTACATTTAACCCAAATCCATTTCCAAAACCATTTGGATTCAAAATCCAACTTTAAAACCATTTCAAAAATCTGTGACTTAACCAATTTCCTCGTGCAATCCATATTTTTGTGTGTATAGTATAGTCCAGAGGTTTTACACAATGGTGCAACATCATCAATCATCATAGAGTCAAGCACAGTAATTATAGATAAGCGGTATATCTCTATAACGTTTATCTTCCATTCACAGATCCTTCGATAAATAATATACATTTACCACGGATAAATATATTACATTCATCCCAGCTTGAATTAAAACAATTCATATCACAAAGCATCACACAGCAGAGATATCAAATAATTCAAAGCAGTTTAAATAATTCAAACATCCATAAGTAAGTTTAATTGATCATTTAATTAATTAGAACCAGATTAATCACCAATCCTGGTTGATTAACATAAGCTAATTACAATTTATGTTAATTAATTACCCCTCAATTATTTATTAATTAACCTTAATTAATGAATTAATCGACCTTTAATTATTAAAGAGTTATTCTTAATTATTTATTAATTAACCGTTAATTAATAATTAATCATCTTTAATTAATAAATTAATCAACCTTTAATCATTAAATAATTAATCCCTAATTAATTAATTATTCTTTAATTAGTTATCCTTAATTAATTAATAAATTAATTAACCTTTAATTAATTACTACTTAATTAATTAGAAAAACTAATCATCCTCTAATTAATTAATCATTAAGTAAATAATCCTTAATTATCCCTTAATTAATTATTCTTTAGTTACATGATTAATCACTTAAACCATTAAGTTAATTTATCTTAATTACTTTTAGTAAGTAATTAACTTTAAGTATTTAATTTCCTTTAACAAATAAATTAACTTAGACTTTAAATATTAATTAACAATTAGAACATTTGTAATATTATTAAGTTTATTTAAAATAAACTTTAAAAATAAAGGTTATGTATATTTTTAAACATCTTAAAGCTTGGTAAATTTAAAACAATTTTATTAGAAAACCTTATTAACCAATTTAAAACTTGGATAACATCTAATATTTAATAATTGGTTTTAACAAAATTTATTCAATAAACTTGATATTCTTTTACAATTTGAAACTGTTTTTGCATC
Source organism: Allium cepa (assembly GCA_030765085.1). Lineage (NCBI taxonomy): Eukaryota > Viridiplantae > Streptophyta > Magnoliopsida > Asparagales > Amaryllidaceae > Allium > Allium cepa. The sequence goes on from CM060932.1 coordinate 444,581,110, forward strand.
AAATCAAATAACCCGTGCAAAACTCGTTCTACCAGAGCTTGACCCAGAGCCAACCCACGATTCCATCTGCTTCGAGAAAAACGATTGTTTTCTTGTGCTTGAACCCGAGCGCATTATCGTCTTCCCAAACTTAAACAATTCCAACAATCCAAGTGTGCACCGTGCACATGCACAGTCATCATGATTATCTTCGATCGATGCTGCAACCTTTGACGAATCGACGTCAACCACCCTCAACCACCAAAGCACCCAGAAACTCGAAATATTGACGAAATCACAATCGAGCTTTATAACCCAACTGACATTAAAAATTAATCACCTGAAACCCCTTCGTTTTGCCGCCTTTGGCCGCCGTAGACCCTGCGAACACGACCACAGATTCGCCAGAACCTCCTCCTCTTTGTTCCCCCAGGTGCAATCGACCCAATTGCTTCAACGATGACAAACTTTCCCGATGAACATTGTCGACCAAGCTGGGTTATTAAACCCTAAATCCACGTCAATCGATCGCCACGACGCATTGCAAATTCCTTTAATTTTTTTCCGTTGACCAACATTCACCAGGCTATCATCGATGCTGAGCACGATCCCTAGTTCAACGTTGATCGTCAGAGTTTTATGAAAATGAAATTCCCATTTGACAAACAATTTCTTCCGATTTACTAAACTAAAAATTGTGAAACAATTCTCTAAATTCATCATTTCATAAATCGAAACTGGTTATGTAATCGAAACTTGAAATTAATATATTAAATTTTCCCGCTTTTTTTCCTTTCCTTTTCAAACCTTTACTGTAAATATTATTTTTTGAATAATTACTGGGTATAAGCACCTGAAACAAATTTTAAAAACAATATTGCAGTCTTATGGTCATTTTCTATTTGTAAATCAAAATCTAAAATTCTTTAATGGCCTTAAGTTTGAGCTTCAACAGAGTATAACATGTGTATGTATATACATATATTCAGACATGAAAACACATAGGACAGTAAATCATTTTGTACAGCAACTCAAAGCATTCGTCACAACATCAAACACATAACCAGATTCAACTTAAAAACTGGCTAATTTGCTTACTTGGAATGAAGACAGAGGACAGGAAATACTTTTGAACATGGAACCTAATATTTGATTTTCTAAAGACTGGGAAACTTCTTTGATCTGTTATCTTGAGCTGAGACTCGAATTGATTTGATCTTGATTCTGAAGCCTAATCCATGCATTGACTTAAACTTGCATGCTTTTATTTCTTGAATTGCTCAATATTTAACAGAGAAGCAAAATCTGTAATTGGTTCCAGATTGATTGCTGAGATAATTTGATCTTACTTTTGTTTTGATGCTCTGATCTTTTAGTTTGATTTCAGAACTTGATTGATGTCAAGTTGCCATTTGAATCTGCATGCTTGAACTTGGGTTGAAAAATGTTTGCATGGTGTTTATTTGAATTTGAGAAATGTTATAGGCTTGTATTTTTGGTTTGGAAATGAATTACAGGGTTTTATTTTTGGACTTGAAAATGTTTATAGTGTTTTGATTTTGGTTTGAGGAGAGTTTACAGGTTTGTTTTGTTCTTGTGGATTTCTGGTTGCATTTGAACTTGTTACAGGCTTGAGAATAATGGTTACAGGGTTTGATTCATATTTTGTTTGATTTAGAGATGATTTTTCTTTCTTTTTTTTTTACTGGTTTCAGACTTTGGATATGGAAGATGAGAGGATATTTTAGAAACCTAGTTTATTTAATTTATATTATTTGTAAATTTAAAAATATTTAAGTAAACAAATATGCCACTTGCAATTATTGTTAACACTTGTATTTTGCATGTAATCTCAGCATTACAAATGTTCATATGAAACATTTTGTGTTTATATCCTTAATTTAAATTATTTTGTAAATTTTATTTTAAACCTAATTTTTAATAAATTTATAAATCATGTTTTACAATTTAAAAGAGAACGGTTTAATACTAATGTATGTATTTGTACTTTCAAGGAATTGATTTAAAAAAATCTAATTATACTTTAAATAAATAATCACACATATGAAATTATAAAATTTAGCTTTTAAACAACTTTAAACTTTTACTATATTTTAAACATTACAATTAATATTTTAAATATAACTTTATATCATATTTCTTATTTAAATAAATACATTTCCTTTATTAATCATATATATAACTTTTAAAGAAAATGGTTCTTTAAAATTTAATTACACATGAATAAATATATTAGAGTTTCATTCTTAATTAGCCTTTGGAAAAATTCGTTTTATTAATTTCTAAATAACGTTTTCAAAAAAAATGCATATTCAATAAAATTAGGAACAAATTTTTATTAGTTTAAAAATAAAAATTTTAAATCCAATTTATTTCCAATATATTTAATATTGAGTTTTCAAATTCAAATTTCAATTAAAAATCAATACATATATATAAACAACTAATATTTTATTTTGGAAAAACTCAATTTAATTTCCATTTTAATTTCAAAAATTAATTTAATTATCAATTTAAACTAGGATAAAATCCGGGAATGTTACATATTCCCCCCTTAAGAAAATTTCGTCCTCGAAATTTGCCAGGGGGACAACCAAGAACAGACGAAAGATAGAGAAATATATTTTCAAATCAAACTGAAGATCTATTCTGCATTTGGCTTACCAAATCATAATATCAATAATAGATATGAGAACAAACTCATTCAATATTTCATGAAGTACTCGGGTCATCTGAATCTACGAAATATACAGGGCACTGATTAGTTCGATGGAATAACTAACCATTCGTAGAATATATCGAAAACCAATGAAACAGACAAAAATAGGTTCGACTATGATCTCAGATTCAAGATTTAACTCATTTACGATTTTCTTGAGAAGTAAAACTATGTGTAGTTCTTGTGTCGAATAAAACTCGAATTTTTTTATTGTAAACGAGAAGGTTACCTTCTAAAATTCATTTTCCTTTATCAGTCTTTGAGGTTAAAGGATCGTCTTTGATTGCATACACCTTCGCTACTTGAGCTTGCTTCAGTGCTGGGCAATCCTTGATCCTATGTCCCGGCTTGTGGTAGTAATAGCATTCCCTAGATTCCTGTTCTGGCTTCATAAACTGCTCCCTCTTTCCTTGCTTCCTGGGATTCTTGCAACTATTCGAGTAATGGCATTTCTCCAAGCAATTGAAACAAGTAACATCTTTCACCTTGTTATCCTGAGTATTCTTCTTTCCTTTGCCTTTCCATGGTTTCTTTCCGCCGAACTTCCTTTTCCTCTAATTCGGATTGCTTGTATTCCCTTTCCCCCCAAAACTTCCTACTCAAAGTATTGTATCTATAACCCATATCGATCAATTCAGAAAAAATTCTATTACGTAAGTAGTCATCCTCTCCTGGAATTTCTTGTTCATTCCCTCAATAACTTTTCACTTTTCTTCAAAGGTGTATTCACCAACTCCGGACCAAACCGAGATAATTCGTTGAATTTTTGAACTATTCCTCAAACGATAAACTTCCCTGCTTCAAATCCATGAACTCCTGGTACATTCTATAGATACCAGCATATGGCATATATTGCTGCTCGAATACTTCCTTGAATCGACTCCAAGTGAACTCATCCACCGACTCATCCAATATAATAGTTTCCCACCATGCTAAAGCCTCTTCCTGGAGTTGCCAGAAAGCAATCAATCGCATCTGATCATCTTCCAATTTTAGTCCTTTGAAAATCCTTTCGCACGATCGAATCCAAGCTTGTGCTTTGATAATGGTTTCCTTGCCTGTGAATGGCTTTCCACCAAGTTTGGAAAAACTTCGATATAAATCAGTCAGATTTGGCTGAGGTTGAGTGGGAATAACTATTGTTGCAGGGCCTTGACATTTGATGTGGTACTTCCCCGTCCCCTACCTCGTCCTCTTTTTCCACTCATTCTTACTATCTGTAAATAGTAAGAATACTGATTTAGGCATTCAGACGAGATATCTTAGGGAATAACAATAGTTAAAGAAAATAGTCTAAGTAATTTGAGTTTTCAATTTCACGGGTTGTACTTATTCTAGGGTATACTTCACCCTATCTCTAATGAGCCATCTAAGTGTTACACTCCGTAGCTAAAGTTCCTACTCAACCTTTAGCTCTGATACCACTTGTGACGACCCGAACTCGATAACCGACAAACCACATGCGCTACCCTCAAATAACCTTGCTGCATCCTTCCTGTTTCGACCATTTCCGATTGTGAGGTTCTGATGCAGTCTCGTCCCACAAAGCTACGCTTTTCACAAAAGCCATGCTTCGATCAACAAATGATCAGCAGCACTTTGTATGCCACATTACCAAATTGGGAATGTATAACTAGTAAATATCAACTATGTAACCTCTGAGCTAGTATGTCTCAGAGAAGGCTGTTAAGCTAAGAGAATAAATTCTCCTCCACCAAACAGAAATGTATTTGATAGAAACCAATTTTACAACTCAAAGTGTAATGTTAGACATATATCCATACAAGCCTATTCCAGGTTCGAACAGAACCGAAGGCACTTCAAAGAAGCCCTTGCAATCCGGGTATTCACAATCCCAATCAGACTCTCCATCACATATGGAGATCTCTATACCGACAGGAGTCAGCGTAGAGACATTCGACGGGTAACCCTTTCGTTCTCGAAAATACCCAGTTGTAATATCCCAGAATTTCGAAGAATTTAAAATGTGATAATCTCTTAATTAAATTATTTAAATTGATAAAATTGTTATTTTCAAGTATAAATAACCAAAATAAAATTTATGTGATGTTTTTAAATTTAGAGATAAATGATTTTAAACAGAATAATTATTTAATTTGTGTTATTTTATAAATTTGATTTTGATAAGAATTAACATTTCAATTTAATAAGTGTTGTTTAAATATATATTTATTTAAAAATTAAATTTAAATTAGAATTTAATATTTCTTAATTTAATAGTGTGTTTGTTTAATCTAATATAGATATATTTGATTTGGTTTTTAAATTGAAGTTTAAATTGAATTTGAATTTAAAATTTGAAATTTGAATAGGAATTTGAAATTTAAAAAGAATTTATATCTTGGAAATAATTTTGGATATAAAAGGATTTATTAATAAAGTTTTCATTAACAAAATAAGATTTGTTTTATATTAATTTAAAACAAAAGAACTTTATTTATACAAATTTGGAAAATATTTGTTTAATAGTAAATAATGGAAAAAGCATTTAAATTAGCATTTAAAATGGATCAAATGATTTTATATGATTTTATTAAGAATATAATTGGTTTTTATTTGATTTTATTTTAAAAGTTTTATTTTTATAAAATAAGAAAAAGCATTTATAAATTAGTAAAGTATTTACATATTAAGGAATTTAATAACAAAGACTTTAAAAATAAGAAAGGACATGTGTTAAATTTTAGAGCTTATTGATTAACATGTGTAAATAGATTAGGATTAGTAGTGACAAATGTAAACAAGATTTAACAAGTGTCTTATTTTTCCTAATTTTCTTTTTCTTTAATCTTAATAACCATAAATTTTATAAACTTCCATTCTTTCTTTCTTCATATTTCTTTTCCTTCAAACCAAGCAAGAATCCATGGCCACAAAACTGAAATATTCTCATATGCAATCAACTTTCAAACCCTACAACCAATTTTTCAAAGGGCTGAAATTTCTTCTCAAGCCTGAAAACAGAATTTATATCTCCTCTAAAACATTTTAACAATCTGAAATTTCATTCCTCAACAAAAATCATTTTTCAAAGAAAGATCAAAACATCAGATTTGAAACCCTGTAATATTTTTATCAAATCTGTAAAATTACTTTTCCTCAACTCTGTAATTCTCTTATATCAAGCATAAATCAAAGGCCTAAAGTATGTTTCAAAACTGCAAACCTGAAATGTTTTCCTTCGATCTGAAGTTCATTCCTCAAACAAAATAATCAAATCTGTAATCCTCTATTATCAAAGCATTTTCAAAGGCCTGAAAATCTTCTTTTATCAAAAGTCTGAAACCCTGCAACCTCACGCCTAAAAACATTTTTACTACTCTGTAAACATTTTCTCAAGAACAATTCAATCATTTTCAAGGCCAGTTGAAATATTTTCATCAAACCTGTAAATGCAACCTGGAAACTACCCATTTTCAAAAGTCTTGATCATCGTCTTGTTCCAGTTTTAAAGCAATCCAGTACCTAGGAACATAAGTTTCAGAAGTCAGGAATCAAGCTACAACTGTTTTCAAATCTGTAAAAAAAAGGGGGCTTTAGTTTTTCCATTCCAGTTTCAAGCTCTGTTTTTTAAAATGTGAGTAAACATCTAATTTTTAACTTAAGTAGGTTAATATGGTTGCTTAAGTAATTGCCGTGTTAACGATGTTCGGTATTACTGCATATACATATATGAATGTGTTAATGTGTGTGCATGTCAATTTCTTTCTTTTTTTTTTGAAACTACAGGGTGTAAATTAAATTCAAAATCAGTTAGTTACTTCTTTGGTTGGTTTTATGTTGAGATGTTTAAACAAATTTGTTTAAAACAACAATATTTAAGTTGTAAAATATAAAAAAAACAAAAATTGATAATGATGCCTGTATGCAGTTGTACATAAATCTGTAGGTAGGGATGCATTTGAATCTGCGTGCCTGAAATTTGTGCCCTCTGTTCATACCTGATTACAGAGTTTTAAAATTAAACAAAAATTCAAACTCCCCATATAAACACTTTGCAGCCTTGAGTTTTCAAACAAATTTGTCGAGTTTAATCTCCATCTTGATTATGAAAACATGTTTAAGTAATATAAGTTTAGAATTTTCCTGTAAACAAGAATAATGCAGTGGAAACTTATATAATGTAATAAATAAAATGTTAAGTTATGTTGATCCATATATATTAGAATCATCATTTAAAATTATGATTTTTAAAACAATAATCTAAATTTTTTAATGTTGGAATGAATGAGAATTTTGGGGTTTATTGGAAATTGGATTTTGGGTGATTTCTGGAAGATGAGTATTTGGGGTGGTCGGAATTGCTACTGAAGGTGGAGGAGATAATAGAGGTTCGGGCAAAAATGGTGGTTGAGGCTTTAGGGGACTGTGGCGTAGACGATGATCGGAATTTGTTTTCAACCCTAGTTTTTTGATAGTTTGGGTTTTGGGTTTGTGCGTGGGCTCTTTTAAATTGAGTTCTACGAAATTCTGGCAGATGGTAGCATGTAGGCTCGGTATAAGATGGTCAGCACCCCTCGATCTCTGGTGGCCGGAGCTTGGTGGTCGAAGGAAGTTTGTAGGAAGCTTTGTTTGGTTTTAGGCTTACTGGGTAGTCAATTTTGATCGAGGTCTCGTTTGTGGGGTTTTGTGGTCGGGTTGAGATTCTGTGGTGATGAGTGAAGTGCCGGAGGTGATGACGATGGTCGGAGGTGACCAACGGCGGCGTGCATGTGCACGGAGTCATTTTGGGGTGTCAGTATTTTTGGCTCATGGGGTTGCTCGAAGTCGTGTTCGAGTTTTGGGGTGGGAAGCTCGAGTTCATACTCGAGTATGTTGGAGGTGTTTTGCCTGTAGATTGCAAACTTAAATTTTAATCTAAGTTTAAAAAAATGGAAAGAAGGTGAACTCGGGTTTTCACTTGAGTGAGCTACGGGTTTGACCCGAAGCAGCATAAGTGAAACAGTAATTAAGAATTTAAAAGGTTTTAAAAACTTGCGTTTTGATATTTAAAAAATTAAATTAGTTTAAAACTCTTATATAAATTACTTGATGTCTTAAAAAATATTTTCTTAAATATATTTTAAGAAATTTTGAAGTTTGTTAAATTCAAACTTTGTTAAGAAATTTTAAAGTGATTTTAAAATTGAATTTTGAAAGTAATTTTAGAAGTTTATATAAAAGACAAGTTTTTAAATTCAAAGTTGAAAATAGTTTTTAAACTATTGATTAATAAATGTTTAAGCTATTTATATGTTTTGATAACTTTAAATTTTAAAGATAAATGATTATTTATATTAAAGCTTAATTAATGATTTAATTAAGATAATTTTAAAGATAAATGTGTAATAATGTTAGTGGTAATAAGAATATTAACAAGATAAATGTTTTATCTTAATTAAGGTTTTAATATCTTAATTTTTATTAGGTTAATTTGAAGAAATTGAGTTTTAAATTAATTAGTTTAATTATAAAGAATTGATCAAGAAATTAATTAAGGGAAAATATTTTACTTGATTAATAAATGGTTAAGGAATTAAAGGTTAATTAATTTAAGATTAATTAAATTGTAATTAAAAGATCATTAACTAGATTATTAATTAATAATCAGAACTTCATAAATCAAGTAATTAAGTGTAATTAAGATATAATTAATTAAGTGATTAAGATTTTTAATTAAGAAATTAATGAGTAGTTAATTAAGTAAATCAGTTCACAATTATAATTCCCTAGATAAACCTCTTCCTTATGCTACTGTAGTGTATCATCTGAAGAAAGTATGGAAGCTGAAAGGTGAAGTAAATGTTAAGTCTGATGGTTTTCTTTTTCTCTTCAGTTTTTCGTCTACTGATGACAAACATCGGATCTTTGAGGCAGATCCAATTATAATGAGGAACAAACTTTTTATCTTAAAGCCGTGGGATGTTACAGTTGGTAATAGTTGTGGAACAATACGATCTGTCCCTGTTTGGATCAAATTATATAATATTCCTCTCTATGCCTGGTCTCATTATGGTATAAATTGGTTGGCATCAAGGGTAGGAAAGTTTCTGTGCATGGATCAGTCATCTAAGAGGTTAGAAAGGATAAATTATGCAAAATGTCTTGTAGAAGTAAAACCAGACAAATTACTAGTTAATAATTTTCCAGTAAAACTGATGGATGGTAGTGATCAACTAGTAACAGTTGAATACTTATGGAAACCGGAAGTGTGTGTTTTTTGTAGGGAGTTTGGACATTCTGATATTAACTGCTTATTTGCATCAAAAGTTTCTGAGGTCTCTAAACATGATGAAATAGTTGCTCCAAGTGTTAATGTGTCGGGTAAAGACAAGCAAGAGGTGTTGAGCAAGACTAGAAATCAGAAACAGGTATGGAAAAAAGTAACTTATAATAAAAACAAGAACAAGGAAATCAGTCTTATTGAAGTTGGTGAAAACCAAAGCGAGTTAGTTGGCACTGAGTCCTTTCAGTGTACTACTGTTAATGAAGGGGGTTGTACCAAGGAAAGAGCAGAAGAAGATAAACAAAATCTAGTGTACCATCTTGGTTCAGATAAAAGTATGGTGAATAGTTTTCAAGTGCTTGCAGATGATCTAAATGGTGTATCTAAGGAAGCAGATCTGGAAGACAAGGAAAAAGCAATAGGTGTTGTCGTAGGAATTGAGGAGGGAGAGATGCTTGAAGTTGGCATGGTAAATCCCACTGAATGCCTCCAAGTTGTTGATAGTGGGAAAATACAAGACAAAAACTCTGTGCATGGTGTTTCCCCTGTGCATGTGCATATCATCTCTGGAACCATCAATCAACAATCTACGCTATTTCAACCTAATAATGATCAAATGCAAATGGTGGCAACAAATGACACAAATATGCAAGGTTCACTTTCTTTAGAATCAAACAACATCGGCTCTTATGCAAATAACATTTTTGATCTTGCCTGCTCCATGAAAAATGTTCCTACAGCTTCATCCACAGTACTCTCTCTTCAATCTTCATCAACTTCAGTTCCCCATAATTCTCAAATCATGTCTTCTACTCCTCCTTCAGCTTCAGCTCAGTTTCCTTATGTAAATAATTCTATTATTCCAGGATGGTATGACAAAGGAAAACAATTGTGTGATGATTCAGTACATGGTAATAATGATAGTAATAAAAGAACGACATCAAAGAAATTGACTAAAACCAAATCTGGTCCTGCAGATTCTCAATCTCCCGCAACTAGGAGCAGAAAAAACACTATCCACCAATCCCTCTAGTTTTATGATGATAAAAAATATAGGAGTATGGAACATTAAGGGTGCTCATTGTCATTTGAAACTTGATCAAGTTAAAAATCTCATTCTCTCTCATAATCTTAAATTAATAGCTATTCTCGAAACTAAACTCAACCTCTCTTTATCTATTAGGGCTGCTAATTACATTAACCCTAATTGGAAACATCTCCATAATCTTTCGGATGCTGAATATGGTAGGATTTTAATCCTTTTTGATCCTACCGCATTTTCCATAACATCTATTCTATCCTCTAGGCAATACATTCACACAAAAATCATCTGTCAGCAAACTAAAACTTCATTCTACATTACTTTTATTTATGCGGATAATTCTACAGCTTCAAGACAAAATCTCTTTGACTTCTTGCCATTTCTTAGGCAAGAATCACATCCATGGCTGGTCATGGGTGACTTTAATAGCTGCCTTCAGCTTGATGATAAGTTTGATGGCCAGCCCTTATACCCAAAGCATATCCTTCCTTTAAACATTGCTATCTCTGATTCTGACCTCCTCAAAATTCAAACTTCTGGTGCTAGATTTTCCTGGAATAATAGAAGTAGGAGTGGAGTCAGAACTTTCTCCACTATTGATCATGCTTTCTGCAATTTAAAATCTCACTCTTTTTGGCCTAACCTCTCTGTCAATCTTCTTCACCCAATCTTCTCTGATCACTCCCCATTGATTCTTTCAAATGGTCCCTCTATGAAAAAGGAAAAAAGAAGTTTCAATTTTTTTAATGATTGGACTATCTCCTCTGAATTCAAACCAATTGTTGGTAAAGCATGGTCCTCTCATTGTTATGGTAACCCTATGTTTATTCTTTGCAGGAAGCTCAAACTTGTTAAAAATCATTTGAGAACTTGGGCAGCAGAAAAGTATGGTGATGGTACTAAGCAGTCAACTATATTGAAGATTAGGTATAAACAAGCTCAAGAATTTATGATGAATAACCCACAAGACCCTGTTGCTGCTGAGGAGGAAGGAAAGCTCTGCACACTACTTAACAAAGCCCTTGATATTGAAAGCGGGATGAAACAACAGCAGTTACACTGTAAGTGGTTTAAATTTGGTGATCGTAACACTGAGTTTTTTCATTCCTCTATCAAAATTAAGCAAGCTAAAGAAAATATACACACGATACGTACTCTCGATGGTACTCATGTCTCCTCTCCTGAGCAAATTGATGCTGCCTTTCTTAGTTATTTTGTAGACTTACTTGGTAACTCCTCTAACTTTAGTCCGGACCTTGATACGTTGATCGATATTTCCCTTCCTACAATATCCGATTTGCAGTCTTCATTGCTTGTTGATTTGGTTACTGATGAGGAAATAAAGCATACTCTTTATGCCATGAATAGAAAATCGAGTGGTGGTCCTGATGGCTTTAATATTCATTTCTTTATTACTTGCTAGGAAATTGTTCGATATGATTTCTGCAAAGCAGGTCACAATTTTTTTAATAAATGCTCACTTCTATCTGAAGTCAACTCTACTAACATTGTCTTAGTCCCAAAATGTCCTGATGCTAGCTCTGTATCTTCTTACAGACCTATTTCATGCTGTAATGTGGTGTACAAATGTATATCCAAACTTATTGCCACTAGATTAATGCATGTCCTCCCACTAATTATATCCCAGAACCAAGTTGCCTTCCTTCCTAACAGAATTATTTTTGACAACATTCTTCTTGCCCAAGAGCTTCTTTGTGGGTATGCGAGATCTAATGCTACTCCATCTGCAATGTTAAAGCTTGACATCTCGAAAGCTTATGACTCGATTCACTGGTCCTCTATAGTTCGTATTATGGCCTTAATGAATTTTCCTAAGCCTTTTGTTGGTTGGGTTTATGAATGTATTTCAACTCCTAGCTTCTCAATTGTTCTAAATGGTCGTCCTGTTGGTTATTTCAAGAGCAGGAAAGGAATTAGGCAGGGTGATCCGATCTCATCATATTTATTTCTTTTAGTGATGGAAGTCCTCACCAGATATATGAAAACCAAGTACACTTCTGGTTAGATCAGGTACCATCCTAAGTGTAAGCTTACAAATGTTACAACACTTATGTTTGCTGATGATATTATGATATTTACTAAGCCACATCTTACTTCGATTTAGTGTGTTATTAGTACTTTGTTTGATTTCTACAATATGATTGGTTTGCTGCTCAATTGTTCAAAATCTAGAATATCTTTTGCTGGAATCACCTCCCAACTATCCTTGTCTCTACTCCAAATTACTGGGCTTCAATGTATGGTCTCAAATATCACATATCTTGGCCTCCCTCTCTTAACCTCTAGATTAAAGCTTACTGATTGCCTTCCTCTCTATTCCAAAATTGTTTCCTTACTTGATAGGTGGTCAAACAAATACATATCTCAGACAGGAAGGCTAGTTCTTATCAAATCGGTTGCCTTTTCGATGGTGGTTTATTGGTCAAAAGCTTTTACCTTGCCTGCTAAACTTTTGTATCTGATTAGAGGTGTAATGCTAAGATTTTTTTGGACTGGTTCCATTAATAATAGGAAGCCACTGCCTTGCTCTTTCAGTCTCTTTGAAAAAGAAAGAAATTATGGAGGGTTGGGAGTTATTAACATCATGAAATGGAATGATGCTGGTTTCAGTACACATCTAAATTCAATAATTGCCAGGAAAAACACTGGGTGGGTAAAATGGGTTTGGTCCCAAAGAATCGGTAGGTCTACCTTCTGGAATTTGTCGATTCCACAAACTTGTAGTTGGACTTGGAGAAAGTTGCTTGGCTTGCGTGACACCTTACTTCCCCTGATCGTACATAAGGTGGCTATCTCATCTGAAGTTAATTTTTGGTTTGATCCGTGGGTCGACAATGGTGTGATTTTGCATAAACATTTCAGCTATCATCAAGGAAATCAGACTGGAATTCCCAAAACTGCTAAGGCGGTTGAATATATTAGCCAAGGTAAATTACTGCTACCTTACTCCTCTAATCAATACATCAGGTCTATTTGGAATGAAATACAGAGAAAAACCTACCCTCCTGTTGAGGTAGATATTGTTCATTGGAGTGCCAAACCTCACTCTGTCTCTCATGTGTACAATCTACTTAATTATTCCAGCAGTATTCAGGCTTTTAAATGGAATAAAATCATATGGTCTACTGATTCTGCGCCCAAGGATAATTTAATGCTTTGGAAGGTTGTTCAAAATGCATTGTTAACTACAAGTAAGATGATGGAAATGGGTCTTGATTTTGGTTTTTCTTGTGTTTTCTGTTCTAACTTTCCTGAGAGCATGCACCACTTGTTTTTTGAATGTAGCTATAATCTGATTCTTTTAAGAAAAATGATGCAGCTTGCTGGAAGTAAATTACTGTCCAATCTTAAGCCTATTGATTTGGACATGATATACAAAGCTACTAGGTGGAGAACTTTGAAAGCAAAATGTCTTACTTTTTGCCTGAAGAAATATATGAATATTGTATGGGTTGAACGAAATATGATCTGTTTTGAAAAAAAGAGGAGGGATGGGGAGGCTTTATGGAAAGCATGAAGTATATATTGCTATGATGACTCTGCCTATTTTTCCTGCTGCTTTGTGTGATGCTTGGAGGTAGCTGGTGGTCTGTTTCTTGTTATGTCTGTCTCTTCTTTTTTTCTCTAGCTTTGTTTACTGCGTGTGCATGTATTCTCTAGTTCATCCTTGTGTGATTTTTTTCTTGCTTGTTTTTCTATGAACAAGCTATGTATTTTATTGTTTTGCTGCAATAAAATCAGGTAGGGGCCCTGTTTACACCGCTAGTCTTTGCTAAAAAAAAATTAAGATGTGCTTAACTTGTAATTAAGTTTTATTAATTATTAGATAAGGTTTTATTAATTAATAATTTAAGAATAATTAATCCATGATTAAGGATTAATTAAGAAGTTTTTAAATGGTAATTAATTGATTAACCAATTGTGATTAAGGATTAATCAAATGGTAATTGAGGATTGATTAACTGTTAATTAAGGATAGGTTAATCGTTAATTAAGGGTTAATCAAATGGTTAATCAACTGGTGATTAAGGAATAATTAATCTGTAATTAAGTTCTTAATTAATAATTGATAATTAGGTTTATTAATTAATAATTAAGAGATAATTAATTAGTTAATTAATGGTTACTTAATTAATTATAAAAGTAATTATGGATTAATTAATTTGTATTAAGATATATTGATTAATAATTAAGGTTATTAATCGATAGTTGATGGATAATTAATCAGTTAGTTGAAGGATAATTAATTGATTATGGAAGTTATTAAGGATTAATTACTTTATATTAAAGGAGATTAATTAATAAGTAAGGTTTATTAATTGACGATTAAAGGATAATTAATTTGGGATTAGGGATTGATTAATTGATTAATTGAGTTAATCAAGGATGTGATTAATTAATTAATTAAGGTTAGTAATTAATTAATGATTGTATAAGCATGATTAAGTGATTAATTCTTAAGGGATTAATTTAAGTAATTAAATTAATTATGATATGAATTGATAATGCTTGCTTAATTATTTGTTGAATGTCTGATTTGGATGATATCTATTGGATTGATATCTATTGATGATATGTTGTGACATTATGTGATATGATATTGGGTATATCAATGTTAAAAGTGTGGTATTTATCTACGTTAATGTTGTATGAATTCAAAGCATTGAAGTAAACTGAATTGAATTAAATTGTTTAAACCTTTAAACAACTTGGCCTTTGAGACACGTTTGGTTCGATGAGACCAGGATCGGGTATCAAATTTGATTATCCGAAAACCACATCGATCCAAGTTAAACGTTAGGTCGTAAATTCAAGTGAAGATCGAGTTGAAGACTCGAAGTGTAAGAACTATCTGTCGTTAAAAACTCTGAGGGTGATTCCAATAAGAGTATAACGTAGATACTACTTTCAGGTTCGAGATGGAGTTTTCAGAGTGCAAGGGTTATTGTCGTTAACTCTAAGGGTGATTCCAAAATGAGTGTAACGAGATAATGCCTTCAGTTTCGTTCGAACCCGGAACGAACTTGTATGGATTGAATGCTTTCAGAACATCATCAGGTGGACGATGAGCATTCCAAGATAGATGTGTTCTATAAAGGTAATCGCAGCCTCATGCCTCATCAACTCGGAATGGCTAAAACAAAAAAGGTGCAGCAAGGTTAGGTGGGTCATGACCAAGTAGGACGAGATTTACCCCTGTCCAGATGTCCCTTTTTATTCGGCTGTGTGGGCGATTGCTAGCTAGAATCGTCGGGGTTGTCTTGTTTGGGACTGTTCAGTAAGGAATGGTTCCGGCTTTGTGTTGTACGGAATTGGGAGTGATCCTTGGTACGGTGATCTAGGCCACGTACTGTGACGGGCGGTACCCCAGTAGCCTGTCATTGATGGAAACCCATTCTTCCTACGTGCCACTACGGTTTTGATTGTATTACCCACTTTTGTGGCTAGTAGCTGGAATTTAATAGATGTAACAATTTCGGCTATTTCTTATTTACTTGAAAACCCTAGACACTATTATAATATCACTGGATTTCCTATCAAATGTTTTGGTTAGCGTACGGTAAAAACTTCCCCATGTTTATGTGTGGGGAGTCTTATGTGATAACTTTTGTTTTCAAAGGTTTTTAAAAGTTAAGCAACTTTAACTCGTTTACTCACACCAGACCCATGTCTGACCCGGAGTTTATTCTATTTTTCTTAAACTCTTGGGTACTCAAATTTTTACGAGTAGCCAAGGGATTCAGGTCTGCTTTGACGAATACTGAAGGAGTTATAGAGCATGTGGCTTCAGCGTTTGTAGTTATATTGTGTTTCCGCTGTGATGTATCTCTGTGATGTATGTGTTGTATTTGAGTTGTAGAATAGACAGACTTTTATAACTGTCTATCTTGTGTTGTTGTATCTACGTAACTCTGATATGTAATAGACTATGTAATAGCTATGTTACATATTATATTTTGTTTTGTTCCGCTGCGAGATTCTGATATTGTTGAGTTCTTTTCTTCTATCTATTCTATTTCTACCTCTTTCTTTCATAAAGATGATGCGTCTTTCTGTAGAGAGAAAGGCGGGTCGTCGCACTTGGTATTAGAGCATAGGTTGAGATAATACCTAGGCTCTGGAGTGGTGTCTATCTTGAGAGCGCGTATTTGTAATTTTTATATAAATATATACTTATATAAATTTGTTGGGTATCTGTTCGGACTTCTAACATGAGTTCTAGAGGAGTTTTATCTCTCTCTTTTTGTTCAGTTGACCGTCCTACCTTTGTATCTAATCCTATAGGCGGATAACCAAGATAGATAAAATCTATGGAAGCTTAAGATTTTCTTCTTCCCCATAGTTCTTCTGGAGACCCTTTTTATTCGATCTAAAGGGATCTTGATCTTGTTTTGGATTTGGGTTGGTTGGATGGTATTGGGCTGTTGATGTGTGAAGTGAGGATTGTATCTTTTGGAGATTGAGTTGGGAAGACTCGCAAAAGTGACTTGCGATGATGCCAGAGTTCCTTTGAGTCAACTTCTGCATAGAGTGAGGCATCTCCAGGAGGTGTGGAGTCCATCAAGGTGGTCAGTGATTTTTCGAATTTTCCGAGGGAGCGAAGGTTTTCCTCATCGGGAGATAGAGATTTGGATCGTCTTTAGTTTCGGAAGCAATGCCTATTGATCATCCTAGTTTTTCCCAGTTGAAGTTTAGCTGTTGTCTTTGTAGCCTAGACGGATAAGTCTTTTGAGATTCTGTGAGGATTTGATGAATCGAGTTTTTGGGATGTGTGGTATAAGTTATTCTTGTGTTCATTAATATTTTTCTTGTCTTCCAAGTCTGAAGAGGAGAGCTAGCGACATTTGAAGTTAGGATTAGAGGCTTTGTTGAAGCATTTTGTTTTGGTGATGGTATTTCTATAGATCCAGCCTGGATAGCTACTATTCAAGAGTAGAAGCAACCGAAGTTTTCTGGTTCAGCAGGTGGACCCGAGTGTGAAGAGATTTTCTTGGATTTGAGGGCAAGGCTGACTAGTGTGTCTGTTCTAGCTATCTCTGATGGCAAGAATAAGTTTGAGATCTGCTCGTACTTTTGTGTGTGTCTGAGATAGATGAAGTGAGTCAATGATGGTTAGTGTTCCAGTTTTGAGATGGATGGTCAACGGAACATTGAAGATCATCGAAAAGGATTTGTGTTCCGAATTCCTGGATTTTGAAGCAAGAAGTTTTGGCAGGGAGTCATCGCTCCAGGTTGTGTCTAACCTAGGGTGTTCAGAGATATATAGATATGAAGAGAGTCTTCTGGCGGCCAAGCATGAAGTAGGATGTAGCTGCTTTCATCTTTGGATGTGCGATCTGTCAGCAGGTGTTGGTGATCAACAGAAGACCTCCAGTTTGTTATAGTCTTTGGAGGTTCCGAAGTGGAAGTTCCAGTGGGAAGTGATTTCTTTCGATTTCTTCGACGGTTTGCCAAGGACCAAAGAGGGAAATAAAGGAATATGGGTGATTGTGGATTGGGTGACCAAGAACGCCTATCTTATTCTGGTTAAGGCAATCCGTTCTGTAGCATCTTTGGCAGAGTTTTTCTTGAGCGTTTGTCTTGCTGCTTGGTGTTCCAGTCAGCGTTGTTAGCAATTGTGATCTTATCATCTCCTGCTAGTTTTGGAAGGCATTGTGATCAGCTTTGGGTTCGAGATTAAATTTGGGTACAGCCTATCATTCCCAGACCAACGGAAAGGCTGAACCAAATCTTAAAGATTTGAGAGAGAGCTTATGTTTTGGATTTTTATGGATGTTAGGAGGATTATATACATTTATTGGAATTCTTATATAGTTACCAGGTGAGTATTTGGATGGCATCTTGTGAAGCTATGCTTATAAGTCCTTGTAGATTTCCTTTCTGTTGAGTAGAATCGGGAGATCGTCTGGTTCTTGGTCCGGTTTTGGTCTGTGAGGTTTCTGCGATGGTGGAGCTTATCAGGAGAAGATTAGTGTTGTAGTCTTCAGGATTGAATTGCCAGTTTGGATAGTTGGAATTCACATTGTTTTTCACGTATCTCATCTAAGGAAATACGTGAATGATCTATCTTTTGTTGTGAAGTTAGGATTTCAGAGTTTGTCTTGAGAAACTCTGAATAAGTTTTAGGAAGACTTATCTGGATCTATGTCCGGATAGCTAGGATTGTTTGATTGGATGAATTGGTTGTTTAAATAAACTGTTTGTTTGGATGGATTGTTATTGGTTGATAATGTTTGGTTGATAGGAATGCTTGAATGGTTTAAATGAAATAAAAGATTTTGGATTATCTTTATTTTAAATTTCGAGGACAAATTCTTTTAAGGGGGAGGAATGTAATATCCTGGAATTTCGTAGAATTTAAAATGTGATAATCTCTTAATTAAATCATTTAAGCTGATAAAATTGTTATCTTCAAGTATAAATAACCAAAATAAAATTTATGTGATGTTTTTAAATTTAGAGATAAATGATTTTAAATAGAATAATTATTTAATTTGTGTTATTTTATAAATTTGATTTTGATAAGAATTAACATTTCAATTTAATAAGTGTTGTTTAAATATGTATTTATTTAAAAAATTAAATTTAAAATTAGAATTTAATATTTCTTAATTTAATAGTGTGTTTGTTTAATCTAATATAGATATATCTGATTTGGTTTTTAAATTGAAGATTAAATTGAATTTGAATTTAAAATTTGAAATTTGAATAGGAATTTGAAATTTAAAAAGAATTTATATCTTGAAAATAATTTTGGATATAAAAGGATTTATTAATAAAGTTTTTATTTTAAAAATAAGATTTGTTTTATATTAATTTAAAACAAAAGAATTTTATTTATACAAATTTGGAAAATATTTGTTTAATAGTAAATAATGGAAAAAGCATTTAAATTAGCATTTAAAATGGATCAAATGATTTTATATGATTTTATTAAGAACATAATTGATTTTTGTTCGATTATTTTTTAAAATTTTTATTTTTATAAAATAAGAAAAAGCATTTATAAATTAGTAAAGTATTTACATATTAAGGAATTTAATAATAAAGACTTTTAAAATCATTTAAAAATAATTTAAAAATAAGAAAGGACATGTGTTAAATTTTAGAGCTTATTGATTAACATGTGTAAATAGTTAGGATTAGTAGTGACAAATGTAAACAAGATTTAACAAGTGTCTTATTTTTCCTAATTTTCTTTTTCTTTAATTTTAATAAATATAAATTTTATAAACTTCCATTCTTTCTTTCTTCATATTTCTTTTCCTTCAAACCAAGCAAGAATCCATGGCCACAAAACTGAAATATTCTCATATGCAATCAACTTTCAAAGCCTATAACCAATTTTTCAAAGGCCTAAAATTTCTTCTCAAGCCTGAAACCAGAATTTGTATCTCCTCTAAAATATTTTAAAAATCTGAAATTTCATTCCTCAACAAAAATCATTTTTCAAAGAAAGATCAAAACATCATATTTGAAACCCTGTAATATTTTTATCAAATCTGTAAAAGTACTTTTCCTCAACTCTATAATTCTCTTTTATCAAGCATAAATCAAAGCCTGTAGCATGTTTCAAAACTGCAAACCTGAAATGTTTTCCTTCAATCTGAAGTTCATTCCTCAAACAAAATAATCAACTCTGTAATCCTCTATTATCAAAGAATTTTCAAAGGCCTCAAAATCTTCTTTTATCAAAAGTCTGAAACCCTGCAACCTCAAGCCTAAAAACATTTTTACTACCCTATAAACATTTTCTCAAGAACACTTCAAGCATTTTCAAGGCAAGCTGTAATATTTTCATCAAACCTGTAGATGAAACCTGGAAACAACCCATTTTCAAAAGTCTTGATCATCATCTTGTTCCATTTTTAAAGCAATCCAGTACCAAGCAACATAAGTTTCAGAAGTCGGGAATCAAGCTACAACAGTTTTCAAATCTGCGAAAAAAGGGGGGGCTTTACTTTTTCCATTCCAGTTCCAAGCTCTGTTTTTAAAAATGTGAGTAAACATCTAATTTTTAACTTAAGTAGGTTAATATGGTTGCTTAAGTAATTGCTGTGTTAATGAAGTTTTTTTTGTGGTATTACCGCATATACATCTATGAATGTGTTAATGTGTGTGTGCATGTCAATTCTTTCTTCTTTTTTTTTTTGAAACTACAGGGTGTAAATTAAATTCAAAATCAGTTAGTTACTTCTTTGGTTGGTTTTATGTTGAGATGTTTAAACAAAATTTGTTTAAAACAACAATATTTAAGTTGTAAAAATATAAAAAAAAAAACAAAAATTGATAATGATGCATGTATACAGTTGTATATAAATCTGTAGGTAGGGATGCTTGATTACAGAGTTTATAATTAAACAAAAATTCAAACTTCCCATATAAACACTTTGCAGCCTTGAGTTTTCAAACAAATTTGTCGAGCTTAATCTCCATCTTGATTATGAAAACATGTTTAAGTAATCTAAGTTTAGAGTTTTCCTGTAAACAAGAATAATGCAGTGGAAACTTATATAATGTAATAAATAAAATGTTAAGTTATATTGATTCATATATATATATATATATATATATATATATATATTGAATCATCGTTTAAAATTATGATTTTTAAAACAATAATCTAAATTTTAATGTTGGAATGAATGAGAATTTTGGGGTTTGCAGGAAATTGGATTTTGGGTGATTCTAGAAGATGGAGTATTTGGAGTGGTCGGAATTGCTACTGAAGGTGGAGGAGATAATAGAGGTTCAGGCAAAAATGGTGGTTGAGGCTATAGGGGACTGTGGTGTCGGCGATGATCAGAATTTGTTTTCAACCCTAGTTTTTGGATATTTTGGGTTTTGGGTTTCTACGTGGGCTCTGTTGGATCGAGTGCTATGAAATTATGGCAGATGGTAGCATGTAGGTTCGGCAGAAGATGGTCAGCACCCCTCGATCTCTAGTGGCCAGAGCTTGGTGGTCGAAGGGAGTTTGTGGGAAGATTTGTTTGGTTTCAGGTGAACTGGGTAGTCAATTTTGATCGAGGTCTCGTTTGTGGGGTTTTGTGGTTGGGTTGAGATTCTGTGGTGATGAGTGAAGTGCCGGAGGCGATGACGATGGTCCGAGGCGACCAACGCCGGCGTGCATGTGCATGAAGTCGTTTTGGGGTGTCAGTATTTTTGACTCGTGGGGTTGCTCGAAGTTGTGTTCGAGTTTTGGGGTGGGAAGCTTGAGTTCATACTCGAGTATGTTAGAGGTGTTTTGCATGTAGATTGCAAACTTAAATTTTAATCTAAGTTTAAAAAAATGGGAAGAAGGGGAACTCGGGTTTTGACTCGAGTGAGCTACGGGTTAGGCCCGAAGCAGCATAAGTGAAACAGTAATTAAGAATTTAAAAGGTTTTAAAAACTTGTGTTTTGATATTTAAAATTTTAAATTAGTTTAAAACTCTTATATAAATTACTTGATGTCTTAATAAATGTTTTCTTTAACATATTTTAAGAAATTTTGAAGTTTGTTAAATTTAAACTTTGTTAAGAAAATTTGAAGTGGTTTTAAAATAGAGTCTTGAAAGTAATTTTAGAAGTTTATATAAAAGACAAGCTTTTAAATTCAAAGTCGAAAATAGTTTTTAAACTATTAATTGATAAATGTTTAAGCTATTTAAAATTATGTTTTGATAACTTTAAATTTTAAAGATAATTGATTATTTATATTAAAGCTTCATTAATGATTTTATTAAGATAATTTTAAAGATAAATGGGTAATTATGTTAATGGTAATAAGAATATTAACAAGATAAATGTTTTATCTTAATTAAGGTTTTAATATCTTAATTTTTATTAAGTTAATTCAAAGAAATTAAGTTTTAAATTAATTAGTTTAATTATAAAGAATTGATCAAGAAATTAATTAAGGGAAAATATTTTACTTGATTAATAAATGGTTAAGGAATTAAAGGTTAATTAATTTAAGATTGATTAAATTGTATTTAAGATATAATTTATCTAGTGATTAAGATTTATTAATTAAGAAATTAATAAGTAGTTAATTAAGTAAATAAAGGTTACTTAATTAATAATTAAGATGTGCTTAACTTGTAATTAAGTTTTATTAATTAATAGATAAGGTTTTGTTAATTAATAATTTAAGAATAATTAATCCATGATTAAGGATTAATTAAGAAATTTTTAAATGGTAATTAATTGATTAATCAATTGTGATTAAGGATTAATCAAATGGTAATTAAGGATTGATTAACGGTTAATTAAGGATAGGTTAACTGTTAATTAAGTGTTAATCAAATGGTTAATTAACTGGTGATTAAGGAATAATTAATCTGTAATTAAGTTCTTAATTAATAATTTATAATTAGGTTTATTAATTAATAATTAAGAGATAATTAATTAGTTAACTAATGGTTAATTAATTAATTATAAAAATATTATGGATTAATTAATTTGTACTAAGAGATATTGATTAATAATTAAGATTATTAATCGATAGTGGATGGATAATTAATCAATTAATTGAAGGATAATTAATTGATTATGGAAGTTATTAAGGATTAATTACTTTATATTAAAGGAGATTAATTAATAAGTAAGGTTTACTAATTGATGATTAAAGGATAATTAATCTGGGATTAGGAATTGATTAATTGATTAATTGAGTTAATTAAGGATGTGATTAATTAATTAAGGTTAGTAATTAATTAATGATTGTATAAGCAGGATTAAGTGATTAATTTTTAAGGGATTAATTTAAGTAATTAAATTAATTATGATATGAATTGATAATGCTTGCTTAATTGTTTGTTGAATGTCTGAATTGGATGATATCGATTGGATTGATATCTATTGATGATATGTTGTGACATTCTGTGATATGATATTGGGTATATCAATGTTAAACGTGTGATATTTATCTATGTTAATGCTGTATGAATTCAAAGCATTGAAGTAAATTGAATTGAATTAAATTGTTTAAACCTTTAAACAACTTGGCCTTTAAGACACGTTTGGTTCGATGAGACCGGGATCAGGTATCAAATTTGATTATCCGAAAACCATATCCATCCAAGTTAAACGTTAGGTCGTGAATTCAAGTGAAGACCGAGTTGAAGACTCGAAGTGTAAGAACTATCTGTCGTTAAAAACTTTAAGGGTGATTCCAATACGAGTATTACGTAGATAGTACTTTCAGGTTCGAGATGGAGTTTTCAGAGTGCAAGGGTTATTGTCATTAACTCTGAGGGTGATTCCAAAATGAGTGTAACGAGATAATGCCTTCGGTTTCGTTCGAACCCGGAACGAATTTGTATGGACTGAATGCTTTTAGAACATCTTTAGGTGGACGATGAGCATTCTAAGATAGATGTGTTTTATAAAGGTAATCGCAGCCTCAAGCCTCATCAACCGGGAATGGCTAAAACAGGGGAAGGCTAAGTGGGTCATACCCAAGTAGGACGAGATCTACCCCTGTCTAGATGTCCCTTTTTATTCGGCTGTGCGGGCGATTGCAAGCTAGAATCGCCGGGGTTGTCTTGTTCGGGACTGTTCACTAAGGAATGGTTCCGGCTTTATGTTGCAGGGGATTGGGAGTGATCCTCGGTACAGTGATCTAGGCCACGTACTGTGACGGGCGGTACCCCAGTAGCCCTGCCATTGATGGAAACCCATTCTTCCTACGTGCCCCTATGGTTTTGATTGTATTACCCACTTTTGTGGCTAGTAGCTGGAATTTAATAGATGTAACAATTTTGGCTATTTCTTATTTACTTGAAAACCCTAGACACTATTATAATATCACTGGATTTCCTATCAAATGTTTTGGTTAGCGTATGGTAAAAATTTATCCATGTTTATGTGTGGGGAGTCTTACGTGATACCTTTTATTTTCAAAGGTTTTTAAAAGTTAAGCAACTTTAACCCGTTAACTCACACCAGACCCATGTCTGACTCGAAGTTTATTCTGTTTTTCTTAAACTCTTGGGTAATTAAATTTTTACGAGTAGCCAAGGGATTCAGGTCTGCTTTGACGAATACTGGAGGAGTTATGGAGCACGAGGCTTCAGCGTTTGTAGTTATATTGTGTTTCCGCTGTGATGTATCTCTGTGATGTATGTGTTGTATCTGAGTTGTAGAATAGACAGACTTTTATAACTTTCTATCTTGTGTTTTTGTATATGTGTAACTCTGATATGTAATAGACTATATAATAGCTATGTTATATATTATATTTTGTTTCTTTCCGCTGTGAGATTCTGATATTGTTGAGTTCTTTTCTTCTATCTATTCTATTTCTACCTCTTTCTTTCTTAAAGATGATGCGTCTTTCTGTAGAGAGAAAGGCGGGACGTCGCGCCGGTCTTCACCGCCGGTCTTTAAATGCTATCCATTTCGTCGTATCATTATTCGGAATGGGCTATATTACATAAAGTCCTCTCCCGGCTAAACCGAATAATGAGCGCTTAATTTTAAAATCATATGGATATGTGGGATCTTAGTTAAGTCACAACTTATTACCCAAAACCTTTCTTTCAAATGGTTTAAACAAATTACCATTTTAATCTTTTAAATAAAAGATTCACCTTACAAAGTTCACCAATCCTTCACAAAGATTCATTCACAGCTTTCAAAACTAATTCAATTCCAAAACTTTTATACAAAAGATACACCTTTAAGATCCTCTTCAATTTAAAAACAAAGTTCACTAATCTTTCACAAAGATTCATTTATAGCTTTCAAAACTATTTCCATTTCAAATCTTTTATATAAAAGATACACTTTTAAGATCCTCTTTAATTCTGAAAATAAGATTCATCGATCTTTAACAAAGATTCATTCATAGCTTTCAAAAAAATTCCATTTCAAATTTGTAACCCTTTAACAAAAAATGGAAGTTCTTTCGTTATATGAAAGCTATTATCATTTGAAAACAAATGTTTTTTATTTCAGAAAAATCCGATCAAATATACACAAGTTATAGCCTTTCAAAGTACTCATTGGAAAATCAACGAACTGCCATATACTCGGCAAGTTCTATTTGAATTGAATTTAAACTCCCAAAAAATTTTATTCAATATACTTCCAAAAATTTATTTAAAATCCATATATACGTTGAATAACTTGTATATCCCTTTCAAACCATATTATCCAAAATAATTTCAATACTTAACAAGATATATTATATTCAAACTAAATTTAAATTTCAAAACTTCCCTTCCAAAAGTTTTCCATATTAAATTTAATTCCATTTCCAAAATCATTTAGATTCAAAATTCAATCTTTTAAAACCATTTCATAATATTAAATTCAAATATCTGTAACTTAACCAATTTCCTCGTGCAATCCATATATGTGTGTGTATGGTATAGTCCAGGGGTTTTACACAATAGTGCAATATCATCCATCATCACAATCCAAACACATCAATATTTAATAAGCGGTATAACCCTATAACGCTTATCTTCATTCACAGATTTACAAATAAATAATATAAATTCATCATGGATAAATAAATTACATTCATCACCGCTCAAACCAAAACAATTCATATCACAAAGCATCATACATCAGGGATATCAAACAATTCAAAGCATTCAATACAATCCAAACATCCATAAGCAAGATTAATTAATCATCTGATATATTTAATCCAGATTAATTACTTATTAATAAATTACTAATCCTGGTTAATTAACATTAATTAATTACTAACCATTTTAATTAATTATTCTTTGATCATTTATTAATTAACCTTTAATTGTTAATTAATCATTCTTAATTAATAAATCAAACAACCTTTAATTATTGAATAATTTACCTTAAATCATTAAATAATTAATCCCCAATTATTTAATTATTATTTAACTAATTATCCTTAATTAATTACATCAATTAATTAACCCTTAATAAATAAATCACCCCTTGATTACTTCCATTAATTAATTAACCTTCAATTAATTAATTATTCTCAAATTAATTATCTTAATTAATTAATCACACTAATTATTAATTTTTCTTTAATCACTTGATTAATTAATCACATTAACAAACTAACCTTTAATTAATCATGGTAATTAATTAGTCATATTAATTAATTAATCTTTAAGTTATTAAATAATTACTCTTTTTATTTACTTTCTTTAAGTAATTAATTCCCCCAATTAATTTACATTAATTAAGGTTAATTTATTAATTATCTTTTAATATAATTACACAAAGTAATTATTCCTTAATTACATTAACGAGTTGTTATTAAGAAATTACTCAAAACCTTAACTAATAGAAATATAAACCATTTATCTTAATTACAGTATTTACGTTTAATTAAATAAAACTTTTGTAATTAATTTTTATTGACACTTAACTTAAACATCTAAGTTAAATTGAGGATTAAAACACTTCATCATTTAATCATTAACTTAATCACAATGTTAAGTTTATTTAAAAATAAACTTTTCAAAACAAAGGTTGTATATTAAAAACATTTTAAACTCAAAATAATTTATTTTTAAAACCTTTTAATACATTCCAATCTTAATTAGACATTCATTATATAAAAGAAATAAGTAAGAAATCGTTTAACTTTCAAAACTTGTTTAATTTAAAATTTTAAAACTACAACCATATTAAAACCGAGATAACTTCGAGTTAAATCCCAAAATCCCCAAGCCTTACTTCGAGCTTCATCCTTTCCTCTCTTGCTTCGAGACACTCATGCGAATAACTCGAGTCGTACCCGAGAACTATGCTTCTTCCCCAACCCATTAAAATAGCAGACACAACCAATATCATGTGCACGTGTACGATCGATCGACGATAATCTGATCGTTGCTGAGACCTCCGGCATGTCGTCGCTGACCACCTTACCTCAAACATCTACCCAGTTCGACGATTCCATCTGAAAATCGAAATCAAGCTAATCGATTCTACCTGGACCCAACCTTTCGACCTAAATTTGCCCCGTGTAGCCACCACTGATCACCAGAAGGTCTGAAACTCAAACCATTGCCTCGCCTCTCACCCACGTCTCGATTCCACCCGGTCTGGTCCAACTCGATGCACCGACGACACAGCAACACTCACATTTCTGACATCGACAAACAATTGGATTTAAACCCTAAACCTTCATCGTACCATCACCTCGATCACTAATAAATTCAACTGTTATTTTTCCAGTGATCCCTAGACCCCAGACCACCTCTAGCAACCATCTCGTCGTCTAACTCATCATCGATTGTCGGCAATAGATGAAAAGACCCAAATTGATCAACTCGAGAAACCCCATGATTTAAAAACCTAAAAATCTTGAAATTTGCATTAAAATTCATCGTTTTACAATTCGAATCTAGTTATGTAATCAAAATCCGATTATACGATCATCAAATTCTTGACATTTATATGATTTTCACTGTCTATTTTATATTTCCATATAACTTTAATTAAATTTTCCTCAAAAATATTTTTAAGCCCTAGTTCTTGATGATACAAACACATTTTGTTTAAACACTAAGGTCTAAAGAGGATTAGAGGTAGGGATTTGAATTTTTGAAAACAGGATGGAAAACCTGTTAACTTGGAACAGAGCCTTTTGCTTTGTACCCAGACATGCACTCATCCATATCTACATATATACATGCATATTTACATACATGCAAACACAATTACAACTTCACTTCAAACATTAATCACCACATCAAGTCAGAGATCGGATCTAAGGTATGTTTACTTACCTGAGATCAAACAAAGGACAGGTTTTTGAATAGTTTATGAAATAATCTGGAACCAGGATTTTATCTGAGCTTGAATTTCTTTTGATTGTTTCTTGAATCATTGTTGAGTTGAATCTATTTGGAATTAAACTGCCACTTGTTTGTTGATGTTGAACTGTACTTGCTTGATTGCTTCCAGATTGATTGCTGAGATGATTTTGTTTTTGATCAAGTTTGTAGTTTTGTTTCAGGTTTTAAGATCTGAGTTTGATTTAAATTGTTGCCTTTGCTTTGCATTGTATTGCTCAGGTTGAAGTTTTGATCTTGAAGAATTTGATTGAAGCTTTTATCTTATTTCCAGATTTAAGATTTTTTTTCTTTCTTTTTGAACTGTTTTTTTTTTCCAGATTTGATGAAGAGAAAATATAGCCTGGTTGATTATCTAATAACATTGTTTCAAATTAAAAGAATTATATGAAATGCCACTTGTTAATTTATGTTTCACTTGTAAATTAAATAAACACTTGTTCAAGTTCATGCTATGTTACGTACTCTTGTTAAATCCAAATAATTTTATGTTAAATCCTTTCCTTTATTTTATTTATAAATTATGTATTAAACCTTGTTTATAGACTACTTATAAATTTACATATATATAATTTACATATATACAAACTATATTTATTTCCAAGTATATAAAAGAGAATTATTTTAAATCTTTTATTTAAATCTCATTTAAATTTTCCAAAAGAATATATATATATATATTAAATCTTTTATAACTTCTTAAATAACTTAGAAAAAATGATTTGAAATCAAATTAAACATTACTAAAAAAAATCATATATATATATATATATATATATATATATATTTGTTTCTTAAAGTGTAAAGCTTTTAAATCCAATTTATTTCCAACTATTTATTTTCAACATATATGCATTTGAATTTCAAATTCAAATTACAAATTATAATCTATTTATAAAATATTTAGATTTCCAAATCAAATCCTTTATTTAAAATCTTATGTATATATATATATATATATTCCCACATTTTCAAATTAATTCACAATTAATTCCAAAAATATAATATAAATTACTGAATTAAATTTGGCTAAAAACCGGGAAAGTTACAGATTCCCCCTTAAGAAAATTTCGTCCCCGAAATTTGCTAGACTGGGAGACAACAAAGAATAGATGGAGAATGTTTTACCACGTCAAACTGAGTATCTATTCTGCATTTGGCTTACCAAATCAGAATATCAACAATAAATACGAGAACAAACCCATTCGACACTTCATGAATTACTCGGGTCATCCATATCTACAAAACATGTAGGGCATTGGTTAGTCCGAAGGAACAACTAACCTTTCATAGAATGTATCAGGATCCTAAATAATAAATAAACGGGTACAATCCAACTTTGGTTACATATTTAATTAACCAATTTATTCAAATAAATTTTCAAATTTATTAAAGTTAAAAATCGAAAAGCTGATAGAAAACTGATGAAATAGGAACTTATCTATACGATTCGAAGGGCCATCATCACACCAAAGTTTCTTCTTGTAGCTGTAATGAAGCCGTTCAAGAATTGATATCGGATGATGAACAAAAGAGATTGATATGAAAAGATTATTCCCGCTTTTTCTACAGGGTATTGACCATTTGTAATGGTACTCCCTTGCCCCCTACCTCATCCTCTTCTTGTACTCATACTCACTATCAGTGAATAGTAAGAGAATTTACTGAGGCATAAAGACGGATATCTTAGGGATATACTCATTCTAGGGCATTCATATCCCTATCTCTAATAAGTTACCTAATGTGTTATTCTCCTGAGCTAAAGTTCTTACTCGACCTTCGGCTCTGATACCAAATGTGACAACATTGACTTGACCTTCAAAAGTCGACACCGAATACATCAACCGTATTCGAATGTCACAGATCCAAACGTCGAATCTGGTTCGTCGGAGCTTATAACACATTAAGTACAACAACACAACGGAAGAAAAACAAAAATTTTATATTGATACACAACATTTGATACACCAATCCAATATAAATGATATGAATCAACATATTTCAGAGATACAAGACAACAGCGGAAATAAACAAAGGCAGCAGCAGCAAAAGACAACATTCTCAATGCCTGTAGCTCCAAAGCTCCAAAGACTACAATTCAGAAGCTCAAACCACCATCAAGTTGTATTAAGCAAGGTCGGTCCAGATTGTTGAAGTGAAGCAAATTCGATCCCGAATCCAAAGACTTCAAAGATTTCCAAACAGAAGGCTGGAGGCTACCAAATCTACATCTATTGTTAAACTACCTGACTCTATGTTGCTCGTGTGGAAAATTGTGGGCACCCAAAGTTTAGAAAGGGAACAATAAAATCAAGGTCAGTCATCGGACTGGTGTGAGCAAACAAAAACAGTTTTTTTTTTAAACAGAAACAAACAAAAAGAATTTGAAAGAAATCCACAATGCTTTTTGGAAAATGAAACTACCATAAGGCATCCCCGCACACACACACAATGCAAGCACACAATTGGAGGAGATTTCTCCTTATGGTAGTCAAAAATGCTTGATACACAAAATCCTTATGATATTATTATTAGTGCAGAAAACATTTGAAAGTATAATATTAATCTTAGCCAGCATAGACATTTCGTACTACGCCTACTATAGCTACCAATTAAACGGTGGGTCACTACTATAAGTAAAAGGAAGGTTATACAACTAATACCGTATAGGGCGCATATTGTTTCTTTGGATTTCCAACAAATGGTCAGGCTAAGGAACTTCCTGGGCCACATGGGTACACCTCTGGAGGGACTCCCCGATAACCTAACCGGATCTCTGCCAGCACAAGGCCGGGTTACCTCTGTAACTAGGTAACTAACTGTCACGAGTATGTCATCCCTCGGTCGTCACCGACCTTTATCCGAGAGCTGTCAATACCAAAAAATCGCAATAAATTTCCGACAACCACATAGGTTAAATATCTAGGCTCCATATCATGATACCACCTTTTATCTAGAAGGAAATGGACATACCCTAAGGGACGCTACCCCCAAATAACCTTGCTGCATCCTTCCTGTTTCGAACATTTCCGAGTTGTGAGGTTCTGATGTAGTCTCGTCCCACAAAGCTACGTTTTTCACAAACGCTATGCTTCGATCGACAAATGATCAACGGTACTTCGTATGCCACATTACCAAATTGAGAATGTATCACTAGTAAATATCAACTACATAATCTCTGAGCTCGTACGTCTCAGAGAAGGGTGTTAATCTAAGAGAATAAATTCTCCACCACCAAGCAGAAATGTATTTGATAGAAACCAGTTTTACATCTCAAAGTGTAACGTCTGACATACATCCATACAAGTCTGTTCCTGGTTCGAACAGAACCGAAGGCACTTCAAAGAAGCACTTTCAATCCGGTCATTCACAATCATGATCGGACTTCCCATCACATATGGAGATCTTTATACCAGCACGACTCAGTGCAGAGACATTCGACGGGTAACCCTTTCGTTCTCGAAAATACCCGGTCTTCACCACCAATCTTCAAATGCTATCCATTTCGTCGTATCATTATTCGAAATAGGTTATATTACATAAAGTCCTCTCTCGGCTAAATCGAATAATGAGCACTTAATTTTAAAAAGCATATGGATATAGTGGGTTCTTAGGCAAGTCATAACTTATTACCCAAAACCTTTCTTTCAAATGGTTTAAACAAATTACCATTTTAATCTTTTAAATAAAATATTCACCTTACAAAGTTCACCAATCTTTCACAAAGATTCGTTCATAGCTTTCAAAACTAATTCAATTCCAAATCTTTTATACAAAAGATACACCTTTAAGACCCTCTTCATTTTAAAAACAAAGTTCACTAATCTTTCACAAAGATTTATTCATAGCTTTCAAAACTATTTCCATTTCAAATCTTTTATATAAAAGATACACTTTTAAGATCCTCTTTAATTTTGAAAATAAAATTCATCGATCTTTAACAAAGATTCATTCATGGCTTCCAAATAATTCCATTTCAAATTTGAAACCCTTTCAACAAAAATTGGAAGTTCTTTCATTATATGAAAGCTATTATCATTTGAAAACAAATTTTTTTTGTTTTGGAAAAATCCAGTCAAATATACATACGTTATAGCCTTTCAAAGTACGCATTGGAAAATCAGCGAACTGCCATATGCTCGGCAAGTTCTATTTGAATTGAATTTAAATTCCCAAAACAATTTATTCAATATACTTCCAAAAATTTATTTAAAATCCATATATACATTGAATAACTTGTATAACCCTTTCAAACCATATTATCCAAAAATAATTTCAAAACATAACAAGATATATTATATTCAAACTAAATTTAAATTCCAAAACTTCCCTTTCAAAAGTTTTCCATATTAAATCAAATTCCATTTCCAAAATCATTTAGATTCAAAATTCAATCTTTTAAAACCACTTCATAATATTAAATTCAAATATCCGTGACATATCCAATTTCCTCGTTCAATCCATATTTGTATGTGTATGTTGCAGTCCAGGGGTTTTACACAATAGTGCAATATCATCAATCATCACAATCCAAACACAGCAATATTTAATAAGCGGTATAACCCAATAACGGTTATCTTCATTCACAGATTCACGGATAAATAATATAAATTCATCACAGACAAATAAATTACATTCATCATAGCTCAAATCAAAATAATTCATATCACAAAGCATCACACATCAGGAATATCAAACAATTCAAAGCATTCAATACAATCCAAACATCCATAAGTAAGATTAATTAATCATCTGATAAATTTAATCCAGATTAATTACTTATTAATGAATTACTAATCCTAGTTAATTAACATTAATTAATTACAAACCATTTTAATTAATCATCCTTTAATCATTTATTAATTAACCTTTAATTATTAATTAATCATCCTTAATTAATAAATCAAATAACCTTTAATTATTGAATAATTAACCATTAACCATTAAATAATTAATCCTTAATTATTTAATTATTCTTTAACTAATTATCCTTAATTAATTACATTAATTAGTTAACCCTTAATAAATAAATCACCCCTTGATTACTTCCATTAATTAATTAAACTTCAATTAATTATTTATACTCAAATTAATTATTTTAATTAATTAATCACATTAGTTATTCTTTAA
The DNA here is from genome assembly GCA_030765085.1 of Allium cepa. Classification (NCBI taxonomy): domain Eukaryota; kingdom Viridiplantae; phylum Streptophyta; class Magnoliopsida; order Asparagales; family Amaryllidaceae; genus Allium; species Allium cepa. The sequence goes on from CM060932.1 coordinate 444,614,037, forward strand.
TCACTTGATTAATTAATCACATTCATAAATTAACCTTTAATTAATCACCCTAATTAATTAATTATATTAATTAATAAATCTTTAAGTAATTAAATAATTACTCTTTTTAATTCATTAAGTAATTAATTACCCTTCAATTACTTTACATTAATTAACCTTAATTTATTAAGTATCTCTTAATATAATTACACAAAGTAATTATTCCTTAGGATTGTTATTAAGAAATTACTCAAAAATTTAATTAATAAAAAAAATAAACCATTTCTTTTAATTACAATATTTAAGTTTAATAAAATTAAACTTTTGTAATTAATTTTTGTTGACACTTAACTTAAAACTCTAAGTTAAACTGAGGATTAAAACACTTCATCCTTTATTCATTAACTTAATCACAATATTAAGTTTATTTAAAAATAAACTTTTCAAAACAAAGGTTGTATACTAAAAACATTTTAAACTTAAAATAATTTACTTTTAGAAACTTTAAATACATTCCAAACTTAATTAGACATTCATTATATGAAAGAATTAAGTAAGAAATCTTTTAACTTTCAAAACTTGTTTTATTTAAAAATTTAAAATACTGCAACAATATTAAACTCGAGATAACTTCGAGTTTAACCCCAAAATCCCCGAGCCTTACTTCGAGCTTCATCCTTTCCTCTCTTGCTTCGAGACACTCACGTGAATAACTCGAGTCGTACCCGAGAACTATGCTTCTTCCCTAACCCTTTGAAAACAGCAGACACAACCAAATCACGTGCATGTGTACGATCGATCGAGGATGATCCGATTATTGCTGAGGACATGTCGCCGTTGGCCACCTTACCTCAAACATCTACCCAGTTCGACGATTCCATCTAAAAATTGAAATCGAGCTAATCGATTCTACCTGGACCCAACCTATCGACCTAATTCTGCCTCGTGTAGCTACGACTGATCACTAGAAGGTCTAAAACTCAAACCATAGCCTCGTCGCTCACCCACGCCTCGATTCCACCTAGTCTGGTCCAATTCAATGCACCGACGACACTGAAGCACTCACATTTCCGATATCGACAAACAATTTGGTTTAAACCCTAAACCTTCATCGTACCATCATGTAACGACCCAGGATTTTTAGTAATTAAAATTTGAATATTTAATTAATTTTAAATATTAATAAGTGAATTTATAAGTCAAATAAATTTTAATTTAAATTATTGAATTTAATTGGATTTTTAAATCGATAATTTAATATGTTAAATTATGGAAATAATTGAAAATTGAGTTAAATATGATTGAAAATGATTTGTAAAATTTTATTTTATCATATTGAAGTTAGAACGATATTTTAGAACTTTTAAAATCGAATTAAAAGTTAATTTGTGAAAATTGAATATTTTAATATTAAATCGACTAGTGAAAATAGTCAATTTTTGAACAGTCTCAGAATTGAACGAAACTAGTTCCATTGGATCCGTAATAGTTAGTTATTACCGGATTTCAATTTTCGTGTCAATCGGAGTTATCGTTTGATCGTGGCAGCTCGAAACACATCGAATTATTTTTAATATTAATTTGGCGAGTTAAAATAGCCATTTTTCAAAAAGTCATGGATTTCGACGAAACCAGTTTCATCGGATCCGTAATGTGATATTATTGTAAGGTTTCAAATTTCGTGTCAATTGGATTTACCGTTTGTCCGGTACAAATTAAAACGCCTAGAAAATCGCTTAAATCGGTTTAATTCAAATTGAACGTTTATAGCCATGACTCGCACAGATGTCCGAATTAGCTTTCGAAACCTGTTCCATTGTGTCCGAAACGCGGGGTAAACCCTAGAAACGCTGGTTACGGCGCGTGAATCGGAGTTCGGAATTTTCGGGATGAATAGTGTCGTTCGAAATTCTATAAATAGCACCCTTCTCTTCATAAATTAGGAAAAAAAAATTAAAACCTAATCTAAAACCCTAGCCGCCACCATCAATATGAACGGCCAGAATTGTCAATCCTTCCTCCTCCATTTTCTCAAAATCCATGCATCGAATCGAATAACTTCCTAAATGAAAGATGTAGAGCATGAAGAGAACTACAAGATCAACGGTTAAGATGTGGATTGGAGCTATAAATTGGGAGATATGGGGGGCCGTTTGTAGCAACTTGCACACGCATTTCAATGAAGAGGAGGGGGCCGAGCTTCAGGGCATTTGGGCCGAGTGTTGTGGTGGTGGAGGGCTTCAAGATGGTGAGGGTATGATGAAGTATTGTCGAGTGTTGATGGTGGAAATTGAAACCCTAATGGAGATAGATTGGGTTCGGCCTTGTGCCTGTAGACGTGATGAAGAAGATGGAGTAGCAGTGCACGGCCCTGATGTGTTCAAAGAAGGATCCTACGGCTATGATCTGTTATAGGTTTAAAATTAAAATAAGTTGTAAATTATATAGTTTAAATCGTGTACAAACTTGTAAAATTGATATCTTTTTCATACGAGGTCGAAAACGCGCGAAACCAGTTGCGTTGGAATCGTATGGACGAGCACTACGCGATGAAATTGGATTGGAGTCGTTTGGAGTTAGTGAGAATTTTGGGTAAAATTAAACGTCCGTTTAATTTTATTCGAAATAAATCGCTAAAACGAAATTGAAACCAAGGTGAGAACTTCTCACTCAATCGAATCAGTTTCGATTTTATTTTAAATAGTTAGATTTAAAATATTTGATTGCATGTTTAAATGATGATTGTTATCTATTGATTGTTAAAATAGACATTATACGCCGTTAGTAAGCGGATGTTATTTATTAAAAACATATACCGCGAATATTTCATAAACAGTGAAATTGGTATTATATATAATAGCAATATATATATATTGGCATATGTATATATTGCAGTTGTTGATTTCCCGCATTTATTTGTTTAGCGGATGAGACCCTATTGCGCCGTCTATTAAGCGGATAATATTTTAAATCCCATATAACGCGATAATTTCGTACTGGAGCGAAATTGGTATTGTGCTAATGTTTGTGGATGCAGGAAAACAGGTTGGAGGGATCCAACTGGATTCCTCAACAGTATTTATTTGATTATGGATATTTTAATATTCGTTGATTATCATATACGATATATGATATCGTTGTTGTCGTGATTGACTATTTGCTGTGTAGCATCATTGGACCAAATTTTGGAATTTAAAAAAAAAAGAATTTCAAAGTGATTTTTGAAAATATACGTTTATAAAATATATTTTTTGGAACTGATCCATTTTTAATAGATAAACGTTATAATTTTTAAAGTTATGAAAATTATGATTTTGAGAAATACGATTTAAAGATTTATTTTTGAAAATATAAGGTTAATGGTTTTATAAAATAGTTTAAAATTGGGGATTTGAATTTACTATAAAAAGTTGAAAATATAGGATTTATAAAATTTAATTATTTTATGAATAAAAATGGTGAAATTATAAAGGAGTTTAAAGACGTTTTAAAAGAATAATATAAATTGATTTATATTAAGAGATTTATAAATGGATATTTATAAATTGAAATATGGACATTATAAAACGAGTTTTTATAAGTGTTTGAATGAAGTGAAAATGAATTTCATAATTGAATGGAATTTATAGAATTTTAAACAGTGAAGTTATAAATGGAATTTTATAAACAGTAGGTTTATAAAATTTATAAAGTTATTGAAAGAATGAATTTTGGATAAATAAACAATCTTATAAGTTATAAGATTTATAATTTGGGAAGTTAAAAGAACGATTTTGTAAAATAATCGTTTTATAAGTGTTTAACTTATAATGTGAACTTTTGTTTTATAATTGAGTTATAAATCGAATAGGTTAATAAAGGAATTTATAAAGGAAGTAGTTATAAAATAAATAGAAATGGAATTTATAAACGTTGTTTTATAAATTCGCAAACGACTTATTTTGATAAGTAAATTGTTGAAACTTAGTAATGGAGTTATATTCACGTTTTTAACTGTGAATAATCCTTTAAAATAAAATGAATAAAAGGATGAAATTGTTAATGAAGTTTATTCACGTTTTTGAATAGTGAATAATATGTTAAAGAAATTGTTTTGAATGTGATATTTGAAATAGAATTAAAACGATCTAACGATGTTTTAAATGCATTGAGATTCGAAACCATAGATTTCAACATTCATTGTTGAAATAGACGTTTTCGAGAAATAAAAGGAAATGTGGACTATAACACTGTTGTTATAGTAAATGATTTCCGAAAGGAAATGTTTTGTATAGTATTGGGATTTATATATCTATTTTAATTTCGAATCCCTATACTAGTGATTTTGGGTTGTCGTAACGATGTTTTACGTAACATTCGTTTTGGCCCAAATAAATATGGTAAGAGAATGATTTCCTTAAAGAATGAAATATATACTTAATCTCGATTTAAGTATATTGAATATTTTCCAAGTGTTGAAAATAAATAAAATTTGTGAACTACTTATGAATAAATAAGTATGGAAATGTTTTCCAATATAAAGTGAATATTAGAGAATTTATCTTTTTGAAGATAAATTGAAATGAATAATTGAAATCGTATATGCATGGATATTTTGAAATATAAATTCACTATGGAATTTATGAATGAAAAGGGAAGTTGTTTAAAAATAAATATTGATTTATTTTTGAAGTGTGAAAACTATATATCTAGTAAAGATATTTTGAAAAATAAATAATTTGGAAAATTATTTGGGAACTAGTGATGTGTGCATATCCATTGATAGTTCAATAACCGACTATCAATATTTCCCTTTGAATGGGTAATTGATGTGATTTGTTTGAATTTGAATGTCACACTTATTTTTGAATAAGCGCTCACTATTCGGGTTAACCGGGAAAGGACCATGGGGTCGTATAACCCATTCTGAATATGTGATACGTCGTTGTGAATTGCATTGAAGATCGGTGTTGAAGACCGAGTATTTGCGAAAGCGATAGGATGACCTATCAATTGTCTCTGCACTGGGTAGCTCCTGGTATAGAGATTCCTTAAGTGATGGGAAATTCGATCGGGATTGTGAATACCCGAATTGCAAGGGCTTCGTAAGAAGTGCCTTCGGTTTTGTTCGAGCCCGGAACAGACTTGTATGGATTGTATGTCTGACATTACAAGTTGAGATATAAAGCCGATTTCATTCAAATATATTTCTGTTGGTGGCGGAGAATTTATTCTTTTAGCTTAACACCCTTCTCTGAGACGTACGAGCTCAGAGGTTATGTAGTTGAAGGTTATCAGCGATATATTCCCAATTTGGTAATGTGACATGCTGAGTGTTGCTGTAAATGATCATTGTGTTGATTATTTGTGATAGGATCGTTTATTTGATCGTCTATCCTGGTGATCATTTCTATGATCATTTGTTGACCCAAAGCATGGCTTTTGTATAAAGTATGTTTTTGTGGACGTGACTTCGTCGAGCCTCACACCCCGTGAATGGTCAAAACAGGAAAGATGCGGCAAGGTTATGAGGGGTAGCGCCCTTTAGGATATGTGCATTTCCTTCTGGAAAAGGGTGGTATCATGGTATGGAGCCCAGATACTTACTCATGTTGAAAACACTTTATGATTGTGTGAATTGATTACGAGCGCTCGGTGAAAGGTCCCAAAGGACCGGGGGATGGCATATTCGGTCAGTTGTTACTCAGTTAGGGGTAACCCGGCCTTGTGTTGGTAGAGATCCGGTTTGGTTCTCGGGGATGTCCATCCAGAGGCATTCTCATGTGGCAATGGGAAGTTCCTTGGCCTGATCATTCGTTGGAAATCCAAAGAAACAATACGAAACTTGTACGGTTTTAGTTGTAGAACCTGCCATCTAATATGGTAGCTATAGTAAGCATACTATAATGGTACCTATGCTGGCTAAGATTTATATTCTACTTTTGAAATAAATTTTTCCTACACTATGCACTAATAATAATATCAAATGTTTCTTTTTAATGCGTATCAAGCATCTTTGACTATCATAAGGAGAAATCTCCTCTGATTCTGCGTTTGCATTGTGTGTGTGGCAGGAGGTCTTATGGTAGTCTCATTTTTAAAAGCATTGCGAATTGACTTTAAAAATATTCCTCTATTTTGTTTTCAAAGATAAATAAACTGTTTTGAGTTCTCACACCAGTCACATGACTGACTTGGAGTTTATTGTTTTCCTTCCTAAACTCTGGGTGCCCACCAATTTCCACATGGGCATTTAAGAGTTAGGTTTATCAGGATATTCTGGATATTCTGGAGTTGTTGGAGGCAAGCTGGATGGCATGACGTATTACAAGTTATATAGTATTACTTTTTCCGCTGTATTGTTTGATGTTGTTGTTGTTGTACACTCTGATGATATGATGTAATGAAATGTAATGTGATGTAATGTAATAACTGATATAGTTCTTTGTTTAAAGATTATTCATTTATTATTATATGTTGTTCCGCTACGAATTGTGAGATTCTGATGTGTTCTGTTCCGTTCTATTCTCTGTTTTCTTTCCTCTCCATTTTTTTCTGTTTTCTTTTCCTTCTATTCCATTTTCTTTCCTCTATATTTTCTATTCTCTTTTCTCTCTATTTTCTATCTTCTTCTCTCTTCTTCTTCTCTTTCTTCTTTCTTCTTCTTTTCTTAAATTCTTCTTCTTAAAACCCATAACATTTCGGGTTTCCGGCCTTCGATTTCTCGGCAGTCGATAAAGTGAGTATCGATGTTGAATTTTCGAAAGTCGAAAATTTCCGGGGCGTTACACATCACCTCGATCACTAATAAATTCAACTATTATTTTTCTAGTGATCCCTAGACCCCCGACCACCTCTAGCAACCATCTTGTCGTCTTACTCATCACCGATTCTCAGCAATAGAAGAAAAGACCCAAATTGATCAACTCGAGAAACCCCGCGGTTAAAAATGCTATAAATCTTGAAATTTGCATTAAAATTCATCGTTTTACAATTCGAGTCTGGTTATGTAATCAAAATCCAATTTTACGATCATCAAATTCTTGACATTTTTATGATTTTCAATGTCTATTTTAAATTTCTAGATAACTTTAATGAAATTTTCCTCAAATATATTTTTAATCCCTTGTTCTTGATGATACAAACATATTTTGTTTAAACCCTAAGGTCTAAAGAGGATTAGAGGTAGAGATATGAATTTTTGAAAACAGGTTTGAAAACATGTTTACCCGGAACAGAGCCATTTGCTTTGTACCCAAACATGCACTCATCCATATCTACATATATACATGCATATTTGCATACATGCAAACACATTTACAACTTCACTTTAAACACTAATCACCACATCAAGTCAGAGATCAAATCTAAGGTAAGTTTTCTCACTTGAGACCAAACAGAGGACAGGTTTTTGAATACTTTATGAAATGATCTGGAACCAGGCTTTGATCTAAGCTTGAATTTGTTTTGATTGTTTCTTGAAACATTGTTGAGTTGAATCCATTTGGAATTGAACTACCACTTGTTTGTTGATGTTGAGCTGGACTTGCTTGATTGCTTCCAGATTGATTGCTGAGATGATTTTGTCTTTGATCAAGTTTGTAGTTTTGTTTCAGGTTTTAAGATCTGAGTTTGATTTAAATTGTTGCCTTTGCTTTGCGTTGTATTTCTCAGGTTAAAATTTTTTATCTTGAAGAATTTAAACTGAAGCTTTTATCTTATTTCCAATTTTTAGATTTTTTTCCTTCTTTTTGAACTGTTTTGTTTTTTTTCCAGATTTGATGAAGAGAAAGGATATGAAGAAAATATAGCCTGGTTGATTTTCTAATAACATTGTTTCAAATTAAAAGAATTTTATGAAATGCTACTTGTTAATTTATGTTTACACTTGTAAATTAAATAAACACCTGTTCGAATTCATGCTATCTTACTTACACTTGTTTAATCCAATTAATTTTATGTTTAAATCCTTTCCTTTATTTTATTTATAAATTATGTTTTAAACCTTTTTTATAGATTACGTATAAATTTACATATATATTATGTACATATATACTAACTATATTTATTTCCAAGTATATAAAAGAGAAGCATTTTAAATCTTTTATAACTTCTTAAATAACTTAGAAAAAATGATTTGAAATCAAATTATACATTACTATAAAAAATCATATGTTCATATATATATATATATATATATCTTAAAGTATAAAGCTTTTAAATCCAATTAATTTCCAAATATTTATTTTCAACATATGCATTTGAATTTCAAATTCAAATTCCAAATTATAATCTATTTATAAAATATTTAGATTTCCAAATCAATCCTTTATTTAAAATGTTATATATATTTTTATTCCCACATTTTCAAATTAATTCACAATTAATCCCAAAAAAAAAATATAAATTACTGAATTAAATTTGGCTAAAAACCGGGAATGTTACACTTAACAATTCAAACAACACAATATAAAACATTTTATACAACACTAAAAATATGCTCTCTCATATATATATAAACTCAAACTCATTCTAGCGTATTGCTAACCCTATCTCTAATGAGTTAATAACTCACAAAGCTAAGGTTAGCGCTAAACGAAAGCTCTAATAGCAGCTGTGACGACCTACATTCCAGAAGGTTTAAATCGACAATTATCCACATATGTCCAACTTAAACAATCCAAAATATAGAAAATCAATGCGGCTAGTGAAGAAAAATAATAAAAGAAGAATAAAACAAATACAGATTCTCGTAGCGGAATAAAATATAATAATCAAATAAGAAGTTCATGAAGCTATTTACTATACATTTTGAGACACCCCACACCCCTTAGTATACCAAATGAGACACACTAGAAGGCGTGATGCGTTGTAGGTAAAAACTAAAACTAGCAGAGACTAAGATTCACAAGACAGAAATAGGTAAAAACAGCGGAAACAATTTAAATAATAACTTATTTAGAGCAGAACTTCATAATTGCTTTAAAAACCAAATAAGTCACCAAATACCAAATACATCACGTGTCAAAATACCATACATATATGTCTTATGAAATCAAAGAAAACCATAGTCTCAAAAATCAGAGTACAACTATTCCCCAACATGTGCCAGTACAAGTAAAGAACAAAATGCTGAAATAAAGAAGTGGAAGTACATAGTGGAATCTCCTTCAAAGAAACCTCCAAGCAACTGCAACCTACTGTCATCTTCCTTGATTTCCTATGGGAGAAAAGGGGAAAATAGAGGAGTGGGTCAGACTAAAAGTCTGATGACTGATAGTAGTTACTAGTTTTTTAAACAAAGTAAAGGTAAAAGGCTTTACAACAGTTCTAGTATTAAAAAGGAAACAAAGGAAATAGGAAGATGGAATAAACTAGAAATAAATACGAATTACTTCTATTAATATGATTTATTAACTTTGATTGTTTGCATTTGTCTTTGATCGCTGCTTTGATTAGACTGAATTCCTAATCCGATAATTAGGCTGGAATCCTAATTCTACCCTTTGATCGGTCTACTACTCCATAGACCTACTGTGGACCAGATGCTATATAGCTCCCTACACAGAAGGCAATGGTGTCTACGAATGACATGCAAAGTATCCACTGTGGACGAGTCGTTATATGGCTCCCTATACAAAAGGCAATGGTGTCTACAAAAGACACGCATACTAAGCGCTTGACTCATAACGATTTATGAGCCATCACTGGATGTCGCACGCATACCACCACTAAGCTCGCGTTACCTATTGTTCCACCTATCGGGTCTTCTTATTACCTAAAGCTCCAGCATAAGCGCGCCCTTCGTCTCTCTTTAGGATTATGTGAAACATCATGTCCATAGAAATAATAGGGGAAATGCTATTGGTACTGGCCCATCATTCAAACAATATCTAGTTGCGCCCCTTTGCCCAAATCCCCATGATTTGGGCTTTTACTTATTGACCAATTACTACCATTATTAGCATAAGCGTGCCCCACGTCTCACTTTAGGATTATATGAAACACCATGTGATAGAAATAATAGGGGAATGCTATTTGGTACAAGTCCTACTTTACTTCTTTGCTTATTAACTTAGATAAATTGTTCAGATATGCCTTTGTTATTGTTCTTACTATCTGTACTTATTAATTTACCTCAAGTCCTAAAATAAGCCTTATACTATTTTGTTTTCTTATTATAACCTATGTTATAATCATGTTTATTACTTAACCCAAGGTCTAAGTGTGAAAATACGCTTCTTTATCTTTTATTCTTTTTAGTTATAATTCTAAGTTATAACTAGGCCATTTCTTTAATTTAGTCTAATTCTAGTATTTACATCACAATTTCAGTCTAATTCTATTTATTATTACAATCATTTCATTTTACAACTTATCTTCCATTATTTCATTATTCTTATAATTTTAATTCATATTGCATTTAATCCATTCTAATCCATATGCGAAGAAGAAGGAGGAACAAAAGAAAACTAAAAATAGAAGAAAATCCAAATAAAAAGGATGTAAATAACTCATAAATAACAGTAAATAAATTTAAAATACTATAAATAACTGTAATTAAACGGAAAAGCTATAATTTAAAAAAAAATAGCTACAAATAACTAAAAAGAATAGCTAAAAAGAAATAGGCTGAAAATAAATCTAAAACTGGAAATAACTTATAAAAAGGTATTTCCAAATTCATGAAAAAAAACTGCAACTATTGGAAACCCTATTGTTTTAGATTGATTAAAAATCTAAATAATTACAATCACTCACCTTTGGTCCTATGCTCTTTTTGTCTTCGTGGATCCACTTGAGGGTATTAAAATATTTTTGTGAAAAAGATTCTCTCCTTGGAAAATTATTCCTTTTAGGGTCCTTCTTGAAAAGATGAACCCAAGCGGAGAAAATCTAGAATGAGAAAAAGTGTTAGGCCTAGGGTCTTATTTATAGGGGTAGAAGTGGATCTCAGACAGTTGGATTTGAAGATTGAATAGGATGCAACCACATTATAGGCTGAATGAGAGCTATTGGATGGGAGCAAGGAGGGACCAAATGAGCAAAATGACAAAAATAACGTGTAAAAAAATTGCTGGAACTAACAGGAACAAAGGAAATTTCCTTCGCTTCCCATTCGTAGGAGGGTCGACCTACAGGTTGACCGCCCTTGAAGCCAGGTCGACCGGCTGGTTGACCTAGGCCATGGGATGGTCGACATCTAGGTCGACCTCCATATATATATATATATATTCCGTTTTCTTGTTAAATTCGTAACTTTCTCATATTAGCTTGGATTCTGACGTTCTATACATGGAAATTGACCATGAAATTACCACGGACAAAATATGCAACTCCCGTGGCTCAATTCTGATAATTTCACAAAGTTATTTTATCATTTGATTAATTCGTTTATTATTTATTATAGCTTAAATCTCGGGTTGTTACATTCTTCCCTCCTTAAGGGATTTCGTCCCCGAAATCTCTAAGGATAAAAGAGTGAACTAGATGTCTTCAACCAATATCAACAACCAACTAGTCAATCATCAACATTCATCCATTATCCTTAAGTTTCTCTAATGCAATTTTATGATGGTTATGCAATTAGTGTGGTCAATGTCCCTAACTAATGCAAAAGATTAGACGGTCCACTGATTCAGTTGACCTCCTTATATGCAATCATGTCCGTGCTATCTATCCAAATGAATGCAAAAATCCCCAATGAATACTGATAGTTCTATATGCGTTCTATAATCATCATCCAAATGCAACAACCATGTGATAAACATCCATTTATAGCAATCATGAAAATGAAGAAAAATGTAAATGCGCGCACATCCATATGCATATGCTCTAGTGTCCTAGTTAGGCCGATTCCTAAGAGATAATAGTGCCTAGTGTAAGTATATGCATCCATTAGCATCCACAAGAAAACACTTGCAACCATTGCACCAATCATTGTTAACATGCTCTAATAACATATTTACATCAGAACCTACCACCCACAGGTTAAGTCCTAAGTTCCACCCTCCCAAAGGATAATAAAGGAAAGAACCTTATTCAAAACTAGAGATGGAAAATAGGAAATTCAAAAAATTACTATCAAAGAAATGTGGATATAAGATACGAATTTTCTCCTAATCAAACTAATCTTCTCCGAAGTCTCCTTAACCATGTCAAAACCAAGGCAATCCATCTGTAGACTCTATCCTACACGAAAGCGACTTGCATAGTCTTCCATAAAGAGATTTGGAAGGTGTCATTTCAATGCTAGCTTGAGAACTACTATCTTATGCGGATTCCTCTAAAGAAAGATGATTCTCCCAAGTTCTTTCAAAATCAAGGATACTCATTCCCAACCATGTGTGACTTACTATTCTTCTTTAATCTGCTCACATGAATCAACGTTCCTAGATTCTTACTAGGGTCCTATATGCTTTATTGAAACTCTATTATTAATTAAAAAAGTACTTACTATTGTCTCCTTTGTAGCCTTACACCTTTTTTGTTACACCTAGGAAATGATTCCTATCTACTTCACATTTAGGAGTTTAGTTCGGTGTTTATAGTTCCATTTTAAAAATTAAGGTTTCTAAATTTCTAAAACATCAAATCCCAAAACCTTTGTCTTTAAAAGTGTTATCTTTAAGTTTTTGTTAAATTAAAAATCACTAGGTTACTTAAAATTTTATCTTTTTACCATGCATCTTCACAGCCTTTTGACTTCACATTATTGTCCCAAACCTACAGGGAATAACTTTCAAATTCTAAGTCCAAAACTTATTCCTCATTTTCTTTTAAAGAACTTTCTAGTTTTCTATAAAAATTTGAATTTTCAGGTTTTTCTTTTATTAAGTTTTCCAAACACTTATTTACTTTTAAAAATATTGACAATTCTTCTTTTTAATTCTAATAATTTCATTTTATTGGGTTAGACATAAAGTGGATTTTCCTACTTACTATCCCAGGAGTATCATTTCTAAACCTTGGAAATCTCATTTCCTTACTTAAATTCCTATATTCTTGTTCCTCTTGTATGCTTATATTTATCTTATGGCACTACCGCTAAATCCGCTTTTCTGAGGCAATTTTAATTTCTACAATTATCTGCACGTGGCTTTTCTCCTTTTCTATGATACATCTCCATTATTTGTCCACCACACTGTGGATTTTCATAATCCGAAACTAAATGTACAAAATCGTTTCTCAAATTCTTTCTATGTGTAGACCTTCTCTATGCCCCAAGAAACATGCTTCCTTAAAAGTGATACTTCAAGAACTTTGCTTTCAACTGAAGAATGCGAAGTGTACGAAGATCCTCCTATAGATGAACAACATGCTCCTCCATACTCTTAGAAATCACCAAAATGTTGTCCACGAATTCCACCACGACTTTTTTAGGACGCCTCTAAAAACATGGCTCATCAAATCAACAAAATAAGCTGGAGCATTGATTAGGCCAAAAGGCCTAACCAACCACTCAAAGAATCTATCGGGTGTCCTAAATACGGTCTTATTGATGCTGTTATCAGAGACTCATAACTGATGAAATCCTTTGGCTAAATCAAGCGGGGAGAATACAGAAGAGACAACTAACTGGTCAAAAAGATCATCAATCCTAGGGAGTGGATGTTGGTTATTCTTTGTGAGCTATTTAATTCTCTATAATCAACAGAACCATCTGCCTTAGTAGCGAAGATGACTGGAAAATCTCTGACGACAGGAACGAAATCTAACTATGATGATGATGAATCGAGGGAATAAAGGAAGCTTAACATAACTGACCCTTATGGGTCGTAAGAACCATCGAGTGTCCTACCGCTGCATGTCTCTAGCCTAACGAATTTCCTCTTGGAATCTAATATAGCTCCATATGTGGAAGCTAATTCATTCCCAAAATCATCCCTACCCTAAAAATCCCAAAACATATGCATGGCAGTCAAATTCTACGCCCAGGATAAAAATTTTCAAACCCCTACATACCATAGACAAGTGTGTCGATCCACCTGTGGGGTTTGAAACAACAACGCGGTCTACTACTAAAGAGATGTCTAAGTGCAAACAATCTACTAGAGAACTAGAGATGAGAGAGTGAGATGCTCTGGAATCGAAAAAAAAGCCCAAATGGGAAAAATAAAAAATAGAAATCAAAGTTTCCTATCTTGATTTGGTCTACTGCTGGAGGTTGCTACCTCCAAAGCATGAATCTGTGCTGTTGGTGCACCCGCTCCCTGCCCCATCTTCTAGGGACAATAGTTACTAATGTGACTAGGTTGTCCACAATTATAGCACATTCCTTTCATCCTCCCTCTCTTGCAGTCCTTGGCTAAATGACCAGCCATCCCACAACTTTTGCACTTTTTCTTGATCCGTTTCTGAGGGCCTTCTTCTTTCCTCTTAGAATCTTCCGACTTAACGGCTTCTTTACGCTTCCCCCCCTTAGCTGCATCAGACATAAGCGCTATCTCTACTAGTGACTCATAGGTAGCTCCCGTTGGTATGTGAGTCAACAACAACCCTTGAAGGGGCTATGTAATCCCTTTGCGAACTTCATAGCCTTCTTATGTGGTGTATTTACCAACCCCATTCCAAACCATGACAACTCATTAAATTGATTGATGTAAACCTTCACAGACAAACTCCCTTGCTTCAAATTAATGAATCACTCCAACTGAACACTCTCTTTTGCTTGAGCTAAAAACTTGCTAACAAATTGCTCTCGAAATCCATTCCAAGTAACCGCTCTTCCTTCTAACTCAATGACTACCCACCAATAAGAAGCCTCTTCTTTCAGCTGCCAAGATTCTATGTAACGTTCCTGTTTTAAATCAACTTTAATTGGTAATTAATTTAATTTTTGAAACTAAATTGTGAATTAATTTGATATTTTCCAAATTAAACATATATCTGCTTGAATATAAATATGATTTTAGAATAGAATTTCAAATTGGAAATTCAGAAATAAATGTTTTGAATAACATATTGGATTTGAAGCTCAAATATAAGTGTTTTTTTGATAAATTGGATTTAAAAACTTTATATTTTGGAATTTATAGAAACATGTTTTCTAATTTTAATAAATATAAATATATGTATTTTGAAAAAAAATATTTGAATTTAATATAGGAAATTTTAAAAGGTTATTCGAAAATAAAACTCTATATTTTAATAATAGGAAAGAATTTATTTTGTATTTATAATGTGATGATTTGAAAGTTATATTTTGAAATTGATATATATAAATTCACAAAAAACTATTTATAAAGTTAAAATCAAATATACACATATCTTTTGAAAAATTAATAAGATTTGAATAAAGTATTTAAAAAGAAAAGGTAATTATGAAACTAAATTGAAAACATAAACTCGTGTAAATATGAAATAAAAATAAAAATTTATAAAGGGTTTAAAACATAAAAGTTCATTATTTTGACAACTGTAGTAATATAACAACTTGTGTAAACATTTTTAAGTCTTATACAACACATAATAAACAAGTGTAACTCTTTTGAACATAAAATTTACAAGTGTCTTTATTTTTTTAAAATTAATAGATAAATTAAAAACAATGTTATACATAATATCCCCACTTTTATTTTATTCATTCTCTAACAAAAACCAGAAAATAAAAGGCTGAATTAAAAACAATAGTTTTTAAAACTGTTTCAAGTGGCAGATCAATGCACTTCAGTTTAACTAAAGATGTAAAGATTCAACTCTGAAAAAAAAGCAAGTTAAGGATCAAAATTCAAAACCTAAACAATAGAATAAAAAGCAAACAAGAGACAGATCAAAGCATCAAAGCCTGAAAATCAAAAATGCAAGTTCAAATCTGAGATCAGTATGAATTAAAACTAGAGAAAAGGAAAATCAAAGGCATGCAGCTAAAACAAGTTGCCATTCAACTAAATTAGGTGGCAGATCTAAATCAAATGAAAGTTTAAATCTGAGAATCAGTGTGAATCAAGTATAAAAAAAAGCTTCAACCTAAAAACAAAGATCACCACAGAAGAAAAAAGAAAAATTCAAAGCCTTGGAAATCAAATGGAAGTTCAAAGCAACTTCAAACCTAGAAAACAATGGAAAAAAAATCATCTCAGCATCAATTTTGGAATCAAAGCAAATGCAAGTTTCCATATTTTAGAAAGAAAATTGTGCTTCTCTATCTTCAATTTTCTCTGGTTAGCAAACCTTACTTTTAAAACTCTATTCTCTTGACTTCTGATGCCTATGATGCCTATGATAATTGAAACTTGAAATGTTTGGTTATGGTTGGAAATGTATGTAAATAAATTTAAAATGCCTGTGCATGTTTGATATGTGTGTATATATCACTCTATTAGTAAACAGGCATATGAATTTCATATATAAAAATCTATATCCTAATATATGAGAAGATTTGTATTATGATCTTCAAAGTAAAGATGTTAGTATTAATTAAATCTTGATTTTAAAATTGTTCATAAGAATAATTAAAAAGTAATGAGCTGAGAAATATAAATATACAGTGAAAATCACATATCGTTAAAATGTGATGATAAAAGTTTGTGTTTCGATTTCAAAATTCGATTCGAGATTGGAAATAATGATTTAAGATAATCATTTCAAGATTTTTAGTTTTATAAATTGTGAGGAATTGTATGTTGAACAAAAAATGTATTTTCGTTAATTTCACGACGACCAGTGATGGATGAACGTCGAGCTTGAGTCCGGGGGTGGCTCGTGCGACGGTGGTCACTGGAAAAATAGTTGTAGGGGTTTCTTATTAGCGGGGTGAAGGTGCGAAGTTGATTTAGGGTTTTATACTCAAATTTGGTCATTGTCGAATTCGTGATAGTTTTGTCTTTGTTGATGCATCGGACAGGACAGGGGTGGGGGAAAAGAGTCTTAACCGTGTGGCGAAGTTATGGCTGTGATGGCACAGCCCCAGGTGGTCGGTGGAGGCTACATAAGGCATTTTTTTTATGGTCAGTTTTGTTCCAGGTGAAGTCAATATGTTCGATTTCGATTTGGTGGGTGTTTTGAAGATCTGGTAGTCGTTTGGGTTGAGAGGGTCATTGATGGTTTGCGGATGATGGCAGTAGTGATCGGAGCTATGGAAATCGATCGTACATGTGCACGCTCGTACTGGTGTAGCTGGGATTAAAGTGGTTTGGGAAGAAGATGTTCCCTCGGGTAGAAGCTCGTGTATGTGATGAAATAACTCGAGCCTTGAATCGGGTAGTTTGAATGTTGAAACTGCATAATAGGATTTTAATTTAAACTAAAATAACATTTAAAAAAGGAAAGGAAGAAGAAAGAGGAAGCTCGGGAATGAAGTGAGTTGGCTCGGGTGTTTTTCACTTGTAAGTTAACCAAGCTAATAATAATAATAATAATAATAATAATAATAATAATAATAATAATAATAATAATAATAATAATAATATAAGTAATATCAACCAGTTTTATAAAGAAGGAAGCATGAGCAAAGTTTTCAAAACAAAGTATGTATCAAGTTTTCAACAAGCTTCAAGGATTTGAATTTAAAAGTTAGAAGTTTTTAAAATTGTTTTGATTATTATATGTTTAGTTAATTATTTGACTTAAATTCCAAAGTATTTTCAAAGGATTTTTACGATGTAATCAAGTGGGTAATTAAGAAATGAAATTATTTTAAAGGTTAATTTAACATAAAGGTCTAAGTTGAGCGGTAAATGATAATTAATTGCAAGATTTATTAAACAAGGTTTAAAAAGATAATTAAAGTTAAATGGTTTATCTTTAAAATTAACTAAGGTATGAGAAATTAAGAATAATAAATTAATTAATGTGGTTAATTAGAAGATTTATTAATATAAGTAATTAGAGATAATTAATTACTTAAAGATAATTACTTAGTTAAAAGTAATTAATTAATGGTTAAAGTTAATTAAGTAATTAGGGGTAATCACTTATTTTAATTAATTAAGGATAATTAATTTGTGTGACTTATTAATTACTTTGAGGATAATCAATTAATTAATGATTTATTTAATGAAAGTGATTAGGGATAATCACCTAATGTAATTAATTAAGGAAATTAATTAATTTATTAATAAATTAATTGAGGGTAATTAATTAAGGTTAATAATTTATTAATTAAGGTTAATTGATATATTAACTAAGGTTGATTAATTAATAAAGTATTAATTAATTTATTAATTAAGGTTAATTATTTGATAATTAAAGGATAATAAATCTATTATTAAAGGTTAATTAATTAAAAATAATTTGTAATTAATTAATATTAATTAACCAGGGTTAGTAATTATTCATAAGTAATTAAATGTGATTTAAAATTAATTAGATGATTAGTTAATCTTACTTATAAATGTTATTAAATTGAATGTTGAATTGTTTGATATCCCTGATGTGTGATGCTTTGCGATATGAATTATTTTGATTCGAGCTGTGATGAATATAATTTATTTTACCTATGATAAATGTATATTGTTTATTGTGAATCTGTGTATGGAAGATAAGCGTTATAGAGATATACCGCTTATCTATAATTACTATGCTTGAATCTGTGATGATTGATAATATTGCACTATTGGGTAAAACCTCTGGACTACACCATACACACACAAATATGGATTGCATGAGGTATTTGGTTAAGTCACAGATTTTTGAAATGATTTTAAAAGTTGAATTGTTTTGAATCCAAATGGTTTTGGAAATGGAATTTGGTTGAAAAGCCTTTCGAAAAGGAATTTTAATAATAAAAGTTATTTTGAATAACTTAGTAAAGTTTTGAAATTTAAATAATTTGATATAAATTTGAATTTAAAATTTTGAAATTGAATTCTATGTTTGGAAACTATGATTTAAAAAGGCTATATAAGTTATATATGTGTTTGTATGGGTTTTAAACCATTTTAAATTATCGTTTTGAGAATTTGAATTTAACCCAAGGACTTTAACTTGTATAAACGAAATCGGATTTTTTCGAAACGAAACTATTTGTTTTCAAAAAATAAAAGCTATCATATAGGAAAGAAAATTCCAATTTATGTTAAAGGGATTTCAAGTTTGAAATGAAAAAGGTTTTCTAAGTTATGAATGAATCTTTGGAAATGGTTTGAAAGCTATGAATTAAATCTTTGATTTAAAAAATTGGATGAGTTAATCAAATTTGGAAGGAAGATTGTTTTGAAATCCGTGAATGAATCTTTGTGGAAATGGGTGAATTTTGTGAAGTGAATCTTTTTGTTTTGAAGATTTGAAAATGGTAATTTGTTTAAACCATTTGAAAGAAAAGTTTGGGTTCCAAGTTGTGACTTAACTGGAATCCCAATATCCATATGTTCAAAATATTGCGCTCATTATTCGGTTTAGCCGAGAGAGGACCTTGTGTCATATAACTCATTTCGAGTAATGATACGACGTTATGGATTGCATTTGAAGACCGGTGGTGAAGAACGGGTATTTACGAGAATGATAGGATAACATATCGAATGACTCTGCACTGAGTAGCTAATGGTAAGAGATCTCCTTATGTGATGGGGAGTCCAATCGAGATTGTGAATACCCATATTTTAAGGGCTTCTTTGGAAGTCTTCGGTTCTGTTCGAACACGGAACATACTTGTATGGATATGTGTCTGACATTACACTTTGAGATGTAAAGCTGGTTCCTATCAAATACATTTCTTTTTGGTGGTAGAGAATTTGTTCTCTTAGCTTAAAACCCTTCTCTGAGACGTACGATCTCAGAGGTTATGTAGTTGATGGTTACTAGTGATACATTTCCAATTTGGTAATGTGGCATACGAAGTGCTGCGGATCATTTGTGATCAAAGCATGGCTTAGTGAAAAAGCGTAGCTTTGTGGACGAGACTTCGTCGAGCCACGCAACCCATAAAAGGTCGAAACAAGAATTTTGCGGCAAGGTTGCAGGGGTCGTCCCCTAGGGTATGTCCATCTCTTTTGGATAAAAGGTGGTCTCATGGTATGGAGCCCAGATATTTACCTATGTGGTTGCTGCATACTTATTGTTGTGTGGTTATTGGTGTTGAGCGCTCGGATAAAGGTTGGTTACGACCGGGGAGGGCATATCTTGTGGGTTACTTTCGAGAAGTGGTAACCCGGTCTTGTGTCGGTAGGGAACCATTTTGGTTCTTGGGGGTATCCCTCCAGAGGCATCCAATTTATTAAGGAAGTTCCTTAGGCCGACCATTTGTTGGAAATCCAAAGAAACAATTCGCGCCCTGTACGGTTTTAGTTGTATAACCTGCCATGGAATGCGATGGTAACCTTCTATTGAACATGGTAGCTATAGTAGGCATACAATAATGGTTGTATGCTGGCCGAGATTAACATTATACTTTCGAAAGGTTTTATGCGCTATGCACTAACAATAATATCAAATGGTTTTCGCGTATCAAGCATTTTTGACTGTCATAAGGAGAAATCTCCTTCAAGTGTGCGCTTGCATTGTGTGTGTGGTGGGAGGCCTTATGGCAGTTTCATTTTCCAAAAAGCATTGCGGATTTCAATTTTAAAATCTTTTTTGTTTGTTTTAAAGATAAAAATATTTTTATTTGCTCATACCAATCTCATGATTGACCCGAAGTTTATTGTTCCTTTCCTAAACTCTGGGTGCCTACAATTTTCCACACAGGCAGTCTAGAGTTGGGTTTTCCAGATAATCAAATAGTAGGAGTAGATTCGGTGGCATTCAGCCGTTGGATTTCGGCTATCGCTTCGTGCTTCTCTTCAACATTCCGAACCGACCTTGCTTAGTACAACGTGATTGGGAGTTCGAGCTATTTCTGGATTGGTGCTTTGGAGATGGACATTGCTGATATTGGAGTTCCTTCTTTGGAGTTCAAGTTTATGTTATCTTTTTTTCCACTATTGTATCTTGTCTTTGATATTTGTATCCATATCTCAATAGTATCATTATTGTATCAGATATTGTATCTGTTGTATATCAATGATATTGTTCATTTTTCCGCTGTGTTGTTGTACTTAATGTGTTATAAGCTCCGACGAACTAGATTCGACATTTGAATCTGCGACATTCGAGTACGGGTGATGTATTCGGTGCCGATTTTCAAACGCTGAAATTTAGATCGTCACAGTGGTATTAGAGCTGAAGGTTAAAACTTTAGCTCAGAAGTATAACACATTAGGTAACTCATTAGAGATAGGGTGAAGAACACCCTAGAATGAGTGTAACCTAAAAATATTCGTCTATATGCCTTAGTAAATTCTCTTGCTATCCACTGATAGTGAGTGTGAATGCAAGAAGAGGACAAGATAGGGGACAGGGGAGTACCGTTACAAATGGTCGATACCCTGTAACAACAACGGAAATATCTTTCTCTATCTTTGTGTATCCATCCTTTGTTGTCTCCCTGTCTTGCAAATTTCGAGGACGAAATTCTCCTAGGAGGAATTTGTAACATTCTTGTTTTTAAATCAACTTTAATTGGTAGTTATTTTAATTTTTGAAATTAAATTGTGAATTAATTTGATATTTTCCAAATTAAATAGATATCTGCTTGAATATAATTTTGAAATAGAATTTATAATTGGAAATTCAAAAATAATTATTTTGAATAACATGTTGGATTTGAAATTCAAATATAAGTGTTTTTTTAAATAAATTGGATTTAAAAACTTTATATTTTGGAATTTATAGAAACGTGTTTTCTAAGTTTAATAAATATAAATATACGTATTTTGAAGAAAAAAATATTTGAATTTAATATAGGAAATTTTCAAAAGTAATTTGAAAATAAAACTCTATATTTTAATAACAGGAAAAAATTTATTTTGTATTTATAATGTGATGATTTGAAAGTTATATTTTGAAATTGATATAAATAAATTCACAAAAAACTATTTATAAAGTTAAAATCAAATGTATACATACCTTTTGTAAAATTAACAAGATTTGAATAAAGTATTTAAAAAGGAAAAGTAATTATGAAACTAAATTGAAAACATAAACTTGTGTAAATATGAAATAAAAAATAAAAATTTACAAAGGGTTTAAAACATAAAAGTTCATTATTTTGACAATTGTAATAATATAACAACTTGTGTAAACATTTGTAAGTCTTATACAACACATAATAAACAAATGTAACTCTTTTGAAGATAAAATTTACAAGTGTCTTTATTTTTTTCAAATTAATAAATAAATTAAAAACAAGGTTATACAAAATATCTCCACTTCTATTTTATTCATTCATTAACAAAAACCAGAAAATAAAAAGCTGAATTAAAAACAACAGTTTTTAAAATTGTTTCAAGTGGCAGATCAATGCACTTCAGTTTAACTAAAGATGTAAAGAATCAACTCTGAAAAAAAGGCAAGTTAAGAATCAAAATTCAAAACCTGAAAAATAGAATCAAAAGAAAACCAGAGACAGATCAAAGCATCAAAAGCCTGAAAATCAAAAATGCAAGTTCAAACCTGAGATCGGTATGAATTAAAACCAGAGAAAAGGAAAATCAAAGGCATGCATCAAAAATTCAAATTGCAATTCAACCAAATCAGGTGGAAGATCCAAATCAAATGAAAGTTTAAATCTGAGAACCGGTGTGAATCGAGTATAAAATAAAGCTTCAACCTAAAAACAAAGATCACCAGAGAAGAAAAAAGAAAAATTCAAAGCCCTGGAAATCAAATGGAAGTTCAAAGCAACTTCAAACCTGGAAAACAATGAATTTTTTTTATCTTAACATCAATTCTGGAATCAAAGCAAATGCAAGTTTCCAGATTTTAGAAAGCAAATTGTGCTTCTCTATCTTCAGTTTTCTCTGGTTAGCAAACCTTACTTTTAAAACTCTATTCTCTTGACTTATGATGCCTATGATGCCTATGATAATTGAAACTTGAAATGTTTGGTTATGGTTGCAAATGTATGTAAATAAATTTAAAATGCCTGTGCATGTTTGATATGTGTGTACATATCACTCTGTTAGTAAACTGGCATATGAATTTCATATATAAAAATCTATATCTTAATATATGAGTAGATTTGTGTCATGATCTTTAAAGTAAAGATGTTAGTATTAACTAAATCTCGATTATAAAATTCTTCATAAGAATGATTAAGAAGTAATGAGCTGAAAATATAAATATACAGTGAAAATCACATATCTGTTAAAATGTGATGATCAAAAGTTTGTGTTTCGATTTCATAATTCGATTCGAGATTGGAAATAATGATTTTAGAGAACCATTTCAAGATTTTTTGTTTTATAAATTGTGAGGAATTGTATGTTGAACAAAAAACATATTTTCTTTGATTTCACGACAACCAGTGATGGATGAACGTCGAGCTTGGGTCTGGGGGTGGCTCATGAGACGGTGGTTACTAGAAAAATAGTTGTAGGGGTTTCTGATCAGCGGAGTGATGGTGCGAAGTTGATTTAGGGTTTTATACTCAAATTTGGTCATCGTCGAACTCGTGATCGTTTTGTCTTTGTTGATGCATCGGACTGGACTGGGATGGGGGAAAAGAGAGTTGACCACGTGGTGAAGTGATGGCCGTGATGGCACAGCCCCAAGTGGTCGGTGGAGGTTACACGAGGCCTTTTTCCGATGGTCAGTTTTGTTCCAGGTGAAGTCGATATGTTCGATTTCAATTTGGTGGGTGTTTTGAAGATTTGGGTAGTCGTTTGGGTTGAGAGGGTCATTGATGGTTTGCTGGTGATGGCAGCAGTGATCGGAGCTATGGAAATCAATCGTGCATGTGCACGCTCGTACTTGTGTAGCTGGGATTATAGTGGTTTGGGAAGAAGAAGATGTTCCCTCGGGTAGAAGCTCGCGTATGTGATGAAATAAATCGAGCCTTGAATCGGGTAGTTTGAATGTTGAAACTGTATAACAAGAATTTTTAATTTAAACTAAAATAACATTTAAAAAAAGGAAAGGAAGAAGAAAGAGGGAGCTCAGTGGAAACCGGGGGAAGATTCGAAGTTAGCTCGAGAATGAAGTGAATTGGCTTGGGTGTTTTTCACTTGTAAGTTAACCAAGCTAATAATAATAATAATAAAAGTAATATCAACCAGTTTTATAAAGAAGGAATCACGAGCAAAGTTTTCAAAACAAAGTATGTATCAAGTTTTCAACAAGCTTCAAGGATTTGAATTTAAAAGTTAGAATAAAATTGTTTTGATTATTATATGTTTAGTTAATTATTTGACTTAAATTCCTTAGTATTTTCAAAGGATTTTTATGATGTAACTAAGTGGGTTATTAAGAAATGAAATTATTTTAAAGGTTAATTTAACTTAAAGGTTTAAGTTAAGCAGCTAATGATAATTAATTGCAAGATTTATTAAACAAGGTTTAAAAAGATAATTAAAAATAAATGGTTTATCTTTGAAATTATTAAGGTATGATAAATTAAGAATAATAAATTAATTAATGTGGTTAATTAGAAGATTAATTAACATAAGTAATTAGAGATAATTAATTACTTAATCATAATTACTTACTTAAAAGTAATTAATTAATGGTTAAAGTTAATTAAGTAATTAGGGGTAATCACTTATTTTAATTAATTAAGCATAATTAATTTGTGTGGCTTATTAATTAATTTGAGGATAGTGAATTAATTAATGATTTATTTAATGAAAGTGATTAGGGATAATCACCTAATGTAATTAATTAAGGAGATTAATTAATTTATTAATAAATTAATTAAGTGTAACTAATTAAGGTTAATTATTTATTAATTAAGGTAAATGGATTTATTAATTAAGGTTGATTAATTAATAAAGTATTAATTAATTTTTTAGTTAAGGTTAATTAATTGATAATTAAAGGATAATAAATCTATTATTAAAGGTTGATTAATTAAAAATAATTTGCAATTAATTAATATTAATTGACTAGGGTTAGTAGCTGTTCATAAGTAATTAAATCTAATTTAAAATTAATCAGACGATTAGTTAATCTTACTTATAAATGTTTGGATTCAATTGAATGTTGAATTGTTTGATATCCCTGATGTGTGATGCTTTGTGATATGAATTATTTTGATTCGAGCTGTGATAAATGTAATTTATTTTAACTGTGATAAATGTATATTATTTATCTATGAATCTGTGTATAGAGATATACCACTTATCTATAATTACTATGCTTGAACCTGTGATGATTGATGATGTTGCACTATTGGGTAAAACCTCTGGACTACACCATACACACACAAATGTAGATTGCACAAGGAAATTGGTTAAGTCACAGATTTTTAAAATGATTTTAAAAGTTGAATTGTTTTTGAATCCAAATGGTTTTGGAAATGGAATTTGGTTGAAAAGCTTTTGAAAAGGAATTTTAATAATAAAAGTTATTTTGAATAACTTAATAAAGTTTTGAAATTTAAATAATTTGATTAAATTTGAATTCAAAATTTTGAAATTGAATTCTATGTTTGGAAACTATGATTTAAAAGGCTATACAAGTTATATATGTGTTTATATGGGTTTTAAACCATTTTAAAGTATTGTTTTGAGAATTTGAATTTAACCCAAGGAATTTAACTTGTATAAATGAAATCAGATTTTTCCAAAACGAAACTATTTGTTTTCAAAAAATAAAAGCTTTCATATAAGGAAAGAAAATTCCAATTTGTGTTAAAGGGATTTCAAGTTTGAAATGAAAATGGTTTTCCAAGTTATGAATGAATCTTTGGAAATGGTTTGAAAGCTATGAATTAAATCTCTGATTTAAAAAATTAGATGAGTTAATCAAATTTGGAAGGAAGATTGTTTTGTAATATGTGAATGAATCTTTGTGGAAATGGGTGAACTTTGTGAAGTTAATATTTTTGTCTGAAAATTTGGAAACGGTAATTTGTTTAAACCATTTGAAAAGAAAAGTTTGGGTTTTAAGTTGTGACTTAACTGAAATCCCAATATCCATATGTTCTAAATATTGCGCTCATTATTTGGTTTAGCCAGGAGAGGACCTTATGTCATATAACCCATTCAAAATAATAATACGACATTATGGATTGCATTTGAAGACCGGTGGTGAAGACCGGGTATTTACGAGAACGATAGGATGACCTATCGAATGACTCTGCACAGAGTAGCTACGGTATAGAGATCTCCATATGTGATGGGGAGTCCAATCGGGATTGTGAATACCCGGATTGCAAGGGCTTCTTTGGAAGTGCCTTCAGTTCTGTTCGAACCCGGAACAGACTTGTATTGATGTGTGTCTGACATTACACTTTGAGATGTAAAGCTGGTTCCTATCAAATACATTTCTGTTTGGTGGCGGAGAATTTATTCTCTTAGCTTAACACCCTTCTCTGAGACGTACGAGCTCAGAGGTTATGTAGTTAATGGTTACTAGTGATACATTGCCAATTTGGTAATGTGGCATACGAAGTGCTGCTGATCATTTTTTGATCAAAGCATGGCTTTGTGAAAAAGCGTAGCTTTGTGAACGAGACTTCTTCGAGCCTCACAACCCGGAAATGGTCGAAATAGGAATTTTGCGGCAAGGTTGCAGGGATCACGCCCCTAAGGTATGTCCATCTCTTCTGGATAAAATGTGGTATCATGGTATGGAGCCCAAATATTTACCTATGTGGTTGCTGCATACTTATTGTTGTGTGGTTGTTGGTGTCGAGCGCTCGGATAAAGGTTGGTTACGACCGGGGATGGCATATCTTGAGGGTTACTTCGGGGAAGTGGTAACCCGACCTTGTTTTGATAGGGAACCATTTTGGTTCTTCGGGGCGTCCCTCCAGAGGCGTCCCATTTGTTAAGGAAGTTCCTTAGCCTAACCATTTTTTGGAAATCTAAAGAAACAATACGCGTCCTGTACGGTTTTAGTTGTATAACCTTCCATGGAATGTGGTGGTAACCTGCTATTGAACATGGTAGCTATAATTGGCATACAATGTTGGTTGTATGTTGGCTAAGATTAATATTATACTTTCGAAATGTTTTCTACACAATGCACTAATAATAATATCAAATGGTTTTCGCGTATCAAGCATTTTTGACTGTCATAAGGAGAAATCTCCTCCAAGTGTGTGCTTGCATTGTGTGTGTGGCGCGAGGCCTTATGGCAGTTTCATTTTCCAAAAAGCATTACGGATTTCAACTTTAAATATGACGCCCCACCTCTATACCCACGCTAGCCAAGGACACTACAGGGTAATGCCTTCAACTAACACGGAGAATAAGGCTGGTTAGGAGCGACCATCTATAGCCTTGCTCTAACTATCTATTGAATACATCGACAATAAACATACCAAGCAGGTCGACATACCCAATGAATACTTAAAACAAAACCATAGGTGGTTGAAGGATCTATCAGAACAGAATATAACAACTCAAATGTAATATACATCACAGAATAGCAGATCATCATATACACATATATTGATACATAACAGAGTATACAAAATAATACAAGTCAAGTGGTATAACAGACCACAATATAAAGATGAGTTCACAAGAATAAATATCAGAGTTACTACAAAATAGGACTACACAAAAGCTATGACAAAAAGAAGCTAGCGGAGTAGTCCATACGGAAGCAAAATAGGCTAAGTCCCAATGTACCTAACCTGAAACATCTCGGTCTGACCCGAGTATGAAATACACAGGTCAGTCTAGCTAAACAAATCAGTTAGATAAACTGAACAACAATAAACCTGCAAG
Source organism: Allium cepa (assembly GCA_030765085.1). NCBI lineage: Eukaryota > Viridiplantae > Streptophyta > Magnoliopsida > Asparagales > Amaryllidaceae > Allium > Allium cepa. The sequence continues at coordinate 444,641,651 of CM060932.1, forward strand.
GTTACAAAGCATAATAGATATCTCTAAAAGAGATAACACAATCATCTAACGAAAGATGAATCATATAGAACAAGCCTTATATCATTGGCAACATATAGAAACAAAGGATAAGAATATCCCAAAGCAAGCCAAAAGGCAATAACAAATACCAATAAGGCATACAAGTTCCACAAGGTAAACGCTATGCATCATGCGGCTCATAATGACCAACATCGAAGGACGATACCTAGGGAATATACATATGAATGAAACATCAGAAAATTTGCTCGAGCTCAGTACTGTACAAACACGGATCCATGAGCCCAAAGACTCCAAACCCAATATCACCCATGCGGCTCATAACGACCAACATCGGAAGCGATACTAAAGGGCAACCCAATATCACCAATGCGGCTCATAACGACCAACATCGGAAGCGATACTAAAGGGCAACAAACCCGAAGGCACAAACCCGAAGGCACATACCCGAAGGCAACAAACCGTAGTGGTGAAGGTCGAAGACCCAGTACTAGACACCACTAACTGGCGGAATTTGTCATAACTCCCAAAAAGGAATCCGAAAAGTGGTAACGTGAGTCCCATAACCACTCGTTCGCACTAAACGGTTTACTATCCGTTAGTTAATTTCACACTCAAAGCAGTACAAAGTTCACCTCATATCATCGGTAAACCAAACCAAAGGTCAAAACGATCAATTGAATAGGTCGGGGATTAATCGGAAAGATAAACGCACAGATTCATGGTCCGTGTTTTGCCCAACCATTTAATCACCCTTCCACTTCGCTCGAAGTGCGAAAGTGTGTGTTTTAAATAGAATTTATAAATTGGAGAAACGAGCTTTTAAATGTGAGTCGAGAGATTATTTTATAAAAACCCGTGGATGAAGTCAAAAATAAGTTATCAAAGTCAAAGAGGCAATAACCACCACTAATAACCAACATGAATCGATAAAATCTGGAAAACCAATCAAAACGAGCATAAATAGGCAAAACAGGAAAACAGGAGCAGGTCAGTCGACTGAAATCCCTGTTCAGTCGACTGAAAATTGTCCAGAAAAATTTCGGGCTTCAGCTCAGTCGACTGAACAGAGGATCCAGTCGACTGAACCCAATTTCCTGCATTTCCTACTTATAACAAATGAAGTGCAAACTCTCCCAACTTTCAACCGGACGAGCACGGACGCTAGGGGTTTACGCCTAGCGGCTACTCGGCCCTATAAGCACTTCAATGCATCACTAAAACATGATCAAAACATCAAAGTTAGGATCTCTAAAGAATTGAACCCAAAACACTAAAAACTTGGGTATTCACTAATTCAATCCAAACTAAAAGCAAGTGCATATGAACAAGTGCTAAGAATTCATACCCAACATCAATGAAATCAAGAGAAGTAGATGTGAGTTCAAAACTCACTTTTAACCCAAAAACAAGAAGATGGAGCTCAATAACAAGGAGAAGACCAACCAAACACTACTTCAACTCAACAAGCTTCAATCTAAGAATAAAACACATATTTCCCAATTTAGGTTTTGGAAATTTTCTGAAATTGAAGAGGAGAAGAGTTGAAGAAGATGAAGAAGAGCTTACCTATGTCTTCTCTATGAATTTGGAGCAAAAAAATCAAGTTGTAAGAGAAAACTAGGGCTTGCAAATTTCTATTTCTCTTTCCCTTCCACCATTTTCAGTTCTAGCTTAAGAAATGAAATGAAATGAAATGAGGATGAATGAAGAGAAGGGGTTGGGTTAGGGTATTAGTTAACTAGTGGGCTGAACCCAAACCCAAAACCCAATAGAATAAGGGTCAAATTTTCACAAACTCCAAACATATCAAAGATTATACTCAAAAAGATCACAAACGCCATTTTGGAACCAATGGAGGTAGTTTCGAGTTCCAATTCGGCCATTTGCAGAAAGTAACATTTTGGAACCAAAATCCGACTAACGACGCTATATTCAAATAAAACATTTAAATATATAATCGTTAATATGTGGGTTGTTACATTAAAATCTTTTGTTGTTTGTTTTAAAGATAAACCTGTTTTTGTTTGCTCATACCAGTCCCATGAATGACCTGGAGTTTATTGTTCCCTTCCTAAACTCTGGGTGCCCACAATTTTCCACATGGGCAGTTTAAAGTTGGTTTTCCACATAATTAAATAGTAGGAGTAGATTCGGTAGCATTCAGCCATTGGATTTCAGCTATCGCTTCGTGCTTCTCTTCAACATTCTGGACTGACCTTGCTTAGTACAACGTGATTGGGAGTTCGAGCTATTTCTGGATTGGTGCTTTGGAGATGGAGATTGCTGATAATGAAGTTCCTTCTTTGGAGTTCAAGTTTATGTTATCTTATTTCCGCTGTTGTATCTTGTCTTTGATATTTGTATCGATATCTCAATTGTATCATTATTGTATCAGATATTGTATCTGTTATATATCAGTGATGTTATTCATTCTTCCGCTATGTTGTTGTACTTAATGTGTTATAAGCTCGGACGAACTAGATTCGACATTTGAATCTACGGCATTTGAATACGAGTGATGTATTTGGTGTCGATTTTCGAAGGTCGAGTCAGGATCGTTACATGCTAGCTAAACTCGTTGTTGTTCATCGAATCCCAATAGCCCGATTATCCTCACTGTGTTCCTTAGCCAAGTCCTCGCCTCCACAAAAGTCTTCGCACCAGAAAAAGTCTTTCCACCTAAAATTTTGAAATCCTTACAAAGCCTAGAGATAACGATGGCTGCAGGTGGGTTGAAGGGATTCCCACCCGTTGGTGCAGGATTGGGCACTTGCCCTTGCACCTTTGGAGTCGTGGCTTGTAGATACCTACGAAACAAGGCTAGTACTGGAATGCCCTCGGGAGATTAAGGGCATCCGCCATTCTACGCAAAGAAAAAGAGAGTTTTTAGGAAAGAGTCGAAGGGAGATTGAAATGGACATTTGAGGGGATATTTATAAAAACCCTTTTATACTTAGAAACTATTTATAAGAGTTATTTTCTGAAAACTACTTTTAAATTAAGTTATTTTGAAAATAATTTACCTTTAAAATAAAATTTTCGAAATCATGTAACCTTAGGCTCTGATACCATATGTAACACCCAACACCCTTTAGTATACCCAAAGGGACACATTAAAAGGTATGGAGCATTGTAGGTATAAACTAAAATTAGCAAAGACTAAGATTCACATGAAATAAATAGTTAAAAACAATGGAAACAATTTAAATAATAACTTATTTAGAACAGAACTTTATAATTGCTTTAAAAACCAAATAAGTCACCAAATACCAAATACATCGCGTGTCAAAATACCATTCATATATGTCTTATGAAATCAAAGAAAACCATAATCTTAAAAATTAGAGTACAACTATTCCCCAACATATGCCAGTACAAGTAAAGAACAAAATGCTGAAATAAAGAAGTGGAAGTACATAGTAGAATCTCCTTCAAAGAAACCTCCAAGAAACTGCAACTTCTGTCCTCTTCCTTGATTGCCTATGGGGGAAAAGGCAAAATAGAGGAGTGGGTCAGACTAAAAGTTTGGTGATTGATATCAATTACTAGTATTTTTAAACAAAGTAAAGGTAATAAGCCTTACAACAGTTCTAGTATTAAAAGGGAAACAAAGGAAATAGGAAGAATGAACAAGTTGGAAAAAAATACGAATTAATTCGATTAATATGATCGATTAACTTTGATTGTTTGCACTTGTCTTTGATCGCTGCTTTGGTTAGGCTGAATTCCTAATCCTATAATTAGACTAAAATCCTGATTCTACCCTTTGATCGGCCTGCTACTCCATAGACCTACTGTAGACTAGATGCTATATAGCTCCCTACATAGAAGGCGATGGTGTTTACGAATGACACACAAAGTAAAAACTATGGACTAGACATTATATAGTTCCCTACACAGAAGGCAATGGTGTCTATGGAAGACACAAATACTAAGCGCCTGGAACTCATAACGATTTATGAGCCATCATTGGAAGTCGCATCCGTGACCACCACTAAGCTCGCATTACCCGTTGTTCAACCTATTGGGTCTTCTTATTACCTCAAGCTCCAGCATAAGCGTGACCTTCGTCTCACTTCAGAATTATGTAAAACACCATGTCCATAGAAATAATTGGGGAAATGCTTTTGGTACTGTCCCGTCATTCAGACAACATCTAGTTGCGCCCCTTTGCTCAAATCCCTATGATTTGGACTTCTACTTATTGACTAATTACTATCATTATTAGCATAAGCGTGCCTCTCGTCTTACTTAAGGATTATGTGAAATACCGTATCTATAGAAATAATAGGGTAATGCTGTTTGGTACAGGTCCTACTTTACTTCTTTGCTTATTTACTTATTAACTTAGATAAATTATTCAAATAAGCCTTTATTATTGTTCTTACCATCTGTACTTATTAATTTATCCCATGTCTTAAAATAAGCCTCATCCTGTTCTGTTTTCTTCTCATAACCTACGTTATAATCATGCTTGTTACTTAACCCAAGGTCTAAGTATGAAAATAAACTTCTTTCATCTTTTACTCTTTTTAATTATAATTCTAGGTTATAACTAGGCCAATTTTTTAAATTTAGCCCAATTCTAATATTTACATCATAATTTAGTCCAATTCCATTTTTTATTACAGTCATTTCATTTTAATCATATCTTCCGTTATTTCAGAATTCTTATAATTTTAATCCATATTTGTGTTTAATCCATTCTAATCGATACGTGAAGAAGAAGGAGAAACAAAAGAAAACTGAAAATAGAAAAAATCCAAAGCGTATGAAAAAGATGTAAATAATGCATAAATAACATTAAATAAATTTAAAATATTGTAAATAACGGTAATTAAATGGAAAAGATATAAATAATAGAAATTAGCTACAAATAACTGAAAAGAATAGCTAAAAAGAAATAGACTAAAAAAAAATCTAAAACTGAAAATAACTGATAAAAAGGCATTTTCAAAATCGTAGAAAAATTACAGCCATTGGAAACCCTATTATTTTAGGTTGCTTAAAAATCTAAATAATTAAAATCACTCACCTGTGGTCGTAAGCTCTTCCTTTTTGGTCTTCCTGGATCCGCTTGAGAGTATTAAAATATTTCTATTAAAAATATTTTCTCCTCGAAAAATTATTCCTTTTAGGATCCTTCCTGAAAAGGTGAACCCAAGCGGAGAAAATCTAAAATGAGAAAATGTGTTAGGCCTAGGGTCTTATTCATAGGTGTAGAAGTGAATCTCATACCATTGGATTTGGAGATTGAATATGATGCAATCACATCATAGGCTGTATGGAAGCCGTCGGATGGTAGCATGGAGGGACCATATGAGCCAAAATGAAGAAAACAACGTGTAAAAAAACTTGCTGGAACCAAAAGGAACAAACGAAATTTCCTTCGTGTCCCATACATAGGCAGGTCGACCTACAGATCGATTGCCCTTAAAGCCAGGTCGACCGATCGGTCGACCTAGGCCTTGGGATGGTCGACCTCCCTACATACGTATATACATATATTCCTTTTTCTTGTTAAATTCGTAACTTTCTCATATTAGCTTGGATTCTGACATTCTATATATGTAAATTGACCAGAAAATTACCATAGACATAGTGGTGCAACTCCCATGACTTAATTCTAATAATTTCACAAAATTATCTTATCATTTGATTAATTCGTTAATTAATTATTATAGCTTAAATCTCGGGTTTTTACACATTTGATTATAATTTATGCAACATTCATCAAAGTTATATATACGACAGGGATAAATAAATAATTCAGCAGAGCAACATAATGTAGGGAATAACAGTAGTAATAATATACCAAATCTTCATCTTCATCCTCCAGAATAAATCTTCAATAAGCTGAAATCTCAAGGCTGAACTGAGCGTAATGAAAAAACAAAACACTCGAGTCAGGACTAAAATATCCTTATGTAAGTCAAATCGATAACACATATAATATGAGTGTAATAGCATCAGAGATATTAATAGGATTTCATATCTCCTATCTAGTGTATAACGTACGTGCAATAACTCAAGAGATGTTACGGGATTTTTCATCTCTTAAGGATCGGCCAAAATATTTATATGTAGTAGAATACGCTACATATATAATGTCTAATTAGTAAAATAAATATCAAAACAGCGTTAAGGGTTTACTTTAGTGTAACAACCCATAAAATTTTAATAATTTTATAGGTTTTAATAATATATTTAACTGGAAATTTTGTGAAATTTTAAATAATTGAATTTTGAAATAAAAATTTGATATTTGGAATACGTCTACTTAAACGTAGCAAATGATAAATTTTCATCAGTTAATATGAAAGTTTATTTTTCTTTTGTAATTTTATTTAAATTCAAATCGGTTAAAAATTGATGATAATAAAATGTTTTCCAGACCTGAATATTTTTATACAATAAATTTGTAAATTATCTTCTGAGTGAGACGTCATATTTCATTTCTTCAAATTTTAACTGCCATTGCTTCATCTATCTTCTTTTCGGCAAAATAGCAGCATTTTCGGTCCTGCATATCGACTTTTGACCGGATAATCATACCACTGATATTTATATACCGTTTTGATCATCTCGTCGTGCTGAACTCCATGGTACATTCATTTGTGCAGTTCGATGTTCGGTACGCAATGATATCAATAAAACGATTTCCGTACCGGTACACGTTTTAAACTTTTGGGCTTCCTTGCTTCTATTCAGCCGATAGCTTTTATTATTTTCTTGAATTCGTGCCGACCTCTTCTAGTTAATCTATTCCTTGAATTCGGGTTCTAATTTTTATTATTCAATCGGTACAATTTATTTTGATGGTTCGTTTCCTTTTTCATCTGGTTTTCTTTAGGATATAATAACTTCTGCTACTCTTATATTGGTTTTGCTTGCTCAGTTTGGCTTTGGAACCTACACGTCTTCATCTCTCATTTTTTTCTCAGCAGCATGCAAGCCGAGCTCCTCACCTACCTCGTCGACCAATAACTCGACCCTGACGTGTCTCCCTCCTTGTCTAGCCATGCCCATGTGAACCCATGCAACCACCACTTGAACTTCTTTCTCAGTCAAATCTTTACCTCCACCTGCTTTAACACACGAGCCCAGGCCTCACACACCCTCCGGCCCCACAATCATGACTCATCCCTAGCCTTTCGACCATCATTTTTCCCATGCTCCGTCTCTTCATTTAACGCATGTTCACCTCATCATCAATCTAGCCTTCAACCGAAACTCTCTATTTTAAAAGTAAGTTATATATATATATAAAGTATAATGATTCATATATAAAGCCTGTTGAATGAATGTTGGATGAGTTGTGTGTGTATATATATACATTATCTTGAGGCTCTTTCAGTTTCAATTTTCCACTATATATATTGAATTTTGGAATATATTGTATAAGGTTTTATTCGATTTGATTTTTATTTTATTTGTATATAGTTGTATATACTTTTGCATATGAGTCGGTTTTAATAAATATATAAATATATATATTATATGTATAACGGTTATTTTTTATGCTTATACAATAGTTTGCATTGATATTGTTGTGTGGCCAAAATACTATGTATGTATTTTGCTTAAAACAGTCTTTTCAATTTACCTATATATATATATATATATATTATAAGTGGTTGGTTATATAAAATATAGGTTGTATATTAAATAAGATTGCACGTATCTATATTGCTCGCAAATATATTTGTTCAATATGATTGTTTGCTAATAACTGTTATATGAACAGAAAAGTTATACTATGTACATCTATACAGTCTGTAAAATTATACTTGTTTTATATAAACTAATTTTTATATAAACAATGGTAGGTTCTAGTTTATATAGTATAGGATTTGTTGTACATATTTTATTATATTATAGTTTATTATGTAAAGGTTTGTTTCGTAAATATATATATTTTGAGAACTGTTTATATATATACAGGGTATATAAAGTTTTTATGTGATTTCTATTATCTGTTAAGTATATATAAGTTACATAAATTATATGATAGGTAATACTTGTTGTATCCGTTATATATATGAGTATATGATCTATTGTATACAAGGGCATTTGGTCATATATATATAAGTTTATTTGTCGTATATGATTTGTTGTAGGCAAACGTGTAAATATAGTTTGTTTGTTCATATATATTAAGTTGTCAAATTTTATATACATATATATATATATATATATAGTTTTCAAGTATGCAGTAATATATTAGTGCTTTAGGTGTATTATATCAACTTATATATATATATATATATTAAGTATGTAAATGTTTGGTTAATTTATATAAATAATGTATATACTATAAAATAAAGTGAATTTGGTTTTGAGATACATATATGTGTCTATATATAGATTTTGATTTTTATATGTTTTTGTTTTAAATTTAATATTGGCTTCATAAGATAGATGGATCTTAAAGTATAACATGCTAAGTTTATATATATTTGAGTTGGTTTGGGTATAAATATATGTGTTATTTTAATATTTGTTTTAAAATAAATGTTGATTTCATGGAAATAATATATATATATATATATATATATATATATATATATTTGCTGTTTCTATCAAACCGATTCTAATTGTTTCATCGGTTCCTTATCTATCAGTTGGTCCGTCAAATCCGTATCCATCTAGCTTTGCTTTGGACTTCGTGCTTGGATTCATACCTCATCTCATTCCATTGTCTATCTTCACTAACCTCGAAAGGTGAGCAATCACTCACGATTAATGATCTTATATTTATTAAATTTGATTTCAATTGAAACGTTAATTGAAATATGCTGCTGTTAGTTATTTACATCGCTATATATATGATATTATTTGTATTTGTTCACCTGAGATATCTGACATTGTTATCTGTTATTTATATTGATGATATATGCCTGTTATATTATTATCATATCTGTTATCACTCCGCAAGTTCCTTGTTAGTACAAAATTCACTATGGGTTGAAATGATACATACCCGAACGATCTGTAGAATAGGAGAAAATCGTTATGGTTTGAAATGACAGACCCAAGCGATTTTCATAGAATTGAATTTGGGATTGCAGGTTGAAATAATATATACCCGTATATATTTAAATTGCTGATTGAAATGATAAATATCCGTATCACTTGACCATAGGATAGAAAATTATATACAGACACCGTTGGTCTATATATAAATATTTTGAAAATGATTTTTATTGTTTTGGAAAGAAATATATGGTTTAATAAATATTGATTTTTAAGATATTATACATATGTGTGTGTGTATTTTATAAAGTTTAAATTTTTGATTTTTAAATTTATATGTTTTGAAATTTATAGTTATAAGTTGATTTAGAAATTATAAATTTCAAGAATTTATTTATAATTTTACTATTTTAGAATATATGAATTTAATAAGATGTTTAAGTATTTATATAAGATTTTTATTTTAAAATTGATTTTACAATGATTTTAATAAATTAAGGCTGGGAGGATAGATTTGAATTTATTTAGAACTGTATTTGATTAAGAATTATATTTAATTAAAATCGATTTGGAACTTATTGAATTTGAGATTTAAAGGATATGATTTTAATAATTTGATTTTTGTTTAAGGTGATTAAATGAATAAAACAAGTTTAAATAAATTGAAAGAAATATTTAGTTATTTGAAATTCAAAACTACATAATAGTAAATTATATTTGATATATATATATATGTGTGTGTGTGTGTGTGTGTGTGTGTGTGTGTGTGTGAAATTATCTAGTTTAGTTTTGAAAAATTTGAATATTTAAAGCTTTGAAATATATTGAAATTGAGACGGTATATTTTGTGGTTCAGATCTGTATATAATTTGGAATGGTTTATTGAAAAACTGAATTAAATCAAAATTGACGATTTGAGACTTGATTAAATTTGAATTTTGGAATTCGAATTGTCTTGGAATTGATTCATGAGATAGAGGAAGCTATTTTATTATATAAAGTATTTTTAAATTATATTTAAAACTATTTTATATTTTACTTTATAAATTATTTTAATGTAAACTATTTTAATATAAATCAGTTTTAATATAAACTATTTTAATATAAACTATTTTAATTTAAACTATTTTAACTTATAACTCTTTTATATAAACAATTTTACTTTATAAACTATTTTATTTTATATACTATTTTAATATCTAAACTGTTTAGGTGGTGGAAGTTATGTTTTCAAAGTTATGAATTCAAAGTATTATGTTATGGAAGTGTTATAAATTATAAATCTTTGGTTTCAAAAGTGTTATAACTTTGAAAATACTATGATTTTGGAAATGATATCGTATTTAGTTTGAAATGGAAATGATATCATATCGATATGGTTTTGAAAAGGCAATGAAATTTTGGTTTTGAAGTATAAACAATTTTGAAATGACCGCGGTGTTATAATAACGTTTGGTTGTTAAAGAGACCAGGATCAGAAGTTGTCATACTCTCTGCCAACTCTGAAAACCACTCTAATAACTGTGTATGCTGCGGAGATTCCAGAATGAAGTAGGATGTTGGCGATGATCCTATATGAGGTATATATGTGGACCCGACTTCCGTGAGTTGGCATAAGGTGGCCAAAACAGGAGCAATTGACGGGCCAATGAGGTAGCTCCTCTTATCGAACACACTCCTTCGATACTTTATTCTGACATTGTGATTGAGTTGGTGGCCACTTTCGATTTTTGATTTTGGGAGTGTGGCTCGAGGTGGGCTGTAACGACCCGAAATTTTCGAAGCCGAAAATTCCAGATAGTTATGAAAAAGAAGAAAGAGATGGAAGAAGAAGAACAGAAACATCAACAACTCACATTCACAGCGGATAAAATATAATAATAAATAATAACAGTTTACAAAAGAATATTATATCTGTCGGTTACACTTAATATACATCAGAGTTTCACATAATATACAGTCACTGAATGTTTACAATTATCATGTATCAGATTAACAATAATAAAAATACAGCGGATATACTCTATACGATATTGCCATCCAACTCGCCTCCTGAGCTCCAGAACGTCCTAACCTGAAAATCTGTAATACTCGGTCTGACCCGAGCATTACACCAAAGTAACACCCGGGTCAGGCTGGAAACTAGCGTGAGTAAACCCAACTAGCATGGAATACTAAAGCAATCAACTTATATAAACCCGGGGTAACATATGTCAATTCATCCAATTCACAATTTGCTATAGACAACACTTATTTCACATATCAATTTCTAAGTACCAAACTTAGATAAAATAATCCAATTCACTTAAATCATTTTATTCCAGCCTATTGATTTCACACATCAATTTATTTTCAATCCGAAGTGGTTTCGGGTATTTCCTAATACCCGACCCCGGTCTCTTCGAAACTCATGTTATCCTAACCCAAGTTATTCAAATGAACTACACAACATTTCATATCAAGATATCAACTCATTCAAAGCATCCAATACCATTCAATCTCCCATACACAAAGCTTAATTGCATACAAATCAACCCAATTAATTTTTAATTGAGTTTCAAACCTCAATCACTTAGATTCCTTCATTAACTAATTCCAAATCAATTAATCAATCAACTATTCCCTATCCATTCATCTTAATTAATCACCCTGGATTAATTATCTTTCAATTTCACTCAAATAATTTTCTTTAATTAATTTCACAATATTAATTATTCTTAACCCAAAATCAAAAAGTAATCTTAATTACTTCATAAATTAATTAACTATTTTAATTACATTAATCCTTAATTATTCATATTAATTAACTCCATAAGTCACTTGTTATGGATTAGTCAATCTTAATTAATCAATCTTTGATTACATCATTAATTATATAAATTAAGGATTTTCAATTATATTTTAATTTATCCTAATCAAATTTAATTATATTAATGAGACCACAGTAAAAATCATTTCCGATTAAACTACTTTTCATTTTACTTTATTCATAAATTAATTACTTCTTACTTAACTATCTTAATTAATCTCTTGATCAATTTCACAAAGTAATTATATTTTATTACTTACATTAAGTAATTATTTATCACACCATCAAATGATTATTCAGAATTACTTATACCTAGTTAATTACTTTACAACTTAATTTATTATTTATTCAACCCTTTAATTACGAAGTTAAATAATCCAAATCATTCATTAATTGAATTAATTAATTTTTCATTTTAATTACCCTATTAATTTGATGGATCAAAAATCATTAAGCCCTTAACGACATTAGAATGAAAACATTTTCTTATTTATAACTTTATTTCTAAAATGTTTTTAAAACCCTAATACTTCGGGTCAACCACAATTAACTCAAGATCCAACCAAACAAGTCACATCATCATCATCGGTAGAACATCCAATCAATTTATTCATCCAACCAATTATTTAAATTTAACCATTAAAATTTAAATAAAAATCCAACGGTGTGAGATTTACTCACCTTAGCCCTCTAAAATTTTGCAATCCACTTCATCCAATTAATTACATTAGTGGTTATAAATTTATTTCTTTCCCACATAATTTATTAATTTATTACTCCCTAACTATTAATTATTTACGTTCATTGTTGATTTATAAACCTAATTACTCATTTGTAAATCACTATTACTAATTACTCAAACACTAATTACAATCCCAATTACTTAATTAATCTCTAACTTATTTTATAATTTATCAAATCTTAATTATACTCAAGGAAACATTCTCTTGGTTAAATATTAAACACATTACTAAAACATTTCCCTTTAATTAACGTTATACTGTGGCAAACCCGAATCCCCTGTCTATATATATATTGTTTAAGTTTAAAAACATAGTGCCTTCCACTTCCAACTCTGATGAACAAAGTCATTCAGATGAATCCAAGAAATATTCAACTTCCAAACTCTGAAAGACATAACAAATAAAATAAATTTACTCACCTCGAAACACTGCGCCACTCCCTGTTCGAAAAACCCAAGCCTCGCCGATTTTTTTGTGCCTGCCGCGACCCATTCGATGACATCGCGACCCCTTGTTGCTCGCGCCCTGCGCGACTCGCCCAGATCGCCGTCGAACCCACTCGAAGACGCGACTTAAGCGGCTTACCTTCGTCCACTTACTACACATCCGGTCACGCCTCACTTCTATGCAAGCTCGAGCCGAACGGCTTCCATTCAAAGGCGAGTAGGGTGAGGCGATTAGATCTGGGGAGAAGATTGTTCGGCCATTTTTTTATGAGTTTTGACGCATTGATTTTCTTTTTTTATATAAAAACGAATTGGTATTTGGAGATGAAGGAAAGAGGGGCTCGGTTGCTCTGTTGAAAGAAGATAGGATGGAAAAATATATTGATTCGGGGAATTAGCTTCTGGAGTACGCTTCCATAAAATAATTTAATATTGAAAATATCTCGTTGCATAACGCCAAATTCCGAACCCCGAATCAGACACACCGACGGACGTTTACAAGGTTTTACCCGCATTCCGAACACGATGGAACGTGTTTCGAAGGCTAATTTGATTGTATGCGCGAGTTACGGAAGTAAACGATCAATTTTAAATTTAAATTGATTAAAATAAATCTAAGCGTTTCGAGCTGCCAGGGTCAAACGACAACTCCGATTGCTATGAAAATTGAAATTCGATAATAACAAACTATTACAGATCTAATGGAACTGGTTTCGTCGAATTCCGAGACTGTGCCTCGGAAGGCTATTTTTAAATGTCAATTTAAACGATATATTATTAAAATTGAACAAATCATCTTTAGATTAAATTTCAACCATTCTATTATCTTCAGTATCGTCATTATAAATTTTATAAGCCTTCAAATTATTTAAACAGGCTTAAAAATTTCAGATTTAACAATTTACCACTTTTCAATTATCAAATTCAATATTTAAACTATATAATTCAATAATTTAATTATTAAGTAAATATGGATATCTTGATTTTCAAGTTAAAGTTAACTTTTAAATATTGAAAATCAATTAATATTCCAACTTACATTGTTAGAAATTCTGGGTCGTCACACTCCTCCCCCCTTAAAAGAATTTCGTCCCCGAAATTACTAGTTAGGAAGAATGGTCCAATACCCATTTACTTTTTTTCTAAAACCCACAATTCAATATCCTACCAACTATCTTTTATTAAAGACCCCTTATCATTCTTACCAACTTACCAAACTCTCCCATAGTTTCAAACAGTACCCTTTTATTCAACCATTCAGATTTCAATTTAAAGTCAAATTTTGAATTATCAAAAATTTTCTCAAATTTTTTCTAACTCTCTAAATTTTCGAAAATTTTTGCCAACGTCTCCTTTGCGCGGCTAGCTCGGTACAACTACAAAAGGCCTCTACGGGCTCCCAAATTCCAAAAGAAAACAAAAGCCAAGAGGCTACATCAAAACCCAATCCAATTTCATACAGAATTTTAAATACATACCTTTGTCGGGCAATTCAAATTTATCTTTTGGAATCAAATCCAATTTCTTTTCCCTTTAATACCTGCATATCTTGTTTGGCAACAATATTCAGTCGAAACTTTACAAATCATTTTATATATTCTCTTATATAGGTTTTCATATTTACTTCTATTCAAATTCGTTTTTCCCATTTTAATATGAATTCAACTTATCTCAATTTTGAATATTAAAATTTTATTTTCCATTTATAATTGATATTTATTAGTTCCATCTACAAATCTATTTCAGTTTCATATTTAAAATTGTTTAATTGCTTAATAAAAAATTTCAAAATTTTTTTAACTCCTAAAATTTTCGGAAAATTTTGGCAGAGTCTCCTTTGTACGGAGGAGCTTTTGCAATTTAACAAGAGATATAAATATGTATACATCGACCCACACGGTCGGAAAAAGCAAAAACAGTTCATATTTCCTATTTTTATTGCGTAGGCGTACCTTATTTAGCATTTTAAGCAAGCAGCTTATTAATTTTAGCAATTAGTGCAATCCAAATCCAGCCAAACGACCTTCAGGTACCTGTACTTACTCAATTTAAATACGTAAGTACCATATATAGAGAATTTATTAACATTTCACTTACTTTTAATGGCTAAACACAAGCATTTCAAAAGCAACAAACACCAAACGCTTCCCATAAGCGATTTCTATAACTTTAAAGCTAATTCAATCGCTTTCAATCAATTCATAAGCCATTTCATTCAATATTTAATGGTTTGCAACTCAATTTCTTACATTTAATTGATTTTTAAGCCAAACAAGCTTATATTCTCTTCAAATGATTCAAAATCAATTTCATTTAATCTCTATCATCTCATAGAATTTTAATTCCTTCTGTTTATGTTATAAGACAATTCATTCTATACCAATTCGACAATATTCGCTTAATGAAGTGTTTATTTAGTTAATAACTACTTTAAATTAATTTCAACTCACTCTGTAACTATTCCCATTTCATTTCTAATTTATTCACCAACCATACATTGCATTATATCTCATCCCCACATTGGATTCATTCAAAACAATTTATTAAGCTTGGCACATTCAAACTTATAAATTAATAACCATTTTCAAATTAATTTAACCCAAGCTTTTATTTAATGGGCTTCCACTCTTATTCAATGCCAAGCTTCCATAAATTTTAACTTAAATAAATTTACTTTAATTTATTCCAACATCAAACTTAAGTTTACTTTTATTTGATTCTCATTTAATCCCTTTTCATTAAATTCAGTTAACCCATCCGTTTAAATTTAATTTCAAATTCACCTTCTCAATTTATCAAAATAATATCCAACTCATATTTAACTCATTTATACTTCAAATTATTATGCCACCGAACTTAAGTTCAGTCTGATAATCCAATTTCAATCACAACTTTGATTTAGTTTTTATTCAAGCAGACTTCATCCATTTATTATTTAACTCAATTAACCTATTTTAAATTTTAAATTTCACTTTCTTAATTCATTTGCGAATTTATTTTATTTATACAAAGTCATTCTCAATTTATTTTTATTTACCTGGGTTTTGTTTGCAACCTTACCATTTCTATTATTATTCACTTCCATTTCATATGACAACACTTCTCTTATGTCCAATTTACTTGCAAATTTCATTAAATATTATTCAAATCACACTTGGATTCTATTTGCAATTTAAACCATCACATTTTTCAATCCAACTCTATTTTATTTTTATTTTACAACATCTCCTCTTATTTAAATCATGATCGAATCTAAGTCGAATTCTATTGACAAATTCGAATTCATTTCCAATCCCATTATTAATTTACAATCCATTTGTTTAATCGAGTTAAATTTTATTAATATACTCCATCAATTAATTATTTAACCAATTAGCTTATTTTCAACTTCTAAATCAATATTCGATTTTTAATTACAAAATCACTTCTTTAAAATTTCAGTTTGGATTTCCTTTTTATTTCCCCAAAATTCCAACACTTTTATTTAAAATTTTAGAAATGCTTTTAAATTCACATCATTCTAATAAAATAGTTCTTTATAAAAATACTTTTTATAACTCTATGTCTCAACCAGTCCATCCTTGTTCTCACAGAAATTCGGTCATACGTTGATCAGGCGTAAAACTGAAAATCTATAAGTACTTGGCAAACCCGTTTTCAACATCCAGTGAAAATACTTTTGAAAAATAATTTTACTGAAAATATAGAAAACAGTTTTTTGAAAATAGAGGAAATATCTTTGGTGAGAATGCTCTGGAAATCATCACCCACATCCATAGTCGCAGTTAACCGGATGGTTACGTTGCCATCCTGAAAAAATCCATAGATAACTGTAGGCCTCCGCGCCCCACGATTACACCATGGAACTCACGACAGATCGCAGCTACAACTGGGGTTACGTAGCTATCACAGCAAAAACCCATATAACTGTAGGCATCAGCGCCATCGAATTTCGCTGCCAAAAATGAAACTTCTCCACTCCACTTGACCATAGATCGCAGTCTACCGATGTTGCTTTGCCTTCCCGGCAAAATCAAGTGTAGACCGTTGGCACTCATCCTCCACACGATTTCGCTATGGTCCCCATAGTAGATCGCAGCGACATCGAGTTACACTGTCGTCACAGCATAACCCAAATGCCTCTATAGGCATCAGCGCCCTTGACTTTCGCTACCCAATAATCCTCAGGAACTAGTTTTGTCCAGACTCCTCACAGGATCAACTTTAGAAACCCCCTTGGGGCTCAAGGCAGCACCACCCGGTGGCACTCCTGAGAAGTTCATTTCAAGGGAGCGCCTTTTTCCCCAGAGCCATCTTCGGAATATTTTATACTATGAACATATAGTATCTTCAAATCATACACCTAGTGTGATATCATACAAAGCCCCTTTACACAAAATCGATTATCCCAAAATCGATAATTCTCAACTAGGCTTTCCAAATTTCAATATTGATTTTACCAAAAATCAAAAGCTTTTCCAAATCCAGACGTTCTCAAAACCTTTTCCAAAATCCTCATAAGATCTCTTATATATATATATATATATATATATATATATATATATATATATATATATGCAGATATATAAAATTTAAATCTTTGGATCTTTTCAAACTTGTATAAAACTCCTTTTATACTTCAAACACCTTCAAAAATCCTTTCTACCGGCAATAGATTTAACAACGGGAGTTTCATCTTACATATAACAAAGTGTATAACTTTGTTTATTCAAAATCAAACATTCCAATTTGATTACTCTTTTCAATATCAATTTCTTTTCCACTTACTTATCCACCTTTACATTAATCCTCATTTGGATTATCACTTCAATTCCTATCTCAGTTGGGTATTAAATCCATAACAGTTTGAACTCCGACCAGTTTATATTTAGAAAATAGCTTGAAAATTTTAAAAAAATAGATAAGTAGTTGATAAATAAATATTAGTTTGCAAAATAGCTATAAATAGGTAACTAACTGTAAAATAGTTCAAAGATAGCTAAATAGTTTCAGAAATTTCAAATAATCGCAAAATAGTTGTAAAATATAAATTAATTTGTAAAATAGTTATAAAGTAGAAATTAGTTTATAAAACAGTTGAAAATGGTTAAATAGCTTTAAAAATAATTGTAAAACAAATATAAAATAATTTGGCTGTAAGAAAGAAAAATTGTATATATATTTAATAGCTTAAAAAAATAAGTTTATATCAAAACAATTTATATTAGATATAGTCAAAAGTCAACCGTTCACTTTCCCAACAATTTAATTTAAATTTCCATTTAAATTGACCCAACTCCAAATTAAACAACTCCAATTTCCATTGGACTTGATTTATTCCCAATTTGAGTTGAATTAATTCACAATTTCTTCCCAACTTAAATCAAATTCCATTTGATTTTAAACCAATTCAACTTTAATTAAAATTCCAAATTATTTCGATCAATTCGGACTATTATCAAATTGAATCCACTTCAATATCAAATGATTTCAATTTAATCCAATTTTCCATTTAAAATTTTAAACTTTTACATCTTCAATCATAAATCCAATTAATTCAAATCAAATTCAATTTGAACTAACCCAATTCCATTCCAAATTTGAAACCATCGCGAATTATATAATTCGAGTTAAATTCCCAAAGGTTGGTTCAACCTTTAAACCAAATTAACTTTGTTCATTTAAAGTTTTCAAACAATTTTTTTTTTTTTTTAGTTCTAATTCTAGAATTTCATTTTTAATTAATTTAAACTTTATTTTGGTTGTATTTTCTGTTACCACTTAATTTAATTAAAATTTAAGATTTCAATTTGAATGTATTTTATATTGTTTCTTAATTTAATTCTATTAATTTAACCACCGATCACCTTAATATTCATTAGAAGGAAATATTGCTTTATATATCAAACTTTACTTTTATATAAAATCATTTAAATTCTTTATAAGCAAATAACAAGTACGCTCTCATTTATATATATATACTTAACTCATTCTAAAGTACTACGGACTCTACTCAATGAGTAATCCCCACCAAAGCCAAGGTTCTCGCTTAACCTTTCAGCTCTGATACCAAATGTAACGACCCGAAATTTTCGAAGCCGAAAATTCCAGATAGTTATGAAAAAGAAGAAAGAGATAGAAGAAGAAGAATAGAAACATCAATAACTCACATACGCAACGGATAAAATATAATAATAAATAATAACAGTTTACAAAAGAATATTATATCTGTCGGTTACACTTAATATACATCAGAGTTCCACATAATATACAGTCACTGAATGTTTACAATTATCATGTCTCAGATTAACAATAATAAAAATATAGCGGATATACTCTATACGATATTACCATCCAACTCGCCTCCTGAGCTTCAGAACGTCCTAACCTGAAAATCTGTAATACTCGGTCTGACCCGAGCATTACACCAAAGTAACACCAGGGTCAGGCTGGAAACCAGCATGAGTAAAGCCAACTAGCATGGAATACCAAAGCAATCAACTTATATAAACCCGGGGTAACATATGTCAATTCATCCACTTCACAATTTGCTATAGACAACACTTATTTCACATATCAATTTCTAAGTACCAAACTTAGATAAAATAATCCAATTCACTTAAATCATTTTATTCCAGCCTATTGATTTCACACATCAATTTATTTTCAATCCGAAGTGGTTTCGGGTATTTCCTGATACCCGACCCCGGTCTCTTCGAAACTCATGTTATCCTAACCCAAGTTATTCAAATGAGCTACAGAACATTTCATATCAAAGATATCAACTCATTCAAAGCATCCAATACCATTAAATCTCCCATACACAAAGCTTAATCGCCTACAAATCAACCCAATTAATTTTTAATTGAATTTCAAACCTCAATCACTTAGATTCCTTCATTAACTAATTCCAAATCAATTAATTAATCAACTATTCCCTATCCATTCATCTTAATTAATCACCCTAGATTAATTATCTTTCAATTTCATTCAAATAATTTTCTTTAATTAATTTCACAATATTGATTATTCTTAACCCAAAATCAAAAAGTAATCTTAATTACTTCATAAATTAATTAACTATTTTTGTAACGACCCGTAAATTTTCGATAACTAAAATAACTAATTTAATAAGATTTCGTGATTTAGTGTTAGAAAAAAATTGTAAGTCGTTTGGAATTATAAAAACTCGAATGAAATGCAACACATTTTATCTAAGTTAATTATTTATGAATTAATGAAATCCCAAATCAATTGAAATAATAGAAAGAAATTGAATGAATTTGTATTGTATAGGTAATTGTGATGCTTGTTTGTAAATAATAAACTTATAAGTAATTAAAAGTTAACGGTGATAATTATTTAAGTTACATATTCATTTAGTTAGTCGAATTGAAGTTGTGAACCAATTGCAATTGAAATGAAAGTTTATATATTAGTTGAGTGCATTATCTCTAACTGTAGTTAAATAATAATGTGGAATTAATTTGAGGTAATATAGTAAATCGACTGATAATGAAAATTTTATTTAAAAATCCAATATTGAAATCCGTCAAATATTGAACAATTAAATTGTTTAAATTTAATATTTAGAATTTATTGAATAATTGAACAACGGGAATTGAATAACTGTTTTAATGAAAATGGTTGTTCTATAATTTGAATTTGGTAAATTTTATAAGTTCGTTTTGAATATTTCAAAAGGTAGTGATTTAAGAATAATCAAATTTGATTAAATTTAATATTACAAATGTTTGAAAAATTAAATTCCGAATTTGATATGATTAAGTTGATATTGAAATTTAATATATGAAAATAGAGTGAATAATTGAAATTTGACTTATTATGATTCAAATTGGTTTCCAAAGTGAATGTAAGTTATATCGGGATTATAATAGAGTTAATAAGATTTTAAAATTGGAATTTATTGGGAAATTGAATACCGGGTTTAATATGATTAAAAATGATTTGTAAAATTTTATTTTATCATATTAAAGTTAGAATGAGGTTATAGAACTTTTAAAATCGAATTAAAAGTAAATTTGTAAAAATTGAATATTTTAATATTTAATTATCGATTGAAAAATAGCCAATTTTCGAACAGTCTCGGAATTGGACGAAACTAGTTCCATTGGATCCGTAATAATTTGTTATTATCGGATTTAAATTTTCATAGCAATCGGAGTTTTCGTTTGACCGTGGCAGCTCGAAACGCATCGAAATTGTTTTAATATTAATTTGACGAGTTAAAATAGTCATTTTTCAAATAGTCTCGGATTTCGACGAAGCCAGTTTCATCGGATCCGTATTGTGATATTATTGTAAGATTTCAAATTTCGTGTCAATCGGATTTACCGTTTGCCCGGGGCAAGCCAAAACGCATAGAAATTCGTTTAATCGATTTAATTTTAAATCGATCGTTTATTGCCGTAACTCGCACAGACGATCGAATTAGCTTCCGAAACCTATTCCATTGTGTCCGGAACGTAGGATAAACCCTAGAAACGCCGGTTACCGAGCGCAAATAGGAGTTCGGAAAACCCGGGTTGAATAGTGTTCGTCGTTTTTCTATAAAAGCACTCATTAGTTTCTTTTTTTTTAATAAACCCTAACCCTAGAAAATGGCCGGCCGCCACCCTATATTTGAACGGCCAGAAATTGTACGTCTTCTCCACTCAAATTCGTCAAATCCGTTCATCGATTCATGGAATGTTCAACAGGAAGATTGTAGAGGACATTGAGATCTAGCATCTCAACGGTTGTGATCGTTTTCTGAGCCATGGATTGACGGAAAAACTCGTTCAAAGGCGTGTCGTTCATCATCGTTTTTCGAGCCATAGTGACGACCGAGCTTCGAGCCTTTCGAGCCGTGGGTGGATCTCGCGTGGGCGCATCAGTTGGTGGTCTTTGATCAACCAAAAGCTAATCGTGGAGGGTGCGGCCTAAAGCCCTTGTGCGTGATGTTGGGTTCGTGAACGCGACCTAGAGCACGCGCGTGAGAAGAAGAAGCGGGTGGCCAGATCTCCATCAAGCAGAACATGCAGCCGAGATTAGGTTTAAAATTTAAAAATAAAAGTTGTAAATTTTGTATATAATAAATTGTATGATCTTTAAACTGCTATAACTTGTTGATCGAGGTCGGATTGTGACGAAACAAGTTGCGTTGTCTTCGTTTCGTCGAGCACTACACTATGGAGATGGATTGGAGTCATTTGGAGCTAGTGAAAATTTCGAGTAAAATTAAACGCTCGTTTAATTTTATTCGAAATAAAATGCTGGAACTACATTGAAATCAAGGTGAGTGTCTTATAACGCTCACAACGTACTAAATATCTTTATGCTAGTTAAATTTGACATTATGAAGTGTTATGATTTTATTTGTCGTTGTTCGATAAAAATTTAATTGTCATATAGCTTGTCATTTGAATTAACCGTTGAAAAATTAAATTGACAGTTAAACGAAATTAAAATTGAATTGCAACTAAATTACCTGACATTGAAAACTATGAAATTGCCATGAATTGTATTGTCTATTGGATGATTTATTTCGATGGATGCTATTGGTTGATATTTAAATGTTTGGATGTTTATTTGCTTATATATATAACCTGTTATGCATACATATGACACTATGATTTGATTTAAGTGATATATATTCATCCCTGACATTTAATTGAAATAAATAATTACTTGGCCATAGGATAGAATATTATATACGGACACCGGATTGGCTAAATTAATAATTTTTAAAATCGTTGATCTGAAATTTATTTAAATGTTTGGATTTAAAAGTTATAAATAGAAATTAATTTATAGAAATCGAATTTATCGAAATTTAGTTTGGAATGTTGAAATAAATTTAGATTAAAAGAAATTGTTAAATAATTTAAGTTGAGACGTTGAAATTTAAAATTTGGATATGATTGAATTTCGAAAATTAATTTATTTTAAAGATTGAACCTAAACTCGAGCTTTGAATATTACTAAGTGAAAGTGATACAAAAATGATATTTTGAAATTGAGCTTGAAATCGAATCATATTTGAAATTTGGATTTAGATTTGAATTTTGATGGATAATTGTGTTAAGTGGTATAAATTGGTATTTTGAACATCAAGCTCCAAATCGATATAAATTGAAATTGAATAAATTAAAGGTGAATGAAAAATTGAATTAATTTGAAGTAAAAGTTGGCATTGATTTGAATCGAAATCGAAATCGAATCGGTAGAATGGAAATTGAAATTGATTTGAATTGGGAAGTTATAATTGAAATGGATTGGTTTTGAAGCTGTTTTATTTTGTTTTCCAAATTACTCAGTTATATAAACTATTTTGAATACTTAAACTGTTTTAATCTATTTTAAATCTACTTAACCCAATTTAAATTATTTTAAACTAAATTTATCTATTTCAAATCCATTTTAAGATTTTAAGTATTTTAACTATTTTAAACAACTTGATGAACTGTTTATTTGATTATTATATTTTATCGTTCCGCTGCAAGATTCTGTGTTGTTTCCTTTTTTTATTTCTCTTTCCTCTTCTTTTCTTATTTACCCCAATAACCATCTGCCCTTTTGAATGGTTTGGAATCGACATGTGTGTTTGATCGTCGGTTTAAACTGTCCAAAAAGGCGGGTCGTTACAGTTGGTATCAGGGCTTTGGTTAGCTATAACCTTAGCTTTGTGGGGTCTGACTCTTTATAAATAGGGTTGTAATACCCTATGATGAGTCACTGAGTGTATATATATGAGAGAGCGTATTTGTTAGTGATATAAAATGTTTTATATTGTGTCGATTGATTTGTTGAGTGGCTTATGGATTCTGGTCAATACGAGTAATTAACGTCATTGATAGGGATCTCTAAACACTTAAACAGAACAATTCGACATAGTATTGTTTTGAAATTGGGTAAATGAAATAATTTTTCTCTAATTATATTTTGTATATAAAGGAAAATTTTCAGAAATTATTGTGACTTATCTAGCTTACCTGGTTGTTAGGAATGAAAATATTGGTTATTATCATTAATTGGATATTGTAATTTAATAAATAAGGTTTATTACAAAATAAACAATGATAAAACAGCTTGTGAAATATTTTAAGAAAAAAATCCTATAATAATATTTTATAAAGGTGACTTATAAATTTAAAATAGATTTAAATTGAGAAATATTGAATTCAAGACCCGGGGACTTTTAAAATGGTTTTTAAAGATTTGAAGAAATATATAGTAATATTAGTTGGAAAATATATTTATGAGAAATATTTTGACAGGATTTTTAAGAAGGAATGAATTCAGTACTCCTCTCTTATGTCGTTGGAAAATAATTTCGGTGATGACCGCGCAGCATCATCGACGTTCATTTTCGAGTTTCAAAGTGGGGGAGACTTCTAAGAAGCTTTGCTTTTCTTCTAAATTATTTTGGGTAAATGGGTTTTGGTGTAAACTCCAAAGGTATGATTTGATATATATATAAAAAAAAAGATATAAGTGTATATGCTTATTTCAAACAATTTGAAAAGAACCGGGCATTTAAATTTCTAAGTTCTGTTAATTAATAATTTTCAAATTATTTGAATGAAATATGAGTAACCAGAATTTATAAAATAAGAGGATTAAGATATCTAAGCTATTTTTTTGGGGAAAACTTTAAAGTTGAAAGGTAAAGCGGATTTAAACAAATTAAATTTGTGAACATTCTAATTAAGTAAAATGAAATTCTATAAATTTGTATAATACCAAAATTACATTCTGATAACATATAACAAGACCTACCAAATGTTAAAAGTTAAAATGATGTTTTGGATATGTAATGAGATATTGTATAGATAAACAGAACCTGAAAGTAATTGAAATATACAAGTAAGGAAAACTCAAAAGGAATTAAAATGTATATAAATGGAAAATTTGGTTGTGATAAAAATTATAAAAACTTAAATATAACATGAAATGATGAATGGATAAATGGAACAAGTAAGTGAACTTAGGAAAGAAGATAAATGAATCGTATTATATCTTTGTAAATTGGTTATAGAAATAAATTGCAAAGGGGTTGTAAAAATTTTCTGAATTTGTAACCTTTAAGATAACTGTAAACTAAGAAAAGTCATTTATGAGAGGTTAGACTTTTATAGGATGATTAATAAACTAAAGTGCCGGTTAATAAAATGTTCCACAAATGAATTCGTTATTAACTGAAATTATGAAAATGCAATAAATGTAAACAAAGGAATTTCTTATAGCTAAGAATCAATTGGAAAATGAAATTGAATTTAATTAAATTATATAGAATGTTTAAAATGAACTAGAGTAGGAAAATTCTATGATATGATGTTTTAAGAAAAGATAATGTTAAAGAATTTGATATGTAAAGAAATGAATATACTAACTGAATAATGGATTGTGAGTAATTAAGTGAAAAATATAAAAGCCAATAAAATAATTTAGTATAGATAAACTGGATAGAAATCCATTGGAAGGTAATACGTGATATTGTACGTATATTATTTTATTCGCATAACGATTTGATCCAAATTCGAGCATAAAATTTCGAGATGATTTACATCGATCCAAGTTAGGATTTCTCACTCGATTTTCGACGGCGAACCCTGTATATGGATTTTTAATTTGATTCTGAAATTCTCTATCATAGTATAGGGCTATGCAAGGAGAGTAACAGTTTCCAATCAAGGAACCAAATCTGAGTCCGCATTAGAGAGTCGTGTGAACGATACTAGTTTGGAAGTGAAATTGTGTGATCGAATAAGCGATTAGATTGATATTGCTCACGGATGATATGTACGGCTTACGAACTTAATTAAAGTTAATATTGGAAATTTATGATGCCAAATATGTGAAGATAAATTTGTAACTTTTGAGATAACTATAAACTAAGAAAAGCCATATATAAGAAATTAGACTTTTATGGAATGACTATAAATTAAAGTGATGGTTAATAAAATGTTCCGCAAATAAATTGGTTATTAACTGAAACTGAATATGAAGTAAATGTAAATAAAAGAATTTGGTGTGGCTAAGAATCAATTGGAATTGAAAAAGATAAACCAAATTGAATGCAATAATTAATAAGTTGGTTATGTTGGGTATGATTTGGTTGTTATATGATTGTTAGTTGATTGTATATAATTCATTTAGTGTAAACTGAAAGCTATAAATCATTGAAATCAAATTGGAAGTTAAATAAATCTAAATAGAATTTAATTTGATTCAAATAGGAAGTGAACTAATGTAAATATAAATTAGTGAATGTTAACTAATTGAATTGAGAATGAATGTTAATAAAATCCAACATTAATGAATCAACTGTGATAAAAAAAATTGAAACCCAAGTCAATAAATATTAATGAGAAGTGAATTTATATTGATTGGTTATGGATTTGTTGGATGATGGTTGGATGATAGTTGATTGATGGTTGCATTTGTTGTTTTGTTGCATTTTCTATGTTGGCACATGTAGTTGTTATGTTGCTATATGATGTATATTGATATTATTTTCATATATGCATGTTTCTCATAGTTTGTTGAGTGTTTAGTAGGTGCGGATTGCGCTTGCTTCGCATTTGGAGCTCGCTTTCGCGCTATATTAGCCGTATATGCTCGCTAATAATATATAAGGTACATATCTCGGATTACATACCGTACTTTTACACTTTTTCCCCTGCGGGATGCCTCATCACTTGATGAGATGTATATTTGTGATATATAAACTGTCATTTTTTTCCGATCGAGCCGCGCAAAGGAGACTCTGCCGAAATTTTCCGTAAAATCCGGGTGTTAGAAAATTTTTCAAGTTTTAATTTTTTTTTATAACTTGTTTTGATAACTAACTTTAAAGTTAGAAAGCCGTTCGGAGTAACTTAGTGGAAGCATAGTTATGACTTTATAAATGGAATTTCATTGTTTTATAAGTTGGTAACTTTGAATAAAATATATCTAATGTCGAATTCTATACTTCCTTTTCCTTTCTTTTTCCTTTTCGGGGACGAAAAGTTTTGGGTGGGGGAGAGTGTAACGACCCGTAAATTTTCGATAATTAAAATAGGTAATTTAATAAGATTTCGTGATTTAGTGTTAGAAAAAAAATTGTAAGTCGTTTGGAATTATAATAACTAGAATGAAATGCAACACATTTTATCTAAGTTAATTATTTATGATTGAATGAAATCCCAAATCAATTGAAATAACAGGTAGTCAGAGGAAATTGAATGAATTTGTATTGTATAGGTAATTGTGACGCTTGTTTGTAAATAATAAACTTATAAATAATTAAAAGTTAACGGTGATAATTATTTAAGTTACCTATTCATTTAGTTAGTCGAATTGAAGTTGTGAACCAATTGCAATTGAAATGTAAGTTTATATATTAGTTGAGTGCATTATCTTTAACTGTAGTTAAATAATAATGTGGAATTCATTTGAGGTAATATAGTAAATCGACTGATAATGAAAATTTTATTTAAAAATCCAATATTGAAATCCGTCAAATATTGAACAATTAAATTGTTTAAATTTAATATTTGGAATTTATTGAATAATTGAACAACGGGAATTGAATAACTGTTTTAATGAAAAGGTTGTTCTATAATTTGAATTTGGTAAATTTTATAAGTTCGTTTTGAATATTTCAAAAGGTAGTGATTTAAGAATAATCAAATTTGATTAAATTTAATATTACAAATGTTTGAAAAATTAAATTCCGAATTTGATATGATTAAGTTGATATTGAAATTTAATATATGAAAATAGAGTGAATAATTAAAATTTGATTTATTATGATTCAAATTGGTTTCCAAAGTGAATGTAAGTTATATCGGGATTATAATAGAGTTAATAAGATTTTAAAATTGGAATTTATTGGGAAATTGAATACCGGGTTTAATATGATTAAAAATGATTTGTAAAATTTTATTTTATCATATTAAAGTTAGAATGAGGTTATAGAACTTTTAAAATCGAATTAAAAGTAAATTTGTAAAAATTGAATATTTTAATATTTAATTATCGATTGAAAAATAGCCAATTTTCGAACAGTCTCAGAATTGGACGAAACTAGTTCCATTGGATCCGTAATAGTTTGTTATTATCGAATTTCAATTTTCATAGCAATCGGAGTTTTCGTTTGACCGCGGCAGCTCGAAACGCATCGAAATTGTTTTAATATTAATTTGAGGAGTTAAAATAGTCATTTTTCAAACAGTCTCGGATTTCGCCGAAACTAGTTTCATCGGATCCGTATTGTGATATTATTGTAAGATTTCAAATTTCGTGTCAATCGGATTTACCGTTTGTCCGGGGCAAGCCAAAACGTATAGAAATTCGTTTAATCGATTTAATTTTAAATCGATCGTTTATTGCCATAACTCGCACAGACGATCGAATTAGCTTCCGAAACCTGTTCCACTGTGTCCAGAACGCGGGATAAACCCTAGAAACGCCGGTTATCGCACGTAAATCGGAGTTCGGAAAACCCGGGTTTAATAGTGTTCGTCGTTTTTCTATAAAAGCACTTCATTAGTTTCTTTCTTTTTTTTAATAAACCCTAACCATAGAAAATGGCCGGCCGCCACCCTATATTTGAACGGCCAGAAATTGTACGTCTTCACCCCTCAAATTCGTCAAATCCGTTCATCGCTTCATGGAATGTTCAATAGGAAGATTGTAGAGGACATTGAGATCTAGCATCTCAACGGTTGTGATCGTTTTCTGAGCCATGGATTAACGACAAAACTCGTTCAAAGGCGCACCGTTCATCATCGTTTTTCGAGCCATAGTGACGACCGAGCTTCGAGCCTTTCGAGCCGTGGGTGGCTCTCGCGTGGGCGCATCAGTTGGTGGTCTTTGATCAACCAAAAGCTAATCGTGGAGGGTGCGGCCTAAAGCCTTTGTGCGTGATGTTGGGTTCGTGAACGCGACCTGGAGCACGCGCGTGAGAAGAAGAAGCGGGTGGCCAGATCTCCATCAAGCAGAACGTGCGGCCGGGATTAGGTTTAAAATTTAAAAATAAAAGTTGTAAATTTTGTATATAATAAATTGTATGATCTTTAAACTGCTATAACTTGTTGATACGAGGTCGGATTGTGACGAAACAAGTTGCGTTGTCTTCGTTTCGTCGAGCACTACGCTATGGAGCTTGATTGGAGTCGTTTGGAGCTAGTGAAAATTTCGAGTAAAATTAAACGCTCGTTTAATTTTATTCGAAATAAAATGCTGGAACTACATTGAAATCAAGGTGAGTGTTTTATAACGCTCACAACATACTAAATATCTTTATGCTAGTTAAATTTGACATTATGAAGTGTTATGATTTTATTTGTCGTTGTTTGATAAAAATTTAATTGTCATATAGCTTGTCATTTGAGTTAACCGTTGAAAAATTAAATTGACAGTTAAACTGAAATTAAAATTGAATTGCGATTAAATTACCTGACATTGATAACTATGAAATTGCCATGAATTGTATTGTCTATTGGATGATTTATTTCGATGGATGCTATTGGTTGATATTTAAATGTTTGGATGTTTATTTGCTTATATATATAACCTGTTATGCATACATATGACACTATGATTTGATTTAAGTGATATATATTCAACCCTGACATTTAATTGAAATAAATAATTACTTGGCCATAGGATAGAAAATTATATACGGACACCGGATTGGCTAAATTAATAATTTTTAAAATCGTTGATCTGAAATTTATTTAAATGTTTGGATTTAAAAGTTATAAATAGAAATTAATTTATAGAAATTGAATTTATCGAATTTAGTTTGGAATGTTGAAATAAATTTAGATTAAAAGAAATTGTTAAATAATTTAAGTTGAGACTTTGAAATTTAAAATTTGGATATGATTGAATTTCGAAAATTAATCTGTTTTAAAGATTGAACCTAAACTCGAGCTTTGAATATTACTAAGTGAAAGTGATATAAAAATGATATTTTGAAATTGAGCTTGAAATTGAATCATATTTGAAATTTGGATTTAGATTTGAATTTTGACGGATAATTGTGTTAAGTGGTATAAATTGGTATTTTGAACATCAAGCTCCAAATCGATATAAATTGAAATTGAATAAATTAAAGGTGAATGAAAAATTGAATTAATTTGAAGTAAAAGTAGACACTGATTTGAATCGAAATCGAAATTGAATCGGTAGAATGGAAATTGAAACTGATTTGAATTGGGAAGTTATAATTGAAATGGATTGGTTTTGAAGCTGTTTTATTTTGTTTTCCAAATTACTCGGTTATATAAACTATTTTGAATACTTAAACTGTTTTAATCTATTTTAAATCTACTTAACCCAATTTAAATTATTTTAAACTAAATTTATCTATTTCAAATCCATTTTAAGATTTTAAGTATTTTAACTATTTTAATTATTTAAAACTACTTTTAAACTACTTAAAACTATTTTTTAAAATTCTAAGCTGGTCAATAAAGTGGATTGTTTATATTTAAACCTTGAATTTAAATACGAATTGAATTAAATGAAGTTGCAACCTAAATTGAAATTCGAAATGATCTTGAAATCGAAATGGGATATTGATGCGAGAAATGATTTTTGAAACGGAATCTTACATTTGACAAGATATGATGATATTTGAAATGGATTTGATTTTTGAAGCAAATATGATATTTTGATATCAATTACGAATCGATTTAAAATGTAAAAGAGCCAATGGTGTAATAATACGTAGTTATTAAAGAGACCGGGATCGGATATGGACATACTCTTTGTCGATACCGAAAACCACTTTAATAACTATTATACGCGGAGTGTTGATCCAGAATGAAGTGGATGGTTTGGTGAATGCGTTGACTGAAGAAAGAGAACGATATTGGATGACCCTTGACATGACTAAAACAGGAGCCGCGCCGGGCCATTGAGGTTCGCCACCTCTAGCGGACACACTTCTTCGATACCATATCTATTACATTTGTGATTCGATTTGGGTGCACCCCTTGATTTGGGAGTGTTGTTTCACGGTGTTGGGGTAGCTACTGGCTATGCTCAACATCAGCCCGGATCACGCAACTACTAGTATCCTAGTTGGTATCGCCTCATGTACCTTGTCATACTGATTATCCTATTCGCGACCACTACGTTATGTTTTGTGTTATACCTATGGGGTACCTTCTGATAACCACCAGTTTACGGTGGGGCTTACGGTGTTGTATAGACTATGGCATTATAAAAATGTGTTAAGGGGGATTATGGTAACGCCTTAACGCTATTTTGATACTTTATATTACTGAAAGGCATTATCTACTTAGCGTACATTACTACATAGTAGATAGTTTAACGGATCCTTAAGAGATGGAAAATCCTGTAATATCTCTTGAGTTATTGCACACACGTTGACACTGGATATGAGATGTCAAACCCGTAAACAT
Source organism: Allium cepa (assembly GCA_030765085.1). Taxonomy (NCBI): domain Eukaryota; kingdom Viridiplantae; phylum Streptophyta; class Magnoliopsida; order Asparagales; family Amaryllidaceae; genus Allium; species Allium cepa. Next base: position 444,673,074 of record CM060932.1, read on the forward strand.
CTCTGACGCCGTTACACTCATATTTATTTACGATCGATTTAACTTTCATAAGGATATTTTAGTCCTGACTCGAGTGTTTTGTCTTTTCATTACGCTCGGGTCAGTCCTGAGTTTTCAAATTTTTGAAGATCTATTCTGGAGGACGAAGACGAAGACTTGGTACACTATTACTATTATTATCTGTGCATCATGCTGTCTGCTGCATTATTTTAATTGTTTTGTTGCATATGTATAACTCTGATAAATGTTGTATAAATAATAATCTAGGTATAGTAAACAACTTCATGAACTGTTTATTTGATTATTATATTTTATCGTTCCGCTGCAAGATTCTGTGTTGTTTCCTTTCTTTTATTTCTCTTTCCTCTTCTTTTCTTATTGACCCCAATAACCATCTGCCCTTTTAAATGGTTTGGAATCGACATGTGTATTTGATCGTCGGTTTAAACTGTCCAAAAAGGCGGGTCGTTACAATTTTAATTACATTAATCCTTAATTATTCATATTAATTAACTCCATAAGTCACTTATTATGGATTAGTCAATCTTAATTACTCAATCTTTGATTACATCATTAATTATATAAATTAAGGATTTTCAATTATATTTTAATTTATCCTAATCAAATTTAATTATATTAATGAGACCATAGTAAAAATCATTTCCGATTAAACTACCTTTCATTTTACATTATTCATAAATTAATTACTTCTTACTTAACTATCTTAATTAATCTCTTGATCAATTTCACAAAGTAATTATATTTTATTACTTACATTAAGTAATTATTTATCACACCATCAAATGATTATTCAGAATTACTTATACCTAGTTAATTACTTTACAACTTAATTTATTATTTATTCAACCCTTTAATTACTAAGTTAAATAATCCAAATCATTCATTAATTGAATTAATTAATTTTTCATTTTAATTACCCTATTAATTTGATGGATCAAAAATCATTAAGCCCTTAACGACATTAGAATGAAAACATTTTCTTATTTATAACTTTATCTCTAAAATGTTTTTAAAACCCGAATACTTCGGGTCAACCACAATTAACTCAAGATCTAACCAAACAAGTCACATCATCATCGGTAGAACATCCAATCAATTTATTCATCCAACCAATTATTTAAATTTAACCATTAAAATTTAAATAAAAATCCAACGGTGTGAGATTTACTCACCTTAGCCCTCTAAAATTTTGCAATCCACTTCATCCAATTAATTACATTAGTGGTTATTAATTTATTTCTTTCCCACATAATTTATTAATTCATTACTCCCTAACTATTAATTATTTACGTTCATTGTTGATTTATAAACCTAATTACTCATTTGTAAATCACTATTACTAATTACTCAAACACTAATTACAATCCCAATTACTTAATTAATCTCTAACTTATTTTATAATTTATCAAATCTTAATTATACTTAAGGAAACATTCTCTTGGTTAAATATTAAACACATTACTAAAACATTTTCCTTTAATTAACGTTATACTGTGGCAAACTCGAATCCCCTGTCTATACATATATTGTTTAAGTTTAAAAACATAGTGCCTTCCACTTCCAACTCTGATGAACCAAGTCATTCAGATGAATCCAAGAAATATTCAACTTCCAATCTCTGAAAGACATAACAAATAAAATAAATTTACTCACCTCAAAACACTGCGCCACTCCCTGTTCGAAAAACCCTAGCCTCGCCGATTTTTTTGTGCCTGTCGCGACCCATTCGATGACATCGCAACCCCTTTGAATTGCTCGCGCCCTGCGCAACTCGCCCAGATCGCCGTCGAACCCACTCGAAGATGCGACTTAAGCGGCTTGCCTTCGTCCACTTACTACACATCCAGTCACGCCTCCCTTCTATGCAAGCTCGAAGCCGAACGGCTTCCATTCGAAGGCGAGTAGGGTGAGGCGATTAGATCTGGGGAGAAGATTGTTCGGCCATTTTTTTTATGTGTTTTAACACATTGATTTTCTTTCTTTTTATAAAAATGAATTGGTATTTGGAGATGAAGGAAAGAGGGGCTCGGTTGCTCTGTTGAAAGAAGATTGGACGGAAAAATATATTGATTCGGGGAATTAGCTTCTGGAGTACGCTACCATAAAATAATTTAATATTGAAAATATCACGTTGCATAACGCGAAATTCCGAACCTCGAATCAGACATGCCGACAGACGTTTATAAGGTTTTACCTGCATTCCGAACACGATGGAACGTGTTTCGGAGGCTAATTTGATTGTATGTGCGAGTTACGGAAGTAAACGATCAATTTTAAATTTAAATCGATTAAAATAAATCTAAGTGTTTCGAGCTGCCAAGGTCAAACGACAACTCCGATTGCTATGAAAATTGAAATCCGATAATAACTAACTATTACGGATCCAATGGAACTGGTTTCGTCGAATTCAGAGACTGTGCCTCGGAAGGCTATTTTTAAATGTCAATTTAAACGATATATTATTAAAATTGAACAAATCATTTTTAAATTAAATTTCAACCATTCTATTATCTTCAGTATCGTCATTATAAATTTTATAAGCCTTCAAATTATTTAAACAGGCTTAAAAATTTCAGATTTAACAATTTACCCAATTTTCAATTATTAAATTCAACATTTAAACTATATAATTCAATAATTTAATTATTAAGTAAATATGGATATCTTGAATTTCAGGTTAAAGTTAACTTTTAAATATTTAAAATCAATTAATATTCCAACTTACATTGTTAGAAATTCTGGGTCGTCACATGGGCGATAGTGGCTGCTATGCGTTACCACCAGTCCGGAAGTGTAATTGGTATATCTACCCTGGCATTTCCTAGTTGTGCCGTGTCACCTACCCTAGCGTGCTTTACTACGAGTTTGATTTGTGTCGTACCTATGCAGTATTTATGGTAGCCTCCCGATCTAGAGGTACGATGGTACTACATAGACTATTGGCACTATAAAATGTGTTAAGGGGGATATGGGTAATGCCTTAACGCTATTTTTATATATTATACTTTACTTTAGACATTATTATATTACTACATAGTAGATAGTTTAACGAATTGTTAGTGGATGGTTATCCCAAACATCCTTTGAGTTACTTGTATTTCAGTTGATATTTCACTTGAGTTGGATTTATTGTTATAAGAATGTAAATCCTGACTCGAATGTTTTGTGTTTTGCTTTACGTTCGGGTCAGACTGAGTGATACAACTTTTGAGACTCACCTTCGGGGTTGGAGCTTCGTTTGGAAATCCATCTACATCTTTTCAACTTGTAGTTATTCAGTTGATTCTAGTGATGTATTCTGATCTTGTATTTGACTATTGAATTTGAAACTTCTATTATATCTTATTTAACTCTGATATATATATATATATATATATATATAGTAGTTTCATGAACTATTATTCATGTTGTTTCCGCTGCTTACTGTTATATTATTCTGTGTTTGTGATTCTGTGATTTATTTATTTACTGTATATGATTAGTTTTCCCAAATATAAATTAACAACCTGGTATTTTGAGCAATTCAAATCCGACATGTGTGTCTTCCTATGCACTTGGAGAGTGCAACATGACAGGGGTTCTTACATTTGGTTTGGTAGCGAGGGGATGACTCTTATTCCTACATGTCCCTGCGGGGGTTGGTGCAGTCGAGAGGCTAGCCGTTAAGGCAAAACACAGGTGCCAATGCATGCTACGGTGGGCGTTACCCTACTGATGGTAGTCTGTTATATGTGGTATTAGAGCTTTGGTTTTAGGCAAAACTTAGCATATGTAGTAAATTTAATTACAGAATCACCTTCGTTCGTGCTTGAATCTTTTCCTCTTTGATTCGAATTTTCTTTGAATTTCGGAACATTCCTCGATTCCAGAGTCCATTCTTGTCTTCCTCTATTCGTGTTTTCTGATTCTGGAGTATCCCATAACTCCACTTCGAATGATTTCTATAATAAATCGACGGCCACGCCAATCTTAGAATAATTTGTAAGGGGTGAAACTACTTTACAACAAGCATCAATTCACCGAAGATTTCTGTATCCTTGGTTTACGATGCTGCTATCTTTTACTATAACCGAATTCTATCTCTGGCGATCAAATGTCGATTTGCCTCAAAATTCTGCATCAATCTTATTCTTAAAGTCAAGGTTGTCCTGGCTAAGGTCGCTCGCGATTAATATCAGTATATCCATCTTTCTCTTTTGTTATTTAACCATCTCATCTTCGTTTTGAACCTATCTTCGAATTAGAATTCTCTTTGGTTAGGGTCCCTTTGTACTTGAATCTCTAGCTTTGTTTGAAATCCATTCTGGAATCATCAAGTGAGGGACTGTATTTGAATTAATAACAAATGTTGTATATATATACATTGTGTTGTTTGAGTTGTTGATGTTGATCTGGGTTTTCGATCGATTCGCCTGATCAACGCTGTCGATAGGATTTCCAAAACACTTGAACAGAGCAAATTGGCACAATGTTGTTTTCAAATTTGGTAAATAGAATAATTTTGTATGATTATGTTATATATAAGTATAAACTTTTCTGAAATTAAATTGTTAATGAATTTTTGTCAGAAATGGTCATATTTGATTTTCATTTATTATTTTGTAAACCATTGATTTCACCAACATAAAAATAAATGAAATTATAAAATTTGGCTTATAAATTTGATTTGGAATCCAAATGAATTTAAATTAGAATTTGAGAATTTAATTTTCGATAATTTCGAACTATGATTTTAAAGTTTTAAAATGCCTATTATTTGAAGTATTTTCGAATAGAAATTGTTTCCACAGAATTTGAATTGTTTAGTCAATATTCTTCTCTTTTGTCGTTGGAAAATAATTTTGATGATGGCGGCCGCATCATCGACATTCATTTTCTAGTTTCGAAATGGAGAGACCAATTCATAGCTTTACTACAATTTTGTTTTGGAAATTAAAGTGATTTGAATTTCTAAAGTATGACTTGATTTATATATAAGTATATGATTATAGATTTGATTTGATATATATGGTTTATATATATATATATATGTATATATATATATATATATATATTTATCTCTAAATGGTTTGAAATGAATCGGGAATTTAATTCTTATATTTTCTTAACGGTGTTTTTAATTATAAATAAATTCAAAAACATTATGAATAAATAATTAAAATTAAAATAATTGAATTTGGAAATTTTACTTGTATAATACTTGATTACATTCCAATATTACTTACCTAAATTATTCAGAAATTAACTATGTGATTGAATACCATACAATATAAATGATGTTAAAGGAATTTATAAATAATTTGAGTGGTTATAATAAGTGTAAATATACTTAATATATGTAATAAGATATATTAAGTGGAATAAATTTAATAATAATTTGGAATAGAAAGGAATTAAATTTGTTGAATAAAATGTGATTATAATAATTGAATATTCAAATTTTTGATTATAGAAATTGTTAATTGAGGATAATTGGATAATAAGATAATGAATTTAGAAATAGTGAAGGATTGAATTAACTTGAGTGAAATAAAATGGATTTAACCAAATTGTTGAATATTAATTTATATAAAAATTGTAATTTATATGGTTTTAAATAAATTGTTTATTTTGTATTTCAATCTATTTTCTTTCTGGTTGTTTCTATTCTCCCACCTCCTTCCTTTTTGGAGATGAAAAGTTTTGAGTGGCAGAGAGTGTAACGACCCGTAAATCTTTAATATTTTTATTGGCTTTAATAATATATTTAACTGGAAATTTTGTGAAATTTTAAATAACTGAATTTTAAAACAAAAATTTGATATTTTGAACACGTCTACTTAATCATCGCAAATGATAAATTTTCATCATTTAATATGAAAGTTTATTTTTCTTGTGTAATTTTATCTATATTCAAATTAGTTAAAAATTGATGATAATAAAATTTTTTTACAAACTCAAATATTTTTATACAATAAATTTGTAAATCATCTTCTGAGTGAGACGTCATATTTCATTTCTTCAAATTTTGACTGCTATTGCTTCGTCAATCTTATTTTCGGAAAAATAGCAGCATTTTCGGTACCGGATATCGACTTTTGACCGGATAATCGTACCACTGATATCTGTATACCGTTTTGATTGTCTATTCGTGCTGATCTCTATGGTATATTCGTTTGTGCAGTTCGATGTCTGACTACGCAATGATATCAATAAAATGATTTCCATACCGATACACGTTTTAAACTTTTGGGCTTCCTTGCTTCTATTCATCCGATAGCTTTTATTATTTTCGTGAATTCGTGCCAACCTCTTGCAATTCCCTATTTAATCTATTCCTTGAATTCAGGTTCTAACTTTTATTATTCAACCGGTACAATTTATTTTGATGGTTCGTTTCCTTTTTCATCTGGTTGTCTTGAGGATATAATAACTTCTGTTGCTCTTATATTGGTTTTGCCTACTCACTTTGGCTTTGGAACCTTCACGTCTTCATCTCCTATTTTTTCTCAACAGCATGCAAGTCGAGCTCCTCACCTGCCATGCCGACCAACAACTCGACCTCGACGTGTCTCCCTCCTTATCTAGCAGTGCCGATGTGAACCCACGCTGTAACGACCCGGATTTTTTGAACGGTTAATTTGAGATATTTAAATGGATTTAAATATTTGATTTGGGCTATGAATTGATTTTGAATATGGAAAGTATGGTTTTCATTTATAAAGTAAATTCAGGATCTAAGGTATAATGATTTATTGGAAAATTCGACTTTTGAATTATATAATTGGTAATTGGGTAAAATATAAAATCTGGAGTTATAAGCTTGTCAAAAATATTTCAAAGGATTATAAAATTTATATTGATAATGCTGAAAGTAATAGATGGGGTAAAATTGAATTTAACAGTAGTTTGTTCAATTTTAAAAATACATCGTTTAAATTGATGTTCAAAAATAGCCTTCTGAGGCACAGTCTCGGATTTCAATGAAACTAGTTTCATTGGATCCGTAATATTGTATTGTTATCGGGTTTCAATTTCCGTAGTATTTGGAGTTGTTGTGTGAGCGTATGATATGTAAACGCACTGAAATTTATATCAAAATCTAATATTAAATAACTGGGTCCAAAAAGCTATCTTCTCCATACGATCGAATTAGGACTCGAAACCTTTTCCATCGTGTTCGTAATAGGAGTATAACATTATAAACACCTAGCAGCATGACTCGATATTAGTTTGAAATTTTAAGTTGCATTTGAATTTAAATTTAAATATATATATACATATACATACATACATACATATATATATATATATATATATATATGTTCTTATAAATTAACTGGTCAAGCTATTTCACATCAACACCTTTTCCCATCAGCAAAATACTTTTCACATCAGTTCTTTTTTATTTCATTTCAAAGATCACTGTAGCAAAACATTTTCTTCACGCAAGGCATCACCTCTTCTTTTTCTGGTTGCTTCATCCCTTCATTTTTCCTTTAGTCGTGCGTCCTCTTCTCCCCATCTTTGTATAAATAGCCGAGTATTTTAAAACCTAAATCAAAATCAAAGTTAAAACGAATCCTTTTTTTCCTCTGTTTGAAAAGTAATGGCCGAACACATCTCCTAATTTAAACCGCGGTTTCTCTTTGAATTCCCCTATCCCCAATTCAATTCAAAACCATGGGAGCTGGGCAACGACACGCGATAGTGTTCGCTCCAGAGGGTGGCAATTTCTAGGATGCGAAGGCAAGCTCGCATGCGAAGAGGAAGGGTCGAAGTGGCTTAGGGTTCGTGTCGAGTTTCACGATAGGTGGGAGATTCGTCATCGATGTAGGCGCGCATGAGGAGGCTCGCGATTCAATTAAGGATGTGGTGGTACTCGCAGGGCTCGGCGATGCTCTGGCTATGGTTCGACAGTCCAGACTTCGATAAGGAGCATCGGCAGTGAAGATCTGGTTAGGATTGAGGAGCTCGTCACCAAGTCTGGGCTAGCCGTGCTGTCGTAGGTGGAGAATATCGGAGTGGGTGATAATGGTCAACCCCGGCGCCGTTTTGGGTGAAGTCGTGGTTGCAGTTTTGGGATGCGCGATGTCGCGTGATCATGAATGCTGGAAGGCTTGGGTTTCGCATTTTGGATTTAGGGGGATTCTGATCTCGAGCTCGAATTCGAGCTTTAATAATGTTAGGCCATAGGTTTAAAATCAAGGAAACAAGCCAGTTTGGAATGGATTGCAAATAGAAAAATCAAAGGTGAGTTAATCTCACTCATCTGGATTAGTATTTTAATTTAAACAATTAAATTTAAATTATTGGTTGAATTGCTTGGATGATGATTGTCATTAGTTAGAATTTAATAGACCGTATACGCCGCATAATAGCGGATGATATTATATAAACCCATATACCGCAATATTCCACCCCGAAGTGGAATTGGTATTTTATATATATATATATATATATATTGGAGTGATTGATTACAGCATTATATAGCGGATGAGACCATATATGCCGCATAATAGCGGATGATATTATATAAACCCATATTCCATGATATTCCAACCCGAAGTGTAATTGGTATTATATATATATATATATTCGAGTGATTGATTTCCCGCATTATATTGCGGTTGGGACCCTATGTACCGCATAATAGCAGATGATATTATATAAACCCATATACCGCGATATTCCACCTCGAAGTGGAATTGGTATTGTGCTAACATCTGCGGATGCAGGGAAACAGGTTGGAGGGATCCAACTGGATTCCACAAAATATTTAGATTTGTTTAAATATTCTGTGATATGATTATTTGATATCCTGTGATGAATTATATTGATAATTGGAGTATTGGATGCTACAGTTTGATTGAATATATTTTTGGGTATACTGAGTTACCAAAAATATATGAATTGGAATTTTTTAAAGAAAATAAAAGAAGAGAATTTGTAAGTAAAAAAATTATAGAGAATTTGAATAAATTTAAGAATAAAAGTGATTTTAAATTTCTAATAAATAAATTCCGAGTATGGAAAAGGGGATTTTGAATAAATAGATAAATAATGAATTTTAAAACTTAAGTGATGTTATTTAAAGGAATAAAAGATTTTTTTTTAATTTAAGGTTTAAATTTTTTTAAAAGGGTAGAGAAGGAATTTGGGAAATCTGAAAATGGTATTTTCAGTTAAAAAGGATTTTAAATCATAATTAAGAAATAAATATGAAGTTATTGGGTTTTGAATAAATTGTGTAAGTAAAGAAATTTATTTCAAAATGGAGTAAATTGGAAATCAATATGGAAATTGGTCTAAGTGTTTGGAATTGAAATTTTAAAGGAGAATAGGACTATGAAATTTATAAACTGGGTTTATAAAGTGAAATGGATATCAGTGGATATTTGGGAGTATAAATTTCATGGTGGGAATTTATAAAGAAGTGGGAATTTGCCTTAAAAATAAATAGTGATTTATTTTTTTAAAGGAATGGAAATGGGAAGTCTATTACCTTGAAACGCCGAGTATATTTTAAAGGAGACCTTTATATATAAGTTAAAGGTTTTTAAAATTTGTTATAAAGAAATGTTTAGAAAATTATTATTTTTTTAAATGTTTAAATTTTAAAGTAGGTATTTTTCAAATTTATCTTTGTAGCAATTACTTAAAGGTGACTTGGTATTATGTTTTAAAAAAAAGAGAAAATTTAGTTTATATTTCATAAAGTAGCTTTATTTTAAATATTCTTAAAGTATATATTTTTAATAAAGTATTAATGTAGTTTTTAATTTAAATGTTTTAAAGTATATTTTATAAAAAAAGTGTTTGAATTACTCTAAAATCTAAAGTATTTGTACTTGGTGATTTGAGTGGAAATAGAAAATATTTGGGGAATTTATTCCGTAAAAGGAAGATGGTTTGAAACTGTTTTCAAAAGGTTGAAAAGTGAAAATATATCTTGCGAGGATATTTTGAGATTAATAAATAATTTAGGGAATTATTTATGTTTGATGGTTGTTTGTGAATGTTAATTGATAGTTAAATAACCGACTATCAATATTTGGCCAATGCGCTGATCATTTCGAAGAGACCGGGATTGAGATTTATTTCCTGAAAACTACTTCGATCCGATTTGTATGTTTTTGTGAGGAAAACGAGTTAGATTCGAAGATGGAGCAGTGAAGTACAAGGGCTAGTCGCTACTAATCCTAAGAGTAATTCCAAAATGGATTTAGTAGGAGTGGTGCCTTCAGTTCCGTTCGAACCCGGAACGGACTTGTATGGATGAATGCTTTCAGAACATCGTCAGGAGAACGATGAGCATTCTAAGTGATATGTTCTAAAAGGTAACACTTAGCCTCGAGCCTCATCAACCGGGAATGACTGAAAATCAGTGGTTATGCGTCAAGGCTAAGTGGGTCGCGCCCATTAGGGTGAGGTCATCCCTGTCTAGATGTCCCTTTTTATTTCGGCTTAGTGGGCGGTTGCTGATCCCAACCACGGGGGATCTTACTCGAGATTATCCAGTAAGGGGTAGTCCCAGTCTTGTGTTGCAGGCGATTTAGGGTGGATCCTCGGTTCACTGATCTAGACCAGGTACTGTGACAGGTGGTACCCCAGTGCCTAGTCATTAGTTGGAAATCCATTCTCCCTACATGCCTTTACGTTTTTTGTTTGTAGAACCCACTTTGTGGCTAGTATGCTGGAATTTAATCATGTAACAATTTTAGTTATTTTAATAAGTATTTGTATATAGACACTATTATAATATCATAGGATTTTGATAAGAAATGTTTTGGCTATCGTAAGGTAAAAACCCGACATGTTTATTTGTGGCGTGGTCTTACGAGATGCTTTTGTTTTCAAAGGATTTTGAAACTTTAATAATCAAATTGAGTGTGATTTTCTCACGCTGGTATTCCAGACTGACTCGGGTGTTATTTAACTATAAAGCTCGGGTAAGATTGAGTATTATAGATTACAGGAAAGGATGTTGTGAGCTCAGGAGATGAGCTAGCTGGTGATACGTACTTCCGTACTTGTTTGAAATATTCCGCTGTGTTGATTAGTTGTGTATTCAATTTTGTGAGGGCGGGTTATGATAACTGTCCAGTTTAGGTGTTGTGAACTTTGATGTACTGTGATGATGTAATGTATAAACAAATGTATTTTCTTTTGTGTAAAGATCATTTATTATCTATTATATTTTATCCCGCTGCGATGGTTAGATTCTGTTATTGGTTGTTTTCTCTCCTTCTACCACCTTCTTCTTTTACCTTCATGGCTCGATTTTCGAGTGTCGAAAAATCGGGTCGTGACACACGCAACCACCACTTGAATTTCTTCCTCGGCCAAATCTTCACCTCCACCTTCTTTGACATGCGAGCCCAGGCCTCATACACCCTTCGGCCTCACAATCTTGACCCGTCCCTAGCCTTTCGACCACCATTTTTCCCGTGCTCCGTCTCTTCATTTAATGCATGTTCACCTCATCGTCTCTCCAGCCTTCAGCCGAAACTCTCTGTTTTAAAAGTAAGTTATATATATATATATATATATATATATATAGAGTATAACGATCTATATATAAAGCCTATTGAATGAATGTTGGATGAGTTGTGTGTATGTATACACACACATTATCTTGATGCTCTTTCGATTTCAATTTTTCACTATGTATATTGAATTCTGGAATATATTGTATAAGGTTTTATTTGATTTTATTTTTATTTTATTTGTATATAGTTGTATATACTTTTGCATATGAGTTGGTTTCAATATATATATATATATATATATATATATTATATGTATAATAGTTATTTTTTATGCTTATACAACAGTTTGGATTGATATTGTTGTGTGGCCAAAATACTATGTATTTATTTTGCTTAAAACAGTCTTTCCAATTTACCTATATATATATATATATATATATATATATATATATATATATATTATAAGTGGTTGGTTATATAAAATATAGGTTGTATATGAAAGAAATGTGGATTACGGATCTTACGGGTAGGATTAACACTAGAGGGGGGGGTGAATAGTGTTTATAAATAATTACTAAATCTTTTGAGTTTATGTTAATTTAGACACAGATGTATGCAATCTACAGATACAGGGATAATTACAGAAACAAACATAGATGCAGAAATAAAATAAAAGCAGTAAAGGAAAGAACACACCGGATTTTATACTGGTTCGGAGTTACCCTACATCCAGTCCCACAACACAAGTACGGATTTCCTTTCAAAAGCAATTGTACAATTACACCCTCGATTTCAAGGCTACGAGGTACACCCTTCAGAATTTCAATCCTCTAGGTAGAGATACTTGATTTCTGGGCCACAAGTTTACCCAATTGATTTACCAAGGCTACAATCACACCTTTTCTCGCTTGATTGATTTTCAAGGCCACAATCACACCTTTTCTCGCTTAATAGATTACAAAGAAGTCTATAACTCTGAACAGCACTGAGAACCTTGTTGAGATAGTGATAGAGAATCAAACTATAAGTAATCGAGTATGATTCAATATTGATTTCGACATAGTAATGGTAAGAGTATGTATTAAGAAATGTGGAAGAAGAAAAGGAGTGAAAAAACCAGAAATCTGATATAAAATTCGTTGAAACTAACCCCTATTTATAGAAGAACAATAGCCATGTCCATTCATGAAGAGTTATGGCGAATAGACACTTCTTTTGAAATTTAAATTTTGAACTCAACTGACACCATGTCGACATGGTCACCATAGGCATGTCGACATCCCAAAGCAATTTTTGATGATTTGATTTTCTTTGAAAATAACTTTTATCTTATATTAAAACTATTTTAAACTGTTCTAATATACTTGGCTATAGTTAAATTCATAAGTAAATATAGAGAATAACATATATATAATTTAACTATAATTTTATATTTAAATCTTAAGTATAAATATTTAAAAGTTAAATATATTATTTCAAAAGATAATTTAAAATCAGGAGTTGTAATGCCTTATTTTAATAAAATAATACAGTTTTAAAAATATTTGGATTAAATATTGATGGAATTTCTGAATTTAATGATGTGCAAGGGTATGCGTGCATATGCATACTGGAAATGGCACAAGAAAGGATTTAAAATTTCTGAAAAAAAATAATGATGATAGCAAAAATAAATAAACAAAGAAGGAAAGCATTTCAAATATGATTTTGAAATATGAATTATGAACCAAATTAAATATATATTTTTTCTTGGAATTAAATACTCACTATAAAATTGAATATCTATACATATTGAAATTAAGCATATATGTGTATACTGAAATTTAAAAAAAGATATGAAACATATGTGTATGAATATTTTTACAGTGAAGCAAAGAAGAATTAAATAAATACATACCTCACACACATACACATTTTCTTTGAGCAGAAATGTGTTAAAGGTAAGTAAGAGAAATAACATTAAATTGGCATAAAACACAACACAAGTAAGCATGTGTGTGTAGGTAAAAATAGTAAAGGGGATTACCAGAAATGGATAAATGTATAAAAATATAATGAAGTCACACTTTTAACATGACTTGAGTAAGGGGAATGATATTCAAAAAAAATAGAAATAAACATTTTATGTAAAGCAAAAGTAGAAAGCAACTGACCTTAACCAACTTATGCAGCCAGCGTATTGGGATGAAAATGTAAAAATATAAAATGCTTGAGAATTAACCAAGATAGAAATGGAATTTTGTCTTGATAAAAACCCTAGTAAAAAAAATATACATATAAATAAGCAGTTATAGCCAGAGAAATCATCTTACCCGAGATACTTTAAAAAAAATATAAGAAAGGAAGAAAACATTTAAAGGGAAGGAGAAATATTCAGGGGTTTTCTAGTTCAAACAGGAGGAAGAACTTAGGTGAGTAATCTCGTTATATTCATGGCATTAAGTCCTGATGTGAGACAGGCAATCTTTTATATTTTGTTTGCATATTTTGGTTTTGTTGAAAACAGTTTTATTAGATAATCTTATGGAAGTTTTGGATGGTTTTGATCTGTAAGATGTTTGTTATGGATGTGCATGCTACTGTTTTATTATATTTTGAAAAGCTAAGGCACTAAATCCTGAAATCATGGGAAGAATACTCATAACTGATATGGAGTTATGACATGAAAATCTCAACAGAAAAATAGTATAAGCTGCATTATGCTTTGCATAAGTGCCGAGGCTTAAGGAAAAAAGTATTAGGGGTACAATAAAGATTTCTAAGCGTTGAGTCCTAATGAAACAGCAAAAATTCACAAGTCAAAAATTGTGATTCAGCTAGATCTTGAATCTGGTTCCATCACAGTTACTTGTAAGTCATAATAATGTAACATAACATGTCTCCATACTCAGTTGTAAATACTCTTTTATATGATTTAAAGTTAAGTCATCTGATGGCAATATTCTTTGAAAATGATCATCTGTTTATTTTTGAACAGTATACTTGAAAGACATATGGAAGTGTTTATATACAGTGTCACATTTTTACTTAGCTATCTGATGATAGGGATAAACATGTATAATTAATAAATTAAATTAGGAAGGGTGAGCCAAGAAGGCTGCTGAAATGCTTGTCATATTTGAAGTATGCAAGTTGGCACATGGTTCGATTAAGCCCTGAGTTCTTTGGCAATGATGTGAATTAGTTCATCGCAATGTGTCCCAATGATTCCTTGATAGCAGATGAGGCTAGGGTATTAATTGATATAGATAGGAAACTATCAAGTTTTTAAAGTAGGAACATGAGTATTCCTTGGACTGGTTGGAGTGGAACCATGGTTGTTCCAGTGCATTTTTATGCTATTGACTAATGTGCTTGTTTGTATAAGTATGTTTGTGTTAACAGTTGAGTTATGAAGATACTAAGCCTGCACCAAATTTATTTGAAGCATAACATAACAGTTAATTAAGAAATTGCAAATGCAACATGCTAGAACTCATGTTTTACTATATGCTTAATGTAATGAATATATTGATGTTGCTCATACCAGACCATAGATCTGACCCTTGTTTGCTCATGGCATATGGGGGTGTCTCATTTTAAAATGAGGCAGCCACTAATGCTCTTTCAAGAATTACAGGAACTAAGTAGGAAGGAAGATTATGGCTGTTGAAAAATGAATGAGCATGCTTGTTAGTTTTAATAAGAGCATAGGAAGATCTATCTGCATGTATTCATGAAAAAAAAACTAGTGTCATGTAATGAACTTGCTATGTTTGAATTTACTAGTATTTTCTGTTGAATCTTGCTATGTATTAAAGTTTGAAAAATTAAAAGATTATCTGAGTTGAACAAGAAAATAAGCTTAAAGATTGCCCATGAAAATCTAGAAAGAGGAATATATTTGTGTTGAGAAATTGTCACACAAAAGTTGATATGTATTAGTCAGGCTTGAGTCATTCAAAAACAGTAAATTTAAGTTTAAATCTGATTTATTAGCTTGGAACATTCCTTAAATATTTAGTCACCTTTCAGGGAAATGTTTTGAGAAGGAACTTAAGTTCAGTCATAAGTTGTTCTACAATATATGCATATATCTTAAAAAGTCTTTAAGTATTTTGCAAGTGAAAGGCATTTTACATTGACAGGGATTGAAGTGTTTGTGTCTGGTTGACACAGCCACATGGTTCAGCCAGCTTCAAAAGAATGGAGCTTTGTTTGATCATGTTGGTCAAGGATTTGATAAGCCAGTGCATTTTAAAATCCTTAGTTCATTTAGCAAATGTTTTACTAAATCTCTTCTTCAAACATTATAGACTAATATGCACATTAATTGGTTTGCATTATTAAATCAGTAAGTACTTTTTAGTCAAGATCTGGTTCATTCAAAACATAGTGGTTGCATACTTATAAATCATTTTCAAGTCAAGTACCCTTATCATCTCAAACTCAGAAGCAAGTGATCAAATGACCAACTTAGGGTGTATTATATTGAATGAGTCAGGAATAAGAGAGATTCAAAAGAAAAATTCATAAAGCCATGAATTGAAAATTATAAATGCAAATATCATTTTCTGGCCTTAATTAAATAGCAAATATTTGAACTACACAATAAAAAGTCTTTGAATTCTGAGATTATTCTGTTAAGAAAAGTAATTAGTAAATCTTAGTTAGAATGATCAAAGCTATTATTATTATAAATAAACAAGGGCAGGATCTACTCATATATTATAAATATCAAAAAAACATAAAAATTAATAATGGGTGGAAATTCAAAATTCAATTTCAAAATCAGACAGAACATGCTCTTGTTTAATTACCATAACTCTGGTTTAAGCAAGAGGAGCACATGCATCTTCATATGTATGTGCATATCTTATAAATACACTGATATATTTATATTGGTAAAGATTTGGATCCAAGATAATTGATTGCAAAAAAATATCCTAGAAAATATAGGTATAAAAGGAGGGTCATTCCATTTGGTATCAGAGCAAATGGTTGCATTGATTGTTGAATATTATAGAAATGTATATATCTGTTTGTTTTGGGTGAAATAATTTACATAGGAAAATATTAATTATAGAAAATACTCACAATATACTAATCCCATCTGCCCATAACCTAGTTATCAGACCATGGTAGGAAGAGGATCTCATCAAAATGCAGGAACAAGTGCACCACAGATGCTTGATATGCAGGAGTTTGTAAGAGTTTGAAGGGATGGAATTGGGCATAGGCCTGAGAATCCACATAAGGAACTTTCAAAACTATTAAAGGCTTACACAAATTTGGGAGGCAAGAGTTTTGAAGGGACTGAGAATGTGATGGAAATTCAAGCCAGGTTGAGAACACTGGATAGGATTTTCAATGACATGCAGCTTGATGACCAAAGGAAGAGGCAAGTGGCTTCAAGACAGCTGAAAGGAGTAGCTTTAGGCTGGTGGGAGGTGATCATAGCTGGAAGAATTGAAAATAAAATTACTTGGAACCAATTCAAGGAGATGTTGGAGGCAAGATTTATACCAGCATCAGTTAAGACCACATTACTTGAAGAACTTATTAGACTCAGGCAAGGAACTTTGAATGTCACCGAGTATACTCACAAATTCGAGGTATTATTCAAATATGGAGCAATGCTAGTGGCTGATGAAGCATCCAAAAATGATAGGTATATTAAAGGTTTAAATCCAAGACTTAGCAGAGCCATGTTACCATATGGTGATAAGACTTTTGATCAAGTAATAGATCTGGCTTTGAAATTTGAAAAGCATGACAAGGAAAGAGAGAAGTATATGAATTTTAAGAACAACAATAACAAGAAGAATAAGGGAAAATACCACCCTTATGACAAAAAGAAAGAGGAAATAGATACCAAGAAGGCCAATGACACCAAGGCCAATGATGCTAAGAAGAAATTGGTTTGCCATCACTGTGGAAATGAGGGACATGGCTAACCAAGGTGCCCAGAATTAAAAGGGGGAGCCTTCAAGTGTTACCTATGTGGGAAGGAGGAGCATATGAAGAGGAATTGTCCTGAGTACAAACAGTAAGGAAAGTTGGCAATTCTGGAAGGCAAAGGCAAATCCACGGTGGAGACTAGTGCTGAAAATCATGGTCAGGTGGAAGGTACACTACTTATTTGTGCCATACCCATAGTAGTAGTATATGACACTGGAGCAACTCATTCTTTAATTTCTTATGAAATAGTTAAAATGCTAAAATTTAACTGCATATTAGTTGAAACCCCATTACTTATACAAAGTCCACTGGGGAGTTCTAGTCTTTTAAACACGATTTGTATGGATGTGGAATTAAATATAGGAGGAAACATTTTTATTTCCAACTTATATGTTTTAAACTACCCAAATATAGGTGTTATATTAGGAGTAGACTGGTTAAGGCAGTTTATAGCCATAATTAATTTAAATTCATCCACCATATCATTGCAAAATCTTAGAGGCCAGAGAATCACAATTTTATGTGAAGTAGCTAAAGAAAGAAAATTATATCATTTAAATGACTTGGAGAAGGGTTTCAGTGAACCTTCTATTGAAGAAATTCCCATAGTTAATGAATACTTGGATGTGTTTAGGGAAGTTAAGGGTGTTCCACACATAGACCAGTGGAGTTTCAAATCAACCTCAATCCAAGAGAAAACCCAATAATCAAGAAACCCACCAGAATGGGGCCAAGTGAATTGAAGGAGTTGAAAAGCCAGTTAGAGGAATTAGAAGGCAAAGGATTTGTAAGGCGAAGCAACTCATGCTGGGGTGCTCCGGTAGTGTTTGTAAGGAAACATGATGGAACTCTGAGGATGTGCATAGATTACAGGGAGCTAAATAAGGTCACCATCAGAATAAATACCCATTGCCTAGAATTGATGATCTTTTTTATCAACTCAGTGGAGCTAAAATATTCTCTAGGTTAGACTTAGCATCTGGGTTCCATCAAATGAAGGTTCAGGATTCAAGTGTTAAGTACACTGCATTTAACACAAGATATGGTTTATACGAGTTTATGGTTATGCCATTTGGGTTGACCAATGCCCCCTCATATTTTGTAGATTTAATGAATAGAATATTCAGAGATTATTTAGACAAGTTTGTGCTGATTTTTATTGATGATATTTTAGTTTATTCCAAAATAGTGGAAGAGCATAAAAATCATTTGCATCTGGTTTTGTCTAGATTAAGGGAAAAAGATTTAAAGGCAAAATTTACAAAATGTGCATTTTGGAAAGAAGAAGTACATTTTCTTGGTAATGTCATTTCTGCAAAAGGAATTTCAATGAACCCCAATAAGGTAGTAGCTATTCAAACATGGAAGAGACCAAGCACAGTGAGTGAAGTTAGATCATTTGCGGGGATGGCAGGATATTATAGGAGATTTATAAAAGATTTTTCCAAAATGTCATCACCACTTACAAATTTAACTAGAAAGAATCAAGTGTTTATATGGACTGAAAAATGTGAACAAGCTTTTATCAAAATAAAAGAAGCTTTAGTTAATGCACCAGTGTTGAAAGTACCTGAAGGGAATGAGAATTTCATTGTGTACACTGATGCAAGTGGTTCTGGGCAAGGGGCTGTGTTGATGCAACAAGACCAGGTAATAGCCTATGCATCCAGGCAATTAAAACCACACGAAACCAGATATGCAACCCATGATCTTGAGCTAGCAGCAGTAGTGTATGCCTTTAAGCTTTGGAGACATTACCTATTAGGTGCCAAATTTATTTTGTACACTGATCATAAGGCACTGAAATATCTTTTCTCACAAAAATATTTGAACATGAGGCAACATAGATGGGTGGAGTTTCTAGCTGCCTATGATCTGGACATACTTTATACACCTGGTAAAGCAAACAAAGTTGTAGATGCCTTGAGTAGACAACATGCTAAGGTAGCTATGTTGATGATGGAAGAATTTAAGGATTTATCTATACTTGCTGACTTAGAAATTAAAGCAAGTGGTGAGATACACATGGTAACAGATGAAGGAGATGAGGGCAAAGGGAGATTGAGTTTAATAACCTTACAATCAGAGTTGATTTTGAAAATAGGAAGAATGCAAGAATAAGACCCAGACCTAGTAGAGAAGAAAACTCTTATATCAAAAGGGGAAGAAGTGGTAAATTACCATATTGATAAAAATGGATATATGAGGAACAAAAATAGGATATTTGTTCCAGAAAACATAGAGTTGAGGGAGGAAGTATTGAATGAATACCATAGGAGTAAGTACTCCATACACCCAGGCAGTACAAAGATGTATCAAAATTTAAAAAGAAATTATTAGTGGAAGGTAATGAAGTCAGATGTGGCTAAACATGTTGCAAAGTGTATGACTTGCCAACAAGTCAAGGCAGAGACACAAAGACCATCAAGATTGTTACTACCTCTTAGCATACCACAGTGGAAATGGGAGGATATATCTATGGAATTTATAGATGGCCTGCCTAGGTCTAAAAGAGGAAACACAAGTATATGGGTAATAGTTGATAGGTTGACTAAAGTAGCACATTTTATCCCTGTGAAATCAGAAAGAAATACACCAAAATTGGCTCAAGTGTTCATGAAGGAAGTGGTAAGATTGCATGGCATTCCCAAAATTATTGTGAATGATAGGGATACCATCTTCACCTCAAGATTCTGGAAAAGTTTTCAAGAAGCCATGGGAAGTGAACTATGTTTAAGCACTGCATATCATCCACAATCAGATGGACAAACCGAGGTGGTGAATAAAATTTTAGAGGACTTATTGAGGGCATGTGCACTGGATTTTGGAGGCAACTGGGAGGACCATCTCCATTTAGCTGAGTTTACATATAATAATAGCTATCAAAGAACCATAGGGATAGCACCATTTGAAGCCTTATATGGCAAGCCATGCTTATCACCTATATGCTGGGTAGGGACAGGAGAAAGGGCTATCTTAGGGCCTGAGTACATATAAGAAACTACAGAGAAAATTGAGCTAGTAAGGAAAAGAATGGAAGCAGCTCAAGACAGGCAGAAGAAGTTTGCAGACATGAAAAGAAAACAAGTGGAATATGAAGTAGGTGACTTTGTTTTCATCAAGGTTTCACCTATGAAAAAGGTCTAGAGATTTGGAAAGCAAGGAAAGCTCACACCAAGGTATGTTGGACCCTATAAAATTCTGGAAAGGATAGGCTCATTAGCATACAAATTGAAACTGCCAGAAGAAATGAAAGCAATGCACAATGTATTCCATGTGTCACAACTTAGAAGATGGTACATGATAAGTAAGAGATTCTGGAGAAACCCACTAAAGTTCAGATCAATCCTAATTTGATTTATGAGAAGGAACCAGTGGGGATTTTAGCTAAAGAAGAGAAGAAATTGAGAAGTAAAACTTTGAAACTGGTAAAGATCCAGTGGAGTCTTGATCCTAATGATTGTACACGGGAGTTAGAGGACAAGATTAAGATGGATTATCCTAAGATTTTTGTAGATTGAGGGTAATTTTAAAAAGAATTTTTTTTATGTGTATGGTTGCTATGGTTGAATTTATTTGCTTATGCATGTGTTGACAGATTTCCAAAAAAAAATCAGTGAATGCTTGTTATAAGCATTAAAGAATTGTGAGGACACAGTTCCTAAAAGGAGGGGTGAATGTAATGCCCCAATATTTTGTAGAAAATTATTTTAATAACATAATTCAGTTTTAAAAATATTTGGATTAAATATTGATGGAATTTCTGAATTTAATGATGTGCAAGGGTATATGTGCATATGCACACTGGAAATGGCACAAGAAAGGATTTAAAATTTCTGAAAAAAATAATGATGATAGTAAAAATAAATAAACAAAGAAGGAAAGCATTTCAAATATGAAGTCGCACTTTTAACATGACTTGAGTAAGGGGAATGATATTCAAAAAAAAAGAAATAAACATTTTCTGTAAAGCAAAAGTAGAAAGCAACTGACCTTAACCAACTTATGCAGCCAGAGTATTGGGATGAAAATGTAAAAATATAAAATGCTTCAGAATTAACCAGGACAAAAATGGAATTTTGTCTTGATAAAAACCCTAGTAAAAAAATATACATATAAATAAGCAGTTATAGCCAGAGAAATCATCTTACCCGAGATACTTTAAATATATATATATATATATATAAGAAAGGAAGAAAACATTTAAAGGAAAGGAGAAATATTCAGCGGTTTTTTGGTTCAAACAGGAGGACGAACTTAGGTGAGTAATCTCACTATATTCATAGCATTAAGTCCTGATGTGAGGCAGCCAATCTTTTATATATTTTTTTGCATATTTTGGTTTTGTTGAAAACAGTTTTATTAGATAATCTTATGGAAGTTTTGGATGGTTTTTTATCTGTAAGATGTTTGTTATGGATGTGCATGCTACTATTTTATTATATTTTGAAAAGATAAGGCACTAAATCCTGAAATCATGGGAAGAATACTCATAACTGATATGGAGTTATGACATGAAAATCTTAACAGAATAATAGTATAAGCTGCATTATGCTTTGCATAAGTGCTGAGGCTTAAGGAAAAAAAAGTATTAGGGGTGCAATAGAGATTTCTAAGTGCTGAGTCCCTAATGAAATAGAAAAAATTCACAAGTCAAAAATTGTGATTCAGCTAGATCTTAAATCTATTTCAATCACAGTAAGTCATAATGATATAACATACCATGTCTCCATACTCAGTTGTAAATACTCTTTTATATGATTTAAAGTTAAGTCATCTGATCGCAATATTCTTTGAAAATGATCATCTGTTTATTTTTGAATAGTATACTTGCAAGACATATGGAGGTGTTTATATACACTGTGACATTTTTACTTAGCTATCTAATGATAGGGATAAACAAGTATAATTAATAAATTAAATTAGGAAGGGTGAGCCAAGAAGGCTGCTGGAATGCTTGTCATATTTGAAGTATGCAAGTTGGCACATGGTTTGATTAAGCCCTTAGATCTTTGTGCAATGATGTGAATTAGTTCATTGCAATGCGTCCCAGTGATTCCTTGATAGCAGATGAGGCTAGGGTATGAATTGATATAGATAGGAAACTATCAAGTTTTTAAAGTAGGAACATGAGTATTCCTTGGACTGGTTGGAGTGGAGCCATGGTTGTTCCAGTGCATTTTTATGCTATTGACTAATGTGCTTGTTTGTATAAGTATGTTTGTGTTAACAGTTGAATTATGAAGATACTAAGCCTGCACCAAATTTATCTAAAGCATAACATAACAGTTAATTAAGAAATTGCAAATGCAACATGCTAGAACTCATGTTTTACTATATGCTTAATGTAATGAATATATTGATGTTGCTCATATCAGACTATAGATCTGACCCTTGTTTGCTCATGGCATATGGGGGTGTCTCATTTTATAATGAGGCGGCCACTAATGCTCTTTCAGGAATTACAGGAACTAAGTAGGAAGGAAGATTATGGCTGTTGAAAAATGAATGAGCATGCTTGTTAGTTTTAATAAGAGCATAGGAAGATCTATCTGCATGTATTCATGAAAAAAAAACAAGTGTCATGTAATGAACTTGCTATTTTTGATTGTACTAGTATTTTCTGTTGAATCTTGCTACATATTAAAGTTTGAAAAATTAAAAGATTATCTGAGTTGAACAAGAAAATAAGCTTAAAGATTGCCCATGAAAATCTGGGAAAAGGAATATATTTGTGTTGAGAAATTGTCATACAAAAGTTGATATGTATTAGTCAGGCTTGAGTCATTCAAAAACAGTAAGTTTAAGTTTAAATCTGATTTATTAGCTTGGAACATTCCTTAAATATTTAGTCACCTTTTAGAGAAATGTTTTGAGAAGGAACTTAAATTCAATCATAAGTTGTTTTACAATGTATGCATATATCTTAAGAAGGTTTTAAGTATTTTGCAAGTGAAAGGCATTTTACATTGACAGGGATTGAAGTGTGTGTGTCTGGTTGACACAGCCACATGGTTCAGCCAGCTTCAAAAGAATGGAGCTTTGGTTGATCATGTTGGTCATGGATTTGATAAGCCAGTGCATTTTAAAATCCTTAGTTCATTTAGCAAATGTTTTACTAAAACTCTTCTTCAAACATTGTAGACTAATATGCACATTAACTGGTTTGCATTATCAAATCAGTAAGTACTTTTTAGTCAAGATCTGGTTCATTCAAAACATAGTGGTTGCATACTTATAAATCATTTTAAAGTCAAGTACCCTTATCATCTCAAACTCAGAAGCAAGTAATCAAATGACCAACTTAGGGTGTATTATATTGAATGAGTCAGGAATAAGAGAGATTCAAAAGAAAATTTCATAAAGCCATGAATTGAAAATGATAAATGCAAATATCATTTTCTGGCCTTAATTAAATAGCAAATATATGAACTACACAATAAAAAGGCTTTGAATTCTGTGATTATTCTGTTAAGAAAAGTTATTAGTAAATCTTAGTTAGAATGATCAAAGCTATTATTATTATAAATAAACAAGGGCAGGATCTACTCATATATTATAAGTATCAAAAAAACATAAAAATTAATAATGGGTGGAAATTCAAAATTCAATTTCAAAATCAGACATAACATGCTCTTGTTTAATCACCATAACTCTGATTTAAGCAAGAGGAGCACATGCATCTTCATATGTATATGCATATCTTATAAATACACTGATATATTTATATTGGTAAAGATTTGGATCCTGGATAATTGATTGCAAAAAAAATCCTAGAAAATATAGGTATAAAAGGAGGGTTATTCTAGGAGTAATTTTGACTTTGAAATTAATGATAATTTTGAGGCTAAAATTATTTAAAATCAGGATGGAGGTTTTTGATGCTTTTAAAAGAAAGGTTTTGAAAACATTTTCAAAACAGGATATAATTTTGAAAAATCATTTTGAATAAAAAGTTAGCGGAAGTTCCACTAGATTTTTCGTAGGTTCCATCCTACTTAGGGTTCCATCCCTTGAACAGGCTCGAAGTGGATTCCATTCCATAAATAAATTGGATTTTAAGATGCCAGTGCTTTTCTACGAGTTTTAACAGAATTTCTAATTAAAGAATAAATTACTTTAATTCTTGAACTCTTGATATTCTTGATACTCATGAGTCTTCAATCTTGATATCTTGGATCTCTATACTGTACAGTCTTCATTCTTGGTACATGCATTGTTAAAAACTGCATATATATATATATATATATATATATATATATATATATTCAGACTTATAATGTTAGTATTTATATTTTTATAATCTATTCTAAGGTTGTTGTCATCAAAACCATCATCTCACGGACTAACAGTATATTAAATAGGATTGCACGTATATATATTGCTTGAAAACATATTTGTTCAATATGATTGTTTGTAAATAACTGTTATGCGAATAGAAAAGTTATACTATGTATATCTATACAGACTGTAAAAGTTATACTTGTTTTATATAAACTGATTTTTATATAAACAATGGTAGGTTCTAGTTTATATAGTATAGGATTTGTTATACATATTTTATTATATTATAGTTTATTATGTAAAGGTTTGTTTTGTAAATATATATATATATATATATATATATATATATATATATTATGAGATTTGTTTATATATATATATATAGGGTATATAAAGTTTTTATGTGATTTACATTATCTGATAAGTATATATAAGTTATATAAATTATATGGTAGTTAATACTTGTTGTATCCGTCATATATATGAGTATATGATCTATTGTATACAAGGGCATTTGGTCGTATATATAAGTTTTATTTGTCATATATGATTTGTTGTAGGCATACGTGTAAATATAGTTGTTTGTTCATATATATTAAGTTATCAAATAATATATATATATATATATATAGTTTTCAAGTATGCAGTAATATATTGGTGCTTTAGGTGTATTATATCAACTTATATATATTATATATATATATTAAGTATGTAAATGTTGGGTTAATTTATATAAATAATGTATATACTATAAAATAAAGTGAATTTGGTTTTAAGATATATGTGTGTGTGTGTATATAGATTATGCTTTTTATATGTTTTTGTTTTAAATTTAATATTAGTTTCATAAGATAGATGGGTCTTAAAGTATAACATGTTAAGTTTACATATGTTTGAGTTGGTTTGGGTATAAATATATATATATATGTTATTTTAATATTTGTTTTCAAATAAATGTTGATTTCATGGAAATTATAATTATATATATATATGCTGTTTCTATCAAACCGATTCTAATTGTTTCATCGATTCCTTATTTATTAGTTTGTCCGTCGAATCCGTATCCATCTAGCTTTGCTTTGGACTTCGTGCTTTGATTCATACCTCATCTCATTTCGTTGTCTATCTTCACTAACCTCGAAAGGTGAGCAATCACTCACGATTAATGTTCTAATATTTATTAAATTTGATTTCAATTGAAATGACAATTGAAATATGCTGTTGTTAGTTATTTACCTTGTTATATATATGTTATTATCTGTATCTGTTCACCTGAGATATCTGACATCATTATCTGTTATTTATATAGATGATATATGCATGTTATATTATTATCATATTTTTTATCACTTTGCAAGTTTCCTGTTAGTATAGAATTCACTATGAGTTGAAATGATACATACCCGAACGATCCGTAGAATAGGAGAAAATCGTTATGGGCCGAAATAATAGACCTTAGCGATTTTCATTGAATTATTTTGGGATTGCGGGTTGAAATGATATATACCTGTATATATTAAAATTGCGGATTGAAATGATAAATATCTGTATCAATTGACCATAGGATAGAAAATTATAAACAGACACCGTTGGTCTATATATGAATATTTTGGAAATGATTTCTATTTTTTTGGAAAAAAATATATGGTTTAATAAATATTGATTTTTAAGATATTATATATATATATGTGTGTGTGTGTGTGTGTGGATTTTATAAAGTTTAAATTCATGTTTTTTAAATTTATACGTTTTGAAATTTTATAGTTATAAGTTGATTTTGAAATTATAAATTTTAAGAATTTATAATTTTACTATTTTAGGATATATGAATTTAATAAGATGTTTAAGTATTTATATAAGATTTTTATTTTAAAATTGATTTTATAATGATTTTAATAAATTAAGGCTGGGGGGATAGGTTTGAATTTATTTGGAATTGTATTTAATTAAGAATTATATTTAATTAAAATCTATTTGGAACTTATTGAATTTGAGATTTAAAGGATATGATTTTTATAATTTGATTTTTGTTTAAGGTGATTAAATGAATATTTCAAGTTTAAATAAATTGAAGGAAATATTTAGTTATTTGAAATTCAAAACTAAATAATAGTAAATCAAATTTGACATATATGAAATTATCAAGTTTAGTTTCGAAAAGTTTGAATATTTAAAGCTTTGAAATATATTGAAACTGAGATGGTTTATTTTGTGGTTCAAATCTATTTTGAAATCGATATGATTTGAAATGGTTTATTGAAAAACTGAATTGAATTGAAATTGATGATTTGAGACTTGATTAAATTTGAATTTTGGAGTTCGAATTGTCTTGGAATTGATTTGTGAGATTGAGGAAGCTATTTTATTATATAAAGTATTTTTAAATTATATTTAAAACTATTTTATATTTTACATTATAAATTATTTTAATATAAACTATTTTAATATAAATCATTTTTAATATAAACTATTTTAATATAAACTATTTTAACTTATTATTCTTTTATATAAATTATTTTACTTAATAAACTATTTTATTTTATATACTATTTTAATATCTAAACTGTTTAGGTAGTGGAAGTTATGTTTTCAAAGTTACGAAATTAAAAGTATTATGTTATGAAAGTGTTATAAATTTTAAGTCTTTGGTTTCGAAAGTGTTATAACTTTGAAAATACTATGATTTTGGCAATCATTTCGTAATTAGTTGGAAAAGGAAATGATATCATATTGATATGGTTTTGAAATGGCAATGATATTTTGGTTTTGAAGTATAAACTATTTTAAAATGACTGTGGTGTTATAATAACGTTTGGTTGTTAAAGAGACACGGATTGGAAGTTGTCATACTCTCTATCAACTCCGAAAACCACTTTAACAATTGTGTATGCGGTGGAGATACCAGAATGAAGTAGGATGGTGGTGACGATCCTATATGAGGTATATATGTGGACCCGACTCCCGTGAGTTGGCATAATGTGGCTAAAAGAAGAGAAATTGAAGCGCCAATAAGATAGCTCCTCTTATCGGACACACTTCTGCGATATATTCTGACTTTGTGATTGATTTGGTGACCACTTTCGATTTTTGATTTTGGGAGTGTGGCTCGAGGTGGGCGGTAGTGGCTGCTGTGCATTACCACCAGTCCGGAAGTGTAATTGGTATATCTACCCAGGCATTTCCTAGTTGTGCCGTGTCACCCACCCTAGTGTGCTTTACTACGAGTTTGATTTGTGTCGTACCTGTGAAGTATTTATGGTAGCCTCCCGATCTGGAGGTATGATGGTATTGTGTAGACTATTGGCACTATAAATGTGTTAAGAGAGATATGGGTAACGCCTTAACGCTATTTTTATATATTATACTTTACTTTAGACATTATTATAGTAGCGTATATTACTACATAGTAGATAGTTTAACTGTAACGGATCCTTAGAGGATGGTTATCCCAAACATCCTTTGAGTTACTTGTATTTTAGTTGATATTTCACTTGATTTGGATTTATTGATATAAGAATGTTAATCGTGACTCGAGTGTTTTGTGTTTTGCTTTACGCTCGGGTCAGACTGTGTGATACAGCTTTTGAGACTCACCATCAGAGTTGGAGCTTCGTTTGGAGATCGATCTGCATCTTTTCAGCTTGTAGTTATTCAGTTGATTGCAGTGATGTATTTTGATTTTGTAATTGACTATTATATTTGAAACTTCTATTGTATCTTATTTAATTCTAATATATATATAGCAGCTTCATGAACTACTATTCATGTTGTTTCCGCTGCTTACTTTATATTACTCTGTGTTTGTGATTCTGTGATTTATTTATTTACTGTATATGATGAGTTTTGCCAAATATAAATTAACAATCTGGTATTTTGAGCAATTTAAATCCGGCATGTGTGGATGCGAATCGTTGAAAATATCAGGATGTTACAATAATCTCCCTTAACGCGTTTTTAAGTATTGTTGTACAGTTTGCATATAAAACACCAGTAAACCATCGATGGATAGGGATGTACCGTGATACAACAACACTAAACCAAAATCGTAGGGGTCTTGTATAAGGATAAAAGTATGACAAGACACGTGACGCAATAAGGTAGAATAATACCAGTTTACCCTTCCCGGCTGGCGGTAACCCCTAACGGCCCAACACATCAAACACTCCCGAAATCCTAGGGTACACACCAATCAATCACAATGTGAATGATGGTAATACGAAGAAGTGTGTTCGCTCGAGGTAGCTAGCCCGCTTTGTCGGTACGTATCTTGTTTTAGTCATTTCAATTGGCACAAGTGCGAGGCTAATCCATCATCATTCTCTTTCTTCAAATCCAACAAGCGATGCCGAATCCAACCGCTTTGTTATGGAGTCTCCTCCGCGTACACAGTTGTTAAAGTGGTTCCAATATTCATAGAAAGTATACCAGTAAAAGGCCTCGGTCTTTTTAACAACCAAACGTCGTTTTATACACCCGTGGGTACTTTTACATTACGAAAACCATTCGTATTTGACATCAAAATATCATATTCGCTTCATAATCAAATTCATTTTGAAATCATCATATTTACTCAAAATATACTATTTCAATTCAAAATTATGTTCGTCTTAATATCTCAATTTCAGTTCCAAAATTGTTTCGAATTTCAATTTGGGTTATAACTTCATTTTGACCAAATTCATATTTAAATCCATGATTTAAAAATAAAAATTCCACCCTTGATCGATTTGAATTTTGGAAAATAGTTTGAAATTTTAAATTGTTTAAAAATATTTTAAATAATTAAAATAATTTGATATAAAATAATTTAAGTATTTAAAATGTTTTATAAGGTAAAATAATTTGGAAAAAATTAAAATAAATTGAATATGCAAAATGATAGATTTTAAATTGTTTATATTAAAATAATTTACTTGAAAATAGTTTCAAAGTCAAACTGATTCAATTCCAAATCTTCCAGTTCCAATCAATTTCAATTTCAATTTCCATTTCCATTTAAATCAATTCAATTCCGATTTCAATTCAAATTAACTTCGATTCTAATTATAATTCAAATCAATTTCAATTTCGATTCCAAATAATTCAGTTTCGATTTCAATTCCAATTAATTTCAATTGAATTCCAATTTGAATTAATTTCAATTCTCAATTTTAAACCATCTCGATCTATATAAATTTGAGTTTGATTTTCAAAATATCGATTAAATTACTTAAATTAAATTTAACTTCAGTACTCAATTTAAGATTTAACTCTTTTAATAAATTCCATTCTTGGGTCCAAATCTATATATCTAATTATATTACTTTGACTTAGCAATAATTCAAAGTTCGAATGAAATTTCAAATCTATTTAAAAGAAATTAATTTGCGAAATTCAAATCATATTTCTATTATAACTTCAAAATCTCAACTTCGATTAATTAAATAATTCCCATTACCAAATCTAAATTTCAACATTCAGAGCTCAATTTCGAAAATAATTTGATTTCTATAAATTTGATTTTTATTTCTTTAAATCAAAATCATTTAAATAAATTTCAAATTAAAAACTTTAAAATCCTTTAATTTAACCGATCCGGTATCCATATATAATTTTCTATCCTATGGCCAAGTGATTAGTTATTTCAATTTAATTTCAGGGATGGATAA
This sequence comes from Allium cepa, assembly GCA_030765085.1. Taxonomy (NCBI): domain Eukaryota; kingdom Viridiplantae; phylum Streptophyta; class Magnoliopsida; order Asparagales; family Amaryllidaceae; genus Allium; species Allium cepa. The sequence continues at coordinate 444,703,438 of CM060932.1, forward strand.
ATATCATTTCAATCCAAAATAAATGTCATAGGTATATATCATTTCAACCTATTTCTTAATTTATACGAAATTATTCTATTTACAATTTTATATACTGAAAATAATACAGAGGATGATAATGGGATATATCAAAATAAATAAACATCCAACTCGTCTAAAATATCAATCAATAGCATCCATCCCAATCAACATCCAAATTAGTCAAAATATCATAACTGTTGACCAGTTATCAATAATCAGGAATTTAAAAAGTATTATAATTCCAATTTCAAATTTAACTACCAATTTTAATTTCTAACCATTAATTTATAAGTCAATTTAAATTTTTGATTAAATTACCAATAACAATAAATAAATTTAAATTATTTCACAACTTCAATCAAACTACATAAAAATAATTCAGTATGTCGTGAGCGTTATAGAACACTCACCTTTTATTTGAAATTGAAATTATTCCAGCTTCAAATAAATCTTAATCTGACTCCAAGTTGTAGAAGACGTCGATACGGTTGCACTACAACTCGTTTCGTCTGAAACGTACCTCGTACGGGAGAGATATGTGTTTTATAAGTTAACGATACAAATTTTAAATAAAGTAATTAAAAAATTTCAACTTCAATTTATTTACCATCAGGTCCCTCCCTCTATTTTCTTTCCTAAATCGAAGTTCTGCATGTACATGCACAACAACCTAAAATGGTCGTGGACCTCCTTGAGTGATACGGAGCAGCAGTCATCCATTCGCCCATCTGAGAATACCGATGCACTTCTCGCCTCGAACTTGAATCAACCATCACCAAGACCCCACCTCCGCGACCTTCGACCAAAATGCAACCTTATCTTTGTCCAGGTCTACAGTCTTTGTCCAGGTCTACAGTGCTTTACATGTGATCTTCAATGATGATCGAACCTCCTAAATTTTTAGTCGTTGATGCTCTTATCCACCCCAAATTCAAATCCAACCTCCAAATCAACAATCGATGCACAAATTTGCCCAAAATCTAAACCCTAGCTCAACCCTCCACTTGACACCCACTGTCGATCATCCAAACGAAGTTGCACCTCTCAAGAAGACTATCAATGCATAGATTACACCGAAACATGATTTTTAAAATTGGTTTGGAAATTTTACATTGGGTAGAAATTGAATTATAAATTTTGAAGCTTTGGTTTTTCTTTTCTCTGCTATGTTTAAGTTGAAGAAGGAAGGAAACGTGTTTTTAAAGGAATAATACGTTCGAATGTAGGTAGGGTGGTGGGATAAGGAATAGATTGGGCTGAAGTGAAAGAATGTTGGCTGCTAGTCAAATCTATATATATATATATATGTATGTATGTATGTATGTATATATATAATTTAAATTTTAAAATATTAAGCTGTAAATTTTGGATCCCAATCAAGGCGTGCCGCCAGACGTTCATAATGTTATACCCCTATTTCGAATGCAATGAAGTAAGTTTTGAGACGTAATTCAATTGTATGTCGAAGATAGTTTTTAAAACCCAATTATTATATTAAATTTTCGATATTAAATTCACCATGTTTCTATCCTGTACGACCAAATGATAACTCCAAACACTACGAAATTTGAAAGCCAATAATAATACACTATTACGGATCCAACGGAATTGGTTTCATTGAAATTCGATACTGTGGCCAAAATGGTTATTTTTGCTCGTTAATTATAATATGAAAATTTTAATTTCTAATTATTCATTTTTAAATCCAATTTTAAATGTTAACAATATTCATTGTTATTTAAATAAAATTTAAATCATCTTTTGATATCATTTTTAATCATATTAAATCCAGAATTCAATTATTCAATTAATATCCAATATTAAATTTACATAATTTAAGTATTCTATTAATCAGTATAAATACATCATTAAGTTCCAAATAAATTTTAGTTATCAACATCGCTTATTTCTATCTAAATAATTCACAATTATTATTCAACTCTAGTTATTGAATATAAACCAGGTTAATATATACAATTTCATTCCAATATTCGTTGTCGCCAAATCTTAGAAATTAGTTTATTTCAAAATTTTATTCAAGTTCATTTCCAATAACTTACATTCAAAATCATTAAATTTTTATTTTTTACCATTTTTATTCAATAATTGTACCAAATTCCATATTTAAAGTAGTTAAAAATACGGGTCGTCGGAACCTAAAGGTATGTCATTCTGTATCTAGTAATGCTTTTAGAGATGCATGCAAGAACGATGATGCTTGGAGCTACGTAATCGGCCATGGACCATCAATGGCTTCCCTGTGGTATATTGTATCTAGAAATATATGACACTCCAAAGGGTATCTATGATCCTTTTGCAGGAGGTCTGCCTTGGTTTACTGAGAATGTCTCTATGGAAATCCTAACACTTATACGAACGTGCCTTGGCGGTATTGATTTTATACTTAATATTGTTATGGTGCACATGCAGCATAGCTTTTTCCTAATTTATATTCTACATCCTAAACGTTATCTATTATATCACCATATGTACATGTCGGATGGTTTGGTTTCTTTTGAGAGGAAAACTGTACGGTGATCCCTACTGTCTCAAAGTTATTGTTATATATTGGACACATATTTCTTAAGTTTCACACACGATACTTACGCCTAACTTGTGGTTCTACGTTTTCCTTATTTGCATGGGTACTCTTTCAAGTAGTTTGGGAAAGTTTGGGGTTTTGTTGATGTTCATTAGAGCTCGAGGAGACGAGCTGGGTGTTTTCACCTATCATAGTATTCTTATTCCTGCTGCATTTCTATATTTTATATATCAACATATGTGAGGATAGGTCGTTATAACTGTCCAAGCTGATGATAGTACTTATGATTGTAACTCTGAAATGCTATGTATCATAGAGTGACACTTTGTACTATCTGTTGATATTATATATCATTCTGTTGTGAGATTTTGAGATTATGTTATCTTCTTCCTTGTTCTATTTTTTTTCCTTTTCTTATATGATAACAATATTCCTTTCCGGTAATTTAAGTGTTCGGCACATGAATATCGTTGATATTTTAGTGTCAACATTTGGCTGTCTAAAATACAAATCGTTACAGCTGGTATCAGAGCTGAAGGTTAAGTGAGAACCATGGCTTTGGTTGCGTATGGCTCGTTAGATATAGGGTAAGCGACACCCTAAAATGAGTTGATTATATTATATATATGAGAGCGTATATGTAATTATTAGTAACATATATAAGTATAAGTTGATAGTATAGTCTAATTTACTATGGGATTAAGAATGTTGATCAATTTATCCCTTGTTAATTAGCATAGTCATGCTCAGTCAGTTTATAAGTATTGATTATTATTTGTTGATTGCTGATTTGTGCTAACCAATTTATGAGTAGTTTTACCTTTTCACTGCATGGGTAGGGTAGACAATAATTGTGGCTGCATTGAAACGAATACCTTGTGAATTGAGTTTCATAGTTTGACTATAAGGTGTTCGGTGACAATGTTGGATTAGAAGTTAAATTTAATAAAAGATGTTTACTATAGTCTAATAAGAAGATACAGAATAATATAATGACTCGAAATTTTATCACTTTGATTTTTGGAATACTTAATTAGTTTTCAATATTCGATTTATGTTTTTTAAAATATATAAATATCTATGTTTCAAATAATTGTCAGATTTTTTATGACTTATTTTTGATTTATTTGATAGATTTTTTCCACAATTTTTGTAACGGCCTACTAATCCGCACAATTCAGGCTGACAATAAACCACACATGTCCAACCCAAATTGAAAGGAAAGACGGATAGTTATGGAAAAGGATGAAGAGAAACTACAATATACATACATAAAATCAGAGTACACGAATAACAAATCATTTACCTAGACAGTTATAACAACCCGTCCTCGCTAATGTTGATGTCACGACCCGAAATCCAGCGTACCAAAATCGACATCAAATACCTCAATTGTTTTCGAATGCCGGAGATTCAAACGTCGAACTCCAGTTTGGTGGAGCTTATAGCAACATTAGATGAATACAAAATAGCGGAAAACAAAAGATGATTTCATTGATAAACAACACACGGATACAAAATTGATACAATATTCATTACAACAACGATCATCAACATCAGAGTAGAATGTATATGATACAACAACAGACTAATAACACCACAGCAGAACAACAACAAAGCTATAATAACTTCAATAGAGTCTTCCAAAAGATAGAGATCGAGAGCAAGAATCCAGCGTATGCACCTTCAAACCAAAGTTTAAAGCTTCCAAAATATTTCCAAACCAAAAAGCTTCCAAAATCAAAGACTCCAAAAGACTTCCAGAATCTAGTTCTACTATCCAAGCTAGCTCCAGAACACGGATAATCTGCTTCTAGGCTGCCCGTGTGGAAAATTATGGGCTCCCAGAGTTTAGGAAGGGAACAATAAACTCCGGGTCAGTGATGAGACTGGTATGAGTAAATAAAAATAGTTGTTTTGAACAAAAAAAATTCATAAAAAGAAATCCGTTATGCTTTTTGGAAATTGAAACTACCATAAGGCCTCCCGGCACACACGTAATGTAATCGCACACTTGGGGGAGATTTCTCCCTATGATAGTCAAACATGTTTGATACGTAAAAATCCTTTTAATATTATTATTAGTGCATAGTGTAGAAAACATTGCGAAAGTATAATATTAATCTTAGCCAGTATACGTACCATTGTAGTATGCCTACTATAGCTACCATATTAGATGGCAGGTTCTACAACTAAAACCGTACAGGGTTCGTATTGAATGATTGGATTTCCAACAATGGCCAAGCTAAGGAACTTCCTTTCCGAATGGGTACGCCTCCGGAGGGACGCCCTGAGAACCAAACCGGATCTCTACCAACACAAGGCCAGGTTACCTCTGTAACTAGGTAACTAACTGTCACGAGTATGCCATCCACCGGTCGTAACTGACCTTTATCCGAGGCCCCAACAACAACAACAACTCACAACCACATAAGTTAAGTATCTGGACTCCATATACCACTTTTTATCCAGAAGGAAATGCACATAACCTAAGGGGCGCTACCCTCATAACCTTGCCGCATCCTTCCTGTTTCGACCATTTCCAGGTTGTGAGGTTCCACGAAGCCTTGTCCACAAAGCAATGCTTTTCACAAAAGCCATGCTTCGATCAATAAATGATCAGCACTCAACATGCCACACTACCAAATTGGGAGTATATCACTAATAACCATCAACTACATAATCTCTGAGCTCGTACGTCTCAGAGAAGGATGTTAAGCTAAGAGAATAAATTCTCTGCCACCAACAGAAATGTATTTGATAAAAATCAGCTTTATATCTCAAAGTGTAATGTTAGACATATAACCATACAAGTCCATCCTGGGTCTGAATGGAACCGAAGGCACTTCGTGCAATAAAGGAAGAAGCCCTTGCAATTCGGGTATCCGCAATCCCGACCGGACTCCCCATCACATATGGAGATCTCTGTACCAGAGCAACTCAGTGCAGAGATAATCGACAGGTAATACTTTCATTCTCGAAAATACCCGGTCTTCACCACTGTCTTCAAATGCACTCCCATTTCGTCGTATCATTATTCGGAATGGGTTTTATGACACAAAGTCCTCTCTCGGCTCAATCGAATAATGAGCGCTTATTTTAAAACACGTGGTTACACAAGTCACAAAGATTCACTATTAAGATTTGATGTGGGTTTCGGATAACCATTTAGAATCCGACTCCCTGTCGCATCGAAATTCAAATGTCATTTAAAGGCCAACAGTTTTCACATTCATACAGAAATATATAACAGATATCACAATTCAATTCACAGCAATTCACATCACAAAGTATCACAATCACATATCAGAGGTATCAACCAATTTAAGGCATTCAATAATAATTCAATATCTATAAGCAAGATTTATTAATCATATGATTATAATTAATTAATCACATAATTACTTTCATTAATTATCCATAGTTAATGATTATTTATCCTTAGTTATTAACTAACTAAACCTTAATTATTTATTAATTAACCATAATTATTATTTAACTAACCTTTAATTACTATCATTAATTAATTAATCTTTAATTACTTAAACTTTAATTAATTAATTAAAAGATAAATCATTTATTTTAATTAAACACTTAATTATCATTAAAATCTTTAATTAACAAACCTTGTAATTAATTAACATTAACACAAAATTAACTTTAGGGATTGAGGTTAATTAATAATTTAAAAACATTTTATCTTAATTAACTCTTTAATTATATTATTTATTTAAAATAAATTAAGAATCAGTTAATAAATAATGTCATAAAATTAAATAAATTAAACTTAATTACTTTTGAAATAATTTACTTTTAAAACCTTAAACAAAATCATTATTTAAAAGAACAAGGTAAACATGTTTTAAAATTGAATTTGGTTTTTAAATTTAAAAAACTGTTTTATACTAACTCGAGATTGACTCGAGTGTTACCCCAGGCCAAAACCAATATTCCTAGAGTCATGCCCGAGTAAAACCCCTCCCCTTTTCTTTTGTACTTTTTTTTGTTTTAAGTTTTTAAACCCGACATACACTTGAAAACACCCGATCCCAATCTCGAGCCAGCAACCCATTCCCCCGAGGTCCACTTCGAGGCAACCACCTTTCTTCCTCAACCAGGCTACTGACACAAACCAAAGACATGTGCACGTTGCACATCGCTCCGACCATCTCCGGTCGATGTTGCGACTATTGCCAAGTCGACGATAACCTCCCCTAGCCAACCAACCACACAGAAACCTAGAACTACGACGAATTCGACATAGAGCTACTCGACCCAAACAGGAATGAAAATGGATCATCAAAGATCGTCTTGCCCTGCCGCCTCAGGCCACCAAAGGCCACGCAACTCCGGCCAAATCTTCATGGATCATCCATGCGCCGATTCCACTCGTGCCGGACCAGTCCGATACAACGTCGACGCTGCAATTGATCGAATTTCGACCTTATCAAAAACTTAGGCTTAAACCCTAAATCTTTGTCGTACCACAACCTTGGTGAATTATAAATTCACCGAGCATTTTTCTTATGATCCCCGATCACCAAGCAAGCTCCAACCTCAATCATAAGACCCATTGTTACTCCGATCACCAGAATTTGCCAATAAACCTAAAATCGTTCAACCCGTAAGTTTTCCTTGGATTCGCACTTCAAAATTACGATTTCACTTTTAAAAATCATCATTTTTGAAAACGTTCAGATGATATACCTAAAACCAGAAATCATGATGTTTGAAATTCCAACACATTTTGAGTTTTCCTGTATTCATTGATTTTCCAGAAAATACTTTGATCATTATGATTGAAATTATTTTTAAAAGCTAAAACATGATTTTAGAAACATATTTTGTTTAGATCCTAAGGTCTAACAAGAATCAGAGGAGGATAATTTTAATTTTTAAAAAGGTTTTTGAAACCTGGAACCCAACAGAGGCAATATGCCTGATATCAGCATGCATAGTATATATCCATATATCTGTACATATACAACTATAATTCAAAGCTTCATTTCAAAATAATTCACTATAACCAGTCAAAGGTTGGATCAAAGAAGTTTACTCACCTTTCAAAGAAGAATACAGAGAAGAAGCCTAGAAGTTGATTTTATAACAACCCAGTATTTTGCGATTATTTTAAATATTTATTTTAATTATTTAAATTGAAACTCCTGATTCAAAAACTTTATTATATTTATTAAAATGAATAAATTTTGTTATTTTAAGAGTATATTTTGATTTTTTTGTGAATTATAATTTCAAACCTGAATAAATAGGATATTTCCAGAAAAAGTGGATTTTTGGTCAACCTGGTCAAACTTTGACTTTTAAATTTAAAATTTAAATTTTTGAACTTTATCTTTTATTATGAAATATATTAAATTTTGAGAATATTGCTTTTCGTTTCGTTGAAATCTGATTTATATTGTGAAAGTTATGCATTTTACAATATTGTGTGTACATTAATTTATTTAACAATATTGTTTATTTTAAATTATATAAATAATATTTTTATTTGTCAAATCATGTTCTAATATGTGTTATACGACATGTTAGGTATATATTTTATTTTGAAACATTTTTAAAGTGATGTTTAAATTTTCCCGAAGTTTATTGCATTTATTTTCAAAAAAAATTAGCCTAGTTCCAATTTTTGCTATTTTTCCTGCTTTAATTATATTTAATTAATATTTATTTATTTATTTTTGTACATTTATCATATTTTCATGTTTTTATCTTTATTTGTAAGTATTTTTCATGTTTTCAAAATGGAAAAAAGAATTAATGAAATTTGAAGAGTTTGTGACCTTTTATGTGCTTAGCCTCTTCATGTTCTCCACCTTTCCATCACCAATCAACACCACTTTAATGTGCTGCCTTATTCACTTTGTTCAGCCGATTCCTTAATCTTTTCTCATGTGAAAAAAACTTCTCAACCCTAAAAAAACAATCGACATACACCTGTAGCAAAGTTTTGGTAAAATCTTTCTTTCTTTTCTCATTTTTTTCAGTTGTTTGTTGATTTTTTTTAACTTGCATTCACCCTATGCAGTTTGGCCCCTCACCTCCAGCCCCTTGGCCACCTCCACCACCACCTATTCCAGCCACCATACCCTCCTCTCCACTGCCATTCCAGAGCCGAACCATCCAAGTTGAAGATCCATTAAGAAAATGATAAAAAAAACTCCACTTTATTCATGCTAGCCGAGCTCTACTTGATCCACCACTCCACCATCATGCTTTGGCCGGCCATCCTCTACCACCACCACCCGCAACCTGAGCCTAGGACCCATGCCTCACCTGGAGTTGATCATACCAGATCAGGCCATGCCCAGTAGTCCCTTGGCCGAAGACATTTAGGCTAGAAATTTGTGTTGTTGCTTGTAGTTGCCTTGTTTTTGTAAATGCATGCACACAAACCTTCATCTCCTTTATATTGTTTTGGACAACCCCTATATGACCTTAACCTGATCCAAACCTAATCCAAAACCATCCCATTACAGTGCCTTTCCAGCCCATAACTTAAGCATAAGTGGTGGAATGCAAGTGCAAAAGTTTAGCTATGTATTGTGCTTATATTTCTAGCTTTGTTTATAATAGTTTGGTTTGAAATTTATGTATTATACTTTGTTTTGTTTGTCATGCAACAAGGCAATTAGCTTTGGCTCTCCCACTCACAAATCATTGTCATGCTTTCATGCCTTTGTGGATCTCAGTTTGTGTACTTCGGTTGTTGTCTTCAGCTTATACTAGTGAGTAATTCTCACCAGACAGTATTTATACTTATATGACTAGTAAACCGATCACATTTGAATCTGTAATATATATCACCATGCTATATTTGCTATGCTATGATCATATGATGTTCACCCATGCTTATTTACCTGTTATAACATCTGTTACTGTTATATAATGCTATTCTGTTATTTATATCAGTTTATCACTGTAATATCCCGGAATTTCAAGGAGTTTAAAATGTGATAATCTCTTAATTTAATTATTTGAAATTGATAAATTGTTATTTTCAAAAATAAATAACCAAGTAATAATAATGTTTTAATTATGGTTATAAATTGGTTTTAAATAATTATTATTATTTTATTTGTATAAATAAATTATATATAGACTTATTGTTTTCTTAATTGATAAGTGTATTTAAATCTGTGTATTTTAAATTGATTTTAGAATAGGATAGATTATTTGTAAATAATAATGAGCTTATTTAAAAATAGATATTATATTTATTTAAATTGATTTTAAATTTGGATTTTTAAATATGACTTTGAATTGAATATAAATTTGAATTCAAGGAATATACATACATATTAAAATAAAATGATAATATAGTTTGAATTTAAAATATATAGATAATGTTTTTAATTAAAAATAAGATTTTTTTATTTTTCATTTTATAGAAATTTGTCTTAGAAATTAGGAATTGTATTTATTTAATAAGAATAAATACAAGGTTCTTGAAATAGCATTTTAAAAATTAGTTTGCAATATTGTAAATAATTTTATTTAAATTATAATTGATTTTATTTTATTTTCTTTTTAAAGATTGTATTTTATATAAATTTAGCCAACATTTGTAAATGTATAAATATATTTGTTTACAACGAATTTAATTAGAAAAGTATTTTCAAAATTAAGAAAACATATTAGTAACTAGGAAATTAGTTTAAAAGGCTTTTAAATTTCTTTTAGAATTAAAATAAACTCAATTTGACAAGTGTTAAGTTAGGAATCATTTAAACAATAAGTGTTAAACATTTAAATTAAGCTTAAGATAAGTGTCCATGTTTTTTTTTAATTTTCTTTTAATTTAATAAATCTAAAAATTTGCTTATATAAACACCATATCTCTTCACTTTCTTTTTCTTTAAACTTTTGTTCATTTCTAAGAGAAACAAGAAATATTCATGCAAATATTCACTCAACATCCAAAAACCAGAAAATCTTCAAAACAATCCTCAAACAATTGCTCAAACAAAAATCTGAAATCTCCTCAAAAACATCAACCTCTGTTTATAGAAAACTGTAAACAATCTTTTCAGTTTTGCCTAAATAAAATCTGGAAATCCATGCAAATATTTTGAAATCTGAGACCAAAATCCTGTAGCTTCCTTATACAAAAACCTGTAACTCTTTTCAAGTGCAAATCAAAACTGCATGCCTGTAGATGTTTTCAAAACAAAATCTACAACATGTTTTCAAAGTTTGTTGCAAGTTATCAAGCCAGATCTGAAATTTTTCCTATGTCTGCATCAATCTTCAAATGCATGCAAGTATGAATCTGGTTCAAAGGCTTCTCTGTTTCAAAAGAGGCTTCATCATCAAGTTTAAATCATTTCAGTTTTGAGGGCATTTCTGTTTTTAAAAGCTTCAAGTTCAGGTTTATTTCTGCAAGCTTTCAAAATGCAAAATCTATTGAAAGCAAATTCAGTTTAAAGGCTAAGCAAAAGGATAAAGCAATTCTGTTTTTAAAAGCTTCAGGTTCAAAGCATTTTTGCAAGTACTTCAGTTTTTAAAGCTTCAAGTACAATGCATTTTGCAAATTTCCAGTGCAATATCAAACCTCTGCATCTCCTTATAAAAGGTGAGTAAACATTTAAGTTTAAAACTTAAGTACATGATAGTAGTTGCATGTAAGTTGCTATGTAGATATAAGAATGCAATAGGTTTCATTTAGTTGAAACTGTGCATGTTGGTTTTCATTTTTCCTCCCTGTATATTACTGTAGAGTCTGAGAAAAGAAAAAAAATCAAATCTTCAAACTATTCTATTCAAACAATTGTTAAGTCATAGATTTAAAACAAATAAGTTAGTTAAAGATTAAACTAAGAACCAAAAATAGAACAAAGTCTCTGATTTTTGAAATTTACCTGGGAATCAAATTATGCAGTAACAATTTATTATCAATGTTTGAAATCAAGCGTTGAATTTGGTTAAGATAATTTTATAAACTAAAGTATCACTGGGAATTATGAATTCTGGAAAGAAATTCACAATTTTTAAAATGTATTAAGTAAGTATTTGGGGTTCAACTGGAATTTGGGTTTTGGTCTAATTTTGATGATCTGTGCATCTGGGTTGCTCGGGTCCTTGATTGAAGCTAGAAGCATGTTTGTGGAATGTGGTAAAAATGGTGGAAGAGCTTGTAATCCACTGTAAAGGACTGGAATTGCTCGGATTTGATTTTTAACCTAATTTTTGGATCTTGCTACAAACTAACTACTGCACCTTAGTCTTTGCATCTAGCTTGAAAATAATTTGGGTGAATGATGCATGGTGGGTCGGCGATCCATGGCCGGAGTTGTGGCTTTTATCATTGATCGGAGGCGAGGGTTTACTGGAATTTCCCGATGATGCTTTGGGGTTCTGTTCTACCAGGGATGATCGATTTTGAATCGAGGTACGTGTTGATGTTTGGTTGATCGTAGGGGTTTGTAGGGTGGTAGAGTGACTTGTCGGTGGTGTCGGCGTTGGCCGGAGGTGATTCCGGCGCCCGTGCACTTGCACAGGGGGTTGAGTATATCAGTGGGGGTTGTTTCGTTTGGGTTTGCTAATTTTCTCAAAGTAGGACTCGGGACATAAGGAGGATAACTCGGGGGGACCTCGTGTGGTTTCTGGGCTTTTGCATGTGGTTTTAAACTGTTATGTTTTAATAGTTTTTAAATTTTAAACTGAAACGGTTTTAAATTTTAAAATCAAACTGTTTTTAAAAAAAGAAAGAAGATGTACTTTGTATTTGAATTCCAGTATACATGGATTGGACCCAAACTAAAATGTTCAACCAAATTTTCAAATTTAAAATAAAGTAAGTTTTAAAATTTAAATGATTTAAGTTAAATTAAATGCTTGTAATTCATTTCTATGAATTAATGTGTTTATACAAATGAATTTGTATGAATGGTATTAAATGGTTTTAAGTTAAAAACCTTAATGTTAATTTTCCAACTTATTTTGGAAATATAAAAAGGAAAATTTATAAGGGAATGTTTTTATTGGTTAATGAAAAATGATTTATTAATTAACAATTAAAGGTTTAAGTAATTTTTGAACTTGAAACTAATGATTGTTAATTAATAATTAAAGATAGGTAATTAATGTTTTATTTATATTTTAATTTAATTAATGAATTAAGCTAAGTAAAGATTTCAAGGTTAATTTAAGATAATGTTTTATCTTAAATAATAATTAAGTGTTAATGATTTGTAATCAATTAAGTTAATTAAGAAATTTTAAGTTTAATTAATTATTTTAAAGGGGTTAATTAAGTAATTAATTAAGTATAATTATTAATTTAATTAACTAATAGTTATGATGATTTAATTAATGACTAATGATTAATTAAATTATAATTACTTATTAATTAAGTAATTAAGGGTTAATTAAAATTGTGATTAACTAATACTTAATAAAGGTTTTATTGAGTAATTAAGTTTTAATTTGGTTTTCTTAATTAATAATTAAAAGAATTATTAATCTATAATACAAGTTAATTAAGAATTAATTAACTATTTTTATTTAAGGTTAATTAATTTTAATTAGGGATTAATTAATTATATTTATTAATTAATTTGTAATTAAGGTTGTTAATTAATAGTTAAGTTTTATTAATTAATGATTAAGAGATGATTAATTAGTTAATTAAGGTTAATTAATTAATTATAAAAGTAATTAGTGATTGATTACTTTGTATTAAAGGATTGATTAATAATTAAGGTTTATTAATTAATAATTGAAGGTTAATTAATCTGTTAATTGAAGATTAATTTGGTTAAAGAGTAATTAAGGGATAAATTACTCGATTATAATTTATGAGATGAGTGTGATCAAGTAAGTTAATTAATTTTTTAATTAATTAAATATAGTCACTTGATAAATGATTAAGTATGTCTACTTAATAAGTTTGATAAGAGTAATTACTTAAGGTAAGTAATTGATGAATAAATTACAGGGGTAATTGAGATAAGTGAAATATATATGGGGAAAAAAATTTGAATGGATAATTACTTAGTAAAGTAATTAAGGGTTTATTACTTGGTATAATAAATCAAAGAATTTATAAAGGTAAATAAAGGCAGTTAAGAAGTAATTAAGAATAATTAATTGCTGTATTTATTTATTTATTAAAGTTGATTAATTGGAAACAATTAATTTAAGCATGACTAATTAATGTAATTAATTAAGAAATAATGTAATTAATTATAGTTAATTAATTAATGGAAGTAATTAATTAAGGTTCATTAATTAATATGATTAACGAGAATAATTAAGGATTAATTACTTGATTAAGAGTTAATTAATCAAGGTTGATTTATTTGGATGATGATTAATTAATTGGTTTAATTAATGGATAAGTAAGCAAGATTTATTGTGATGAAGGTAATTAATTTAATTAATTTTAAATTAATTAAAAAATGAAGTAATTAGTTTAATTTACTTTAAATTAGTTAGAAATAGAGATAGTTAATTTAATTCATTTTAAATTAATTATGTTGATTAGTAAATCATTGCTTATGTATGAATGGGTGACATTAATTGTCTTGAATGGATGTAATCTCAGAAATGAGATAAGTAATGTTGTGTGGTATGAATGCTTGGTTGCATTGTGATGGTAATATAGATTATCTATTGTGATAATGATATGGATTATCTATTTTGGTTATGGATCATCTGTTTATTTTGATAATGTGATTATCAATTGTGACTTGTGAATTTTTTATTTTGTGTGTATATAGTTAGTTAAATTGTTTAACTTTAAACAACTTGGACCTAAAAGATATGTTTTGGATTTCGATGAGACCGGGATCGGGTTTCCATATTTGGATATCTGGAAACCACATCGATCCAAATTAACGATAGGCCGTGAATATCAAGTGAAGATGAAGGTTCAGAGTGCAAGGGTTATTGGCTTTAACTCTGAGGGTGATTCCAAAATGAATGTAACGAGGTAATGCCTTCGGTTTCGTTCGAACCCGGAACGAACTTGTATGGATTGAATGCTTTCAGAACATCGTCAGGTGGACGATGAGCATTCTAAGTGATGTGTTCACTAAAGGTAATCGTAGCCTCAAGCCTCATCAACCGGGAAAGGCTAAAACATGGGAGGTGTAGCAAGGCTTCGTGGGTAGCTCCCACTTGAGAGTGAGATTTACACTGTCTAGAGGTCCCTTTTATTTCGGCTGTGTGGGCGGTTAAATAGCTTCATCCACCGGGGTTGTCTTATTCGGAACTGTTCAGTAAGGAATGGTTCCGACTTTGTGTTGCAGGGGAGTTAGGGTGGCTCCTCGGTACGGTGATCTAGGCCACATACTGTGACGGGCGGTACCCTAGTAGCTCTGCCATTGTATGGAATCCAAAATCCAATAAGTGCCATACGTATTAGTTGTGCCCAACTATGTTGGAACGTGAGATGTAAGCATTCCAGCTATTTCTATATTTTTCTTGAAAAACCCTAGACACTATTATATTATCATCGGATTTCCTATCAAATGATTTGGTTAGCGTAAGGTAAAAACTTTTCCATGTTTATGTGTGGGAAGTCTTACGTGATACCATTTTCTTTCAAAAGGTTTTTAAAGTTAAGCAACTTTAGCCGTTTACTCACACCAGACCCATGTCTGACCCAGAGTTTATTCTGTTTTTCTTAAACTCTTGGGTACTCAAATTTTTACGAGTAGACAGGGGAATTCAGGTTGGCTTTGACGAATTCTGGTGGAGCAATGAAGCAGGAGGCTTCTGCGTATAGCTATATAGTATTCCGCTGTGTGTTCTCTGAGTCGTTTGTCTTTGTGTTGTATTGAGTTGTAATAACCAGACAGATGCTTATAACTGTCTAGTATATGTTGTTTTTAGCTGTGTATCTCTGATGTATATGATACTATGTAATGTATTATGTGATTAATATAATTTATTCGTTCCACTGTTTAGATTCTGATGTTGTTTCTTTCTTCTTCTCTGTCTTTTCTCTTTTCTATCCCTTTCTTTCTTAAAAATGATGCGATTTTCTATGGTAAGAAAGTCGGGTCGTCGCAGTTGGTATCAGAGCGTTAGGTTGAGCAAATACCTAGGCTCTGTAGAGGTGTCTTTCTTGAGAGAGCGTACTTGTAATTTTTATATATAACTATATATATATATATATATATATATATATATATATATATATTTCTACCTATCTGTTGGGTTACCTTTTCGGGTTTTCCAATATAAGTTATAAAGGTAGATGAGTAGTGGTGTGTGTAATACGACTACCATTGGTTGGAGTTTGAATGTTTTAGGTTGGAAGTGTATTTTTCGAGACTGTAGACCTAATACGTCTCGAGTAATTTTTGGAATTTGGTGTAGGATTTCATTGATCTCTGAAGGAAACCTATTAAGGTTCGGAGTTCATCTTTGAAGTGTGAGTTTGATTGCGCTCGTGTGAGCGGATTATTGAATTTGGATCTGTCGGTTAGGCAGAAGTAAGTGATGGTATCTTGGCAACCTCAGGAAGTAGTAGCTGTATGATGAGATGCAGTGACTATGGATGTCTCCGAAGATGTTTTCTCTCGGAGCAAGTTTAAGGAAGTGTGTCTGCTTCGGGTTGTAGCTAAGTTCAGCAGGATGTATGTGTTTAGTTGGAGGTCCGAGTTTCTCAAAGAACTCTGGATAAGAAGTCTTTGGCATCTGTGTTTGCGATGCAGCTCGGGAATGTTCTGTGTTTCAACAAAAAGATCTTTTTGGCTTAGCATTTTCTGGAGGTGGAATTCAGAAGCAGCAGTGAGGATCTATTTCTTCGATGGATTAGTTGGTCAAGGATAAACTATTCGGATTAGTGGAGAGAAAATAGTATCTTGGATATTGGATTGGGTGAATCGCAAAATTGACTTGCAATGGTTTGGTGATTATCTTAGATAATCTTTTGTTTGGGTTTGTGGCATTTCTAGAAGATGTAGAAGTTTTGGAATTGTCAAAGATTTTCCTGATATATCTTCAGGAAAGTTAGAGATTTGCCCGCATTGGAGATTGAGTTCTGAATCAACTTGATGTCAGGAGTGATACCGGTGATTCAGCTGGGTAGAAGGATGTCTCCTAGGTTGATTGTTTGGTGTAGCAGCTCTGTATTTCTTGGAACTTCTGTTGAACCTTATTTCCGAGATGTGATGTTTAGTCTGTGCATGTGTTCATTCTACGGCATTTTCATATTCTCTAGATTAGAGTTGTGCAGCGAAAGCAAGGTGGCTGTTATTCTTGAGTAGAAGCAACTGGAAGTTGCAGTATTTTGGATTAGACAGTTTCTACTGGAATTTTTCAGGATCTAAGGCAAGTTGGCGAGTGATTCTGTTCTGTCTTTTCCAGATAGGAGACGTTGTTTTCTACTATTGATAGTAAAGTTTGGTTTTGATTTTGAATTGACCTTATGAGGATCAGTTTGTTGAGTTATTTTGATCTAGTTTGTTTGTAGAAGCATCAACGAAGGTTGAGCTGGTCAGGTTGAGTTGATCAGGAAGGATCTATTGGCAGCCCGGATCTTCTAGAAAGTTTTTGAGGTTAAGAAATGGAAGAATTTGGAATTCGAAGTTGGAGACTTCGATGTTGTTGAGGTTTTCTCTGGTAAAGGGAGCAATGAGATTTTGAGGTGAGCTCCGAGGTATATTGGATTCTTCTGATTTTTGTAAGATTAGTGCTTTGGTTTGAAGAGTTGAATTGCCAGTTTGGAAGACTGGAATTCAAAATATTTCACGTGTCTCTGAGGGAGTACGTGTTTTGGTCCATCACTGGTTTTGAGACCAGTATTTCCGTGTAGGTTTTAGTTGTTGATCAAACTTGTCTGTGGTCTGGTATCTTAGGCAGATTATAGATCTAGCTGAGTAGAAACTCTGTAGCTTAGCAGTATAGCTGGTTTGGATTTAGTAGAGCGAGTATCCCTGTGTTTGTACCCGGGAAACTCGAGATAATTTTAGGAAACTTATCCGGATCTGTGTCCGGATAGCTAGTGTTATATATTTGATTGAATTGGTTGTTTGGATGAAATTGTTTGTTTGATTGATGGTGTATGGCTGATATGTATGTTTGAATTGGTTGAAATAAAATAAAACTTTGGATTATCTTTGTTTTAAATTTCGAGGACGAAATTCTTTTGAGGGGGAAGGATTGTAATATCCCGGAATTTCAAGGAGTTTAAAATGTGATAATCTCTCAATTTAATTATTTGAAATTGATAAATTGTTATTTTCAAAAATAAATAACCAAGTAATAATAATGTTTTAATTATGGTTATAAATTGGTTTTAAATAATAATAATTATTTTATTTGTATAAATAAATTCTATATAGACTTATTGTTTTCATAATTGATAAGTGTATTTAAATCTGTGTATTTTAAGTTGATTTTAAAATAAGATAGATTATTTGTAAATAATAATGAGCTTATTTAAAAATAGATGTTATATTTATTTAAATTGATTTTAAATTTGGATTTTTAAATTTGACTTTGAATTGAATATAAATTTGAATTCAAGGAATATACATACATATTAAAATAAAATGATAATATAGTTTGAATTTAAAATATATAGATAATGTTTTTAATTAAAAATAAGATTTTTTTTATTTTTCTTTTTATAGATATTTATCTTAGAAATTTGGAATTGTATTTATTTAATAAGAATAAATCCAAGGTTCTTGAAATAGCATTTTAAAAATTAGTTTGCAATATTGTAAATAATTTTAGTTAAATTATAATTGATTTTATTTTATTTTCTTTTTAAAGATTGCATTTTATATAAATTTAGCAAACATTTGTAAATGTATAAATATATTTGTTTACAAGGAATTTAATTAGCAATTAGGAAATTAGTTTAAAAAGCTTTTAAATTTCTTTTAGAATTAAAATAAACTCAATTTGACAAGTGTTAAGTTAGGAATCATTTAAACAACAAGTGTTAAACATTCCAATTAAGCTTAAGACAAGTGTCCATGTTTTTTTTCAATTTTCTTTTAATTTAATAAATCTGAAAATTTGCTTATATAAACACCATATCCCTTCACTTTCTTTTTCTTTAAAATTTTGTTCATTTCTAAGAGAAACAAGAAATATTCATGCAAATCTTCACTCAACATCCAAAAACCAGAAAATCTTCAAAACAATCCTCAAACAATTGCACAAACAAAAATCTAAAATCTCCTCAAAAACATCAACCTCTGTTTATAGAAAACTGTAAACATTCTTTTCAGTTTTGCCCCAAACAAAAATCTGGAAATCCATGCAAATATTTTGAAATCTGAGACCAAAATCCTGTAGCTTCCTTATACAAAAACCTATAACTCTTTTCAAGTGCAAATCAAAACTGCATGCCTGCAGTTGTTTTCAAAACAAAATCTACAACATGTTTTCAAAGTTTGTTGCAAGTTATCAAGCCAGATCTGAAATTTTTCCTATGTGTGCATCAATCTTCAAATGCATGCAAGTATGAATCTGGTTCAAAGGCTTCTCTGTTTCAAAAGAGGCTTCATCATCAAGTTCAAATCATTTCAGTTTTGAGGGCATTTCTGTTTTTAAAAGCTTCAAGTTCAGGTTTATTTCCACAAGCTTTCAAAATGCAAAATCTATTGAAAGCAAATTCAGTTTAAAGGCTAAGCAAAAGGGTAAAGCAATTCTGTTTTTAAAAGCTTCAGGTTCAAAGCATTTTTACAAGTACTCCAGTTTTTAAAGCATCAAGTTCAACGCATTTTGCAAATTTCCAGTGCAATATCAAACCTCTGCATCTCCTTATAAAAGGTGAGTAAACATTTAAGTTTAAAACTTAAGTACATGATAGTAGTCGCATGTAAGTTGCTGTGTAGATATAAGAATGCAATAGGTTTTGTTTAGTTGAAACTGTGCATGTTGGTTTTCATTTTTTCTCTCTATATTTTACTGTAGAATCTGAGGAAAAAAAATCAAATCTTCAATCTATTCTATTCAAAAAATTGTTAAGTCATAGATTTAAAACAAATAAGTTAGTTTAAGATTAAACTAAGAACCAAAAATAGAACAGAGTCTCTGATATTTGAAATTTACCTGGCAATCAAATTATGCGGTAACAATTTATTATTAATGTTTGAAATCAAGTGTTGAATTTGGTTAAGATAATTTTATAAACTAAAGTATCACTTGGAATTATGAATTCGGAAAGAAATTCACAATTTTTAAAATTGTTTTAAGTAAGTATTTGGGGTTCAACTGGAATTTGGGTTTTGGTCTAATTTTATTGATCTGTGAATCTGGGTTGCTCGGGTCCTTAATTGAAGCTAGAAGCATGTTTGTGGAATATAGTAAAAATGATGGAAGAGCTTGTAATCCGCTGTGAAGGATTGGAATTGCTCGGATTTTATTTTTAACCTAATTTTTGGATCTTGCTGCAAATTAACTACTACACCTTCGTCTTTGCATCGAGCTTGAAGAAATTTTGGGTGAATGATGCATGGTGGGTCGGCGATCCATGGCTGGAGTTGTGGCGTTTATCATTGATCGGAGGCGAGGGTTTACTGGAATTTCCTGATGATGCTTTGGGGTTCTGTTCTACCAGGGATACTCGATTTTGAATCGAGGTACGTGTTGATGTTTGGTTGATCGTAGGGGTTTGTAGGGTGGTAGAGTGACTTGTCGGTGGTGTCGGCATTGGCCGAAGGTGATTCCGGCACCGGTGCACTTGCACAGGGGGTTGAGTATATCAGTGGGGAGTGTTTCATTTGGGTTTGCTAGTTTTCTTGAAGTAGGACTCGGGACATATGGAGGATAACTCGGGGGGATGTGATGCCCCACCTCTATACCCACGCTAGCCAAGGACACTACGGGGTAATGCCGTCAACTAGCATGGAGAATAAGGCTGTTGAGGAGCGACTATCTGTGTAATTACTTTGTGCGAGCACCGATTTGTCAGATAGAATAACATGCAATTCATTTCGAGAGGAAATCCGACATACCGATACAAACTCAAAGCTACTACACAGTGGCTAATATATCTTCGGAAAAAAATATAGAAATAAGCATAACACAAATCAGTCACAGACAATTCATATCACCAAGGCGGAAATATATATGAATATAACACATGAAAGTGTACATCAGAGTAGTAGTCAAATAAGATCCACAATATCACAAAAGAATAGATACAAGTGCAAGACAAAAGAATACAACTATTAGTCTATATCTCAAGTGTATACAACAAAAACTGCTAAACTAAATGGTTAGCCAAAAGTCAAAGTAGAAAATCCCGGGAAGAAGTCAAGAAGAAGCACCTGTAACATCTCGGTCTGACCCGAGTATTATTTATAAGAAAATAATAAACGGATCAGTCTAGCTATAGTTATCAGATGACATGGTATAAAATAAAAGATATGGCATAAACATATGATAACCATACGGGCATACTACAATAAGTATGTAATTGAAAATCAACATGAGATTAATCAATATCACACGAATCTTCACAAAGATCCAAAAAGGGTATCATACCCAAAACTTGTATTCATAACAAGTCAATGACACAGGAATTCACCAAGGCACAAAAATTGATAAAGCTTATCAATAGAAATCACGAAAATAGGTGAAGCATAAAATTTCCAAAAATCAACACACGAAATCCAGAAATCATAAAAAGGGAAAGAGGCCTATCACATGACGGTCCGAAGACCATGGGGTGCTACCCCATATTGGTGAGTTGGAATCACCCAGGTGAGGTCTAGGCTAACCAAAAAGCAAAAAGGTATGTGTGAGTGGAATCACACAAATGGTGTCTAGCCTAACCTCGCAACAAAAAGGTATGTGTGAGTGGAATCACACAAATGGTGTCTAGACTAACCTTGCGGACAAAGAGATATGTGTGAGTCGGAATCACACCCATGAGGTCTAGCCTAACCTTGCAAACAAAGAGACATCGCACAATTGCTAGTCTAAATCATAAAATGATCGTCACGATCAACGAGAAGTGTCAATTACACTAAGCTAGTAAACATAAAAGTTTATCTTCATGTCCCATAACCACTTGCTTAACTTAAATATTTATGAACAAACTGTAAACCTTCACTAGAAAATTGTCACAAAAGGTTCAATCGAACAAGTCCAAGAATTAGCCGACGAAGTGAACGCAAGCATTTCATACCACTTGTTTTACTAAGCCGTTTAATTAGATTTCTCATCCGAGTGAGGTAAAGGTTTGTATATACTAGTAGATTGGAAAACGGTTTAAGAAAAGAGCTTTGTTATTGAAAATAGAGTTGAAATCATTTTGTTGAAAGAGTTTTGATATTTACTACTAGTACTGAAACCTTCATATTTCTAAAGTTGTTATCCCGCCTCTTTAGCAAGGTCGTGATACCATAAAATCGACCAAGAAGCCCAAGATAGTTTGTCTCGAAGAACGGTCAACTCAGCATCTCAACAAAGCAAGTTCTGTTGAATGTTTTTCTGATAAGATCCCCGACGTATGGGGGTCCAGGGGGGTGGGGGTGCGGGGGCAACGCCCCCGCTACGGGGTTCGTCCTGCCCGGTCAGGTCGTGGGGGTCTAGGGGGCAGCGCCCCGGCGGGGTGCGGCGCGGTGCCTCGTCCAAAACGGTACGACCTAGTGAAGACCTAAGGGAGGATAGGATCAAGCGACCTCGATAATAAATGATAACAACAAATAGGATCATCACGAATCGATTTAAATTGGAAATTCAATCAAAATAGGCAATATGGGCAAAAAGTGCAGATTCAGACGTCTGAAATCAAGGATTCAGACGTCTGAATCTGGAAAACCAAAAGTTTTCCGGAGTATATTTCAGACGTCTGAACCCTATATTTCAGACGTCTGAAATAGGCAATTTTTAGCCTATTTCCTTTCTGGTCCAAAACAAACTAATTTAGACGTCTGAAATATAGATTCAGACGTCTGAATCTGGGAATACAAATCTTCCCAGTATAATATTCAGACGTCTGAAACTGGGGTTCAGGGCATTCCCTGAACCTAGACCAAAAATGGCCGAAATAAATACCGGAAGCGATCGGACGAGCAACGACGACTAAGGATTTACGTCGAGCGACAACCCAGCCTTAAGGGCTCTTCGATACGCCTCAAATATCAATGTCCAAATGTTCATAAAAGGATTTTCATAGATTTTGATTTCAAAACATCAAAAATTGGAATATACACCAAATCAATCCAAACCAAAATCAATTGCACAAGAATAAGTGTTAGGAATTCATACCTAACAATTGAAGATAATTATAGACAAAGATGTGAGATAAAAATCTCACCTTTGAACCCAAATTAATGAAGAAGAAGCTTGAAAGCAAAGGAAGATCAACCACACTTCAATCCCAACTCAAGAAGCTTGACTCTAAGCTTAAAAGAGAAATATTTTCCAAATTAGGTTTAGGAATTTTCTGAAATCAAAGAGAGAATGAGTTGGGGAAGATGAAGAGAAGGCTTACCAATGGGTTCTCTTGAATTTGGAGCTAGAAGTAGGATTTGCAAAGAAAGCTAGGGCTTGGAGTTTTAATTTCCTCTTCTTTACCCCATTTTTGCTTTAGCTTGAAGTATTAGGAAATGAGGAATGAAGTAATGAAGAGGAGTGGGGGTTGAGACTGAGTTAGTAAGTGATTAAAGGGTTCAGCCCAAACCAAAGCCCTAAGTGAAAAAGTAGCAAAAATCAACTTACTCCGAACATATCAAAGCTTATACTCAAAAAGGTTGCAAACGGCATTTTGAACTCAATGGAAGTGGTCACGAGTCCCAATTCGACTGTTTGCTAAAAGTAGGTTTTCGGACCAAAATCCGACGAACGATGAAATATTTAAATAAAATATTTAAATATAGAATCGATAAATATGCGGGTTGTTACAGGGGAACTCGTATGGTTTCTGGGCTTTTGCATGTGGGTTTAAACTATTATGTTTTAACAGTTTTTAAATTTTAAACTGAAACAGCTTTTAAATTTTAAAATCAAACTATTTTTAAAAAAAGAAAGAAGATGTACTTTGTATTTGAATTCCAGTATACATGGATTGGACCCAAACTAAAATGTTCAACCAAATTTTCAAATTTAAAATAAAGTAAGTTTTAAACTTTAAATGATTTAAGTTAAATTAAATGCTTGTAATTCATTTATCTGAACTAATGTGTTTATACAAATGAATTTGTATGAATGGTATTAAATGGTTTTAAGTTAAAAACCTTAATGTTAATTTTCCAACTTATTTTGGAAACATAAAAAGGAAAATTTATAAGGGAATGTTTTTATTCGTTAATGAAAAATGATTTATTAATCAATAATTAAAGGTTTAAGTAATTTTTGAACTTGAAACTAATGATTGTTAATTAATAATTAAAGATAGGTAATTAATGTTTTCTTTATATTTTAATTTAATTAATGAATTAAGTTAAGTAAAGATTTTAAGGTTAATTTAAGATAATGTTTTATCTTAAATAATAATTAAGTGTTAATGATTTGTAATTAATTAAGTTGATTAAGAAATTTTAAGTTTAATTAATTATTTTAAAGGGGTTAATTAAGTAATTAATTAAGTATAATTATTAATTTAATTAACTAATAGTTATGATGATTTAATTAATGACTAATTATTAATTAAATTATAATTACTTATTAATTAAGTAATTAAGGGTTAATTAAAATTGTGATTAATTAATACTTAATAAAGGTTTTATTGAGTAATTAATTTTTAATTTGGTTTTCTTAATTAATAATTAAAAGAATTATTAATCTATAATACAAGTTAATTAAGAATTAATTAACTATTCTTATTTAAGGTTAATTAATTGTAATTAAGGATTAATTAATTATATTTAATAATTAATTTGTAATTAAGGTTGTTAATTAATAATTAAGTTTTATTAATTAATGATTAAGAGATGATTAATTAGTTAATTAAGGTTAATTAATTAATTAATTATAAAAGTAATTAGTGATTGATTACTTTGTATTAAAGGATTGATTAATAATTAAGGTTTATTAATTAATAATTGAAGGTTAATTAATCTGTTAATTGAAGATTAATTTGGTTAAAGAGTAATTAAGGGATAAATTACTCAATTATAATTTATGAGATGAGTGTGATCAAGTAAGTTAATTAATTAAATATAGTCACTTGATAGATGATTAAGTATGTCTACTTAATAAGTTTGATAAGAGTAATTACTTAAGGTAAGTAATTGATGAATAAATTACAGGGGTAATTGAGATAAGTGAAATATATATGGGGAAAAAAATTTGAATGGATAATTACTTGGTAAAGTAATTAAGGGTTTATTACTTGGTATAATAAATCAAAGAATTTATAAAGGTAACTAAAGGCAGTTAAGAAGTAATTAAGAATAATTAATTACTGTATTTATTTATTTATTAAAGTTGATTAATTGGAAACAATTAATTTAAGCATGATTAATTAATGTAATTAATTAAGAAATAATGTAATTAATTATAGTTAATTAATTAATGGAAGTAATTAATTAAGGTTCATTAATTAATATGATTAACGAGAATAATTAAGGATTAATTACTTGATTAAGAGTTAATTAATCAAGGTTGATTTATTTGGATGATGATTAATTAATTAGTTTAATTAATGAATAAGTAAGCAAGATTTATTGTGATGAAGGTAATTAATTTAATTAATTTTAAATTAATTAAAAAATGAAGTAATTAGTTTAATTTACTTTAAATTAATTAGAGATAGAGATAGTTAATTTAATTCATTTTAAATTAATTATGTTGATTAGCAAATCATTGCTTGTGTATGAATGGGTGACATTGATTGTCTTGAATGGATGTAATCTCAGAAATGAGATAAGTAATGTTGTGTGGTTTGAATGCTTGGTTGCATTGTGATGGTAATATAGATTATCTATTGTGATAATGATATGGATTACCTATTTTGGTTATGGATCATCTGTTTATTTTGATAATGTGATTATCAATTGTGACTTGTGAACTATCTATT
Organism: Allium cepa; assembly: GCA_030765085.1. Lineage (NCBI taxonomy): Eukaryota > Viridiplantae > Streptophyta > Magnoliopsida > Asparagales > Amaryllidaceae > Allium > Allium cepa. The sequence continues at coordinate 444,728,964 of CM060932.1, forward strand.
CTGTGTGTTTATAGTTAGTTAAATTGTTTAACTTTAAACAACTTGGACCTAAAAGATACGTTTTGGATTTCTATGAGACCGGGATCGGGTTTCCATATTTGGATATCCGGAAACCACATCGATCCAAATTAACGATAGGCCGTGAGTCTCAAGTGAAGATGAAGGTTCAGAGTGCAAGGGTTATTGCTGTTAACTCTGAGGGTGATTCCAAAATGAGTGTAACGAGGTAATGCCTTCGGTTTCGTTCAAACCCAGAACGAACTTGTATGGATTGAATGCTTTCAGAACATCGTCAGGTGGACGATTAGCATTCTAAGTGATGTGTTCACTAAAGGTATACGTAGCTTCAAGCCTCATCAACCGGGAATGGCTAGAACAGGGGAGGTGCAGCAAGGCTTCGTGGGTAGCCCCCACTTGAGAGTGAGATTTACCCCTGTCTAGAGGTCCCTTTTATTTCGGCTGTATGGGCGGTTGAATAGCTACATCCGCCAAGGTTGTCTTATTCGAAACTTTTCAGTATGGAATGGTTCCGGCTTTGTGTTGCAGGGGAGTTAGGGTGGCTCCTCGATACGGTGATCTAGACCACGTACTGTGACGGGCGGTACCCCAGTAGCCCTGCCATTGTATGGAATCCAAAATCCAATAAGTGTCGTATGTATTAGTTGTGCCCAACTATGTTGGAACGTGAGATGTAAGCGTTCCAACTATTTCTGTATTTTACTTGAAAAACCCTAGACACTATTGTAATATCATCGGATTTCCTATCAAATGATTTGGTTAGCGTAAGGTAAAAACTTTTCCATGTTTATGTGTGAGAAGTCTTACGTGATACCTTTTTCTTTCAAAAGGTTTTTAAAGTTAAGCAACTTTAACCGTTTACTCACACCAGACCCATGTCTGACCTGGAGTTTATTCTGTTTTTCTTAAACTATTGGGCACTCAAATTTTTACGAGTAGCCAGGGGAATTCAGGTTGGTTTTGACGAATTCTGGAGAAGCAATGGAGCAGGAGGCTTCTGCGTATAGCTATATAGTATTCCGCTGTGTGTTCTCAGAGTCGTTTGTCTTTGTGTTGTATTGAGTTGTAATAACTAGACAGATGCTTATAACTGTCTAGTATATGTTGTTTTTAGCTGTGTATCTCTGATGTATATGATACTATGTAATGTTTTATGTGATTAATATAATTTATTCATTCCGCTGTTTAGATTCTGATGTTGTTTCTTTCTTCTTCTCTGTCTTTTCTCTTTTCTATCCCTTTCTTTCTTAAAAATGATGCAATTTTCTGTGGTAAGAAAGTTGGGTCGTTTCAATCACACTACAAGTTCCCATTAGATTAGAATCACTATGGGTTGAAATGATACATACCCGAATGGACTTTAGAATAGGGAAAAATCATTATGGGCTGAAATGATAGGCCTGAGGGATTTTTATTTGTTTGCTTTTACTTGGGATTACGGGTTTGAAATGATAGAACCCGGATTTTCCTCTGTAAATAACGGATTGAAATGATATATTATCCGTATCATTGGACTTAGGTTAGAAAATTTTATACAGACTGTGGTTAAATATATATATATATATATATATATATATATATATATTTCTAAAATATTACAAAACTGTAAATATTATGATATTTTGATTTAAAACTTAAATAAAAAATGATTTTTGTAAATTATTAGTGATTTTCTACAAATTTATAAGTGAAATAAATTAATGGTAAAGTTAGAAATTTGAAATATAAGTTATTTCGAAAATTATGATTTGGTTATAAATGGAATTTAAATTAAGTAGAAAAATATGATAAATAGATTTAAAATTTGATTAAAATTGAATTTAAAATGATTTTATAAAGTATTAATGATTTTTGTATAAATTAAAAGGTTAAATAAATGAATGTTTAAGTTGAATTTTGAAATATAACTTAGATTGGAAATTTGTGAATTTTGTTTAAAAATGAATTTTAAGTTAAGTAAATAAAATGAAAAATAAGTTATATTTAGAAACTTAAACTTAAGTATTAAGTTAAAATTTTAATTATAAATAATTGAAATTGAATGTTGAATTATATATGTAAATTATTATTAAATTGATTTTTGAATGAAAATTTAACCTTATAAAATCATGAATATAAGGGTATTTAAATGATTGTTTTGAAAGTGAAAATATATGATTTTATAAGTTTAAAATGGTTTAAAAAAAATTTAATTGTTTGAGAAATTATATTGAATATTTGGAATTTGATTAACAGCATTTTTGACATGTAATTATTTCTAATGTAAAGGATATTATAGCATTTGTAAATGCTGTAATTGATAGAAGTAAACTAAATGGCTAAATTGAACTAAGGGCTATTACAGCACTTTGAAAGTGTTGTAGTTGTTGGACTTAACTAAAGTTTTAATTGAAATCTAAACATATTACAGCATTTTACATGTTGTCTTTTGCTAATTGAATTGTTTTTAAACATAACTTTCCATAGCATTTTCTAAGTACTGTGAAAGTTGAATTTTCACCGTTTTAATAAATTTAAGTGAATAAATGAACTTTGAAAGGGCTAAAATTTTGAGAATTAAATATTTGATTTTAAATATAATGACTTCAAATTTTAGTGGTTTAAGTGAAGTAATTTGATTTGAAATATAACCATTTTGATATGTGACTTGGAAGGATATTTAAATTAAATAAAATGAATGTGGTTTTGAAAAGATATGTTATTTTGAAATTTTGAAATGGATTTTTGAATGATATTGAATTTTGAAATGATATTTGATTTCGAAGTATAAATTACTATCTTGAAATTTTAACCACGAGACATATTTAATTTATGGTTTAGCTGATCCTTAGAGGATGGACGATCACAAGCATCCTTTAAGTTATTGTACATTACTACTACAGTTCACTTGAGTTGGTTTACATTATATAAGTATATTTGTCCTGACTCGAGTGTTTTGTGTTTTACTTTATGCTCGGGTTAGCCTGAGTATTTACAACGTAGCTTTGGATTTCTTTTCTGGAGCTAGGAATCGCTGGAGATTCTGCTTGTCTAGTTATCTGTTCCCTTTTAGGTTCAGTTGTTCTATTTCTGTTCTGGTATTTATAAACTTCTATGTATTTGGACTTCTATTGTATATGTTTCAGACTGATATTATGTGTTATGTTTTTGAGAGTTTGTTATAGTAGCTTCGTGAACTGCTATGGTATTTTAATTTCTGTTGCGAGTTATTCTGATATTTCTGTGTCTGTGATTCTGTCATTGTATTTCATTTGCTCCAAATTTATTTACAATGCGGTATTTTGAGTAATTCAAGTTCGGCATGTGTGGATGCGAATGGCTGAAAATATTGGGTTGTTATAGTTGGTATTGGAGCATGGTTTTTAGGCAAACCATAGCCTGCGGAGCAAAAACTCATTAGAGATAGGGTAGAAATACCTAGAATGAGTGAAATCATTCTTAGAATCCTTTCTTTGTGAGAGAATATATTTTCGAAGTACAAAATGATTTCCAAATGATTTTTAAAGTATTTTCAAAGATTATATTGGTATAAAAATCTTCTTATTTTGAAATCAAGATCTTCTAAACTTCATTCCTTCGTTATCCACCTTGTTAGAATCTTTTGGTTAGGATTCTTATCGGTTTGGATTCCTTGAACTTTGGAATGCTCCCACTTGTTCTGAAATCCAGCTTTGTCATCCCTATTTTACCTTTTTGATTTTGAGGCATTCCATAACTACACTTTGGAATGACCTTCTAAAGATCGGTGATTCCGCCAATCTTTGAATAATTTGTAAAGGGGTGAAACTCATTTACAATTGGCATTGATTCATCGAAGATTTCTGTATCCTCGGTTTATGATTCTATCTATCTCCTACTCTACCCGGATTCTATCTCTGGCGATCGAATGTCGATTTGCCTTAGATTTCCGCATTGGTTACATTCATGAAGTCACGGCTGACTCGGTTATGGTCTACTGCTATTTATATAGGCTTATCATCTCCTATTTGGTAATTAAATTATCTCATCTTCGTTCGAGCTTATCTTCAAATTAGAATTCTGTTTGATTAGAGTTCCTCTAAATTTGAATCTAGTTTGTTTGAAATCAATCCTTCAATTATTCTTTGAAAATTTATGTTTGGTTGTATTTTGAAATTATGTATACATCAAAATTATTATTTTGATAAGGATGACCCTAGATTGTATATAAAAGTGAAATGCTTCTGATAAGGATTATATGCCTTTGAAAATGAAAATTTGAAATTATGAAAGGATTTGAAATTTTGAAAATTTATAAGAAATCTGATTTAAATAAAAATGATTTATAATTGAAGAGTTTTGAGTTTGAATTTCGAGGAATCAAACTACGGTGCTTTGAAATTGGTTTTAAGATTTTGGAAAATATATAATAATAATAATATGATTTTAAGATATTTCTCTGAATAAAAATGTTTCAAATGTATTTGAACTAATCCCAATATTTCGAAGAGATTTCAAAGAAGTTTCAAGAAAATAAAAGTCCAGAACCCACTTATGTCGCTAGAAAACAATTTCGATGATGAATGCATGCATCATCGACATTGATTTTCGAGTTTCTGAGCGGGGGAGAGGCCACTCTAGTAGCTATGCTATGCAAGTGATTTTGTGAAACCAAATTTTGATTTCAGATTTTGAAGTATGGTTTGATATTCGAAAGATGTATATATATATATATATATATATATATATATATATATATGAAATGATGTAAAGTAACCCGGTGTTCAGTCCTTGATAAAGAATATGAGTTTAGTTTTGTATGATTAATATGATTTATATAAGTTTGAAAATGTTTGTTGAGTGAAATAAATAAGGCTATTTTGAATTATTCTGGTATGAAATATAGATTTTAAATGTTATGAATAAAGTATATATATAGAATAATAATCTTTCCAATGGTAAATTGGATTTTTCATATAGAAATAAATAGTTTGAAGGTTTTAAAAAAAAGATGGTTTTAAACTTGGTAACCATTTTAGATATTTTGATGATTGAAATGGTTTGGAAATGATTTAATCTTTATGTTGATAAAGAATGTGAATTTGAAATGATAACTGATTTTGATAAATGAATATTTGAAGTTTATATTAGTATGAAAGGATATTTGGTTTACTTCTAATTTGAGTTTATTTAAAAATGATGGATTTATGAAATAAATATTTCAGAACTAAGTAATAATGAAGTAAAATTTGAGATATTTGAAATTATAAAATTTAGTTTTGGAATATGGTATATTTAAGCTTTGAAATATATTAAAGATTTAATAGTTCATTTTATGGATCAAATCTTTATTTGAAATTTGATAACATTTGAAATGGTTTTGTTGAAAAACTAAATTGAATTGAAACTGATGGTTTGAATAGAATTAAAATTGGAAATTTTAGATTTGGGTTTAATTGAATAAATTTGTGAAATGTAAAGAATTAAAGGAATGTTTTTTGATTTCAAATGTATGATTTCGAAATGTTATGATTTTCAAAGTGTAATGATTTCAAGTATTTTGGTTTCGAAAGATTTATAACTTTGGAATATTATGATTTTTGAAAGTGAATATATGTTTGAAATGGAAATGAATTTGTTTGACCTAAATTTTTGTTAATTAGGAATTTTGATTATTTTCTAAATCTATTGTTTTAAGAAACTTTGGAATTGAATATATGAAATTAGGAAGAAATGATCTGGCGAAATCATATATGATTTTGAAACTAAATTGATATTGAAATGATTTGTGTGACGCCCCACCTCTATACCCACGCTAGCCAAGAACACTACGGAGTAATGTTGTCGACTAGCACGGAGAATAAGGCTGTTGAGGAGAGACCATCTGTATAATTGCTTTGTGCGAGTACCGATATGCCGGATAAAAATATAACTTTTCATCTCAAGAGGAAATCCGACATACCGACACAAACTCAAAGCTACTACATAGTGGCTATAAAGGTCTTCGGAAACAAATATAGAAATAAACATAACACAAATCAGTCACAGATAATTCATATCACAAAGGCGGAAATAGATATGAATATTACACATAAAAGTGTACATCAGAGTAGTGGTCTAATAAGGTCCACAATATCACAAAAAGGAATAGATACAAGTGCTAGACAAAAGAATATGCATACATCAAGGAGTCTATCTTAAATGTATACAACAAAAAACTACCAAACTAGAGTAGTTAGCCAAAAGATCAGATGATGGTCCGATAAGGAGTCAAGTAGAAGCACCTGTGAAACTCAGTCTGACCCGAGTATTATTTAAGAAGAAAATAATAAACGGATCAGTCTAGCTATAATTATCAGTTAAAATGAGATATAAGAAGAGATATAATAAAAAGACGTATGAACCAAAAATGTCATACTACGACAAGTATACATTAGAAAATCCACAAAAGTCATACAGTATCTCAAAGAATCTCATAGCATCAAAAACAATGTCATATTCTTTATTTCATTCACTAAGCCCAATAAAATGACATACATATCAATGCCAATTGTAAAAGTTGGTGAAACATAAATTTCAGAAATCATCAAATAGAAATCCAGAAATCACAATAAAAGCATGGCCAATCCCATAAAAATGAGCCGGAGCTCCTCCTGACAGGGTATAGCCCCCCATTGCGGACATTGAGCCGAAGCTCCTCCTGGTGAGTCGAAACTCCTCCTGACAGGGTATAGTCCCCCATTGCGGACATTGAGCCGAAGCTCCTCCTGGTGAGTCGAAACTCCTCCTGACAGGGTATAGTCCCCCATTGCGGACATTGAGCCGAAGCTCCTCCTGGTGAGTCGAAACTCCTCCTGACAGGGTATAGTCCCCCATTGCGTACATTGAGCCAAAGCTCCTCCTGGTGAGTCGAAACTCCTCCTGACAGGGTATAGTCCCCCATTGCGGACATTGAGCCGAAGCTCCTCCTGGTGAGTCGAAACTCCTCCTGACAGGGTATAGTCCCCTATTGCGGACATTGAGCCGAAGCTCCTCCTAGTGAGTCGAAACTCCTCCTGACAGGGTATGGTCCCCCATTGCGGACATTGAGCCGAAGCTCCTACTGGTGAGCCGGAGCTTAATAAAATTGAGGTATAGTCCTCCTCATGGACAAAGAGACATCGCACATTGCTAGTCTAAACCATAAAATGATCATCATTGATCATCAAGAAGTGTCAATTACAATAAGCTAGTAAATATATGAGTTTAGCATCATGTCCCATAATCACTAGCTTAACTTAAATATTTGCGAACAAATTGTAGATCTCCACTAGAAAATTGTCACAAGAGTTCAATCGAACAAGTCCAAGAATTAACCAACGAAGTAAACGCAAGCGTTCATACCACTTGTTTTACTAAGCCGTTTAATTAGATTTCTCATACGAGTGAGGTAAAGGTTTGTATATACTACTAGATTGGAAAACGGTTTGAGAAAACGAGCTTTGTAATAAAATAGTGTTGAAATCATTTGAAGAAAGAGTTTTGATATTTACTACTAGTATAGAAAACCTTTATATTTTTAAAGTGACAAATCATAGAATTGATTGTAGAAACAATCAATCATAAAAATTCACATTCGAAGACGTGAATAAAATCCAAAGAAATCGATACCAAATCCATCAAAATGGATATTCCCAAAAATCACGATGAAAATGTCATCAAAGTCCATAATAAATGATAACAACAAAAAGGGAAATCAACACGAATCGATTAAAGTTGGAAATATACTCAAAAATAGCCAAAATAGGCAAATTAAACAGTTCCAGACGTCTGGTAGGTGTTCCCAGACGTCTGGCCCTAGTACCTGGAAGTATATGTGTTTTCTCCCTTCTATTTTTAATTCCTGGGCCATTTCAGACGTCTGAAATTTTCAACCAGACGTCTAAATCGAATTTGTTTCAGACGTCTGGATTTAGTCTCTGCCTTTTCCAGACCCCTTTCCAGACGTCTGGATTATTCAACCAGACGGCTGGATTTGGTTTCAGACGTCTGAAATTAATTTCAGACGTCTGAAATCTTCTGCTAGGCAAAAAAACAGCTTAGACCAAAAATGGCAAATCCAAACCGAAATGCGATCGAACCAGCGATGGATGCTAAGGATTTATGCCAATCGACAACCCAGCACTATAGGCTCTTCGATGCATCACCAAAAACGTGTTTGAACATCAAAGATTGGATTTTTAAAGATTTAACTACAAAACACAAAAAATTGGAATATTCACCAATTCAATCCAAATCAAAAGCAAATGAACATAAATAAGTGTTAGGAATTCATACCCAACAATCAAAGATAGTTATAGACATAGATGTGAGATAAAAATCACACCTTTTACCCGAAAACAATGATGGAGAAGCTTTTAAAACAATCTAAGATCAATTCCTCTTCAATAACAACTCAAGAAGCTTCAATCTAAGCTTACAAGTAAAATATTTCCTAAGTTAGGTTTAGGAAATTCTGAAATTGAAAGGAGAATGAGTTGGAGAAGAAGGAGTTGCTTACCAAAGCTTCTACTATGAATTTGGAGCTAGAACTTGAATTTGCAAATGGAAACTAGGGCTTAGGATTTCCTAATTCTTTTTCTCTTCCCCCATTTTTGATGAAGCTTGAATGTATTAGGAAATTATGAAGGAATGAAGAGAAGAGGGTTGGAGCTAGGTTGATAAATGGGGTTAATGGGTTGAAACCCAACCAAAGGCCCTATGTGAAAAGTAGCAAAATTCTACTAACTCTAAACATATCGAAGTTTATACTCAAAAAGGTCGCAAACGGCATTTTGAACTCAATAGGGGTGGTCTCGAGTCCCAATTCGACTGTTTGCAAAAGGTAGCTTTTCGGACCAAAATCCGACGAACGATAAAATATTTAAATAAAATATTTAAATATAAAATCGATAAATATGCGGGTTGTTACAGTTTGAAATTGAGAACCTTGTTTATTTAAATACTTTGATTTGGGAGTTATCAAACTTATATAAATGGATTTATATAAGTATGAAATTGATTTGTATAAGTATGAAGTGATTTGAAACTGTTGATTTGAAAGGGTACTCAATTTGTAAAGAGAAATCTTATATAATCGAAGTCTATATAAGTATGATTTGATATACTATTGATTTCGAAAGTATTTGATTTGAAAATGAAATCTTATATATAATGGACTTTATATAAGTATTATATTTGAAAGTGATTTTGAAAGGTACTATACAATACATATTTTCAAAGTAAAGATATGGAAAGTGCCTTCTTCTTGATATCCGCTTTGTGGCCACACTGTGGATTCATTCTATCGATATTATTTTCTCTGATTTTGGTTTTTCGGATATGATACTCGAATGTCCATCGAATTCCATGGCGGTCTCCATGGTCATACGAGCGCGGCTGCATAGCGTAATTCACAGGGGCTACGAGAGCCTAAAGGTACAGATATTTCCTGGGGGATCCAGGTGTAACTATTGTGTATCTGTGATCTATTGGGTCGCTTGGTAGCATAATCTGCAGGGGCTGCGAGAGCCTAAGGGTACGGATGTTTCCTAGGGGATCTAGACGTAACCATTGTGTATTTGCGGTACTACCAGTCTTCATGGCGTAATCGCATGGCTGCGGTAGTAAGCCTACGGATACGGATGTTTCCTGGGGATCCAAGTATAACCATTGTGTATCCGCGATCCATGATCGACATGCTTGGTTTGGTTGATTTGTTTGGATTGTACTTTCCATGTCTGTTGTTGTTAAAAGGTTTTCCATTATTTTAACTGGGTGTTGAAACAAGTCTACCAAGTACCTGGAGAATTCTAGCTTTGCGCCTAATCAACGCATAGCCAGAATCAACAGGAATGAAAGTAAACTTGTTAAGACATCGGGTTATAAAAGTATTTGATAAAGTATATTATATAATGGATATTTTGATCATTTATTTTACTTGTCTAAATAATTTAAAAATGTTTTAAATATTGTTTACTTTGAACTATCAAATTTGAATCAAATGACTATTTATCATATTATAAAATGTTTAAAATGTTGTAAATATAAAATTTTAAAATAATGGTCCATCCTTGTGTTCCATCCTATTTTTTCTTTTAGCTATTCCCACCTTCTTATTCTTTGAGGGTCCTTTCTGCATTATGGGAAGAGTTGGTTCTTTGGCTTATCGTTTAGATTTTTCCGAGAAACTTTCTGGAGTGCATGATTTATTCCACGTCTCACATCTCCACTATTATCTTCTTGACCCATCTCTTTTTGTTCAGCAAACTACTCTTGATACTTTGAATATTTAGCTTAATCTGACTGTCGAGAGTAAGCCACTTCGTATTGTCAGCAGAGGTATGAAGCAGCTAAGAAGGGAATTTGTTAGTCTGATCGAGGTACGATGGGTACTGATGATCGAGATTGTACCTGGGAGATGGAGGAGAGAATTCGTGCTTCGAATCCAAAATTGTTTTTCCAAGTACTATTTGTTGTCTATCTTGCTTTTCCTTATTTTCCTTGTTCGTTCTTTTCGAGGATGAAAAGATTTGAGTAGGGGAGTGTGTAACAACCCAATATTTTGCAATTATTTTAATTGTTTATTTTAATTATTTAAATTGAAACTCCTGATTTGAAAACTTTATTATATTTACTAAAATGAATAAATTTTGTTATTTTAAGAGTATATTTTGATTTTTATGTGAATTATGATTTCAAACCTGAATAAATAGGATATTTTCAAAAAAAGTGGATTTTTGATCAATCCGGTCAAACTTTGACTTTAAATTTAAAGATTAAAATTTTGAATTTTTGAATTTTATCTTTTATTATGATAATATATTAAAATTTGAGAATACTGCTTTTCGTTTTGTTGAAATCTGATTTATATTGTGAAAGTTATGCATTTTACAATATTGTGTGTACATTAATTTATTTAACAATATTGTTTATTTTAAATTATATAAATAATATTTGTATTTGTCAAATCATGTTCTAATATTTGTTATATGACATGTTAGGTATATATTTCATTTTAAAACATTTTTAAGGTGATTTTTAAATTTTTTTCAAAGTTTATTGCATTATTTTCAAAAAAAATTTAGCCTAGTTCCAATTTTTGCTATTTTTCCTAATTTAATTATATTTAATTAATATTTATCTATTTATTTTTGTACATTTATCATATTTTCGTGTTTTTATCTGTATTTATAATTATTTTTCATGTTTTTAAAATGGCAAAAGGAATTAAGGAAATTTGAAGAGTTTGTGACATTTTTTGTGCTTAGCCTCTTCATATTCTGCACCCTTTCATCACCAATCAACACCACTTTAATATGCTGCCTTATTCACTTTATTCAGCCGATTCCTTAATATTTTATAACATGAAAAAAACTTCTCAACCCTAAAAAACAATCGACATACACCGGAAGCAAAGTTTTGGTAAAATCTTTCTTTCTTTTCTCATTTTTTCAGTTGTTTGTTAATTTTTTTTCACTTGCATTCACTTTATGCAGTTTGGCCCCTCACCTCCAGCCCCTTGGCCACCTCCACCACCACTTATTCCAGCCACCTTACCCTCCTCTCCACTGCCATTCCAGAGCTGAGCCATCCAAGTTGAAGATCCATTAAGAAAATGATAAAAAAAAACTCCACTTTATTCATGCTAGCCGAGCTCTACTTGATCCACCACTCCACCATCATGCTTTGGACGGCCATCCACCACCAGCCACAACCTGAGCCTAGGACCCATGACTCACCTGTAGTTGATCATACCAGATCAGGCCATGCCCAATAGTCCCTTGGTCGAAGACATTTAGGCCTTGAAATCCGTGTTGTTGCTTGTAATTGCCTTGTTTTTGTAAATTCATGCGCACATACCTTCATCTCCTTTATATTGCTTTCGCCAACCCCTATATGACCTTAACCTGATCCAAACCTGATCCAAAACTATCCCATTATAGTGCCTTTCCAGCCCATAGCTGAAGCATAAGTGGTGGAATGCAAGTGCAAAAGTTTAGCTATGTATTGTCCTTATATTTCTAGCTTTGTTTATAATAGTTTGGTTTGAAATTTATGTATTATACTTTGTTTTGTTTGTCATGCAACAAGGCAATTAGCTTTGGCTCTCCTACTCTTGAATCATTGTCGTGCTTTCATGCCTTTGTGGATCTCAGTTTGTGTACTTTGGTTGTTGTCTTCAGCTTATACTAGTGAGTAATTCTCACCAGACAGTATTTATACTTATATGACTAGTAAACCGATCACATTTGAATCTGTAAAATATATCACCATGCTATATTTTCAATGCTATGATCATATGATGTTAAACCATGCTTATTTACCTGTTATAATATCCGTTGCTATTATATAATGCTATTCTGTTGTTTATATCAGTTTATCACACTACAAGTTCCCTTTAGATTAGAATCACTATGGGTTGAAATAATACATACCCGAACGGACTTTAGAATAGGAAAAATCGTTATGGGCTGAAATGATAGGCCTGAGCGATTTTTTTTATTTGCATTTACTTGGGATTGCGGGTTTGAAATGATAGAACCAGAAATTTTCCTTTGTAAATTACGGATTGAAATGATATATTATCCGTATCATTGGACTTAGGTTTGAAAATTTTATACAGACTGTAGTTAAATATATATATATTTTTCTAAAATATTACAAAAATGTAAATATTATGATATTTTGATTTAAAACTTAAATAAAAAATGATTGTTGTAAAGTATTAGTGATTTTCTACAAATTTATAAGTGAAATAAATTAATGGTAAAGTTAGAAATTTGAAATATAAGTTATTTTGGAAATTATGATTTGGTTATAAATGGAATTTAAATTAAGCAGAAAAATATGATAAGTAGACTTAAAATTTGATTAAAAATGAATTTAAAATGATTTTATAAAGTGTTAATGATTTTTGTATAAATTAAAAGGTTAAATAAATGAATGTTTAAGTTGAATTTTGAAATATAACTTAGATTGGAAATTTGTGAATTTTGTTTAAAAATGAATTTAAGTTAAGTAAATAAAATGAAAAATAAGTTATATTTGGAAATTTAAACTTAAGTATTAAGTTAAAATTTTAATTATAAAGAATTGAAATTGAATGTTGAATTATATAAGTAAATTATTAAATTGATTTTTGAATGAAAATTTAACCTTATAAAATCACGAATATAAGGGTATTTAAATGATTGTTTTAAAAGTGAAAATATATGACTTTATAAGTTTAAAATGATTTTATAAGTTTAAAATGATTTAAATAAAATTTAATTGTTTGTGAAATTATATTGAATATTTGGAATTCAATTAACAGCATTTTTGAAATGTTATTATTTCTAGTGTAAAGGATATTACAGCATTTGTAAATGTTGTAATTGATATAAATGAACTAAATGGCTAAAATGAACTAAGGGCTATTACAGCACTTTGTAAGTGTTGTAGTTGTTGGACTTTACTAAAGTTTTAAGTGAAATCTAAACCTATTACAGCATTTTACATGATGTCTTTTGCTAATTGAATTGTTTCTAAACATAACTTTCCGTAGAATTTTCTAAGTGCTGTGAAAGTTGAATTTTCACTGTTTTAATAAATTTAAGTGAATAAATGAACTTTGAAAGGGCTAAAATTTTGAGAATTGAATATTTGATTTTAAATATAATGACTTCAAATTTTAGTGGTTTAAGTGAAGTAATTTGATTTGAAATATAACCATTTTGATATGTGACTTGGAAGGATATTTAAATTAAATAAAATGAATGTGGATTTGAAAAGATATGTTATTTTGAAATTTTGAAATGGATTTTTGAATGATATTGAATTTTGAAATGATATTTGATTTCGAAGTATAAATTAATATTTTGAAATTTTAACCACGTGACATATTTAATTTATGGTTTAATTGATCCTTAGAGGATGGACGATCACAAGCATCCTTTAAGTTATTGTACATTACTACTACAGTTTACTTGAGTTGGTTTACATTATATAAGTATATTTGTCCTGACTCAGGTGTTTGGTGTTTTACTCTACGCTCGGGTCAGCCTGAGTATTTACAACATAGCTTTGGATTTCTTTTCTGGAGTTAGGAATCACTGGAGATTCTGCTTGTCTAGTTATCTGTTCCCTTTCAGTTTCAGTTGTTCTATTCCAGTTCTGGTATTTATAAACTTCTATGTATTTGGATTTCTATTGTATATGTTTCAGACTGATATTATGTATTATGTTTTTGAGAGTTTGTTATAGTAGCTTCATGAACTACTATGGTATTTTAATTTCTGCTGCGAGTTACTCTGATATTTCTGTGATTGTATTTCAGTTGCTCCAAATTTATTTACAATGTGGTATTTTGAGCAATCCAAGTCCGACATGTGTGGATGCGAATGGATGAAAATATCGGGTTGTTATAGATTTTTACTTTTGAATCTTCAAAACTAGAATTTTTTGGGTCTGGACTTGACTATGATGCTCTGATCTTGATTTGCTTAATTACTGAGTTGATTATTTTTTGCTTTTGATGTTTGAGATGATTTCAGGCTTCAGCTTTGAAAAAAAAATGTTTTTGTTGCTTTGATATTGAGATGGCCTAATCTTAGTTGCTTTGTTTATTTGATTGCCTTTGTTTCAAGTTTGCTTTGTTTTAAATTTTCTAATTTAAAGTTTGTACAGGCTTTATCTTTGAAATTATGTGATAAAAGAAATGAGAAGAAGGAGATGTAGTGGTTTATATAATCTTGTTTCTATTTTTGTTAACAATCTCAAAAATAAAAACAAAAGTGACACTTGTTAATTTAAAATGATAACATTATTACACTTGTTAATTTATGTGTTAAAAATTTAACACTTGTCTAATTTCACATTATAATATTACACCTGTATTTTTGCATAAGAATAATATTTATATATTTTTTTAAAATTGTATTTTCTATTTTATAAATACATTTTCTTTATCTATATATGTAATCTTAAAAGAAAATGATTTAAAGATTAATTATGTACTAATAAAAATCACACACATATTATTTTTGAATCCAAATATTTTCAAAACATTTAAATTTAATTTCAAATTCTAATTCTAATTTTAATCTACTCATATCTTATTTGTTTTGAAAAAAATCCAATTTAATTCAAATTAATTCCAAAATTTTATATTAATTACTAGTTTAAATTTGATTTAAAAACGGGATCGTTACAGTTGATAATTTCAATAACAATGCAGCGGAAAGTAAACATATATGTAAATATGACAAGAAGTCCTCCAGCTCGTCTACTGAAGATCCAAAGCATCCAAATCTAAATCTATAAATATGCTCGGTCTATCCCGTACATTGAAAGGGAAGAACGTTCGCATCGATCTAGTAAACCAACGTGAGAAGACACATCTCAATTTAATTTTTTTCAAGTTATCAAAAACTTTTCTTTTTCAAAACAAATGTTATCTTGTAAGACCACCTCGCACATAAACACGAATGGGATTTACCTTACAATAACCAAAACACTTCATATCAAATTATGTTATATTATACAAGTGTCTAGTATACAAATAATATTAATCATAGCCTAAAATTGTTACATTGATCGAATACCACCATACTGGCTACAAAGTAGGTTCTACAAACAAAATGGCCAGCACCTATTGGAGTTTGGATTCCATACAATGACAGGTAAGAAACTACCTTCCGTGCAGTACATCTATAGAAGGATGTACTGAGGATCAACAACTTTTAAAACCTCTGCACCTGGCAAGATCGTCCTACCCGCAGACCCATCTAGTGGGGGATAGAGCCGAATATCACATCACCCGAGTCGTTCCCGACCTATCCATGGCCACAACCATACATAGCATACCCAAAATATAGAGGGTAATCTAGAAACTGATGATCATACCCTAATAGGAGCGACCCACTTAGCCTTACGGTGGGCCTCGTTAATCTATTTCCAAGTGACGATGCTTAAAGTAACATTTAACTTTCACATAGCACATTACACTTTGAATGCCACATTGCCATTTAAAAAAATTCACTAATTGATTTCACAAAAGTACAATCTTTGAGCATGTACGTCTCCGAGAATGGTGTTAAGTGTAAGAGGGGTTATCTCCTACACTACAAACAGATGTACGTTTGTGAAACCAATGTACTGGTTCTTAGAAATGAAATCTTAGACATTTGTCTATATAAGTTATTTAGGAACTGGACAAATCGTAAGGCACTCTCCTACTACATCCTATTGAGAATCAACCTTACGCTTAGTAGCGAGCAGTCCTTGTATCAAAGATTTTCATAATTGAGCACTACTGCCACCATATATATAATATGAATTGCGGGTTTAGTGGCAAGTAGCATTGCATCATGAGGATCTCCGTCTTCAAAAATCATCATCATAAACCTAAACTTTCTGTGATGACCCGCAAATCTGTCCCATTCAGAGCTGACAATAACCGCACATGTCCAGTCCCAAACTGAAGGGAAATATGAATAATCGTGAAAAAGAAAGAAAGAAGAGAGAAGAAGATAACAGAAGATGAGAGAAGAGAAGAGAAGAGAAGAAAAAGAAAGAAGAAAAAGAAGAAACAGAAGACAAAATAGAAGAAACTAAAACAATTACAGAATCTCACAATCGCAACGGAAAAATGCATAATATCATATCAATAATTTTTACAAAACAGAAACTGTAATATGACATACATACATCCGTAAAATTAGAACAATCAATCACCAATCATCAGCCTGGACCGTTACAATAACCCGTTCTTACAGTTGCTCATAATTCAAATAACAAAGCAGTGGAAAATAAACATATACGTTGAATACGATCAGAAGATTTCCAGCTCTCCTGCTTAAGCTCCAAAGCATCCAAATCTACATTTGTTTGTATACTCCGTCTGACCCGAGCATTGGAATGGAAGAACGCCCAGATTAGTCTGGTAAACCAGCGTGACAAAACACATCTCAACTAAATTATTTTAAAGTTATAAAAGCGTTCTTTTATCAAAACAAAGGTAACTCGTAAGACACACCCACACATAAACAGGGACATGTTTTTCCCTTACGATAACCAAAACCTTTCATATCAAATCACGTTCTATTGTACTAGTGTATAGCATACAGAAAATAACTAAAATAGCCAAAATTGTTACCATTATAAAATTCCAGCATACTAGGCTCTACAAACAAAATGGCAGGCACATAGTGAAGAATGGATTCCATACAAATGACCAGGTGAAGCTACCGCCTTCCAGTAGTACATCTCTGGAGGAATGTACCGAGGTCAACACAACGCTGCACCTCTACAAACGAAAGGCCACTGTACCTCTCCATAGATAGTACCGAATATGTCATCACCCTGTCGTTACCGTCCAATCTGAAGGCCCTCATAACATACATCCATAATAATTTACGTCAAAAACGTCATAGCGAGAAGAAAAATATCTAGAAGGGGATAATCGTACCCTAATGGTTGTAAACCACATAGCCTTACCGCATCTACCCTATTTTGGTCATTTCCGAGAGTGAGGTCAAATGTCATGATTACCATACCCATAGCATATATCACTTAGAATGCCACACTACCATTCCATCGATCACTATTGACTTTTACAACATACAACCTCCGAGTTCATACGTCTTAGAGAAGTGTGTTAAGCTAAGAGAAGTTGCCTACTCCATGACCAAACAGATGTACATTTATAAAAGTCAACAATGCAATCTCAAAATGCAATGTCAAACATCCATCCATACAAGTTATCCAAGAACAGGACAAACCGAAGGCACTCTCCTACCACATCATGTCGAGAATTACCCCTAGGATTAGTAGCGAATAGTCGTTGCATCAGATATTTCATAATGAAAAGACTATTGCATCTATATGTATATTAGGAGTTTATCCCCAAACTATCAACAAGCAGTCCTTCACCATGAAAATCCCAAATATCAGTATCTTCCAAACCAGCACATCGAACGCATATATGTTGGTCCGAAGTGGTTCTCAGATGGTCTCTCCGGACCAACAACGATAAATAGGAAAATATTTATTTGATAGTTGGTCATTTAACTATCAAAGCAACAGACAATATATACAACGCCATAAGTAATCACTAGGCCCATTTAATCAATCTTTATTAATTAAATCAAATCTCCAAATATTCTCTTCAAATTATCTTTAAAAAGATATATTCTCAAAACCATTTCAAATCTTTCTATATTGGAAAACATTTCATCATACTTAAATCAACAGTATAAGCATATTCACAAATCACTTCATTTCAACATTTAGAAAATCTTTTCATATACTTATTTAA
Source organism: Allium cepa (assembly GCA_030765085.1). NCBI lineage: Eukaryota > Viridiplantae > Streptophyta > Magnoliopsida > Asparagales > Amaryllidaceae > Allium > Allium cepa. The sequence continues at coordinate 444,747,256 of CM060932.1, forward strand.
ACGGTGTAAGTATATTCCATAACACTACCATTTGGAGACACGCCAAATAGATTTCTATAGCCATACAACTCCATAGTTCATACGCCTCTGACGGGTGTTAAGTATAGGAAGCAATGCTCCGACACCACCAAACCTTTAGTACGATCATAAGAATCAATTCGTGTATTTCACGATGGAAGGTCAAAATATAATGAGTCCAAATGAATGTTACATAAAACATCGTTAAGACAACCCAAAAACATTAGTATAATGATTCGATAAAATATATGTAGGTAAATCTCATATACTACACAAAATATATCCATTCGGAAATCATTTACTATAACAACAATGTTATAGTCCACGCCTTCCTTACTTCACTAAAACATGTACTACAACAGTAAATGTTGATATCTATGTTTTCCTTCCATATCACATTTTAAAACATCTTCAAAAAACCCTTTAATTCCATTCAAAACCATCACTTCCTAAAACATTAACTTCCAAGAGATGAATTACTTTAAAAATATTAACTTCATCAAAACATCACTTTCAAAACCCCTTTAAATAAAAACCCATATTTAAATATCAACATAAAACATCTCCATATTTGTAAAACCATTTTCATAAATCTCCTTTTGATTTTATAAAACTTCTATTTTATAAAATTCCTCTATTTGCAAATTTCTATTTATTAATCTATTCTTTTATAAAACTAGTTTTACTATTAAAATTCACTTATAAAACCATTTCTTTTTAAATCAAATTTATTTATAAAATCCATCTATAATTCCATTTACAAATAAACTTCAAAACCATTTATAAATTCCAATTATAACAAAATTTCTTTATTTATAAAATATCACCTTATAAATCATTTATATAAACTTATTTAAAAATCCATTTTCAAAGTATTTCTCACAACTATATTTTTAAAACATCAAAATTATAACTTTTATTTTAAAAGAAATTTTTTTTCTTTTAATAAACCAAAAATCATTAAAACATATATACTTCCAAAATCACTTCGAAACCCTTTTCAAACCAAAATCATCATTTCAATACTTCAAAATATCGAAAACAAGGCCCAGTGCTACCATAGCACCTAAGTAAGTCAAATCACATCAAAAACATCATCAGATATCCAAACAATCATATATCATCATATATATGAAAATAAATCAACAATAGCCAGGAATCCAGTTGGATCCCTTTAACCTGTCCCTCCGCATCAAATATGACATATAATCATATAAATAAAATTAACCATTTCAAGGTGGGATTCATATACAAAGGGTCATCCGCTTTTACATGCGAACGTAATAGGGTCTCATCCGCTCCAATCGGCGGGAATATATCCAAACCAACTAATATATACATAATATATCATATATCATCCAAACAAGCATCAATCATCATAAATAAATATTTTCCACTTATATAAAAATATAAGTGAGCCAGAGAGGTGAGTCTACTCACAAAAATGTCGGAAGTCGCATAAGTGCTCTGAATTGAATTAAAATTAAACGGTCATTCAATTTAACTCAAAATTCCTACATGCTCCAAATTCGTCCAGTCCAACTCCATAGCGTAGTACTCGCTAATATGAATGCAATGCAACTTTTTTTTGCTTGAAATGGACCGTGTATGGGAAATTTATACATAAATGAACGTTTAATAATTAATAATTTTAATTAACTAAACTTTAAATATAAATTAACTTTTAAACCTTCTGTTAATTTTTCATTTTCCACTTCTTCCTACCCGGGCTAGCACGCACGCGACTATCTCTTCTTTTTTTCCCTACTCGAACAAACGCGCGTGCACCTGCTCAAAACTGCCGTCATCGACCATGCCGAGACCCCCCCTCAGCCGTGCCTCTGCCCCAGCCTCCATACACCAAGCCACCATCATACAACGCATGCGTATGCATGATGACGAGCCCAAAAAATCTGATGCGAACGGAGGCGATTTTTGCCTGCCTCGGCTTGCTGTTCGACGATCCATCCATAGGATAGCTTTGTATCATTATCCTATACATTTGTCTAGTTGAAGACAAAGGCTAATTTGGCACCGAGTGGCTCCGATCGTTAATGTCCATCAGATTGAGACAGGCTACTGGCGATTGAAATATTTGGATTTGCAAATGAGAGAAAGCGAGGGCTATTTATAGAATATTTCGTAGCACTATTCATCCGTGAAATTTCCAAACTCCAAATGAAACTGCTGCCCGGTGTTCTATATTTTTTACCACCATTTTGAACACAGTGGAATATATATCAGGAGCCAATTCCATCATATATAGAAGATAACTTTTCAAAATCGAATTATTTTAGTTATATTTCATTTAATTAATTTCTATGCATTTTGAATTCGCATGATCAAATGATAAGTCCAAACGACACGAAATTCAACAGTATATTATAATTCACTATTATGAATCCAGTGAAATTGGCTTCATCGAAATCCGAGACAGTGTCAAAAATGACTATTTTTTCACGTTAACTAAATCAAATAAATTCCAATTTCTATTTATTAACTTTTAGATCAAATTTAAAAGTTTACTAACCTTATTCTAATTCAAATAGAATTTAAATCAACTTTAGAAATCATTTTTTATTCCTTTTAAATTCAAGATTCAATTATTTAAACAATTTCAAATATTAAATTAAACAATTTAATTATCAAATAAATCATTATATTTGAGATATAAGTTATTCAGCTTATAAAATTTATTTTTGAATATTTTAAAATCAATTAAATATTCAAATTTCGAATGACTTAAATTTTGGATCGTTACATTCTCCTCCCCTTAAAAGAATTTCGTCCTCGAAATTATCAAGTAAGAAAATGCTACCAAATCCATTAACTTTTCAAAAATAATTCGTTCAAATTAGATTACCAAATTCATTTAAACCTTTTAACATTTCAGTTCATTTAGTTAAACTTCTCATAAAAACTTTCAAAGTATCAAATTCATAATTAACTTTTCAAAACCAATTAATGCCATTCATTATCATTTACATACTCTTTCAAAAATCAACTAATATCATTTCAAGTTTTAACTCAAAATCAAACTTAGTTATCAAATTTTATTTCCTAAAATTCTCAAAAAAATTCTAACTCCTTAAATTTACAAAAAATTTAGTCAGCGTCTCCTTTGCACGGTTCGGCCGTAGAAAAATCACAACATATATATATGACAAATATACATCTCGTCTTTGAAGATGAGGTATCCCGTAGGTAAAATATATAAAAGTACGATACGTATTCCGAGATATGTACCTTTTATTATATTAGCGAGCATATACAACTAATATACCACGAAAGCGAGCTCCAAATGCGAAGCATACGCCATCCGCTCATACTAAACACTCAACAACCAATTAGCACAAGTATGTAGAGAGTAATATCAGTATATAACATATACCAATGCAAAAACTACATGTACAAACATAGCAAATGCAACCATCAAACAATCAATATCCATCCAATCAATTCATAATCCATATCAATTTACATTTTCTAACGTCAACTTTTAATTTGTTAAACCCGTACGATGTACATATATCATCCATATGCAAAACCATATATGATTACTTGCTCGATCACACGGTCTCACTTCCGACTTAGTATCATTCACATGATCACTCTAGTGCCGACTCAGATCCGGTTCCTTGATTAGAAAACCGTCATTCTCCTTGCATAGCCATATACAATGATAGAGGACATCAGAATCAATCAAAAATCCACATCTAGGGTTCGCCTTTGAGAAATCAAGTGAAAAATCCTAACTCAGATCGGCATAAATCACCTCAAAATCATATACTCGAATGTGGATCAAACAGTTATGTGAATAAAACAATACGCGTACAGCTTACGTATTAGTTCCAATTGGTTTCTTATTATATCTCATTTTTTTATTCCCAATTCTTAATTTTCATTCAATTCCTTTTACATTCATTTAATCTTCATTCACTTTAAAATCAAATTCAATTGTTCATATTAATTTCACTTACATTCAATTCATTAACATTCATGTATTAATCTTCACTTCAAATTCAATTCATATTTAACAACATTTCTATATACAATTTATTTAGTATATTTTCTTTAATATTAACACTTAATACACATTCTGTAAAATTATTTACTTAAGTATATAAACATTTATACAACACTTCTTATTTTTATTTCACTTTACACTTAAGTTCATATTCAATTATTTTTACACTTAAGTTGAATTGCATTTATAACTTATGTTCATCTTCATTTCAAAAGTCAAATTCTAATTCATTTAACTCCTTTCATTAATTCATTACAAACTCAACTTTCTTTCATCCCATTTTACTTAACATTATTCTCACAATATTCTCATTCAACATTATTCTCATTCAACAAATTATACATTTGTTTTTATTTTAACATTATTCGAATCTATAAGTTATACAAATTTATTTACTTAAAATTTCATTTCATTATTTTATCTAATTCATTTCAAATACAACTCATTTTCCTTTAACCTTTTTTAAGATTAACTTTATTTCTCTAACCTCATTTTATTTAACTTTACCAAGTTAATTTCATATGTCTCGGATTCAAATTTCCTTTTAATTTTTCAACCAAAATATTCAACCATTTTAAAATTTTGGATTTGCTACCTTTCCAAATTCATAAGTTGTAACTTTTTTCTTATTTATACTATTTCAATTTATAAGTTCAAAAATTTTATTTCTAATATTTATCAAATCATGTTTGGAATTTTTACAAAACTTGTTTTATCAAAACAAAATTTTGATAAAAAATAATTAAGGGTAACAGTTCATCACTTAGAGACTCGAAAATGAATATTGATGATGCTACAGTCGTCACTCGCATTATTTCCCAGCGACTAACGTGAATTAGGTGCTATTTTATTTATGTTTCTTAAATTCTCTTTTTATTTATAAATCATATTTACAAATTCTATATTTACATATAATTTATACTTATTTCACTTTGGTTACATAAAATCGTTTATTATTTCTTACGTTTTTTTATATTTATAATAACAACTTTTATTAGTTCAGAGGCAACGAATGATTACAATCAAGTAATACCATTCACTAACAACCAAACATCCATATATAACTATAGTAATTCCTGAAAAATTATTTATTTATATAGATAAAATATAATTTAGGTAAGGTTATTTCATTTACCCACTTTAAAAAGCGATGATGTGTCGGTTTACCTTGTTCAAGCATTTAAAAATCCCTATCGATAACCTGGCGTCTCACGTCTTGACTAGAATTCATAAGCCATTTCAATAGGTAAATTAACACAATATAAAACAACTTTATAATCACTAACAAATACGCGCTTAGATATATAATACACCCAAACTCAATCTAGGGTGCTACTAACCCAATCTATAATGAGTACCCATCAAAGCCTAGGTGTTAGCAAAATCCTAAGCTCTGATACTAGCTGTGATGACCCGCAAATCCATACCATTTAAAGCTGGCAATAACCACACATGTGTAGCCCTAAACTAAAAGAAAATACGAATAATCACGGGAAAGAAAGAAAGAAGAGAGAAGAAGAGAAATGAAGAATAGAAGAGAAGAAAAAAGAAATAAGAAGAAGAAATAGATGCAAAATAGAAGAAACTAAAAAAATTACAGAATCTCACAATTGCAAAGGAAAAACACATAATATCATATCAATAATCTTTACAAAATAAAACTATAATATAACATACACACATCCATCAGAGTATAACAAACAATCACTAATCATCGGCCTGGACAGTTATACTAACCTGTCATTACAATTGCTGAGAATTTAAATAACAAAGAAGTGGAAAATAAACGTATACGTGGAATATGATTAGAAGACCACTAGCCTCTTGCTGAAGCTCCAAAGCTTCCAAATCTACTTCTGTAAATATACTCGGTCTGACCTAAGCAACGAAAGGAAAGAATGTTTGGATTAGTCTGGTAAACCAACATGAGAAAATACATCTCAACTGAATTTATTTTAAAGTTATAAAAGCGTTATTTTATCAAAACAAAAGTATCTCGTAAGACATGCTTACACATAAACAAGGACGGGTTTTTACCTTAGATAAACAAAACCTTTCATATCAAATCATGTTTATTATACTAGTATCTAGTATACAAATAATTATTAAAATAGCCGAAATTATTACCATTATTAAATTCCAGCATATTAGGCTATACAAACAAAATAGCAGGCACATAGTGGAGAATGGATTCCATGCAAATGACCAGGTGAAGGGACTGCCTTTCGACAGTACATCTCTAAAGGAATGTACTGACTTATTTGCACCTCTACCAACACAAAACCGACCTACCTCTCCATAGACAGTACCGAATATGTCGTCACCTCGGTTGGTACCGACCTACCGTGGGCCCCTCATAGTATACATCCACAATAATTTACATCTCGAACATCATAGTGGGAAGAAACATATCTAGAAGGGAATGATCGTACCTTAATGGTTGCGAACCACATATCCTTGGCGCATCTACCCTGTTTCGGTCATTTCCGTGTGTGAGGCCAAAGGTCACGATTGCCTTACATATAGCACATATCACTCTGAATGCCACATTGACATTCCTTCCATCATTATTGTCTTTTCCAAACATACAACCCTCGAGCTCATACGTCTCAGAGAAGGGTGTTAAGCTAAGGAAAGTTGTCTTCTCCATCACCAAACAGATGTACGTTTATAAACGTCAACAGTGCAATCTCAAAATGTAATGTCGACATTCATCCATACAAGTTGTCCAGGAACAGGACAAACCGAAGGCACTCTCCTAACACATCCTACCGGGAATTACACCTAGGATTAGTAGTTAATAGTCCTTGCATCGGGTATTTCATAATGAAGAGACTGCCACATCTATATGTATATTGAGAGTTTATCCCAAACTATCAACAAGCAGTCCTTCACTATGAAAATCCCAAATATCAGTATCTTCCGAACTTGCACATTGAATGCATATACGTTGGTCCGAAGTGGTTCTCGATAAATCCGACCCCGGACTCTCCAGACCAACAATGATAAATAGGCAAATATTTATTTGATAGTTAATTATTTAACTATCAAAGCAATCAGACAATATATCCAGTGCCATAAGCAATCACTTAGCCCATTTAATTAATCTTTATTAATTAAATCAAATCTCCAAATATTCACTTCAAATTATCTTTAAAAAGATATATTCTTAAAACCATTTCAAATCTTTCTATACTGGAAAACATTTCCGTATATTAATATCAACAGTATAAGCGTATTCACAAATCACTTCATTTCAACATTTAGAAAACCTTTTCATATAGTTATATCAACGGTATAAGTATATTCCATAACACTACCATTTAAAGACACGCCAAATAGATTTCTATAACCATACAACTCCAGATTTCATATGCCTCCAGATGGGTGTTAAGTATAGGAAGCAATGCTCATACACCACCAAACCTTTAGTACAATCATAAGAACTGATTCATGTATTTCACAGTGGAAGGTCAAAACATAACTTATTGGATCAAAACGAATATTACGTAAAACATCGTTACGACAACCCAAAAACATTAGTATAGGGATTCGATAAAATATATATAGATAAATATCATATACTATATAAAACATTTCCTTTCGAAAAGCATGTACTACAACAACAGTGTTATAGTGCATGCCTTACTTCCCGAAAATGTCTACTATAACAATAAATGTTGAAATCTATGTTTCTGTTCTATATCACATTTTAAAACATCTTCAAAAAACCTTTAATTCCATTTAAAACCATCACTTTCCGAAACATTTACTTCCAAGTGATAAATTACTTTAAAAACATTAACTTCATCAAAACATCACTTTCAAAACTCTTTTAAACGAAAACCCATATTTAAATATCAACATAAAACATCTCCATATTTATAAAACCATTTTCATAAATCTCCTTTCGATTTTTCAAATTTTCTATTTTATAAAGTTCATTTTATAGAGTTCATTTATTTACAAATTTCCGTTTATAAATCTGTTCTTTTATAAAAGTAATTTTACTATCAAAATCCACTTACGAATCTATTTCTTTATAAATCAAATTTATTTATAAAATCCATTTATATTTCCATTTAGAAATCAACTTCAAAACCACTTATAAGTTCTAATTATAAATCAGCTTCTTTATTTATAAAGTGTCACCTTATAAATATTTTATATAAACTTATTTGAAAATTCATATCCAAAGTATTTCTCACAACTATATTTTAAAAACAACAAAATCATAACTTTTATTTTAAAATCAAATTCCTTTCTTTTAATAAACCAAAAATCAATAAAACGTATATGCTTCTAGAATCACTTCGAAACCCTTTTCAATCAAAAATCATCATCTTAATATTTCAAAATACCGAAAACAAGACCCAGTGCTACCATAGCACTAAATAAGTCAAATCACATTAAACACATCGTCATGATATCCAAACAGTCATATATCATCATATATACGAAAATAAATCAACCGTGGTGAGGGATCCAGTTGGATCCCCCCAACCTGTCCCCTTGCATCAAATATAACATATAATCGTCTAAATAAAAATTAACCGCTTTGAGGTGGGATTCGTATACAAAAGATCATCTACTCTTACACCGGAAGGCAATAGGGTCTCATCCGCTCCAAGTGGCGGAAATATATCCAAACCAACTAGTATTATTATCATATATCATCCAAACAAGCATGATCATTATAAATAAATATTTCCCACTTATATAAAAATATAAGCAAGCCGAAAGGTAAGTCTACTCATAAAAAAGCCAAAAGTCGCACAAGCACTCTAGGTTGAATTAAAATTGAATTTTCATTCAATTTAACTCAAAATTCCTATGAGCTCCAAATTCATGCAATCCAATATCATAGCATAGTACTCGCTGATACGAACCCAACGCAACTTGTTTCGTTTGAAATGGACCTCGTATGAGAAAGTTATGCATAAACGAACATTGATAATTTTTGGCAAAGTAGCCGGTTTTTAAAGTGGACCGTCCACTTTTTATTACAACAAGTAATACATACATTTGAGAAATAGGACATAGGCTTATTGCCTAACTACTAATTAGAACAACTAAACTAGCTTATAGAACTGGAGTTAGATAAGATTGCCTAAGCTACAGACAAGGTTTTTAGAGTGGACCGACCTCTATAAAAATGCACAAATGCAAACCTACATCTATGACATAGCTTATACAATGACATAAAACAATTTATAACAAATAGGGACAAACCCACAACATTCCAAGAGAGAACCACATTCTCAATGAACGTAACAAAGTCATTTCAAATCAGCAATGTCCATCAAGCATTAAGCCAGAGCAAAATAATCCAAGTAATTCCAAACAAAACATTGTAAATAGCAATAACCAGATTGCCATATCAAGGAAGAAGCTAGAGCTTCAGTTTCTTATATCGAGACCAAAAGAAGACACCAATAACAAGAAGCTTCCAACCAAATGCAAGGGAGGAACCATTCATCGCCATCAAAACCCACATTGCTGCAAAAACAGTCCCTTGGGGAACTGTGATGCCCCGCCACGAGACCTACATTAACAAAGAGTATTACTGGTAAACTATCTGCTAATGCAGAGAATAGGGCTGTTAGGAGCAACCATCTAAGGCCTTGTCTTAAATATCTTTGAATATGTCGATAAATGCTCTACTTTTTTTTCTAACTCAAGTGGACTGACATATCCAATAAATACTTAATATAAAACTATAGGTGGCTAACGGATCTATCAAAACAAAATACAATAACTAAATGAACATCACATCACAAAACAACAAACAGATATACATATACACATATACAATGATACATCCTAATGCAATACAAATGATACATCAATTGTGGTATAATGACCATATTATATATGAGTCAAATAAATATACAATACAAGATACAACTCTAAAGAGACTACAACTGTAGAAGATGACAGAAAAATATCCATGCGGAAGCTTCAAGGCAAAACCATATCAAAAGCAAATGCTAAACCTAAAACAAACTCAGTCTGACCCGAATATAAAATACATGGGTCAGTCTGGATAAGACATCAGTTTAATATGGGTAGATGATAATAAGAATTATAAGGAATGGGTAAAGCATCCTTTCGAACGAGAGGAAACCATACCAAGAGTATGATACCACTTCATTAAGAAAGGGGTGATCATTCTTCTAGAATAAGAAGAAATAACAAGATGTAAGAGTTCATATCTCAAGTGGACTAAATACACTTAAAAATATGAAATCTCTAGGAAGAAACTTTAATGATAAAACTCAATTAAACGTCATATTTGCCTCATATCATTAGCGAAATCTCTAAAATAACATTAATGTTTTCGATGAACCATATCTCCTGAATAGAAGAAATATCAATACAAACTCTCACTTAAAATGGTAAACATAAAAACATTCTCAAATAGCATAATCCCAGTACTCAAATATGCCTCGTCTCATCGGCAAAAACAAAATCTCTGAATGCCATAGAATGACAATAAATATCTCAAATATAGAAGGATCTCCAAACTCAATTATACCTTATCTCATCGGTATAACTATATATATATATATATATATATATATATATATATATATAACTCAAACTCAACTTGCCAAAATGGCAAAACTCAGAACAATCTTAAAAATCACGAAATCATTAAAACTCACAACTCAAGGAACCCAATAAGAGTTCAAAACATCATAAATGAAATCACCATATATATAACATCTCATATAGCACTGGGCTATCGATGTAATAAAATGTCTTAAAATGGTGAAATCATAATAAAACAGAATATTCAGAAAAATCAAAAAACCCGGATCGGTCGGATCCCCGATTGCAATGCCGAAGCAATGTTTCACGTGCTAAACTCTTGTCGAGTGCTATTTATAAATTTAAGTACCTAATTTGTGGACCCGAAGGTCATACTCATAGTGACCGAAAATAATTCATGGTGACCGAAGTCACATAACTCATGGTGATCGAAGTCACATAACTCAGATGACCCGAAGGTCTATAGCACTGGCATAATCGTGGATGTGTCACAAACTCTCGGAAAGGGACTCGAAAAGTATTAACGTGTGTCACATACCACACGTTTGCAGTAAACGATTTACTAACCGCTAGTTGACTCCACATCATAAAAATAAAATCTCAAACCTCAGAAATCTCAGAATACTCATATATCTTGCCTCGTATCATCGGCAAGTGCAGATAAATCTCATAGTGGTTTCTCATGACTTATAATTCCCCAAAAGGGAAATTTCATCTCATGACTCGCCTCGTCTCATTGGCGAGTAACATAAAATATACAAGTGGTTCTCATCGATTATTACTCCTATAATAGGAGATCTCGAACCTCTTAACTCGCCAAATATTGGCTAACTCAGATAATTCCTAAAATTGGAATTATAAATCTCAAAACATGCCATGAAATGGAAAATCTCAAATATCAACTCAGAAATCCATAATTTCGAATAACTTCGATCGTACAAGTCCGGAATTAACCGAAAAAGCAAACACACCGTGTCTCATACCACGTGTTTTACTAAACTTTTAATTCTCTTTCTCATACACTCGAATAGTGCTAAAATGTGTGTTTTATATAGAAATACTTAGCTTTGATTAAACTAGTTTTTACAAGAATTTCTTAAAACCGTTGGCAAAACATTTCTTTGAAATTCTCTTCACTATAGAGAATATATAATTTTAATATCTTTAAAAATAATTATAAATATAATAAAATATTTATTTTGAAAACTATTTTATCATAAAAAATCTTCTGAAACGATTTAGAAACACGAACACAAAAATTGCAAAATCAACGAAAATTCAATGAAATTAGCATGCGACAAATTCCAAATGAAACTATCAATTCGTAGTACGAATCAATGTTAATATAAACTTTCCTATTATTAGAATTTATCATTTTATAACCATCTCAAAACAATGCTCAAAATCATCGAATCCAAAAACAATTCAATGGATATTGCCTAAAGTTTGCAAAAGAACTCGGGTCTATGGCTTATTTAGCCAGTTCGCCCACTTTAAACCCAGAATTTGAGAAATAATAAAACATGAAAGTTGTAGAAGATATCTTATGATTTCCAGAACATCAATAATTACTGAAATCTGATAAAGAATGAAAAAGTTACGACTAAAACAATTTTTGGATTTGAAGTTCACCTCTGCCATCGTTTTAGTCTCGGGACAGCGTCACGAAAAAGAATTTTTGACCATTTAAACCTCAAAAATTAACAAAACTTAAAATGTAAAAGTTATACCATACAATCTAAGCTTTCTAGGACATCAAGAATCATTAAATTTGGACATCAAATGAGAAAGATATGCTCAAATTACCAATGACATTAAGCATAGAAAGTCACATTTTTACAATGACGGCGAGTCTGTATTGGGTTTTTCAACCCTCTATGCTCAATATTTTCGAAAGTGTTTCAATTTAAAGTTATCACACTCTTTTCAAGCTTTCCAGGACTTCAACGAAAATCAAAATTTGATTTAAAGCGAAAGAGATATGCCAAATTTACCGATAGCGATTCACAAACGAACATACAGCAAACAAAATTGAGATTCTTACCTTCAAATCTCAATCTAAGCTAGAAAATGTGAGTTTTGATACTCACCTTGCGATTTTGTAGAGCAAAACTCAAATTAACATGAAAAGATGATAGCTTGGAGCTTCAATTTGTTTCAAAGATCCGTTGTAATACTCTCTAAATGATAAAAGCAACCATTTTTATTTGCTGAATTGGAGATTTAAGGTTCGAGATTGAACAAATGGTGGGATTTTGCTCTCATTTTCTATTTCTAGGCTAATCAAGAAGAAGAGGAACTAAAAGTTGTGTACATACAGATAATTCATTCCACCTTTTCTCCTTCCTGATTACTAATTTGCTAACGGTATTTGGACCCAATAGAAAAAATAAATTAGGCTAAGTAAATTTTAATTCACCACTTAAACAAATATGCACTTAAACACAATGTTATAATGAAAATAATGTTTCAAGTTTTAATACAACCAACTTATGCAAACATACTTACATATGAAATAAAATATTTCACATCATATAAAAAGATAATTTTAGTTTTTAAAACATTTCTATTATTAAAAACCCTTATTTTACATAAATACACAATTTACATAATTAAATGCATAAATCCTCATTTTTAACTTCAAAAATTCTAAAAAAATTATTTTCTTGCATATAAAAATATATTCAACCATTTTAAACTCAAATTAATAACCAAAATACATTTTTATACCAAATTCCATCCTTTTATTTAAATATACACCTTTTAAAAATCAAATACTTCCTTTAAAAATTATTAAAAGAAGTAATTGGAAATAATTACAGTAATTATTGCATTTACTCAAAATAAAATCATACTTCGTTTATTATTCTCACAAATAAACATAATAAAGTTTTTGAAACTCTATTTTCACATTTTATTTCCAAAATTCATTGTTTATTCCAAATAAACAATATAAATTCATAATATTAAATTATAACTTTCGTTGTAATTTAATATTATTAGGTAATCTCCAAAATTAGGGTTGTTACAGGAAATGCTGGATAGAATCTAAAAATGCAGGTGGAAGAGCCAAAGTTAATGACATCAAGTAACCCAGGAATAATAATAAAAAGCAACACGCTAACACTAATCACCAAATACCAAAAATGATCATCTTTAAGCAGAACCACAACAGCTCAAGGCTACATCTCAAAACCATAAGATCTGCACCAACAAACCACAAGCATTCCAATTCATGCAAATTTTTGACACTAGGTGGATTGTCGGGCATCATCAGCTATCCCAAAGCGTTCCAGCCAGCTAGAAATTCTAAAATAGGTGGGAATGAAGTTGAGGATGAGAATGTCGCAAGAAAAGAGTCTCGTGAATGGTTAGGCAAAGCCGAAAAATTGAGGAGCGATTAGGCAGGAAGATGCAGAGTCAGATAATATAGTATGTTTCATAGGGAGAACTGATTCCTATTAACAAGTGACCAAAAGATCATGACCAATCCTGACAACTCAGTTTCAAGAGGATGCTGTGCAAAAGTAGGAAAGAGACCTCTGACATTACACCAACCACACCTCACAAGAAGCAAAACAACTACACCAATACACACCCACTAAAGCTGCATGGAGTATAAATGGAGAGGAGGGAAGAGGGTAGCAATAGGAAAGTCAAACCAGGAAAAAAGCGACAAAATTCTCAAGACAGCAACCATAGGGAGTAGGACAGCACCACGAACACTAATTCAAACACCAGCTAGCAGCAATATCCACCATCAAACCAAAATTGCCACATGTCATAACCCCAAGCAGTATGAACCCACAAGCAAAAATTTAAAAACCAAAAATCCCAATCCTAAACCTTCTGGTGCCCGTATGTACCTCAACCGCATCAAGGCAGTGAATATGGAAATGATAAATACTAGACAGGCAAAAGAAGGGAAGCCAAAACAAGATCAAAGGGTTCCAGATCGCTTGGACATCTAGCGTGGAGTTTTAAACCTTGTGTTAATTTTTTGTTTTCCCCTTTCTTCCTACCCAGGCCAGCATGCACACGACTTCCCTCTTCTCTTTTTTTCCTGGTCGAACAAACGCGCACGCACCTTCTCAAAACCGTCACCATCGAGTTTGCCGAAACCCCCCCATCCATCCCACCGCCCAAGCCTCCATGTGCCTAGCCACCATCATACGTTGCAGGCGTATGCATGAAGATGAGCCTAAAAATTCTGATGCGAATGGAGGCGATTTTTGCCCAGCTCGTCGTTCTATGATCCATCCATAGGATAGCTTCGCATCATTGTCCTCTACATTTGCCTAGTTGAAGTCGAAGGTAATTTAACTTCAAGTGGCTCCGATCGTTAATAGCCATCGGATTGAGATAGGTTAAAGGCGGCTGAAATATTAGGGTTTGCAAATGAGAGAAAGTGAGGGCTATTTATAGAAGATTTCGCGATACTATTCATCTATGAAAATTTCAAACTCTAAACGAAGCGTGCCTCTTGGCATTCTATATGTTTTACCCCTATTCCGAACACAATGGAATATATATCGGGAGCCAATTCCATCATATATAGAAGATAACTTTTCAAATGAATTATTTTAATTAAATTTCCTTTAAGTAATCTCTATGCATTTCGAACTTGCACGATCAAATGATAAGTCCAATCAATATGAAATTCGATAGTGTGCTATAATTCACTATTACGTATCCAATGAAACTAGTTTCATCGAAATCTGAGACAGTGTCAAAAATGACTATTTTTTACACGTTAATTAAATCAAATAGATTCCAATTTCTATTTATTCACTCTTAAATCGAATTTAGAAGTTTACTAACTTCATTCTAATTCAAATACAATTTAAATCAACTTTAGAAATCATTTTTTATTCCTTTTAAATTCAAGATTCAATTATTTAAACAATTTCAAATATTAAATCAAACAATTTAATTATCAAATAAATCATTATATTTGAAATATAAGTTACTCAGCTTATAAATTTTACTTTTGAATATTTTAAAATCAATTAAATATTCCAATTTCGAATGACTGAAATTCTAGGTCGTCACACTTTCAAATGCATACATTGGTTCTAAAGTGGTTTTCGAATAAATTCGATCCCAACTTCTACTGACCAAAAACGATAAGAGGCTCTCAACTTCATATGAAAACCAAGTCTCGTAGACTTTTCACATTTCCAACTCTCAACTTGCTATCCTACGGCCAAGAAGGAAACCCAGTAGATTGGTGTACCTTAATCACTCTGTACTACTTGAATCAACATTCTTAACATCAAACGATGATCAAGCCTAATTAGTTGGCTTTATTCTAAGTGCACAACTCAGTTCCCACATCAAGTTAAGGAACAAAAATGGTTAAATTTGATAGTCAGTTATTTAACTATCAAAGCAATAAATAAAATCTAGCAAATAAGCATTCATTATGCTTATTTAATTAATCTCTTATTTTTCAAATCACTTTCTAAATATTTACTTCAAATCATCATAAAGAAGATATATTCTCAAAACCTTTTCAACTATTCGATATTTGGAAAACTTTCTATATAGTTATATCAATGTTATAAGTATATTTAATAACATTACCGTTTTGTAGACACGCTAAATAGATTTTAATAACCATACAACTCTCGAGTTCATACGCCTTGGAATGGGTGCTGAGTATAAGAAGCAATGCTTCCTATACCATTAAGCCTTTAGTACAATCATAATAACCGATTTGTATATTTCACAATGGAAGGTCAAAATAGAATTTATTGGGTCAAAACAAATGTTGCATAAAATATCATTATGACAACCCAAAAACACTAATATAGGGATTCAATTAATTATATATAAATATGCATCCCGTATACTATATAAAACTTTTTATTTTGGAAATCATTTATTATAACAACAGTGTTATAGTCCATGCCTTCGTCACTTTCCCAAAAACATCTATTACAATAATAAATGTTGAAATCTATGTTTCCGTTAACTAACACATTTAAAATTACTTTTGAAACCATTAAACCATTTGAAAATATTATTTTCAAAAAAAATTCCTTTAAAAGAGAAACACTTTTAAAATATTTAACTCCATATTTAAATCTCAACATAAATCATTTCTACATTTATAAAATTATGTTTATAAATCTACTTTTTATTTATAAAATTTCTTTTTATAAAATCCCTTTATTTATAAAATTCTATTTATAAATTCATTTCTTTATAAATCTCTTTTATTTATAAAATAGCATTTATAAATCCATTTATAAAATATCAATTACAATCCATTTAATATATACTTATAAATTCTGTTTATAAATCTATTACTTTATTTATAAAATATCTTTTTATAAATTCGTATTATAAACCATTCAAAAATTTGTATTTAAAATATTCCATAAAACTATGAATATTATAACATCAAAAATGATACATTTTTATTTATTTAAAATAACTTCATTCCATCTAATAATTTAAAATTTATTAAAACATATATACTTTCAAAATCACTTTGAGATCCCTTTTAAAACAAAATCATTTTTTATAGTATTTTAAAATACCAAAATATAAAGCCCGGTGCTACTAAAGAACTAAATAAGAGAAATCATCCATGTTATCAAATATGACTTCCAACACATCATATATCATAGTATATGAAAAGTAAAATCAATAGGGTGAGGAATCCAGTTGTATCCCTCCGACCTGTCCCCCGCATCACATATAGTATATAATCAAATAATATAAATCAACCGCTTCGAGGCGGGATCGTATATAAAAGGTCATCCACTCTTACATGATTATGTAATAGGGTCTCGTATGCTCTAGGGGCGAGAATATATCCAAACCAATAAATAAATTAGTAAATCATCAATACAGTCAAAAGCAATCAACAATAAAATTACACACTTATATACAAATATAAATAGGCCGGAGAGGTGAGTCAACTTACTTTGACTCTTGGTGACGCCAAAGCGTTTTGATTTGAATTAAAACTGAACAAGCATTCAATTTTAACCCAAATTCCTACTAGCTCCAAATCCATCTAGTCCAACTCTATATCCTATTCGCTAATACGATTGCAACATAACTCATCGTGTTCAAATCCAACTTCGTATGAACAAGATACGACCATTATAGCTTTTGAGATTATTTTAATTTTTAATTAACTTAAATTAATATAATTTAAACCCTTAATTACCTTTCTTTTATTTAAGTTTACAAACCCAAGCCGAACATTTCAAACTTCAATGTCCTCCGTTCAATTGCAAACCATCGCCGCCCGAGCATCCAGCCACCGCTGCGAGCTCGCCGAAGACCGCCGCATCCATGCCGCACCGATCCCTACTGATCCAACCTCCTCACTCGCCACTGTCGCCATGAAATTTCAAACCCAACTTCTACTTTTCATCTCCAAATTGTCGCCGCCGCCATCGATTATACGCCAATCCCACAAGTCGATGAGCTCCTCTTGTCAGGACAAACACTTCTCTGGATACGATCGATTTCTAATTTGGCCTCATTTGGCTCCGATGAATGCAAGCCATTTGATGATGGCATAGTTTAATGGTCGCTGTGTATTTTGCTCTAGGGTTTACAAAATGGAGAAAGTTAAGGTCCTTTTATAGAAAATTTTGACGATGCTATTCACATGTTAAAATTTTGAAATCCAATTGAAGCGTTCCACCTAGCGTTCTATATCTAATACACCTAATCCGAACACAGTGGAACCAGTATCCGAACCGAATTCCGTCATATACAGAAGTTACTTTTCAAAATTGAATATACAGAATTAAATTCCTTTATAATTTCTACACGTTTCGAACTTGCACGACCAAACGATAAGCCCTATCACCATAAAATTCGACGGCATATAATAGTTCACTATTACGAATCCAATAAAACTAGTTTCGTCCAAATTCGAGATAGTTTCTTGAAAAGCTATTATCACACGTTAATTAAAATGATTGGGACGACCCGGAATTTTTGGTTGTTTGAAAACGGAATATTTAATCGATTTTAAATATTTCATAGTTAGTTTCTAACTTGAATTCGAATATCACCATTATTTGGAAATTTAATTATTGAATTTAATTATTGGAAATTGTGTAAAATGTTGAATCTGAAATTTTAAGCTTGTTAAAAATAATTTAAGGGTTTGTAAAATTTATATCGATAGTACTGAAGATGGTAAAAGTGTTGAAATTGAATTTGGGAATGTTTTCTTTAGTTTTGAAAATATATCGTCTAAATTGACGTTTAAAAATAGCCTTCTAAGGCATAGTCTCGGATTTCGATGAAACTAGTTCCATTGGATCTGTAATATTGTGTTATTACTGGATTTCAATTTTCATAGTGTTTGGAGTGATCGTTTGGCCGTACGATAAGTAAATGCACTGAAAACTAAATCGAAATTTAATATAATAACCGGGTTCATAGAGCTATCTTCTCCATACGATCGAATTAGGACTCGAAATCTTTTCCATTGTGTTCGAAATAGGGGTATAACATTATAAACGCCTAACAGCATGCCTTGATAGGTGGTCAAGATTTTGAGTTTCAATTATCGAGAAAATTTTAATTTAAAATTTTAATTTATATTTATATTTGGTCAACCATTCAGATGTATTTCATTCGCATCAAAACTTTCTCAATAACTCAGATCGCTGTTCGCCCACTGCTTCACGCAACATTCCCTTTCTTTCACTCAATCAATCCAACAGTTTATTCAAATATCTCGACCTTGTTTCCTTCTTCATTTCTAAAGCCAGAAAAAAAAGATAGCTTCGTTCAGAAGCAAATGAACGAAAAGAAATAAGCGTGCTTCTCGTCCTTCTGCTACTAACCCTCTCGGCATCAAAAAAAGAAACGGCGTCCCTCTTCAAGTTTCGTTCGAATGAAAATACATATTGCTTTTCCACTCCTCTTCAATTCGAAATCTAATCGACTTCGCAGATAAAAGGAAGGGAAGCACGAATTATTTGCAACATCGTGTAGCCTCCAATAGGGGGAAGCACGTTCGATTTTTGGGTTTCTGGAAGCATCTTCGTATCGACTGTGTATCTTTAGTAGAAGGTGAATCGAGTTATGGGAAGACTCGATTTACTATCGAGCTGCGTTGGTCGCACTGACGAGGACGGGTGTGTCGAGGTTTGGCTGCTCGTCACGATGGTCACGCAATGGATGGTGGTTAGCGGCGATGTAAATAGATGGTGTAGGCGAGTCATGGCAAGGGATGCTCGCAGGTCGTGGTTACACAAGACGTTGGTAGCTGTGTAGATTTGTTCCGTAAGGTTATTTTATTTTATTTAGTTTTGGAAGTAAATTTTTAGTTAAATATTTTATTTAAAGAAAATAGCAGTAAGGTATGTGTATACATATATATATAGGAACTTTAAATCCAGATTTGCTTATTTTACAAATATATGTATTAAAAAATTTACAGTAAAGCAAATCCTGTTTTGTCTGTTTACAGAAAAATAAATATATTATGAACATTTGTATATGTATGCGGTTAAGGAAAGTATATATATGGAAAAAACTAAAACAAAAACAGTAAGGTTTAAAATAGAATTTTTGTTTAGCAGTTAGAGAATAATATGCAGATTTTTATATGCAGAAAAAAAAAAAAATTTATTAGTTAATTAAATTATAGAATGGCAATTAATTGTTCGATTGATCCAAATATTAATAAAATCATTTAATATTTATACAAGGTCAATAATCGTGGAATCAAATCAAGAATGAAGTGGATTTGCAAATTTAAAGGGCAAAGGTGAGTTAATCTCACTCATCTGGTTTTAAGTTAAATTTAAATAGTTAAATTCAATAATTGGTTGAATGGTTGAATTAATTTGATGTGCTACGTTATATATAGTAGTATATAGTATATATTGGAGCGATTTATTTCCCGTATTATATAGCGGATGAGACCCTATGTGTTGTATAATAGCGGATGATATTATATTAATCCCATATACCGCGATATTCCACCTCGAGGTGGAATTGGTATTGTGCTAACATCTGTGGATGCAGGGAAACAGGTTGGAGGGATCCAACGTAGGCCTTCAAAACTGACCCTAACCCACTTAACCAACCCACTTACCCTAAAATTAAAAGGGTTGGGTCCAGCCCGTTTAATTTTCTTTTTTTTCCCATCCAACCCGTTTTCAGCTGCCTACTAAAATCTTCCATACCAACCCAATTACGCTTACCCATCCAACCCCTCCAACCCTAATTTCTGCTGAGAAAAAAAAAGAGGCGATCTCTCCCCTTTCGTTCCACAACCCTAAATTCTAACTTTAATCAGTCGAAGAGAAAACATTCGACAACCCTAACTTTGAATTCGAGCGACCGAAGAGTGCGAGCTTCATCGTCGTTCAGATTTGTAAACCCTAGGTAATTAAGTTCTTGCGATTTTGTCTAATTTTCATGTCAATGATTTGTAAACCTTCAGCGTCTGTAATTGTCTGTAATATCAGTAAATCTGCTTTTGTTTTGTAAACAAACAGTAATCTGCCAAGTTTTGTGCTGCTTTTGCTATTTGTTCTGTTCGTTGCCTGTAACCCAGCTTGCATTCGTTCTACTGTTTCAGTCTTAGCTTAATTATTGCTCCTCTCTTTCACTGCTTTGATTTTTTTTTGTAAGTTCCTATGTCCTTGAAACTGTCACGTCCCCCATTATTTATGCCAAGGAATTGGCCATGCGTCCTTTTGCGCCATTGAAAGTATTTGATTGGCCTTAAGTGAAAAACTTCTCTTTGTGAATAGCAGTTCTTTTGTTGCCTAGAGATAGTTGTACGTCCCTATTGAAAATTTGTGTGTGCTCATTTCTTATTTTATTTGCTTTGACTCTGTTAGGCAATTGAACACACATTGATTTCATTAATTTTCCTTATTACCTGAGAATATGCTCAAGCACTCCAATTAAAATTTTATACCTATTCCCTGTACATGCATTCTCGACAAGTGAAATGGTTTGAAATGCTCACTCTCACTCTTACATTAATTACTTTGACATTTCCATATACTATAAATTGTTTCAAATCTTTTGCCTTGATTCTTTTCTTGCTTCATGAAAAACATCCCACGTCTGTTGCTTTGCATGTGTATATATATATATATACATATTTTTTTAACAACTAGTTTATATTAGAAAGTTGCTTTAGAAAATATGGTTAGAAATTAATTTTTGAGCTAAACTCTATACACTGTATGATTATATTAGACCATCCACTTAGTTCTGAAATGTACTTATGAAACTATATTTTTCAAGCATTTTAATTCAGTGAAGTGTGTATTAGTATATACTAGTAATATCACTTTAAACCATTTGAATATATAGTCAGGATTTCAAAGCCTTGCACGTACTAGTTTGTAAGCTTAATTTTCAAAATTTATAGGCCTAGTGTGTGTGTCTATATAAATGGTTGTAGTACTTGGTTTAAATTAACAACCCGACATCTCTAAAATGGCCTATTAATGTATATATTACTTTGCTTACTAACAATAATTGGTAGCCTATAATTCTTAGATGCATGAAGTCAGTGTTGTTGCTTTATATGTTATATGCATATACTCCATATTGCAGTGTCCCATACCACCAAATTCTACATGTACACTGAGTAGAACTGCTAGTAACGCACTGATGGCTTTGTGAGGGGTGATGAAGAGGAAAGATAAATATATATATATATATATATATTAGAGGAGAGGTAGATAAGCAAATTTTTCATTCATTGCATAATTGCTTGATTTTTTTTTGTTTTTCAGAACTTTCATCTACTTTTGAATGGTGAGAAAGTAACATATCTTTTTCTACAGGAGGATTAAACATAAAAGGCTACCTGGCACAGTTGTACAGCAGTAACATATCTTTTACCTCCTTGGTTGGCAATGATAAAGGCAAGGTAGTCCGGGTAATCACTCTCTTCTTTAATTTGAATCGTCATATTATGCCCTGGATATAGACATGAGATCCAATACAAATTGTTTACAAGCAATCAATATTCAAACCAATACAATTATTATATAAAATCAAATGAACGCCGTTTTGTTATTATTGCTTTATAAATCTTCATTGAGGCACATTGTCCACATTTTGTCCACAACTAATATTTTCTTGTGATTTTCAAGTGGTAGATTATGGATTCAATCGAGCATGACAACGCTGCTATGGAGGATTTGGAGAACGAACCTGATTCGGTAAATAGTTTTCGTACTATTGTAAAATATTGGTTTAATTTTACCACAATAATCTTGTATTTGAATGCTCAAGTATTAACACGTTATCATCAGTGAATAATATTATATGTCAATTTTTGGTATGGAGGGTTGTTACATAAATATACTCTAATCATGTATTGGAAAATTAACCTGACATTTATTATTAGAAACCATCTGTCATAAACTTAACATGACATGTAAATGAAAAGAGTAAGAAATTAAACATTTGATAGGCCGTAATACTTTAAAGGGAAATGCAATGACATGTAAATGAAGTGCATTAAAAATATTAACGTATTAGATAGGCCGTAATACTTTAAAGGGGAATGCAATGACATGTAAATGAAAAGAGTAAGAAATTAAACATTTGATTCACACAAAAATAAGTAGATTGAAAGCAAGTTGGAAGATGGAAAAGTTAGTTTAATCTAACGAAAAATTATAATAAGAAATTTTTGACACCAGTTAAAGAAGTAGGTATATTCCATGAACTAAAGATGTAGGCATATTCTATGAAGGGAAAACTGATAAATGAGCCATTTTGAAAAAAATGACTTTTTGTTTACTTAGCATGTCAATAACTCATATGACTTTGATGATTAAGTAGCAAAATTTGAAGGGCTACGTTGAATAAATTCCACGATAAAATTGGACATCATTAACATTTACAAACCGATATAGCCTAATATAAATTCCATTGTATTCTTTCTTTTCCAAAGAACGCATGATCTGAAGAGTGAGATTTCTTATGTTGGAAAAAAATAAAACTTCTTGATCTTTTACTGAATTAAAGAGAATGCAAGCAATACTAACATATGTATGTGCACATCACCAGCTATTAAAGCAGGTTATTTGTTTCTTTGAGTACTAATTATATACGAATGTTCAATATGCTACACTAACAGATCTGTCTTCATTCGTATTAACTAGTTGAGCCCAAAATTGTATGATATGATTATTTAGCAACCTAAGCAAATGACATCTTATTATCTTTCCATACATGCATCAATTCAATGTACTTATATACCTTAATGCATGTTGCTTATATATGTGAATAGATTAAAAAAAGCATGAAGTGATAAATAAATTTCCAAATTCATCATTTCATTAGATAATATAAGTATACTGGTTAAAGGTAGCAGGATTTAGAATTTCTTGTAACAACCCGGTATTTCGTACCGATTAACTATCATCTTTAGATGATTTCTTTTCCTAGCTAATTGCCAATTGAAATTTTTAAATTGTGTTAAAATTCTTTTATAAATGGTTAAATTGATTTTTGGGCTTTGAATTCTCGGCCCACGTTTCATTTGTTTGGAGTGTGATAAATTTCCAAAGCAAAATAACCGGCTCCTTTATCTTTTTCTCATTCGTTAACCCTAAAACAAAATCGAACGAAGAAAGAAAATAAATGGCGGCCACGTTCGTTCGCTCCTTCCTTCGATCGTTCGTCTCCAAAATTAGGGCATGGAAATCGAAGGCTATGGCTTCAAGGGTTCGAACTCCGCTCGATTCAATCTTCAGCAGCTAGGGCTTCTTCGATCGACCTTCATTCCTCTACAAAAGCTAGGGCTTTCGAATGCTTCGATTTTTGATCGAGCTCGAGGGGACTTCGGCTACATCAGATTGGTCGAGTTCATCTTCAATTCGTGGTAAAGGTGAGTACTTTTCGTTACTCACATCTAACTGTAAATTGTTTGACCTTGATTGTTTATTCTGTTTTGATGTCTTCGGTTTCGACTTGATTTTTATTGACGTGATTTGTTTCGACTTTGGCACTGACTTAGTTGATATCTGTCTTGGCATTTTGTGACATTCG
This sequence comes from Allium cepa, assembly GCA_030765085.1. Lineage (NCBI taxonomy): Eukaryota > Viridiplantae > Streptophyta > Magnoliopsida > Asparagales > Amaryllidaceae > Allium > Allium cepa. The sequence continues at coordinate 444,771,884 of CM060932.1, forward strand.
ATTTCTGTTCTGCTCTAGTTCGTGCTCTTCTATGGTTAATGAATTGATGCTCACTGTTTTGATTTTGTTGGCCACTGTTTGATCATGACCTCTATGAACTTGAAGTGGTATGTGTTATAAGTTTTTCACCACGATGTTTGACACTGTCAAACTCGGCTCTGACATGATAATGTTTTCGATTTATGAAACTGTTTCCACTTTCACTGGGTTTTGTTCATTGTCCTATCCCTGTTGATGCTTGACTACGGTCTCTGACTTTGGTTGATACATGATTGTGTCTTCATTTACTTTTGTCACACTATTTTTATGACTGTTGTCGATAACAGTTTCTTGGTCGAACTTGTTGCCACCTCCCTTGAACTTCGGTGAACTATGCTTAAGTCGTTGTAGGATACTAGCCTGGGTTGTGGTACACTAGGTTACATTCTTGATTGAACCGGTCATTCATTGGTCTCTGACCTGATGTGAAGTATGAGCTACTAGCTTGCATTTACATTGAACATTGGTGGTCTTTGTTGCACTGCCTTATGTCATACTCGTTGATATCTTTGTAGTTGTTTCCAGTCAGCACTTTACTGCCTTCATGCCTTTCATGTAGCATATTCTCTGTAGCACATTTGTGCTTGTTTGTGCAATTTGTCACTGAATCACATATGACATAGCTTGCATTTAAGTTATTACTGTAGCCTTGAACTGTTGCCATAACGTTCATGTGCATTTTCTATTTTAAGTGAAATTGATTTCGAGATGTATTATTGGACACTTGAGTTCACTGAGCATTGTGCATATTCCTTTTGCCACTTGTGTCATTCAGCTTAAATTTTACATATCATCAATGCTTGCTGCCTTGACCAGGTCCCCTGTTGCATTATGATTACATATGTAGTTGTTGATGTTTCTGGGCATTTGCCTGAGTCATTTGTAACTGCTGTTACATGTTGTTTGACCTTGTTAACATTGTCACTTGTTCGATCATCTTGCTGTTCCATGGCCTTTATGTTGTTTAGGCTGATGCATTTTTCATTTGGTTCACCACTATTTCTTTGAGTCATGTTGAACTATTTGTATACAGTTTGATTTGGTTTGACTGTTTTGAGTTATAGCCTCAGGCTCGTTTTTGATTTGGTGTGCATTATGCTTCGAGCATTTGTACTCAAGTGTGACCAGTGCATCTTGATGCAGCCTGGTTACTTGTTGTTGACCTTCTCGTGACTGCAATCTGTTGCAGTCTTGCCTTGTCTTCATTTCATTTGGTCACCATTGCATTCATGTGTTGGTGTGTTGTGGTTTGGTTTGCATACCATTTACACTGTGCAGCCCCCCTCCCTCTGCTACATTCATTTGATTGTTGTACCTGGGTTTTTGGCTGTAGTTGTTGTCATCTTTTCTTGACCACTTTGGCATTTCTATGCCTTGTTCGAACTTGTTTGGTTGCTGTTGCTTGAGACAATCAACCGCTTCAATTCACTTGGTTGAAGCTTTCCACTACTGTCACTTGCTTATTGCATCTGTTGGCACTGTGAATTCTTGAGCATTGGCCTTTGTGCCTTGTTGCTATTTCTTGATATGTTGTTGTGGCGAGGCAGTGCACGCGTGCGTGCACTGCAGCCACACAGTGATGAAACGTTTTGCACGTCTTGCTAATTCTTTATATGCTGTTGTGGCGAGGCAGTGCACGCGTGCGTGCACTGCAGCCACACAGTAATGACATTCGGAATTGATATTCAAATTTCTTGAATTGTTTTATGCGTTCAATTCAATATTCTGATATTGGTGTTTTTATTTGGTTTCCAAGTCTTAATCGATTTCATTCGATTCTATTCACATCTTCGTATGTGAATTCTTGTGATATTGATTTATCCTTTGTTGATTTTTCAATTGCATACATATCATAGTATGATTTTGTGGTTATTGTACAGTTTAACCATACCTTTTATTCTATATCATGTCATCTGATATTTTCAGTTAGACTGACCCGTTTATTATTTTCTTTAAAATAATACTCGGGTCAGACCGAGTATTTACAGGTTGTAGATTTTTAGCTTTGAGTTGCTGCTTGAGCTATGAAGCCACTTCATATCTTTTGGAGTAGTCGTTGTCATTTAGAGTAGTTAGTGTATTTGTATAGGATGTTGTATATTCATGTATATTATTCACGATAATGTACTTGTATATGTAACTTCCAGAGTCGAAAGTTGTAGTTGTATCATATGTATTGTATCACATGTATATCAACTGACATCAGTTATATATATATGAGACTTTCTGTTATATCTGTGTTCCGCATTTACTTTATCTATGTTATTATTATATATATATATTGTCCTAAACTATTATGAACCATCGTCGTTCGTTTTATACTAGAATTGGGTATGTCGATGGGAGTAAATAAATATGAGATGAAAAATAAAAATATATACCACTCCTATCGAGGTAACCAATACTAGTGTAAGGCCTAACTACGGATGGCCGCTCCTATCCAGCCTTATTCTTCGTGATAGCAGACAGTATTTCTTTTAATACTCTTTGTTATTGCGAGCATAAAGGTGGGGCGTTACAGTTGGTATCAGAGCTTGGGGTTTATGGACATAATATAAAACATAACTTGGATGGAACATGTGTTACAACTATTTGTCGATGTTTTATTTGTGTTTCGAGTCAAAACTAAATTTTGAAAATTAGATGAAACTTTTAAATATCTTTATTTAAAATAAAAGAAAAATTGTGTCTTGATGGTTTGATTGATTTGTATTCTGTTTATCAGGGTGCGCAGCGAAAACAGTGAAACTGCTTCGTTGAGTACAGCTGATAATTATTTTGATTTAAAAATCAAAATACGAAAATGAATTAAATCTTATTATGTTGGTTAACCAGTGTTTTTGATTTGTTGAAACTCATGCTGGTTTTCTTTGATGCTAATCACATATTTTACTAGATTTTTGCTGTTTTAAAATTATATTCATTGAAGATATATTCGAATGATTTCTTTGTTCATTTTGTAGTACACGTGCAAAATTTAAGTTGCACGTTACTACATTAATTTTACGTTGAACCGATGCTTGGTTATGAAACGTATTTTGTTGCCGTTATCTTTATAACGGGATTTTTACACCTATGCTAAATCTTTGAAGCACGGTGTTTTGTTGACATTTTTATGAATGAAAATTCACTGGTATTATATTTTGATGCGAATTATTATGATGAGATTTTGACGTTTAAAAATTACTGTCGCATTGACTTCAGTAACCGTCAATTTTAAAGTGGATTTTCAAGCGGTTATTCCGCAATGCTGATTTTGAGATCCGTTTTTACGGTGTTTTGAGAAGTACAATTTCCTTATTGAAATTGTTACTGATATTACTGTTTTAAGCATGGGTTTTCAAATTGTTTTATAAATAAAAATTGTTTTCAAAAGTTTTTCAGTTTATGTTTTCAAAAGAATGAGAAAGCGACTTAAACGATTCAGGAAAATCGAGGACTATGACCCCTTTCTTTTACTGATTCGGTTAATTCTGGACTTGTTCGTTTGAGAATGTAAATTGTTATTAAATAAAAAATGAAAATTATTTACAGAAGTTTTGCAGTTTGCGTTTTCAAAAGAATGAGGAAGCGACTTAAACGTTTCAGCAAAATCGAGGACTATGACCCCTTTCTTTTACTGATTCGCTTAATTCCGGACTTGTCCGTTTGAGAATGTGAAATGTTATTTTTGAATACACAATTTTGCACTTTCAAGGAAACGATGAAGTGAATCAAACGATTTAGTAAAACACGTGGTATGGGACATGTGCGTTTGCTATTTCGGTTAATTCCGGACTTGTTAATCGAATATCTGATGATTTTCGTGTGCTTTCGAGCCACTCTGCTGGACCTCCGGGTCATTTGTTGGGCTTTCGGGCCACTCTGCTGGACCTTCGGGTCAATTACCAGTACTAGACCTTCGGGTCACTCTGCTGGACCTTCGGGTCATCTGATGGGTGCCAAAATTTATAGTACTTGGTAGGCTTCGGCCACTCTGAGATGCACGTGCGGCGTAGCTAAAACTCGCCATCTGATGGGATCGATCCAACCTTTCATGTTGATTTTCTAGAGTATCTTTATTGATTTCTAGATATTTGTTGAATCTAATTATCTGCAGGTAATTAAATATTTGTTGATATGAGTTCTGATTATCGTTTTTGATAATTAGATATTTGTTGTTTCTGATTATCGTTTTGATAATTAGATATTTGATGTTTCTGATTATCGTTTTTGATAATCGGATATTTGTTGTTTCTAATTATTGTTTTTGATAATCGGATATTTGTTGTTTCTGATTATCGTTTTAGGTAATTAGATATTTTTGATGTTTCTGATTATCGTTTTTGATAATCGAATATTTGTTGTTTCTAATTATCGTCTGAGATAATTAAATATTTGTTGATTTGAAATTTAATTATCGTTTGAGATAATTAAATATTCGTTGATTGGAGATTTAATTATCCTCTGAGGTAATTAAATATTTGTTGATTTGAGATTTAATTATCGTCTGAGATAATTAAATATTTGTTGATTTGAGATTTAATTATCGTTTGAGATAATTAAATATTTGTTGATTTGAGATTGATTATCGTTTTGATAATTAGACCTTTGTTGTTTTCTGATTACCGTTTTGGTAACTAGATATTTGCGGTTTTGCAATTAGTGATTTGTGTTTTCTAATTATCTTTGTTGATAATTAGATTTTGCTGTTTTCTAATTATCGTATCGATAATTAGATATTGCTGTTTTGTGATTTCTGTATTCTAATTATCTAATTGATAATTGAATATTGCTGATAATTGCATTTATTCAGTTTTTTTGTTTTCTGATTATCTACTAGATAATTAGATTTTGTTGAAAATTTGTGAATTTCTTTTATGAGATTAAAAGATGATTTTGTGATTGTATTGCCCATTGAGTGCTTTAAGAATTCTGGTCGATGCGCTTGATCAACGTTATCGATAGGAATCTCCTAGACGCTTTGATGAGATAATCAGACACAGTAAATTGAATTGTAAAAATGCAAATTTTTCTGAAAAGATAATTACATAAAGTAAATTGTAAACTATGAAAGTTTTAGCTTTTCGGAAAAGAATATTAATTAAAACAACTCTTTTCCGATACTTCTATTCTTGCGATTCCCGAAGGGAACCAAAATTTTATCTTTTGTACCAATGCTAATCGTATTGGGTTGCATGCCATTCTCTTGCAAAAGAGAACGTGCTGTCTCTTGTGTTTCTAAATCATTAATGCCTATTGAGACTAGATATGCCACTCATGATCTAGTGCTCGTGGCTGTTGATTTTGCTCTTGAAAATTTGGCATCATTATTTTGGGTGAGAAATTTGTTCTCTACCCTGATCATGAATCTTGAGAATTCATCGTGCAAACACGTTCAAGCTTACTTTTTCGTGCTCTATATGGTGAACTTCCTATTTCAAATTTCTTCATCTTATGATGATATATTCTTATGGTTGTTACCTTTTTGTCCATTCATTCCTTATGATTGTGAGGACGCAATTTTTATAAGGAGGGGAGTCTGTAACAACCCGGTATTTCGTACCGATTAACTATCATCTTTAGACGATTTCTTTTCCTAGCTAATTGCCAATTGAAAATTTTAAATTGTGTTAAAATTCTTTTATAAATGGTTAAATTGAATTTTGGGCTTTGAATTCTCGGCCCACGTTTCATTTGTTTGGAGTGTGATAAATTTCCAAAGCAAAATAACCGGCTCCTTTATCTTTTTCTCATTCGTTAACCCTAAAACAAAATCGAACGAAGAAAGAAAATAAATGGCGGCCACGTTCGTTCGCTCCTTCCTTCGATCGTTCGTTTCCAAAATTAGGGCATGGAAATCGAAGGCTATGGCTTCAAGGGTTCGAACTCCGCTCGATTCAATCTTCAGCAGCTAGGGCTTCTTCGATCGACCTTCATTCCTCTACAAAAGCTAGGGCTTTCGAATGCTTCGATTTTTGATCGAGCTCGAGGGGACTTCGGCTACTTCAGATTGGTCGAGTTCATCTTCAATTCATGGTAAAGGTGAGTACTTTTCGTTACTCACATCTAACTGTAAATTGTTTGACCTTGATTGTTTATTCTGTTTTGATGTCTTCGGTTTCGACTTGATTTTTATTGACGTGATTTGTTTCGACTTTGGCACTGACTTAGTTGATATCTGTCTTGGCATTTTGTGACATTCGATTTCTGTTCTGCTCTAGTTCGTGCTCTTCTATGGTTAATGAACTGATGCTCACTGTTTTGATTTTGTTGGCCACTGTTTGATCATGACCTCTATGAACTTGAAGTGGTATGTGTTATAAGTTTTTCACCACGATGTTTGACACTGTCAAACTCGGCTCTGACATGATAATGTTTTCGATTTATGAAACTGTTTCCACTTTCACTGGGTTTTGTTCATTGTCCTATCCCTGTTGATGCTTGACTACGGTCTCTGACTTAGGTTGATGCATGATTGTGTCTTCATTTACTTTTGTCACACTATTTTTATGACTGCTGTCGATAACAGTTTCTTGGTCGAACTTGTTGCCACCTCCCTTGAACTTCGGTGAACTGTGCTTAAGTCGTTGTAGGATACTAGCCTGGGTTGTGGTACACTAGGTTACATTCTTGATTGAACCGGTCATTCATTGGTCTCTGACCTGATGTGAAGTATGAGCTACTAGCTTGCATTTACATTGAACATTGGTGGTCTTTGTTGCACTGCCTTATGTCATACTCATTGATGTCTTTGTAGTTGTTTCCAGTCAGCACTTTACTGCCTTCATGCCTTTCATGTAGCATATTCTCTGTAGCACATTTGTGCTTGTTTGTGCAATTTGTCACTGAATCACATATGACATAGCTTGCATTTAAGTTATTACTGTAGCCTTGAACTATTGCCACAACGTTCATGTGCATTTTCTATTTTAAGTGAAATTGATTTCGAGATGTATTATTGGACACTTGAGTTCACTGAGCATTGTGCATATTCCTTTTGCCACTTATGTCATTCAGCTTAAATTTTACATATCATCAATGCTTGCTGCCTTGACCACGTCCCCTGTTGCATTATGATTGCATCTGTAGTTGTTGATGTTTCTGGGCATTTGCCTGAGTCATTTGTAACTGCTGTTACATGTTGTTTGACCTTGTTAACATTGTCACTTGTTCGATCATCTTGCTGTTCCATGGCCTTTATGTTGTTTAGGCTGATGCATTTTTCATTTGGTTCACCACTGTTTCTTTGAGTCATGTTAAACTGTTTGTATACAGTTTGATTTGGTTTGACTGTTTTGAGTTATAGCCTCAGGCTCGTTTGTGATTTGGTGTGCACTATGCTTCGAGCATTTGTACTCAAGTGTGACCAGTGCATCTTGATGCAGCCTGGTTACTTGTTGTTGACCTTCTCGTGACTGCAATCTGTTGCAGTCTTGCCTTGTCTTCATTTCATTTGGTCACCATTGCGTTCATGTGTTGGTGTGTTGTGGTTTGCATACCATTTACACTGTGCATCCCCCCTCCCTCTGCTACATTCATTTGATTGTTGTACCTGGGTTTTTGGCTGTAGTTGTTGTCATCTTTTCTTGACCACTTTGGCATTTCTATGCCTTGTTCGAACTTGTTTGGTTGCTGTTGCTTGAGACAAGCAACCGCTTCAATTCACTTGGTTGAAGCTTTCCACTACTGTCACTTGCTTATTGCATCTGTTGGCACTGTGAATTCTTGAGCATTGGCCTTTGTGCCTTGTTGCTATTTCTTGATATGCTGTTGTGGCGAGGCAGTGCACGCGTGCGTGCACTGCAGCCACACAGTGATGAAACGTTTTGCACGTCTTGCTAATTCTTTATATGCTGTTGTGGCGAGGCAGTGCACGCGTGCGTGCACTGCAGCCACACAGTAATGACATTCGGAATTGATATTCAAATTTTTTGAATTGTTTTATGCGTTCAATTCAATATTCTGATATTGGTGTTTTTATTTGGTTTCCAAGTCTTAATCGATTTCATTCGATTCTATTCACGTCTTCGTATGTGAATTCTTGTGATATTGATTTATCCTTTGTTGATTTTTCAATTGCATACATATCATAGTATGATTTTATGGTTATTGTACAGTTATGCCATACCTTTTATTCTATATCATGTCATCTAATATTTTCAGTTAGACTGACCCGTTTATTATTTTCTTCAAAATAATACTCGGGTCAGACCGAGTATTTACAGGTTGTAGATTTTTAGCTTCGAGTTGCTGCTTGAGCTATGAAGCCACTTCATATCTTTTGGAGTAGTCGTTGTCATTTAGAGTAGTTAGTGTATTTGTATAGGATGTTGTATATTCATGTATATTATTCACGATAATGTACTTGTATATGTAACTTTCAGAGTCGACAGTTGTAGTTGTATCATATGTATTGTATCACATGTATATCAACTGACATCAGTTATATATATATATATGAGACTTTCTGTTATATCTGTGTTCCGCATTTACTTTATCTATGCTATTATTATATATATATTGTCCTAAACTATTATGAACCATCGTCGTTCGTTTTATACTAGAATTGGGTATGTCGATGGGAGTAAATAAATATGAGATGAAAAATAAAAATATATACCACTCCTATCGAGGTAACCAATACTAGTGTAAGGCCTAACTACGGATGGCCGCTCCTATCCAGCCTTATTCTTCGTGATAGCAGACAGTATTTCTTTTAATACTCTTTGTTATTGCGAGCATAAAGGTGGGGCGTTACATTTCTTAATAATATATTAATTTATTTTTCCGTCAAAACTGAGCAATCAACATGAAAAGAAATTTACCATGCTTTTAAGCATTCATCTAGTAACAACTACTATTTTATAATCAATGATATAAGTAAATAATCATATTTAATATCAAATCGTCAAAATAGAAACACAACACGATGTTGATAATAAGAAATATTTGAATCGACCATTTTTAAATCTACCATCTTTCTCCTATCAAGTGTGATTATACACTACTAACCGTTTATACAATTGGTCACTACTAACCGTTTTGATTGTCTTAAGTCATTGGAGGATTTAAGAAAGAAATCTGAATTGTTGGATACCCAATTTAATGATGTTAATACTGTTGTTATTCCTTCAGCTATTGAACCTTTAGCAAGTGAGGACAGAGTTGTGAATATGACTCATGAGTGTAATGTGTCTTCTGACTATTTGATTGAGGATGTTGTGGCAGAGATGTAAACAAGGTGGCTGATATAGGAGTTTCTGAAAGTAGCTTTAATCAGATCATTACTTCTCATGTCTCTGATAATAGGTATGTTTCATCTGACAGTTGGGAAGAAGATAATATTATCTATGAAACCAGTGAATTATGTGTTGATGTGCATAAGGATATGGATTCTTTATTAGATGGTATACACAAGGTTAATCATATTGAAATGAGTCATATGACTCATGACTTTTTGCTGCTACATCTTCACTGGTCAGAATGGAGAAGCAATTGTTTAATTTAACTATATTTTCAAAATCAAAATCTGGGATAAGCTAACTATTATTAGAATATAAATGAAGTAGGTATACCATTATTTCCTTTAGATAGGTTGGTTTGGCCAGGCTTATGTTTGATATTTTATTTTTTTTGTCCGAAATTCCAGTTAGCAGGCCACATACATCCAACATGCATGCATGTATAAGTTAGTCAGGAAAACTATTATGTCTAAAAAACGTGGACTGTATAGTGCCACAATGGTAAAACCACTAATAACACTGCTGCATGATTTTTGTCTATAATACTTTTGCTGATTCTTTCTTCATTTCTATTTCTATATTTCAATTATGTATAATCATATACACGTTAAACTGTTTGTATGTATGTAACTTAACATGACACCCCTCCCTGTCCTTTTATGTCCAAATATTCCAAGGTAAACTGTTTGCATGTTTCTGCCTATGTATGCAGCATTTTGAGTGCTCATTTTTACATATGATCTCGTGCAGGCTTATCAGGTTTAGCTGCTAAGTTTTTGGTTTATATACATCTTTAGTTTAACAGCATATGCTAATAGTTTGCTGAATTTTTTTTGCTAAAAGGAAAATGGTTTACATCTATCTTCAGTATGTAATTGAAGCCTCTCAATTTGGTATCCGTGAACTGATAATTTATGTTGTTTGCTTCAGGTTACAAGGCTGTGCATAAGGGCTTCAAACCTACAAGACTGTTTCTATGATGCAGAACTTCCAAATATTTTGTAGTTTTATTACTTTATATGACATGTTGCCGCTTTTGTTGTATTTGCTGCAGTTTATTCAGTTATTTGATGCAGATTTTGTTTTCAACTATGAAGTTTGTCGACTAAATTATACTATGCTGAATCTATTAGTTTTTAAATGTTGTAATTTGTAATTATACCACGTAGGATCTTCTAATATTTTCCAGTTGTTGTGTTATCTTATGATGTAATTTTTTGAATCTTTCATAATTGATGCAGTATTAATGATGTATTGGAGTAATTTTCAGTTTTCCTGCAGTTTTTGCCATTTTTTTGTTGCAGTTTTTGTTAAATGGGTTGGGTCGGGTTGACCCTTTTAATAAACGTATCGGGTTAGGACAACCCGTTTATTAAATGGGTCAAGCGGGTTGGGTTTATTTATGTCTTGAATTGATCGGGTAAAATTCTACTCGACCCATTTATGACCCGACCCGACCCATTTGACAGGTCTAATCCAACGGGATTCCTCAAAATATTTAGATTTGTTCTAATAATTCTGTGTTATGATTATTTGATATGCTGTGATGAATTATACTGATAATTGGAATATTGAATGCTATGGTTTGCTTGAATATATTTCGGTACACTTAGTCATCAAAATATATACATATATATAGAATAGGATTTTTGAAAGAAATATAAGAGTAAATTTTTAAGTGAAATAATTGTAGAGAATTGAATAAAAATAAAAATGAATTAGAAAGGAATAAAAGTGATTTTTAAATCCTAATAAATTACGAGTGTGAGAAAGGGATTTTGAGTAAACAAAGAAATAATGAATTTTAAACTTAAGTGATTTTATATCAAGAAATAAAGAATTTATTTTAATATTCAAGGTTTGAATTTATTTTAAAGGATAAATAAGGAATTTGGGAAAATATGAAATTGCTGTTTTCAGTTAAAATATTTTTAAATCATAATTAAGGAATAAAAATCTGAAGTCAATGGGTTTATAAAAGTGAAGTAATAAATCAGTGGATATTTGAAAGAATAAATTCACGGTGGGAATTTATTAAAGGAATGGGTAATTTTGTTTAAAAATAAATTGTGATTTATTTTAAAAAGATGTGGAAGGAAAACGTATTTCCTTGAATAGCCAAGTATGTTTCAAACAAATTTTAAGTATAAGTAAAGAGTTTTAAGTTGTTTAAAGAGGTATGTTTAGAAAACTTATTATTTCTAAATGTTTAAATTCTAAAGTAAGTATTTTCTTTTAATCTATTATAGAAGTAATTATATAAAGGTGGCTTGGTATTATGTTTTAAAAGTTAGAAAGTCAGTTTTATATTGTACAAAGAATTTTTATTTTAAATATTCTTAAAGTATATATTTTGAATAAGCATTAAAGTAATTTTGAATTTAAATGTTTTAAAGGATATTTTATAATAAAGAGTTTTAAATTATTTTAAAAAGCTAAAGTTTTATGCTTGGTGTTTTAAGTGGAAATAAATATTTGAAAATTTATTTCATGAGAAAAGTGTGGTTTGAAAACTATTTTCAAAGGGTTGAAAATGGAAATATATCTTGTGAAGATATTTTGAGATTAATAAATAATTCAGGAGAAATTATTTATGTTTGATGGATGCTTGTGAATGTTGATTGATAGTTAAATAACCGACTACCAATATTGGCCAATGCGCTGATCGTTTCGAAGAGACCGGGATCGGGATTAAATTCTCGAAAACCACTTCGTTCCGGTCTGTACGTTTTCGTGAGAGAAGACGAGTTCGGAGTCGAAGGTGGAGTAGTGAAGTGCAAGGGCTGGTCGCTACTAATCCTGAGGATGATTCTAAAATGGATGTAGTAGGAGTAGTGCCTTCGGTTCCGTTCGAACCCGGGACGGACTTGTATGGATGAATGCTTTCAAAACATCGTCAAGGTGGACGATGAGCATTCTAAGTGATATGTTCTAAAAAGGTAACGCTTAGCCTCGAGCCTCATCAACCGGGAATGACTGAAAAACAGAGGTTATGCAGCAAGGCTAAGTGGGTAGCACCCATTAGGGTGAGGTCATCCCTGTCTAGATGTCCCTTTTTATTCGGCTTAGTGGTGCGGTTGCTGATCCCAACCATGGGGTGATCTTACTCGGGATTATCCAGTAAGGGGTAGTCCCGGTCTTATATTGTAGGGGATTGGGAGTAACCCTTGGTATGGTGATCTAGGCCACGTACTGTGATAGGTGGTACCCCAATGCCTAGTCATTAATTGGAAATCCATTCTCCTACGCGCCTCTATGGTTTTGATGTGCCTAACTATTGCTGAAACGTGAGATGCAAGCATTTCAGCTAGATTCTATTTTACTTTCTATAGACGCTATTATAATATCAGACGGATTTGATAAAAAGTGTTTTGGCTATCGTAAGGTAAAAACCCGACATGTTTATTTATGGCGTGGTCTTACGAGATGCTTTTGTTTTCAAAAGAATTTTGAAAATTTAATAATCAATTTGAGTGTGGTTTTCTCACGCTGGTATTTCAGACTGACTCGGGTGTTATTTAACTATAATGCTCGGGTCAGACCGAGTATTATAGATAACAGGAAAGGATGCTGTAGAGCTCAGGAGACGAGCTGGATGGCGATATGTACTTCTGTACTTGATTATTATTCCGCTGTGTATTTAGTTTTGAGGACAAGTTTATATGACTGTCCAATTGTATGTTATTGATGTTGTTGAACTCTGATGATGTACTCTGATGATGTAATGCATAAACAGATGTATTTGTTTTTGTGTAAAGATCATTTATTATCTATTATATTTTATTCCGTTGCGATGGTTAGATTCTGATGTTGTTTTCTATTTTCTTCTTCTACCTCTTCTTCTTTAACCCTCATGGTTCGGTTTTTTAGGCGTCGAAAAAATCGTGTCGTGACATTGTGGTATCAGAGCTGAAGGCTGGTGATAACCTTGGCTCTGGTGAGGATTTCTCATTGAAAATAGAGTCCTTAGTATTCCAGAATGAGTTTGGGCGTATTAATAGATATGAGCACGTATTTGTTAGTGAATATAAATTGTTTTAATATTGTGTTGACTTATTGATTGAGTGGAATATGAATTCTGATCCAGTAAGTTGGCCACTATTCGAGAAGAGTTTATATACACTTGACACGATAAATTGACATAGTATTGTTTTAAAGGTGGGTGAATGAAATAATTTTACCCAAAATATATTCTGATATAAAAGAAATATTTCCTTAAATTAATATATAACTTGGATGTTTGGATGATAATATTTTAAACAAATAAGATTATAAAAATTGGAATGACTTGGATAATCAAATGGAAATTTGTATGAGCATAAATTATATAAATGAATTATAGTTAAAATTTGATTTAAGTCAAAATCTGAAAATTTAAAACCCCGGAGATTTTGGAAGTGTTTTTTGAAGTGTTTTGAAGACAAATAATAGCATTATTGTTTTAAAAGTATTTTTGAAAGGAAATTTGTTCAAATGAATTTTGAGAAGGGATATAGCGTCGAGCTCACTTAAGTTGCTGGAAAATAACTTCGGTGATGACTACAGCAGATGTTCATTTTCGAGTTTCTAAGTGATGGATTGCTGCCAAATTAATTTGTTCAGAAGAACTAGTTTGTTTTTGAAATTTCAAAGGAAATTTGTTGGGGATCAAAACCAAGATTGGTTTAGAAATTTGAGAAATGTGATTTTGGGATAATGGTGGTTATAAAATGATTTGAACCAAAAGTCGGGTGTTTGAAATCCTGAATCCTTATTTGAATTGAAAATCCTGATGAGGTAAGTTATAAACTTGTAAAATTGAGATGATTTTTAAATAAGGAAGGAAAATAGGAGATGTGAATGTTGGAATTAAAATTTAAAGTGAAAAGGTTAAATAAATTTAATTTGGAAAAATTAAATTATGGAAAATTTAATGGATGATTGGAAGAAATAATTAGTAAATCTTGAATGTGATTGGAATGGGAAAATTAAAATTAAAATTGGATTGAGAAATTAAATTAACTAGAATTAAATTAACTTAAGCAAAGTTAATAATAATGAATCGGATTTGAAGTAAGTTGAAAGGAATTGGAATAAAATTAAGGTGAATTGTGTGGGATGGTATTAAATTAAATTAATTCCTTGCTTAACAAAATTCAAAAGATTGGTATGTAGCTAGATTTAACTGGAGTTAGGTTGAAATAAAATTGAATTTAAATAAATTCAGTTGAGTTATAGATAATATTGAATAGATTAAAATTCTTACTTAAATAAATAAGCGTAAACTAAGTAAGTATTGAATTGGGATAAATAAGCTTTGGAAGCTTATAAAAGAATTGAAAAGCAATGAAATAAAAGTATAATCCCTAGTTAAAGGTAAGGTGAAAATGTGATTGACTGTAAATGGATGGAAAAGTATGAATATTAATTAGTGAGTAGCTTATAAAAATGTAAAAAGGGACTAATAAGCCGAAATAGAAGTGTTGGAATTTTGGAAAATGAAAGAAAATCCAAACTGGAATTATGAAAAAAAAATGAACTCAGGAAAATTTAATGAATTGATTTTTGTAATAAAATCGAATATTGATGTAAAAGTTGGAAGTAAGCTAATTAGCTAAATAAATTATTTGATAGAGTATGTTAATAAAATTTGACTTGGCTAAATAAAATGGATTGTATGTTAATAATGAAGTTTGGAAATAAACTCGAATTATAAATAGAATTTGACTTGGATTGATAATGAATTAAAATAACTGGAGATGTTGAAAAAGTAAAATGGAATTGGATTATAATATAAATGACTTGAGTTACAAATAAAATCCAATTCGAATATAAATGAGTTAAGTATGTGCTTGGATATTATTTTGATAAATTGAGAAGGTGAATTAAAATAAAATGGATGGGCTAACCGAATTAAATGGAATTTGATTAGATGAGAATCAAATTAAATGGAAGTGAGCTTAAGTTTGAAGTAGGAACAACTTGAAGTAAATTAACTTAAGTTAAAAATAATTAGAAGCTCGACTTCGAGTAAGAATGGAAGTCCATTAAATAAAAATTTGAGTTGAATTAATTCGAGAATGGTTAGTAGCATAAAAGCATGGAATGTGTCGAGCTAAATAAAATGGTTGCGAATGAATTAAAATGGAAGGAACTAAATATAAAATGAGTTGGAATCAATTGGATGTGAATAAAAACTAAAATGGATAGATATTCTATTAAGTGAATATCGTCGAATTGCATAGAATAAATTAGTCGTTCGACTTAAACGGAAGTGAATAAAAATTCTACGGATTGGTAGAAGTAAATAAAATTGATTTTTGGAATCGATTGAAATAAATGTGAGTTGTTGGGTTAAAAATGAATCGAATATAAGAAAGTTTTAAACCATTAAAATTGAATGAAATGGCATATGAATTGGTTGAAAGCAATTGAATTAGTTTTGAAATCATATAAATTGCTCATGGAAAGTGTTTGGTGCATGTTGCTTATGAAATGCATATGTTTAGCTATTGAAAGTAAGTGAAATGTTAACAAATTTCGTATGATTAGTACTTACATGTTTGAATTGAGTACGTACAGGTACCGGGAAGCCGTTTGGCTAAATTTGGACGCGCTAATTGCTAAAATAATAAGCCACTTGCTTAAAAATGCTAAATAAAGGTACGCCTACACAATAAAAATAGGAAATATGAACTGTTTTTTTTCGACCGGGTGGGTCGATGTATATATATTTATATCTCTTGTCGAATTGCAAAAGCTCCTCCGTACAAAGGAGACTCTGCCAAAAAAAATCGAAAATTTTGGGAGTTAGAAAGTTTTGAAAAAAAATTTTGGGAAGATTTTGTTAGCGACAAAACAATTTCAAATAGGAATTGAATAAGGAATTTTGGAAATGGAAATTGAAACTAATTGTTTAGTTGGAACTAAAGGATTAGGAAAGTGAATTTGGGATTTTTGATTTCAGAGGATAAATTGAAATTTGCTCGGCAAAGGTATGTATTTAAATTTCTGTATGAAATTTGGTGATTTTCTGGTCTAGCCACTTGGCTTTTTGTTTTCTTTTGGAATTTGGAAGCCCGTAGAGGCATTTTGTCGTTGTACCAAGCTAGCCGCGCAAAGGAGACGCTGACCAAATTTTTCAAAAGTTTAGGGAGTTAGAAAATTTTTGAGAAATTTTGAAATTTTAAAACTTGGTTTTGAATTATAATTTGAATGGTTGAATAAGTAAAGTTGTTTGAGAACTATGGAAAAGTTTGGAAAGTTAGTAAGATGGATAGTGTGTCTTTAATAAAGATTGTTTAGTTGTTGTTAAAAACTGTTTGGTTTTGGGAAAATAGTAAACGGGTATTGGACCATTCTTCCTAACTAGTAATTTCGGGGACGAAATTCTTTTGAGGGGGGAGGAATGTGACGACTCAAAATTTTTGGTTGTTTGAAAATGGAATATTTAATCGATTTTAAATATTTCATAGTTAGTTTCTAACTTGAATTCGAATATCACCATTATTTGGAAATTTAATTATTGAATTTAATTATTGGAAATTGGGTAAAATGTTGAATCTGGAATTTTAAGCTTGTTAAAAATAATTTAATGGTTTGTAAAATTTATATCGATAGTATTGAAGATGGTAAAAGTGTTGAAATTGAATTTCGGAATGTTTTGTTAAGTTTTGAAAATATATCGTTCAAATTAGCGTTTAAAAATAGCCTTCCGAGGCACAGTCTCGGATTTCGACGAAACCAGTTCCATTGGATCTATAATACTGTATTATTATCGGATTTCAATATTCGCAGTTTTTGGGGTGACTGTTTGGCCGTACGATAAGTAAACACGCTGAAAATTAAAACGAAATTTAATATAATAACTAGGTTCAAAAAGCTATCTTCTTCATACGATCGAATTAGGACTCGAAACATTCTCCATTGTGTTCGAAATAGGGGTATAACATTATAAACCTCTAGCGGCATACCTTGATAGGAGGTCAAGATTTTAAGCTGCAACTATCGAGACAATTTGAATTTAACATTTATATTTATATTTATATTTATATTTGGTCAACCATTCGGCTGTATTTCTTTTACATCAAAACTTTCTCAATAACTCAGATCACTGTTCGCCCACTGCTTCACGCAACATTCCCTTTCTTTCACTCAATCAATCAAACAGTTCATTCAAATATCTCGAACTTGTTTCCTTCTTCTTTTTTAAAACCAGAAGAAAAAAAGATGGCTTCGTTCGGAAGCAAATGAATGAAAAGAAATAAGCATGCTTCTCGTCCTTCTCTACTAACCCTCTCGGCATCAAAAAAAAGAAATGGCGTCCCTCTTCAAGTTTCGTTCGAACGAAAATACATATTGCTTTTCTATCCTCTTCAATTCGAAATCTAATCGACTTCTCAAATAAATGGAAGGGAAGAACGAATTGTTTGTGGCGTCGTGTAGCCTACGATAGGGAGCGAAGCGCGTTTGATTTTTGGGTTTCTGGAAGCATCTTCGTATCGACTGTGTATATTTAGTTGAAGGCGAATCGAGTTATGGAAAAACTCGATTTACTGTCGAGCTGCGTTGGTCGCACTGACGAGGAAGGGTGTGTCGAGGTTTGGCTACTCGTCGCGATGATCACGCAATGGATGGTGGTTAGCGGCGATGTAAATCGGCGATGCAGGCGAGTCGTGGCAAGGGATGCTCGCAGGTCGTGGTTACACGAGACGTTGGTAGCTGTGTAGATTTGTTCCGTAAGGTTATTTTATTTTATTTAGTTTTGGAAGTAAATTTTTAGTTAAATGTTTTATTAAAAGGAAATAGCGGTAAGGTATATGTATACATATATATATAGGAACTTTAAATCCAGATTTGCTTACTTTACAAATATATGTGTATTAAAAAAATTACATTAAAGCAAATCCTGTTTTGTCTGTTTACAGAAAAATAAATATATTATGAACATTTGTATATGTATACGGTTAAGGAAAGTATATATATGGAAAAAAAATAAAACAAAAACAGTAAGGTTTAAAACAGAATTTTTGTTTAGTAGTCAGAGAATAATATGCAGATTTGTATATGCAGAAAACAAAAAAAATTAATTATTAGTTAATTAAATTATAGAATGGAAATTAATTATCCGATTGATCCAAATATTAATAAAATCATCTAATAGTTATACAAGGTCAATAATCGTGGAATCAAATCGAGAATGAAGTGGATTTGCAAATTTAAGGGGCAAAGGATAGTTAATCTCACTCATCTGGTTTTATGTTAATTTAAATAGTTAAATTTAATAATTGGTTGAATGGTTGAATTGATTTGATGTGCTATATTATATATAGTAGTATATAGTACATATTGGAGTGATTGATTTCCCGCATTATATAGCGCATGAGACCCTATGCGCCGTATGATAGCGGATGATATTATATTAATCCCATATACCGTGATATTCCACCTCGAAGTGAAATTGGTATTGTGCTAACATCTGTGGATGCGGCGAAACGGGTTGGAGGGATCCAACAGGATTCCTCAAAATATTTAGATTTATTCCTATAATTCTGTGTTATGATTATTTGATATGTTGTGATGAATTATATTGATAATTGGAATATTGAATGCTATGGTTTGCTTGAATATATTTCGGTACACTGAGTCATCAAAATATATATAGAATTGGATTTTTGAAAGAAATATAAGAGTAAATTTTTAAGTGGAATAATTATAGAGAATTGAATAAAAATAAGAACGAATTGGAAAGGAATAAAAGTGATTTTTAAATCCTAATAAATTCCGGGTATGAAAAAGGGATTTTGAATAAACAGAGAAATAATGAATTTTAAACTTAAGTGATATTATAGCTAGAAATAAAGAATTTATTTTAAAATTCAAGGTTTGAATTTATTTTAAAGGATAAAGAAGGAATTTGGGGAAATCTGAAATTTATGTTTTCCGTTAAAAGATTTTTAAATCATAATTAAGGAATAAAAATCTGAAGTCGATGGGTTTATAAATGTGAAGTAATACATCAGTGGATATTTGAAAGAATAAATTCACGGTGGGAATTTATTAAAGGAATCGGTAAATTTGTTTAAAAATAAATAGTGATTTATTGTAACAACCCGCATATTTATCGAGTTTGTATTTAAATATTTTATTTAAATATTAACTCGTTAATCGGATTTTGGTCCGAAAAGCTACTTTTTGCAAACGGTCAAATTAGGACTCGAGACCACTTCCATTGAGTTCGAAATGTCGTTTACAACTTTTTAAGTATAAACATCGATAGGTTTGGAGTTAGTGAAATTTCACTAACTTTTCCCGCTTTGGACTTTGGGTTAGTTTAGCCTATTAAGCCCAAGTTCCAACCCTCTTCTCCTCACTCTTCATAAATTTCCTAACTAATCAAGCTTTGGCCATAGCTCGTTAGGTCGTATGACCCTTGAGTCGTTAGGTCGTATGACCCTTGAGTCGTTAGGTCGTTAGACCCTTGAGTCGTTAGGTCGTTAGACCCTTGAGTCGTTAGGTCGTTTGGCCATAGCTCGTTAGGTCGTATGACCCTTGAGTCGTTAGGTCGTATCACCCTTGAGTCGTTAGGTCGTTTGGCCATAGCTCGTTAGGTCGTATGACCCTTGAGTCGTTAGGTCGTATGACCCTTGAGTCGTTAGGTCGTTAGACCCTTGAGTCGTTAGGTCGTTAGACCTCATTTTGTCTTCACTAGGTCGTACCGTTTTGGTCGGGGCGCTGCCCCGCACCCCGCCGGGGGCGCTGCCCCGCACCCCGCCGGGGGCGCTGCCCCCTGGACCCCCGCGACCTGACCGGGCAGGTCGAACCCCGTAAGCGGTGGCGTTGCCCCCGGACCCCCCCTCCGTAGGGGATCTTATCTGAAAAACATTGAGCTGATTTCCTGGGATTTTATTCGCATCTCCGTATGCGATCTTTGTGACTGATTGTTTCTACACTTGCTTATGTGTTTTGTCACTTTATAATATAAAGGTTTCAATACTAGTAGTAAATATCAAAACTCTTTTAACAAACAATTTCAACTCTATTTTTAATACCAAAGCTCTTTTCTTAAACCGTTTTCCAATCTATTAGTATATACAAGCCTTTACCTCACTCGGATGAGAAATCTAATTAAACGACTTAGTAAAACAAGTGGTATGAAACGCTTGCGTTCACTTCGTCGGTTAATTCTTGGACTTGTTCGATTGAACCTCTTGTGACAATTTTATTAGTGAAGATTTACAGTTTGTTCGTAAATATTTAAGTTAAGCAAGTGGTTATGGGACATGAAGCTAAACTTCTATATTTACTAGCTTAGTGTAATTGACACTTCTCGTTGATCTTGATGATCGCTTTATGAATTAGACTAGCAATTGCGCGATGTCTCTTTCATTGCAAGGTTAGACTAGACACCACTTGTGTGATTCCATTCACACATACCTTTCTGCTTTTTGGTTAGTCTTGACCTCAATCTGTGTGATTCCATTCACACATGCGGGGTAGCTCCCCTTGGTCTTCGGACCGTCATGTGATAGGCCTCTTTCCCTTTTTATGATTTCTGGATTTCTCGTGTTGATTTCTGGAATTTATGTCATTGACTTGTTATGAGTACAAGTTTAGGGTATGATGCCCTCTTCGAATCTTTGAGAAGATTCTTGTGATATTGATTATCTCTTATTGATTGATCTTCTGTTGATCATTATTTACATACTTATAGTGGTATGTCGTTATGGATGTTTATGTTTATGCCATATCTTTTATGTTATATCATGTCATCTGATATTTATAGCTAGACTGATCCGTTTATTATATTCTTAAATAATACTCGGGTCAGACCGAGATGTTACAGGTGCTTCTGCTTGACTTCTTCCCAGGGATTCATCACTCTGACTTTTGGCTAACTGTTTAGATTAGCAGTTTTTGTTGTATACACTTGAGATATAGACTCATAGTTGTATTCTTTTGTATAGCACGTGTTGCTATTCTTTTGTATTATCGTGGATCTTACTGACCACTACTCTGATGTACACTTTCATGTGTTAGTTATATATTCATATCTTCTTCCGCCTTTGTGATATGGATATCTGTGACTGATTTGTGATATGATTATTTCTATGTTTGTTTCCGAAGATTATTTATAGCCACCGTGTGATAAGCAATTACATGGATGGTCGCTCCTCAACAGCCTTATTCTCCGTGCTAGTTGACAGCACTACTCCGGAGTGTTCTTGGCTAGCGTGGGTATAGAGGTGGGGCGTCACATTTATTTTTAAAAAGATGTGGAAGGAAAACGTATTTCCCTGAATAGCCAAGTAAGTTTCGAACAAATTTTAAGTATAAATAAAGAGTTTTAAGTTGTTTAAAAAGGTATGTTTAGAAAACTTATTATTTCTAAATGTCAAAATTCTAAAGTAAGTATTTTCTTTTAATCTATTATTGCAGTAATTATATAAAGGTGGCTTGGTATTATGTTTTAAAAGTTAGAAAGTCAGTTTTATATTGTACGAAGTAGTTTTATTTTAAATATTCTTAAAGTATATATTTTGAATAAGTATTAAAGTAATTTTTAATTTAAATGTTTTAAAGTATATTTTATAATAAAGAGTTTTAAATTATTTTAAAAAGCTAAAGTTTTATGCTTGGTGTTTTCAATGGAAATAAATATTTGGAAATTTATTTCATGAGAAAAGTGTGGTTTGAAAACTGTTTTCAAAGGGTTGAAAACGGAAATATATCTTGTGAAGATATTTTGAGATAAATAATTCAGGAGAAATTATTTATGTTTGATGGATGTTTGTGAATGTTGACTGATAGTTAAATAACCGACTATCAATATTGACCAATGCGCTGGTCGTTTCGAAGAGACCGGGATCGGGATTAAATTCTCGAAAACCACTTCTATCCGGTTTGTACGTTTTCGTGAGAGAAGACGAGTTCGGAGTCAAAGGTGGAGCAATGAAGTGCAAGGGCTAGTCGCTACTAATCCTGAGGATGATTCCAAAATGGATGTAGTAGGAGTAGTGCCTTCGGTTCCGTTCGAACCCGAGACGGACTTTTATGGATGAATGCTTTCAGAACATCGTCAGGTGGACGATGAGCATTCTAAGTGATATGTTTTAAAAAGGTAATGCTTAGCCTCGAGCCTCATCAACCGGGAATGACTGAAAATCGGGGGTTATGCAGCAAGGCTAAGTGGGTAGCACCCATTAGGGTGAGGTCATCCCTGTCTAGATGTCCCTTTTTATTCGGCTTAGTGATGCGGTTGCTGATCTCAATCGTGGGGTGATCTTACTCGGGATTATCCAGTAAGGGGTAGTCCTGGTCTTGTGTTGTAGGGGATTAGGAGTAATCCTCGGTACGGTGATCTAGGCGACGTACTGTGACAGGTAGTACCCCAGTGCCTAGTCAGTAGTTGGAAATCCATTCTCCCTACTCGCCTGTACGGTTTTGATTGTGCCCAACTATTGCTGAAACGTGAGATGTAAGCATTTCAGCTAGATGCTATTTTAATTTTTATAGACGCTATTATAATATCAGACGGATTTGATAAAAAGTGTTTTGGCTATCGTAAGGTAAAAACCCGACATGTTTATTTGTGGCGTGGTCCTACGAGATGATTTTGTTTTCAAAATAATTTTGAAACTTTAATAATCAATTTAAGTGTGGTTTTCTCACGCTGGTATTCCAGACTGACTCGGGTATTATTTAACTATAATGCTTGGGTCAGACCGAGTATTATAGATAACAGAAATGGATGTTATGGAGCTCAGGTGACGAGCTAGATGGCGATACGTACTTCCGTACTTGATTATTATTCCGTTGTGTATTCAGTTTTGAGGATAGGTTTATATGACTGTCCAGTTGTATGTTATTGATGTTGTTGAACTCCGATTTTGTACTCTAATGATGTAATGCATAAACAGATGTATTTGTTTTTTGTAAAGGTCATTTATTATCTATTATATTTTATTCCGCTGCGATGGTTAGATTCTGATGTTGTTTTCTATTTTCTTCTTCTACCTCTTCTTCTTTAACCCTCATGGTTCGGTTTTTCGGGCGTCGGAAAAATCGGGTCGTGACAACGATTATCATAAAAATCTGTCTAGTCACTTTTATTCAAATTTAAAAGTTTACTATCTTCATTCTTATTCAAATAGAATTTTAAATCAGCTTTTAAAATCATTTTTATTCATATTAAATTCAAGATTAAATTATTTAAACAATTCCGATTATTAAATTTTACAATTCAATTATCAAATAAATTGTTGTATTTGAAATTTAAGTTGTTTAACTTATAAAATTAACTTTCAATATTTAAAATCAACTAAATATTCCAAGTTCGAATGATTGAAATTCTGTGTTGTTACAATTTTTAATTTCAAAAATGATTGAACTTCCGTTTGATGTATTTTTGAACAAACATTGGCATATTTGAAAACTTCAAAGGATTTGTTAACCAGTGTGCTTTAATGTTGTTTAGTGATCATGTCACATTTCTGGATAATTTAATATATTTAAACCTTGGGAAGAAAATTCATAAATCACACGTATTAAATTTGTTTAACCCGTGGATTTTTGGTTGAATTCTTATTGAAAAACATAAAATTTTGAAAAAAATAGTTGTTTGTTTTGAGGTCATATAATTTTATGATAAATTAATACCGACTGGTTGTAATTATGTTAATTGGGATAATTACATAGTTTAATTAATGATACCTTATGAGTTTTATCTGTTTGACTAAATAAACACCATTTTGTTAATGTAATTTGAATAGGATCATTTAGACACCTGTTTAGTGGAATAAAAAAACATTCCGCTAATTAAATTAATTGGTCGTTTAATTAGCAGAATTAATCCTTGTGCTGTCATTTTATAGATTTGGATATCTAAGTATTTGTCGTTAATTTTTATAACCATTGAAGGTTAACTGTTGAATATATTTATATAGATGTTGATTATGTGAACTCATAATTTACTTGGGAAGCTAAATTGAATGATATAGTAAATTGTAAGTGCCATTGTGATCGTTAAGCCTCTTCCCGAGTTCAATGCTAGTTTTAAATCAACTTCAATTTTAAAAAATTACAAACGTTTGTACAATTATTATATTAGTAAAGTGTTTTATATAAAAATTAGTTTATTAACAACATTTTTAAAGTTAACTTACTTTATTCTAAATATGGTTTAAAGTTATTTTGTACTTTAATAATATCAAAGTTATTTATAAAAGTTTACTTTAAAGATTATTATTTAAAGTTAATTATATTATATTGAAAACTTGATTATGCTATTTCAAAGTTACTTGTTAATTATTAATAATTTAAAGGTTATTTATTATTATAATAGTATTGTTTTAAAGTTTTCTATTATAATATTGTTTTAAAGTTTGTTCATTTTTACAATTATATTGTTTGAACTCAAATTAGTATTATATTAATAATAATGATTCAAAGTTATAATTATTTTATTTATGATATACAACTTATTTAATTATTTATCAACAATGATTTAAAATTATTAAATTATATTTTAATAATTTTTAAAGTGTCTTATTATTATTACACTATATTAGTCTGATTTAAATTTTATTATATTAATATAATTTTTTTAAAGTTTATTATCTTGTTAATGATTATTCAAAGGATTATTTTCCCAATGGTGTTTAAAGATAAGTAATTTCTTTGTTAAAGGTTTTTTAAAATAATAAATTGTTTTATAAAAGGTGTTAGAAAATGGTAAACTGTTTATTTGTAAAGAAATCATTTTAAATGGAAAGTCTTATATAACAGTTTTATTTAATGAAAAAATTCATTAAAGGAATTTATAAATTTGGAAAGAGATTTGGAATGGGATATAAGGTTAGTTCAATGGTTTTTGAGATTTACCAAAGGAGTTTTATAAATGATTTTCGAGATTGTAAATAGACTTTTATAAATAAACTTGAAGATTTATAAAAGAAAGTTTGTAAAGAGAATTGGAAATTTTCAAAGGAGATATTCATAGAATAAAAGAGATTTATAAAAAGGAAATATTATTTTGGATTATTGTTATCTCTATTTTAGATGACATTTTTTTTTTTTTTGATCTATTTAATATGATTTTGTAACGAGAAATCTTCCTTGAATGTTTTACAAATATACTTATACCATTGTATAAGTATATAGAAAAGCTTTCCTAGTTTTGAGAGTGATGAGAATATACTTATATCTGTGAGATAAGTATATGAATATTTTAATAAATATTTGAATGGTGATTTTAAATTAATGAAAGATTAATTTTAAGAGGTTTTGTGGTTTCCGCGGGAAACGTAATCTCTGATTTGGAATGTTGTTTATTTGATAGTTAAATTACCGATTATCAAATCCTGGTCTAAATATGTAGTCCCTCTTAATTTTGGTGGTATAGAAATATTCCCTACTTAACACTGAACGATTTTAACTCTAGAAATATCTAAGAGAAAAACAGAGAATATGTGGTACAGTTACCATCAGTGGTCCTGTATTGCATGTATAAATTCATTTTGTCCTTCTAGGATAAATGATGAGGAGATTCGTCCACATAAATAGTTTAAGGGCGATCCATGCTCTTATGTATTGTCTAATTATTTCCAAAAGAATTGGTATTGAGCATTCCAAAAATCGATCGACTGGTATTGGAACATCTGGTAAGCAGAGGAGTGTACTTGTATAAGATAACTTGAAACCATAACCACTCCGAAACCATATACGAGTTCAATGCTTGGAGGAGGTTCGAGATCTGGTTTGGATGTTGGAATCCATGTGTGTTTTCGAAACCCATTGGGGTACGGGAATCCATGTGTGATCCCGAGATCTTTATTGAGATGTGGGAATCCATGTGTGGTTTCGAGACCTGTTGAGATATGGAAATACATGTGTGGTTCCATGATCTATTCAGGTAGCGGCGCATGAGCTGGATGTCACATGTAGCCTCACTAGTGGTAATAACGAAAACCAGAGATATGATGCATAGCGAGGGGTTTAGCTAACCCTTTAGAGTGCAACTATCTCCTTCCTAGAGTTAACTATAATTGTTATGCATGCGTGGAGCAATGTATTCGGCCTTACATTGCCAGTTATGTATTTTTTTTACTATACATCACTAGGGTTGTTTTGTTGCTTCGAAAGGATAACTCCGATCCTTATGTAAGAGGGCCGTTTTCTAAGTACTGAATGCACCTCAGTGGAATCCTATAGAAATATCGAACGCACCTTAAGGGTTTTTGATTATACACGTATTATTTTTGTGATATACACGCATCAGCATCATAGTTACTTTATTATTATTATTTTCTCCCTTATAAATTATTATAATATCACTGGATTTTCTTAATATAAATGTTTTGGTTATCATAAGGTAAATACCCAGTCCGTGTTTATGTGGGGCATGTTCTTGCGAGATACCTAGTTCGAGAGTTTTTGTAACGACCCGGATTTTTAGCCATCTGATTTTGGGATGATTAAATAATTTTAGTTTTTGAAATATTAATTTTTATAAGTCGAATAGATAAAAAATTTATATTTAAAATATCTAAATATATAAATTGATAAAACTATATTAAATTTTAAATTATAAATTTTTGGATATGATAAATTTTATAGAAATATGTATATAAACTCCACCATTAAAATTTAAGACAGAATATCCATATGTGTGTGTGTGTGATATATACAAATTTTATGATGACAAAAATATATATAAGTTTAATTTTATGTATATGAAAATATGTATAAAATGTAAATACATGTGTATGATGACAAAAAGAGATATAAGTATAGATATAGATGTTTATATAAGAATAGTGCATATGTAAATATATATATACACACACACATACATAAGTACAAACTTTACGCTAAAAATTTCAAACTATGATCAAATATATAGGTATATATTTTTATGTGTGTAAATATGATAACATAAATATGTAATTGTATATGTATGCATATATATATATGTATGTATGTATAAGTGTTTATGATAGAATAGTGTAAATGTATGCACACACATATATACACACACATATAAATGTATATATAAAACATAAAGGGACATCATCATGGCAAAAACCTCATTTCAATCACAAATACTCAAAATCAAGTAAAGGAAAACATTATATTTTTCTTTTGTATAAATGTTTTGGTTCTCGTAAGGTAAAAACCCAGTCCGTGTTTATGTGGGGTGTGTTCTTACGAGATACCTTAAGTTTGAGAGGTTTTGGAACGACCCGGATTTTTAGCCATCTGATTTTGGGATGATTAACTAATTTTAATTTTTGAAATATTAGTTTTGATAAGTCGAATCGATAAAAAAATTATATTTAAAATATCTAAATATATAAATTGATAAAACTATATTAAATTATAAATTATAAATTTTTGGATATGATAAATTTTATAGAAATATGTATATAAACTCCACCATTAAAATTTAAGATAGAATATCCATATATGTGTGTGTGTGTATAATATATACAAATTTTATGATGACAAAAATATATATAAGTTTAATTTTAATGTATATGAAAATATGTATAAAATGTAAGTACATGTATATGATAACAAAAACAGATAAGTATAGATATAGATGTTTATATAAGAATAGTGCATATGTAAATATACAACACACACATACATAAGTACAAACTTTATGTTAAAAATTTCAAACTATGATCAAATATATAGGTATATATTTTTATGTGTGTAAATACGATAACATAAATATGTAATTATATATGTATGCATATACATATAAGTGTATATAATAAAATAGTGTAAACATATGAACGCATATATATACACACACATATAAATGTATATATAAAACATAAGGGGACATCATCATGGCAAAAACCTCATTTCAATCGCAAATAAATCAAAATCAAGTCAAGGTAAACATTATATTTTTCTTCTATATGTATATTAACAGTTACGATTTTCCTTTTATATAAAAATTTGTTACTGTATATTATATTTTGTTCCGCGGTGATTGTGAGATTCTGCGTTGTTGTTATTTCTATTTCTTCTTCCATCTCTTTTCTTATTAAACCCTAATAATCTGGTATTTCTAGCACTCGATTGCTAACGCTATATACAGTGAACGTATTAATGTCGATTTTCGAGGATCGAAAATCACCCGGTCGTTACACATGGTATCGAAGCTGAAGGTTAAGGGAGAACCTTGGCTCTAGTGGGGATTACTTTTTAGAGATAGGGTCGATAGTACCCTAGAATGAGTTGAGTGTATCATGTATGATGGCGTATTTGTTATCTTCTTATATAATATTTTAAAGGATAAACGATTTTAAAATAATTTTATATAAGATTATATTTTAATATAAAAAGAAATAATTTTTCAAAAATTATTATAGTATATTGAGGAGACTGGTTGTTACTATAATCAAATATGATTATAAAATTTAAGTGGTTATATATATATATAACCAAATAGAAATTGATTAGAATGAGCTATACAAATAGGTTAAGCTAAAAATAGACTCAAACCAGAATTTAAATTTCGAAAATTTCGAAAGTATTTTGAAATAAAATAAGTTTGTCTTGATTATATTTTTTATATAGAAATAATTTTTCAGGAAATTTTATGGAATATATGGTTTGTTTGGTTTCTGGATATGGTAATATTGATTATTATCATAAATTGGTTGTTGGGTCTTAATAAAAGATGTTTATTATAAAATAAACAATGATAAGATACTATGAAATGTTTTAAGGAAGTGAAATTATATAAGCATAATTTATAAATGTAACTTATAAATTAAAATGGATCTAAAATTTAGAAGTTTTGAATCTAAGTCCTGAAAATTTTGAAATGTGTTTCAAGGTATTTTGAAGAAATAATAAGTAAGATTCTTTATAATATTTTTGATATGAAAATTTTTGTTTTGAAAATTTCAACCAGAAATTGGAAATTTCAAGGTTAAATAAAAATTTAACTTATGGAAGTTAAATAAATAAAACTACAAAAAGGAAATGTATAAATTTGATAAAAGGTGCAATGGAAGTTATGTGTGACAGATTTCAAAATGATTTTTGAAATAAAACGGGTTTCAAATTCAGGATATTAAAATGAGTCAGATTATCAAACTAGTGGATTAAATTATAAAATTTATAAATTATAAAATTTAATCTTGGATATGGAAAATTTAACTTATGCTAAGTAAATAAGGAAGTCGAAGGAAATAGAATTTATTTGTAGTAAATAAAAATGATCGAGAACAAACAAAAGGATATTTAGAAATAAGAATAAAAGCTGAAAATTCGACTAATCGAGGTTTTAATTATAGGTTAGGAAGTCCTACTAGAATCTAGTCCAAGTTGTAAAAGATGGAAAAAGGAGAAGAATGGAAGGCAAGGCGTCGGGAACAGAGAGCAGCTTCACGTAAGGCACGGGAAGCAGCAATAATGGAACATGAGAAATGGATTAGTAATAGAGCTGGGCCAGGTCCTTATGATAATATCATATGTTATAGATGTCACAATAAAGAACATTACGCGGCTAAGTGTAGTAAAGCAAGAAAGGAAAAGAATATGGATGTCAAACATTTTCCCTTTGAGATTTTATGCTTTAAGTGTTATGAGAAAGGACATTTTCTAAACCATTTCCCTAAGGTGAGGAAGGCGAAACAAAAACCCATAGTACCAGTTGACGAATCAACCACTTGCTACCATTGTAAAATGACGAGACACATCGCTAAGGATTGTCCCAAGACACGGAATAAAGAGCAAGTTGTGGAACGCCCCGTGGAAGGCGTGAAAATCATCCATAAAGAAAGGAGTATAGAGTTCTTTTGTGGAAAATGCAAGAAGTGGGGACACCCTATTATGGATTGCACGGATGGTTTTGACGAGATGTAAGGAAATACTTAAGAAAGTTTTTATGAAGGATGCAGAGTGGTGAGAGATGGCAGGTAGGGTTCGTTGTAATATAAGTAGGGATCTGTTCTTTTCTAAACCTCTAGTAGTTGTTAAGGCGTCAAGATTTATGACCTTTTGTAAGACTTTTTATATAGACAAATGGATGTAATGTTTGAACTTACTAGTGTTGTAGTCTATCGATGTTATGAAATATTTTGTAGAAATACGATCTTATATAAAATCACTTTTTATATTGATTTGAACGTAAATTTATAATTACTTAATTACTAATGTGGAAATTGAAATTGATTTGAATTGGAAGATTGGGAATTGAATTAGTTTGACTTTGAAACTGTTTTCAAATAAATTATTTTAATATAAACTGTTTAAAATCTATCTTCTTAAATATTCAAATTATTTTGATTTTCCAAGCTATTTTACTATATAAACCATTTTTAAAACTCAAACTATCTTACATTAACTATTTAACTATTTTAAACCTGTTCAAGCTCTTTTATAAATTCAAACTGGTCAAAGTGGGAATTAATTATATTTAAATCATGGATTAAATATAAATAGGGTCAAATTTGAAGTTATAACCCAAATGTAAATTCGAAGCAATTTTGAGTTAGAACCGAAATCGAGATATTAAGGCAAAAATGATTTTGAAGTGAAATAGTATATTTTGAGTAAATATGATGATTTTAAAATGAAGACTTGGTCGTTACTAGAAACTGGAACTTACTTTATAAGAGGTAAGAAATGTTATAAATAACTTTGTAAAGTAATGAACTTGGAATTTTTTGTTTGGCACTATTGAGATTATATATGTTAGTTATATATTCAAACTGCCCTTGTTGAATTTATGACCAGAAAGAAATGATCTTTGAAAGATATTTGAAATACTAAATGGAGTTTATATAAGTATGAAGCGGACTCAGAAATCATTGGTCCTAAAAAAAATTCGAGTAGGAAAGAATAACCTTATATGTATATGAGAATGAAACTGAAATAGTTTTGGAACCTATTGATTTTTAAAGACTTTTGATTCAGCAAATAGTCGATTTTGGAAATTGGGTAAACCAAGTTTAAAAACTATCAATTTAGAAGATATCGATTTTATATAGTTAAAATTTATATGTGATACATATGAAGTGTATGATTTGAAAGGTATTATGCATATAATATGATATATTTTTGAAACTAAAAGTATGGAAAGGCAACCCCACGAAAGTTGAAACTTGTAGTAGGAGATGCACTAGGTGGTTCTACCTAGGAATCGATAGGGTGGGTTCAATGAGAATTGGGATCCTAGAGGACGTCCAGACAAAAACTCATAAGTTCCTGGTGATCATTTGGTTCCATAGTGTAATTCGAGAGGTAGCGATTGCCTACAGTCCACATTTGATTTCCCTGTGATAGCGATGTAACATTGGTAGATTATGATCTATGTGGTGTGGCTCCATTGTGTAATTCGGGAGGCAGTGATTGTGTACAGTCCACGTTTGTTTACACTGGGATAGTGACATAATCTCTGTGTAGTTGTGATCTATGTGGTTTTGTTTTGTTGATAGCATAATTCGAGGGGGGGAAGAGATTGCCAACAGACTACTTACGGTTTTGCTATGATAGCAATGCAACCTTTATGTTGTTGCGATCTATTATGTTCCCATGGCATAAGTCAAGGGGTGTTGTTGCCTAATGTTTACTTATGATTTCTTCGAGATGGTAATGCAATAATCATGTTAACTGCGATCCATAGTGGTAAAGAAGGAAAGGGGTGATACTTCCCATATGATTTTTTGAAAAGGTTTTTCAAGTATTTTCACTGGGTGTTGAAACGGATCCACTAAGTACTTAGAGATTTTCAGTCCTATGCCTGATCAACGTATGACTAAATTGTAAGAACAAGGATGGACTTATTAAGACATCGAGCTATGAAAAATGTTTTAATATCAAACTAGCTTGGTAATACTATGTAATTTAAGTGTACGTATCTTTAAATGAAAGAGTAAAGAGTTTAAAATGTGTAAAGAATGATTGATTTAATTCATTTGAAGATTCTAGTTCTCGTTTTATTCCTATCCGAGGACGAAAAGTTTTAAGGGGGAGGAATGTAACGATCCAGATTTTTAGCCATTTGATTTTGGGCTAATTAACTAATTTTATTTTTTGAAATATAAGTCGAATAGATAAATTTTCTGATATTTAAAATATATGAATATATAAATTGATAAAACTATAGTAAATTATAAATTATAAATTTCTGGATGTGATAAATTTTATAGAAATATGCATATAAACTCTACCATTAAAATTTAAGTTCGAATATCCATATATATATATATGCGTGTGTGTGTGTGTGTATACAAAATATATACAAGCTTTATGATGAAAAAAATATATATAAGTTTAATTTAAATGTTTATGAAAATTTGTATAAAATGTAAATACATGTATATGATGACAAAAGGAGATATAAGTATAGATATATATGTTTATATAATAATAGTGCATATGTAAATATATACACACACACACATAAATACAAACTTTATAATCAAAATTTCAAACTATGATCTAATATACGTGTATATATTTTTGCGTGTGTAAATATGATAAGATAAATTTGTAATTGTATATGTATGCATACCTACATATATATAAGTGTTTATGATAAAATAGTGTAAATGTATGCATATATGTATATACATACACACGTATAAATGTATATATAAAACATAGGAGGACATCATCGTGGCAAAAACCTCATTCAAGCACACGTAAATAAAAATCAAGTCAAGGCAAACATTAAAGATTAAATCACCATATGAAAACACATCAGCTCAAATCATCAAGTCAAGAAAAAATCAAATGAAATTGTAGAAGTCTGTACACTCCAGCCCATCCTCTTCTATTTATACACGGCCACACATGCTCTTGTTCAATTGTTCAACTAAAAAAAAGAGGAAACAAAGTGCTGACATTAAAATAAAAAATCAAGATTCTAGTGTTTAAAGCCTGGGGGATAGAGATAAAGCAGCAGTGTCCATCTGGGTTTAAACTGTGAGTAAACCATTCCAGTTTTGTTTACTGTTACGCATATGTGAATCTATATACCTGAATTTTTTGAATAAATTCTTTGTTTATGTCAAATATTCATGTGTTGTATGTATTCATGCCTTGTACATGTGTGTTTGGACATAAGAGCTCATCCTGTAACTTAAGAAAACAATGTATTTCATCCTCATTAACTCCATTGTTCTTTGTTTGATCTAAAACAGCATGTCATTCAACTTTCAAAACCCATAACTCAAAATCTATTGAGTTTTTAAATATGTTTCCAAAACAAAACTGTTTTTTTAGCATAGAAAATTCAAAAAAAACATTCATTAAATTTCATAAAGCATAGACGTGGAGATACCTATTTTACAGTAGATGACTCAAATAGAATCGAGTTTTGAATATCAAGTTTTGATCAATAGATTATATGGTTGAATTCATTAATGAACAATACTATTTTAGGAGTCGGTTTGGTGATCTTTGGTTAAGTGTGGTGAAAGATATATGGAGTTGATCGAAATTAGGGCAAAGGTCGAATTTAGGCGTTCTAGTCAATTTCGTGGCTAGTTTTCATTCGCAGAGGAGGGTTAGGGGATGCAGCACCTAGGAAAAATGGAAAGAGATTTTTCTGGTGGGCGTGGCGTCGAGTCGGGGTCGAATTAGGGTTTTAGGTAAGATTTTAGTGTGGGTTCGGTTTCGAGGTAATGGCAATGTGGAGGAGGCGAACGAGATGTACGGCAGGGGGAAAAGGTGAAGGAGGTCGTGGCGATGCTGTTGGTGAATTGTGGTGGTCGATGGTGGAGTATGGCGTCGTGGTAAGGTGAGTGGGTTCGAATTTGCACTGAGGTGGTTGTCACATGTTTCGGGGGTGGTCGTGTTGTGATTATCGCAGGTGACTCGTTAGGATGGATGGCGACAAGGCACGGTGGCCAAAGGGGGGCGCACGTGCACGTATCAGGCGCGTGCACGTTCTCTTTCCAGGATTTCAAATGAAAGAGGGGAGGAA
This sequence comes from Allium cepa, assembly GCA_030765085.1. NCBI lineage: Eukaryota > Viridiplantae > Streptophyta > Magnoliopsida > Asparagales > Amaryllidaceae > Allium > Allium cepa. The sequence goes on from CM060932.1 coordinate 444,806,084, forward strand.
AAGGAACTGGTAGTGGAAACTAGAAGAAGAAGGGAAAGGTGGCAGTATTAGGCTGGGATTAGCTCGTTTGGGCTAGGTTCATGTTTTAAGAGTGAATTGGATAAATAAATACATTTAATATTCTTTAAAATTTTAAAACGCTATTTCTGTTACAATTTAAATCCAATTGACATGCCGACTTGTGCGTTGGAATCCTGCCACAAAATATTTTTATGTGAACTTATATCATCGAGTTTCTACAATGAAAGTTTAATGGTTTATAATAATTGAGGTAAATGAATAAGTAAATTCTTATTTATCAATTATAGATTAATTAATCAATTGATTTTTAAATGGACTGTTTTAATTTTAATTAACTATAAATAAATTATTTCATAAATTCTTTGATTAACAAGTAATCTTGATTTAAAATATAGCTTGACTATAGTGTTGAAAATAGTTTAGTTCTGAATTTAAAATTAATTTAATTTTTATTTTTAATCATTGATTGAGTTAATGATCTATGTTGATAGATAATGCACTTAGATATTGTTTCAATTATCTATTTCCTACGCTATTAAGTAGCCAAACAAATTTAAAGTAAATAAAATAAAATGTTGATACATTTTATTTGAAATAAACTGACTTGTACAAATCACTATTCCAATTTTAGAAAAAATGAAAGGAGTACAAGAAAATAAATCTCGATGGACTGGTCCTGACAAAGTGGACTTACGGAATGAATTTCCATATGTAAATATTAACACCCTGATTGTCAAATTGTTACTTAAAACGACTTTGACTTCTAAAATTTATCGTTTAGATTCGAAGATTTCGGGGTCGAATATCAGCATTATCCGGAACCACTTCGATCCAATAACCACTACGAATCATTACGGTTTTGATTTTAAAGCCTAGTATGCTAAGTTTTATTTAATGTAACAATTTTTGGCTTTTTATTTCTTATTAGGCACTATTATAGTACCACTGGATTTTCTATAAAAGTTTTTTGGTTATCATAAGATAAAAACTCGTCGTGTTTGTACGAGATACCTTCAAAGGATTTTGATAACTTTATTAATTCAAGTTAATGTGTTTACTAACGTTGGTTTCCAGCCTGAGTCGGAAGGATATCTCTAATCCTTATGTAGAAGGACCATTTCTCGAAGTACTAAGGGCACCTTTGTATAATCCTACACAATTAGCAAACACGCCTTATCGGTTTTTTGATTATATACCTAGTATTGTTGTGATGTACACTCACGAGCATCACAACTACTTGTTTATTATTATTTTCACCCTTAGACATATTATAATATCACTGGATTTTCTAATATAAATGTTATGGTTATTGTAAGAGAAAACTCGTCCATGTTTATATGCGACGTGGTCTTACGAGATACTTTATTTTAAAAGGTTTATTTAAGCATTAAGAATCCGTTCGATCATGTTTCTCATGTTTATTTTACCAGACTAACTCGGACATTGTTTTTCTATAATGCTCGGGTTATCCCGAGCATATTTTCTAGATTCAGCTAGATATTTGGGGCTTTTAGGAGACGAGCTAGATTCTCCAAGATGTTGTGAGCGTTATAAAATCACCTTAAGTTTTCAATTTCAAATCGAGCGACGTTCGATTTGACCTAAATTTTTAACTAGCTCCAAACGACTCCAAATCTGCACATAGCATAGTGCTCGTCACCACGATTCCATCGCCCTTGTTTCGTCTAATTCTAATAATGTATGAATAAGATATGTCATTTTAAAGATTACATGATTTAATATATAATTAATCTACAAATTTAAAAAAAAAACTAGATCTCGGTCGTTCAATGCTCATCAGAAAATCACGGCCGCTCTTACCTTCTTCCTAATCACGTATGCTTTCTCCAGGATCACGCTTGAACAAAACCCATGCTCACATTCATTCGCTCGATGCCGCACCCACCACGTCGCTCTAGAACTGACCAGGGAATGCCACTCGACTGCCCACACTATGCCTCACCCATGGCCGGAGCAGCGTTGAACTCGGTGCCACGAAGGCCGAGAAAACCGCCCCTAAACGCGAGATGAACGCGACCAATTTTAGGCTCTAAACGATGACGATAGCTCAGATCCACCGTTGGAGAGGAAGATCTTGTCGATCTCTATGATTATCTAGTTGAGAGTTTTTATGAACGCTTTAGGATCTGAAGAAAATCATGGGGGAACGAGGTGTAGTTTCGACCATTAAATCCAATAAATGGTGGCGGCTTCATAAAAGGCTAGGGTTAGGGTTTTAACACGTATATATATATATGCGTATAGAATATTATTTTATTAATATATTTCAATTTTAACGTACTTTTTCAAATGAACTCGAAATGAAGCATGCCGCCTGGTGTTTATAATGTTTTACCCTTACTCCAAACACAATGGGACATGCTTCAGGACTTAATTCAATCATATGTGGAAGATAGCTTTTTGAATCGAATTAAATTATTGAATTTTCGATATTAAATTCAACGTGTTTCTATCACGTACGACACGGTAACTCCAAACGCTATGAAATTTGAAATCCGATAATAACACACTATTACAGATCCAATGGAACTAGTTTCGTCGAATTCTGTGACTATACCCTGGAAGGCTATTTTAACGTCTCGGCTATAATATAAATTTTTCAATTTCTAGTTATTCAGTTTTAAACAAAATTTTAGATGTTGACAATCTTCATTGTTGTTTAAATAAAATTTACATTAATTTTCGGTTTCCTTTTACAATCATATTATATTCAAAATTCAATTATTCAAATATTTGCAATATTAAATTTCAACGATTTTTTTTTTTTGGCAAAGCCAGCGGGGTTAAAATGGACCCCTACCATTTATTGATATACCAAGAACGAAGCACTACAAGGAAAACATACCCACCAAAAGTAGGCAAGGAACAACTCAGAAATAAGATTACAAGGAGAACAGGCATATCAACAAAAAATAAGAAGAAAAAACAAAACACAACACGAAATAAAAACTACTTAACACGAAGTAAGGGCCGTCAGGAAACCAGATTCAAATCGATGACTTGAAGCAGCAATCCCGAATTTTAATTTCCCAATAATACTATCTTTCATTTGCCTGTAAGTTTTTCTTTCGTCACTGAATATGACCGCATTTCTCTCCTCCCATATTATCGCAATGAATATTTTAAGCGAAAACAGCAGAATGTACGTAGATTCACCTCTCCATCTTGTAGCCTTGAATATGATATCCCATTCTTCCTCACTGTCGTTCGCAACTGTCCTTCCAAAGATGATGGAAATGATCCAGCACCATAAGCCGTGAACGAAAGGGCAGGTGAAGAAGAGGTGACGAGTGTCCTCATCCTCAGCGTGGCATAAACTACAAGTTGCATCAACGATTAGCCCACACTGCCACAGCTTAGTTTTTGTCTTTAACGCATGACCATATATCTTCCATAACATCAAGTTCTGACTTTCAGAATTATGGTTCAACCATATACGTTTATACCAACAGAGAAGGGAAGAATTGGATTGGCAAATTAATTTCTTGTACATAGCACTAATCATGAAAGTGTCATTGCAGCACGACCATGATATACCATCATCAGGATAAATATTAACTTTAATACCACTTAATTGGTTCCAGAGGTGTCTTACAGTCAGGTTGCTCGAATAAGGGAGATCAACCTTTCCATCATGAATACAAGCCGAAGCTAGGGCAGAAGAATTAATACCAGATTGAATTTGTTGGTTGAATGATAGACAGTGTCTAAGAATAATTCCTTCCTTGACCCATGGGTCATGCCAGAAAGATTGTCGACCATTAATTCCAATTTTACGTCTAGCAAATGGTAGAATGTCAGATCTGATCTTGAGCATACTACGCAATGTCCAACTACATGACTGAGGTATATCCATCGTCCAGAAATTTTTGTTACATTATATACTTGTAAGACCAATTCAACCATAAACAGTTTTTATGGTTCAATAGATTGTCAATGTGCATCACCATAGCAGCACGATTCCAGAGAAGAATGTTTTTAATACCCAGACCTCCACGCGATTTAGGTCTTTCAAGTTTGGAAAAGGCACATGGGGAGAGCTTCCTGGCATTTAAAGACCCATGCCAAAAAAAATTGGACATAGTAGACCTTATCATTTTGAGAAGCTTGGAAGGGAGAATGAAGGACCGAGACCAATATACAGTCATGGAGAAAATAATCGAATTAATCAGAGTGAGCCTGCCAGCTTGACTAAGCAATCTGTTAGTCCAAATTGCAAGCCAGACAGTGATTCTGTCATATAGAGGAATGCACTGAGCTAAAGAAATTCTCGATGTTGCTAATGGAATGCCAAGGTACATGGATGTCTCAGTTCTATGCGAGATTAAAGTGAAGGAAGTGATTTGAGTGATCATTTCGGGGACCACATCAGCTATCATTAAATCAGATTTGGATAAGTTAATGGCTAACCCAGTTAATTTGTAAAATCTATCAACACCATCCATGATAGATTTAACTGTCATCATATTAGGCTTGAGGAAAATGACCAAGTCATCAGCAAACATCAAAGATGTGACAAGCGGATTCTTACATTTTGGGTGAGTCAAGAAACTACCTTCATTAACGAGATGGATCAGAATTTGGGTGAGTATTTCCATCACTAGAATAAATAAGTAGGCAGACATCGGGTCTCCCTGTCGAATACCCTGCTTCCCCTGGAAAAATCTAACATTTCTCTTGTTGACCATCAGAGAATACCTTGTAGTAGAGATACAGCAGTGTATCCAAGCAACAAAGTGTTTGGGGAAGTTCATTAAACCCATGATTCTAACTATAGAGTCCCATTGCAAGGAGTCGAAAGCTTTCGAAATATCAAGCTTGAAGGTTGCTCTGGGAGAAACATGAGAGTGATTGTAACCTCTCAACAATTCATGTGACATCATTACATTGTCAAGAATACTTCTACCTTTAAGAAATGCAGCTTGGTTGTAAGAGATAACTTTGTCAAGTACCACCTTGAGCCTATTAGCTATAATTTTCGAGATGCACTTATATATTGTATTACAGCATGATATTGGCCTAAAGTCAGATACTCTACATGCATTCTTAACCTTAGGGATAAGGGCAATGTTAGTTGCATTGATGGACCCGATCATTCTGCACTTGTTGAAGAAATTGTGTATCGCCTTCAAGAAAGATTGGCCAACGATAGCCCAGGAAGTGGTAAAAAAATAAGAATTAAAGCCATCAGGACCCCCAGTGGAATTAGCATTCAGGGAAAAAAGGGCAGATTTGATTTCACTGTCAGTGATGGACGAGCATAGGAAAGTATTATCTTCTGAGGAAATTCTTGGAATGTTTAACGAATCCAGTAGCTCAAGATAAGGTTTGAAATGATTATGGTTTCCAAGCAATTTACTGAAGTGATCAAGGAGCATATTATCAATGTGTTCAGGTTCCACAATGTACTCACCGTTAACGTCAATTAGTGAACTGATTAACTCTCTGGATTGCTTGGCTTTGAGAGAGGAATGGTAGAAAGAAGAGTTTCTATCACCATCCTTAAACCACTTAAGCCTCGATTTCTGTTTAACCATATCAGCTTCAATCCTTAATGCCTCAAAAAGTTGACAGGATACGACAGCTTCTTTTGTCGCCAGCTCGCTATTAGAAGTGTCATTCATCATGGACTCTTGAATTTGTTTTAGTTCCCCAGAGAGAGTAGAGGACGCTAGATTTCCATGACCATATTTGCTCAGTTCCCACGCCTTCAATTCAGATTTAACAACCTTCAGTTTGTTCTGCAAAATAAACATGGGATTACCATAACATTTTGTAGACCATGCCTTGCTAACAATTTGAAAAAAGTCAGGGTGGTGAACCCATGCATTAAAAAATTAAAAATTTGTGTTTCTTTTTCTCATAGCAGTTCCAAAGGATATTATTTGTGGTGAATGATCAGATATGCCCGGCAATGGGACGAGATTAAACATATTAGGCCATTTGTTTAAAGCATTGCGATTTGAAAAGGAGAAATCAATTTTGGAAAAGGTACGTGGGGATTGTCTGCTAGAATTATTCCATGTGAAGAGGGCACCGACAAAGTTTATTTCAATAAGGTTAGAATGGGAGATAGCTGTGCTAAGGGGACTTATTTGACGAAGAGACAATGGATTCCCGCCTTGTCTATGAGCTAAAAGGTAGGAGCAGTTGAAATCTCCTATGACTAACCATGGGTGAGTTTCTTGATGCAAGGAGGGGAGAAGAGAAAGATATAATTGTCTTGCAGGAACAGAGTTATGACCATAGATGACAGAAAGATAGAAGGAAGTTGAAGATGAAAGGTGAATACAGTGAAGGTGGATTAATTGAGAAGTTGTCATGATAGTATTAAGTTGGAAGATAGAGGGGTTAAATAAGATTAGAATTCTACCATAGGCAGCATCAGAAAGATTATTTATCATTTTCCAAGACGGGTTAATGAAAGACGCAGCCTTGGAAGAGAGAGTAGCATTAAGTTTAGTTTCCAGAATAGCAATAAGACTCAAAGAATGAGTTGAGATAATTTGCTTGCATTGATTTAGTTTAACTTTTGAGTGAGCACCATGAATATTCCATGCACCTATGTTGTTCAACATTGATCAACCAATTGTTTCTGCTTAAGTTTCTTCTTACCGCCTCTAGTGAGAGGGGATGATTGTACTTTAGTTACGGGAAATAGAGAGGAAGATACCGTTCCACCAGGGGGGTTGAGATCTAGGTCAGTAAGTTGATTCGATTCAGTTGCCTTCCATGTATTTACTGGCGAGTTACTAACCTTTTGTATCACTAGTTGGTTTGAATTATTGATGGTAGGACAAGAAGTGGAAAGGAGCAATGAAGGTGGAGGGGGCATCCATGCTTGAGGAGCTGGTATGTGATCATAGGGATGATTCGAATCTAATTCTGAATTCACTGAAGGATGAGAAGAAGTTGATTCTGGATAATTATTGGAGACATTAAGGTTGTGCACGTGCACAGCGGAGACATGCACAGGCATAACTTGTGTAAGAGGAGTTTGTTTAATTGCACATGAGGGATCATTGATAAATGATGACGGAGAAGAAGACAAATTAGGATAAGATAAGGTTTTGACATTGAAGTGTGTAGAGTAATCTTTGCTATTGGAACGAGGGATTGGGATTGAGCTGGTGTTGGAATTTGATAATTTGCACAAATCAGGGAGAACAGATTCAATTTCTCCATCAACTGATAGGTTTTGTGTAACTTTCAATTTGATTTGATCAGTTTGTTTTTGATTTATGTCATAGGAATTATCTTTGGGTAAGCTAGCCAGTGCATTAGACAGGACAGGGTTTGATGGATGCATGCCAATGCAAATGTTAGCTTCATGTTTGTTGTTACCAGTTTGAGATAGGGTTGAACTACCACCAGTAATATTGCATTCGACTGGGCATGCAAGTTCAGAGACCTCAACTGCATAATGCCTATTGGATAAACACATAACATCAGCATTAGATTGGTCAATAACTCCACTTCCATTTTCATACTCATTTATATCTTTCCCAAGCATTCCAGATAAAATATGAAAGCCATTATTTATCAGAATATCACTGTTTTCATGAATGTTAAGTTCTCCCTATTCAAATGTCTTAATTTTACCTTCCTCAAGTTCTTCACCGTCCATCCTATTATTTAAACCAGTGATTTCATCTTCTTTTTGTTCCAACGACCGAACTTTCATTTTAGCTTTATTGGTCTTCTGTTTTCTTGACTTGCTCACAAGTTGCCATTTTTGCTTTCTTCGCCTAAACATCATTCCATTATCAATTTTAACTTCCTTTGAATTTTGGTTTTTTGCATCCTGAGGAGATTTGCACTTCTCAATCTTCTCCAAAGTACCTGTAGACAAGTTATTTTCACAGTTGGACTCCAAATGACCAAAAATGCAGCACTTTGAACAGATATCAGGTTTCCACTGATAATCAATATGAATTAATTGAGTTCCTCCATCTAGAAGTTGAACAGGAAAGGAATCAAGAATACATCGATCTGGTTTGATTTCAATTAAGCACTTAGCAAAAGACAGTCTCTCCATTTTTTCAGTAGATTCATCCATACAAACGAGCTTCCCCAACCTGCTTGCTAACCAATTTATTCCACAGTGTGACCAAGCAAACAAAGGAATATTAGATAATTTGACCCACACTGGTACAAACGAGATCGAGGCAAAAGCATTACCAACATAAGGATCCCATTGTTTAATTATAAATAATTTATTATGCATAACTATAGGGTCTCCTTGTAGGATACGGGTCCTATCTTCATCACAAGCTAGGTGAAACAAGAACAAAAAACCATTGGAATGAACTTTTATCGCTCCCTTCATTTTCCAATACTTCTTCAGGAATGATATAACAACAGAATAGCAGTGGTTTGTCAAGAAAAAACCCAACAAGATAGCTGCTCCAAACTTCATTACCGGCTGCAATGACACATGAAGGAGGGATCAATATGGCATTCACTAACTCAGGGGCCATCTCTACTGGAATGTACTTCCCCGCATTACTAGGTTTACGCTTGAAAAGGGAAGTCCATTGCAGTTGAGAAGGTGGATCAGATGGTGGGAAGGAGGACGGAGAAGGAGGTTTATGAAGCAGGGATGAAGATGAGTCAAGGAGAGAAGACGAAGGTGGAAGCGGCGGAGGAGGGGGCTCAGGAGCAGGACGAAAGGATAGAGAAGACGTTTGAATTGAGGATGACAGGGGAGGTACGGGAAGGGATGGAGGAAGGACAATAGGGGATGGTGGAACTGCCATGAAAAAAAGAAAATTAAATAAACTAAATTTTTGACTATGATTTTGATTGTTCAATAAATCACAATCTTTTGAAATATTTGAAAACGAACTTATAAGACTTAAGTTTTAAAACAAATTCAAATTATAGAACAACTATTTCCATTATGCAGTTATTCAATTCCCGTTATTTAATTAATTTCCAATATTGAATTTAAACAATTTAATTGTTCAATATTCGACAAATTTCAATATTGGATTTTAAATGAATCTTCGTTATCAATCAATTACTTACATTCAAAATCAATACATTTTTATTTTTAACCATTTTTATTTAATAGTTATATTAAATCTAATAATTTAAGTAGCTAAAAAATATGGGTCGTTATAGTCTTCCCCACTCAAAACTTTTCGTCCCCGAAAATGAACTAAGTAGAGAATTTAACATTTTGATATTATTTATTCAAAATTATCAACCTATACAGCAATAAAGTTTCATTTATAAAAAAGTTACTGCGCCTCTACTAAGCTACTTCGATCAGCTTATGGAACTACAATTTTAGTTATCAAAACAGGTTATAAAATTTTAAAACTTTATAAAATTTTAACACCCGGATTTACGGAAAATATCGACAGCGTCTCCTTTGCGCGGCTCGATCGGCACGACTACAAAAACCTCTACGGGCCCTAAACCAACAAAAGCCAAGTGGCTCCATCATAAAACCATCAAATCAAATGACTGAATAAACATGTATCTTTTTGTCGGCAATCCAAATTTTCTTGATTTTAAATACCTGTATCTTAATTCCCAATGATGTCCAATCATATAGTTTAAAATCATTTTTTTGCATTTTTAATTTCTAATGTTATCTTTAATTAAGTCCACATGACGTACATATATCATTCATATGCAATATCAAATTCGATCGCTCACTTGATTACACAATTTCGCTTCCGAACTAGTATCATTCACACAACTCTTTAGTGCGGACTCAGATTTGGTTCCTTGATCAGAAACCGTCATTCTCCTTGCGTAGCCATATACCATGATAGAGAATTCTTGAATCAAATCAAAAATCCATATCCAGGGTTCTCCATCGGGAATCGAGTGAAAAATCCTAACTCGGATCGACATAAATTATCTCAAAGTTATGCGCTCGAATCTGGACCAGATCGTTGTGCGAATAAAATAATATACGTACAACTTACGTATTTATTTCTATTGATTCTTAGCTACACCAAATTCTTTTGTTTACATTTACTTCATTTTCAGTCAATGATGGATTTATTTATGGAACATTTTATAAATCATCACTTTAGTTTATAATCATTCTATAAAAGTCATATATAAGAAGTTGGACTTTATCTGAGTTTATAATTATCTCAAAGTCATAAATTCAATTTCACAATTTCTTTGTAAATTTATATTCAATTCTATAACAAATTTACAAAGATACTATTTGATTCATTAGTCTGCTTTCTTAAGTTCCACTTACTTATTCCATTTAGCCATTCATCATTTCATAATATACTCACGCACATATACATTTATTATTACAACTAATTTTCCATTTATATGCATTTTAATTACCTTTTAGGTCTTGTTTACTTGTATAATATCTCATTACATATCCAAAACATTATTTAACTTTTACATTTGGTAAGTTTTATTATATGTTATTAGAATGCAATTTGGTATTATACAAGTTAATAGGATTCATTTTACTAAATTAGAATGTTCACAGTTTTACTTGTTTAAATTTTCTTTAATTTTCGATTTTTAAGAGTTACACTTGAACTCTTAAGTTTTCTCAAAACATTAAGCTTAGAATTCTCAATCCTCTTATTTCATAAGTCCTAGTTATTCACATTTCATTCAAATAATTCGAAAATTATTAATTAACAGAACTTAGAAATTTTAAATACCCGGTTCATTTCTAATCATTTAAAATAAATACGTACCCTTGTATCTTTTATATGTATCAAATCGAACCTTTGGAGTTTAAACCAAAATCCTTTTATCCAAATAATTTTGAAGCAAAGCTTCCAGAAGTCTCCCCCACTTTGAGACTTGAAAATGAACGTCGAAGATGTTGCGCAGTATTTGCAAATACTTTTAAACAATACTAATATTTGTATGCTTATTTAAAATTTATTCCTTTTTAAAATTTATTTGGAAACAATTAGTATTTGTAAATACTTTTAAACAATATTAATATTATTTTCTAAACCTTGAAACTCTTTTCAGAAACAATGGAATTTAAAATTTTCAAATTCTCATCTTTAGATCCATTATACTTGCAATTCATATTTTATAAATCACACTTATACAATCTCATTTTCTTATAATCCTATAATAGCCAATAGTTTAGGAATATTGATTATTCAAACAATAAATGATAATGATCAATATTATCATTTCCGACACCAATTCACGTTATATGCTATAATAACTTTTGAAAATTATTCGTGTATATATAAAGTATAATTAGGGTAAAATTATTCTATTTACCCAATTTCAAAACAATATTGTGTCGGTTTACCTTGTCTAAGAGTTTAGAAACCCCTATCGATACGGTTGTACTTCCCGTGTCGACCAGAATTCATAAACACTCAACCGATAAGTCAACATAATATACAACATTTCATTTTCACTAACAAATACGCACTCATATCTATTAATATACTCAAACTCATCCTAGGGTGCTATTGACCCTATCTCTAATGAGATACCCCCCCAAAGCTAAGGTTATCGCTAAACCAAAGCTCTGATATCAACTGTAACAACCCACCTTCTTAGGCAGTTTAAATCGACAATAAACCACACATGTCAACTCAAATCATTCAAAAGGTGGATTGTTAATGGGGTACATAAGAAAATAAGAGAAAAAAATAAGAAATAAACATATAATCTCGCAGCGGAATGATAAAATATAATAATCAAATAAATAGTTCATGAAGTTGTTTATACAAAACATTTGATTATCATCTATACAACATTTATCAGATATATATATATATACACACACATCAGGAATACATAAATAGTGCAGCGACAACATGATGTCGGGATAATAATAGTAGTAGTATACCAAATCTTCATTTTCGTCCTCCAGAATAAATCTTCAATAAGCTGAAAAACTCAGGGCTGACCCGAGCGTAATGAAAAGACAAAACGCTCGAGTCAGGACTAAAATATCCTTATGTAAGTCAAAACGATATCGCATAAACATGAGTGTAACGGCGTCAGAGATGTTTACGGGTTTTCACATCTCATATCCAGTGTATAACGTGCGTGCAATAACTCAAGAGATGTTACGGGATTTTCCATCTCTTAAGGATCCATCAAATAATTATATGTAGTAGAATACATTATATATATAATGTCTAATCAGTAATATAAATATTAAAATAGCGTTAAGGCTTTACATTAACCCCCCTTAACGCATTCCTAAGCATCGATGTACAGTTTGCATATAAAACACCAGTTAAGCGGTTGGTGGATAGGGATGCGCCGTGATACAACAACACTAAACCAAAATCGTATGGGTCTCGTTTAGGGATAAAAGTATGACAAGGCACATGAGGCAATTCCCAAGGTAGGATATTACCAGTTAATCCTTCTCGGTTGGTGGTAACGCATCATAGACATGATCGCCCGCCGTGTCCAGCACTCCCATAATTCGGAGGGTGTACACTAATCAATCACAATGTATGACTCGAAGAGGTGCATCCGCTCGGGGTAGATAGCCCATTTGGCCAGTACGGCTCCTGTTTTAGTCATTTCAAATTGGCATAAGTGCCAGGCTAATCCATCACCGTTCTCTTTCTTCAAATCTAGTAAACGATGCCAAATCCAACCACTTTGTTATGGATCATCACTATACGTACACAATTGTTAAAGTGGTCCCGGTATCGACAGAGAGTATGCCCATATCCAGCTCCTGTCTCTTTAACAACCAAACGTCGTTTTACACACCGTTTGGTTCTTTTACATTTTGAAAACAGTTCATACTTAATATCAAAATATCATATTCACCTCAAAATCAAATCAATTTCGAAGTCATCACATTTACTTAAAATATACCATTTCAATTCCAAATTATTTTCGTCTCAATATCACAATTTTGATTCCAAAATGGTTTCAAATTTACATTTAGGTTATAACTTCATTTAACCCCATTCGTATTTAAATCCATGATTTATAATAACACTCCACTCTTGACCAGTTTGAATTTTTGAAAAATAGTTTGAATAGTTTAAAATAGTTTAAATAATTAAATTAGTTAAAATAGTGTAAATGGTTAAAATAGTTTAAATGGTTAAAGTAGTTTATATAAAAAAGTTTAAGCATTAAAATGGTATATATAGCAAAATAATTTGGAAACCAAAATAATTTGTATATTTAAGAATATAGTTTTTTTTAAATAGTTTAATATTAAATAATTTATTTGAAAATAGTTTCATAGTCGGACCGGTCCAATTTCAACTTCCCAGTTTAAATCAATCAAAAATTTTCGATTCAAATCAATTTTGGGGCCAATTTCAAATTAATTCAATTCCACTTTCAAACTAATTAACTCAATTTCAATCGCAATTTATCGATTTCGAGCTCGATTTTAAAATATCGATTCAAAACATTTAAATCAAATTATCCTTCAATATTCAGTTTAAAATCCAAATTTCAAATATAATTCAGTTCCGAGCTCAATTTTGAAATGCCGTTTTTATATCACCACTTTGTAATATTCATGTCCGGATATAAGTTCAATCTTTTAAAAACAAATCGATTTCCACAAATTCAAATTATATTTCGATTATAACTTCAAAATCTCACTTCGATTATTTAAACAATTTCGATTACCAAATTTAAATTTTAACATTCCGAGCTCAAGTTCAGAAATAATTTAATTTCCACAAATTTGGTTTTTATTTCTTTTAAATCAAAATCATTCAAACACATTTGCAAATCAGAAATTTTAAAATCATTTAATTTAACCAATTCGGTGTCCGTATATAATTCTCTACCCTATGGCCAAGTGATCAGTTATTTCAATTTAATTTCAGGGATGGATATATATGATTTCAATCCAAATCACGATGTCATAGGTATATATCATTTCAACTATTTCTTAATTTATTCGAAATAGTTAAATTATAGTTTATATACTGTAAATAATATACAGCGTGATAATAGGGTATATATAAACAAATAAAAATCCAAACATCCAAACATCAATCAATTGGCATCCATCACAATCAATCATCCGAACAGTCAATATGAGTCACAGCAATTTCACAGTTGTCAATATCAAACAATTTACTGTTAATTAAATCCTAATTTCAATTTGACCGTCAATTTTAATTTTTAACAGTTAATTCAATGACAATCTAGATGACAATTTAAATTTATTGATGTGCATGTAAATGTGCATGTTTTAACCACCATACTTATTCTTTTTAAATTAAATAAATGATCATATTGGGTATTTTAACTTGTTTAAACCAAAATTCATATTATTTGAAATTGTCACATATTCATCTTCATCCAGGGGCAAAATGGTCATTTTTGTGCATATATTAATTTTAGAATATTTAATTGGAAAATTTTATATTATTTTGTAGGAAATTATACTCAATTACAAGTGGTTTCATGAAGGAATATGCATGCACAAAATGAATACAAAGGAATGAAGATGGAAATAATTCAAAGTCAAGAACATGGAGGACCCTACCTACCCACCTACCTTAATGTACAAATTTATGGCTAATGCACATGCTTTTGGAGTTAATGGCTTCATGTACACTTAATGGGGGATTAAGACATGTTAATGATTACTTGGCCTCCACACTTCCTAAGGGGCATTTTGGGCATTCCCCAAAAAATGAATTAGGGTTTTAACACTTGTATAAATACCCCTTATGTTTCATGTAGCCATCTTCCTCTTAGTTAGTTAGTTTTAGTGTAGAAAATAAATCAAATCTCTCTTTCTTTCCATGGCTACTTAGCCATTTCTTCTCTTATATAATTCTTTTCTTTTATGCAATGTTAATTATTGTTTCTTTTTAATTACATGTTCATTTCCTTTTATGCAAGTAGTGTAGATTTTCCTTTATGCAATTAGAATAGTTTTCCATTTCACTTTGCTCTCTTTTCCTTTTCTTTTTCTCTCATGTTGCAAGCTACATTTGTTCATATGATAACAAATATGAGAGGCTAAACCCCTTTAATTTAGGGGTAATGAAGCTCTCTAATCATGTAGCTTCAACTTAATTTGATGTTTATGCTCTCTTTTTATGCTTAATGAGAATGAAGGAAGTGGTTTAATGATGTTGTTTAGCTTTGAATTTGATAGTCTATGTTGTTTATAACAAATAGGCTATGCTTAAATAAACAAAACACAAATTGCCTCTTCATCTACATATGATTATGGCAAAGAAGTGATTGTTTAAATTAAAATTTGATGGCTTATATTTCTAATTAATAGTTAATAGGCCATGCTTAAAATAAATTTTGCTTTCAACTTTGTTGTCATATTTTATGAGATTTAAAAGTGTATTAGTGGTTGTGTTATAGTTTGATGGTTTATATTGAGCTAATTAATAGCACAAATATACCATACTTATGATAAGCACATCAACTAATTCACTAATGACAAGAAAAGAGAGATCATAACTTCATTTTGTTGATTTATGTGATCTAGAGAGTGGAAATTGCCTCTAAATTGTCTTAACACTCTCATATTTTTATCTATTTTCTTTTGTCATTTTTCTTCTTTTTTTTAGTTAATCACTCTTCCAACTTTGGTTAATTTGATTGAGTAGAATTTTAAAATCATCAATTCCCTGCGGATCGACCCGTATTCGCCGTGTGCTACATTCGTACACCGTGCGCTTGCGGTTATTTTTATTTTAAATTCGTTCGACGGTTTTCTAAACCGATAGAAATTCCGTCGACGAACAAGTTTTTGGCGCCGTTGCCGGGGAATTGCTTTGATTTTTATTTTCTATTTTTTGAATTATTTTTGTTTGATTTTCTTTTGTGTGTTAAAAAAAATTGTGTTGTGTGTGTGTTGTTTGATTTTTGTTTGCATGGTTGTTGTGTTTTCAAGTTGTTTTGTTCATTGCATTTCATATTAAAAGAAAAAAAAATCAACATACACAAATTTTAAAAAAAAAATTCACTTTCATTTGCATTCTGTTTGAATTTACAATTGCTATTTGATTTACATCACACTGTTCACTGTTCACTGCTCCCATTCCTCTCTGTTCATTTTCACTTCAACATTACATTTTGTTTTGAACTGTCTGCTGTCATCTAACACAAAAACTCCACCATTACTTTCTTCTACACCCCCCTGCCAGTCATCTTGCAGCAAACAGTCATCATCCCAACTCAAACATCACCCCATACCCCCAAACTTCCTTCATATTTCCACTGCATCAATACATCATCATCAACATTTCTTCATCATCATACTGCAACCTCATAAAACACCCTTCAAAGACTTCTACATAGTCCATTACATATCGACTACTTGTACAGTCAACGCATACTTCATCTCATATTACTGCCTACGATCAAACTCCACTGCTTTCAACACAAAATCACCTGAACTCTGTCACCCTTCACTCCAAACAGCAGCCATCTGATCAACTCTTCCTCCAGAACATTAGCAACCTGACCTTCACACTTTGCACTACCCACACACCATACAAAATCAAACATACCCATAGTGCCTGTGCACATTTCAACCTGAAACTACATCTCCTTATATTCACCAGCACATCCACATCTCCATCAACATCCTCAACCACTGTTAACCACAACCATCTCCTGCCTGCAGTTTTACATCCCTGAAACCATTTACTACCGACTTCAAAACCAATTACAAGTGCAGACCGAAGCTTCCATCACAACTAGTCAACAGTCTGTAAACATCCACTCCATACTGCTGTTGCAAATCAAAACAAAAAACAAAAACTTGCCTCTGCAAATCGTATCACCTCAATCCTCGACATTGCAATCTTTCAACAGCAACATCACAACACCAAAACCAATTCCATACTTCTCCTTTCCAGTCAGCAACCCTCTGTAAAAACAACTTCCCAAATCGAATCACTGCTCTCTGCTTCACTGCTAGCCACCCACACGACCACCACCAAAACTCCTATGACCTCCACTGCCAACACAAGTCACAGCAACTCACCACTCGACATTCTTCAACAATCACCGTGAACCCCTAAACCTTCCGTGGAAGACTACGAAGCCAAATCGAACAAACCCAATCGTGTGAGCCCTCGTGAACTACACCTCCTTGCTTCGCGACTTCAAACCCAAACTTCCAGAAACTACAATTCATCACAATTCGCCTTGGCTCCAATCCAGAATTTCCTAAATCGAACTCACCAATCTCCAGCAATCCTCTTTTAACCGCTTTTCCTTGTAATCGCAACTTGAAACCACCGCTACGAAATCAAAACTCAAAAATGCGGAAATCTAAATTTGTGACCTTCGTGGATTCGATTTTGTGGTTTTTATGAGTTTTGTGAATTCGACTGTGAATTGGATATTGTGATTTTTCTTGAATTAGTGATGTTGATCTGGGTGCAAACAGTTGTGTAGTAAGACTTTTTTATGTGGGCCAGGACTTAAGTTAAGGTTTTATTTAGTTTTGTGTAGTTAAGGTTTTCATATATATATAAAAACAAAGAGAAAAGGAGAAAATTAGAAGAAAAAAGGGGTTACAATTGTATGCATTTGTTTTAACTCTGAGATGTTTTGTTTGGTGTTGTATTCAATTGTTTTGTTTTGATTCGTTTGATTTTAGTATTTCTTCCTTTCAAAAAAAAAAATTTTTTTTTAAAGTAAAACCCTACTTTTAAATTTCCTTTCAAAAAAAATATATATTGTATATATCTTAGTTTTTAATTTTCAGGTTGCCAAAGCAGGAAATAAAGGAAGAATAGCTTGCTGAAAATTGCTTCCTTAGCTAGCCAAAATAAATTGCTCTGCTTGCTAAAAAATTCTGCTTTCATTTCTAGTTTTATTTGAATTGAATTGTTGGTTGCTTGCATTTGTATTTTAAAAAATAAAAAAAAAATCATTCGTAGTTGCATTATTAAAACACGTTTAGTTTCTGTTCTACATTTCATCTTAGATTTTGATTAATAATAACGGTTAGACATCGATAACACTTAATTGTATATTGACAATTTGTCTTTTTTTGAACAATTTAAATTCTTGGTGTCTAGGCTACGGCAGAGTAATAACCATTTATAAATATTACGGTGATTCGTAAATATTATAGTGGTTGTTCCTCTGAAGGTACTTAAACCTTCGGCTGCATTGCTACGGTGATTCGTGGTGCACCGATAAATCATGTCCGTTACCTGGCTGAGAACTATCTTGTTTATCTAAGACAATTTGCGAATATACAATTTTGGGTTAACTTAGGATAAATCATTTGTAATTAACCCTTGCATTCATTTAGTTGCATTTGTTCATGCATGTTTAAAAAAAACAAAAAACAAAAAAAATCTTGAAAATGTCCGAGTTTCCCCACTTACGTGAGTTTTACGATAGTTGTGAAAATCAATATAATCCATATGATTTCACTCCAAATTCGTATGGATATTTTAACACCAACTATTGTTTAAACGATTCAAATTTCGAACAACAAAATTTTCAAAACGATGAACCCTCAACTCTTGAAAATAGGATTTCATCGTTACTTGAACTCTCTACGCAACAAAATCAAGAGATAAATGAGTTGTGCAATTCATATTTGTGCAATTCTTGTTCTCAACAAGTCCAAATCGAAAATTTTCAAGTTAATAATTACAAATTTGACTTTGTTGAGCAAATGAATGAAATGTACAATGATCACATGGATTTGGTTTTCGAAACATATTTGAATCAACGTGATAAACATACTCAAATTCCAACGTGTGAGAAGTCAAACGATAATCCATCTTTTACCCAAATCAAGGATTTTCAAATAACAACTTTTGAAATTGATAATGACGATCTTAATCAAGTTGTTGAAAATACGGTAATTAAGTTGGATTTCAATTCTTTTGAGGGTGCGAAATTTGATCTAAACTTCGATCTTCCTTTTTCTGAAAATTTGAATACGACAACTTTGAATTTTAAACTCGATTTAAACGATGAAGTTGTTGATAATCCAATAAAGGAAGTCGAATTTAACGAACATGAGTTTTATGGACTTTTTGAAAATGAGTTGCTAAATTCTATAGGGGACGATTTGAATCACCATTTCGATTTTGAAATCGATGATAAACTTGAATTTGGTGAAAATAAATTTCAAGCAATTGTTTTATCAACCCCAAAAATCATTGAAAATAAAACAACTCATACGGTTCTCAATAAAACGACATTCGTTTTTCCAAATCGACAATCAACTTCAGAATCTTTTACGAATTGGTTATTCGAGCTTAAGCCGTGTCTCGTATACTTGACGAGACAAATGAATTGGTCTTTGGAAGACCGCTTCATTTATTTTTTGACGATATACTTTCTGATCTCGTGTAAATACATTTCATTTTCATGTAAATAATAATAAACGTTCCGTTCACTTGGGTTGACTGTGGGGACACAGTCAAAATCAAGTGTGGGGGGAGACTCATCTTCTTCTGATTTTTTTCAGGATTAATTTTTCATTTTTCTTCCAAAAACTAAAAAAAATCCAAAAACGAAAGAAGAATTTTTTTTAGCGTTTTTGATTTATTTTTAAAGAAACACCATAGGACAAATGTTTGCGCAAAAAATGGGCAAACACCTCCGAGTCGTGTGATTTAGTTGATTTTAGGTGATTCTTAATGATTTAGATGAGTTGTGTAAATATGAAAAAAGCAGGGGCTGAAATGTAAAAGACACACAGATTTATAGTGGTTCGGCCAGAACGTGCCTACGTCCACTTTATATGTTATTATCTTCTTTGTTTCAGATTACAAGTACAAAGCTTTGTGTACAAGTATATGAAAGTAGTTTGAAAGTTCTGTCCGCGCTTGAGCTCTCAAACTTGTCTGCCATTGTTGTATCCCTGCCCCTCTATTTATAGAGTGAGGTTGGGGGCAGGGGTCTTGGATGTATATAGCTGCTGGTGGGCCTGGGGTGAAGCAATCTGGCCTGGCAGCGTTCTGGTTCGGCGAGGCTTGGGTCGGTAGTGGTTGGAGAAGGTTGGATCGGTGGGGCTTTGGACCGGTGGTCGTTGGTGATGGAAGTCGGTTCGGCATGAAGGTTGGACACGTGTGGTTCGGCTGGGAGTTTGGTCCGGTAGGCAATGGACCGGTGTAGGGTTGATTCGGTGGTATTGGTCCAGCTATGAATGGTCCGGTGGTGGAGGTTGGAGCACGGTGAGATTGGAGGACCGGATGTGTTTGACCGAATGGGGCATGGCCTTGTGCCGAATGTTCTTGGAGGAAAGTATGCATGGGCCGAATGGTATATATCTTGAATTGCCGAATGAACTTGTGCTTGGAACGCCGAATGGACTTAGGAACCGGAAGGAATGGAGGTTGCGAGCCCGGGTGAAACTGACGCTTCTCGGTCTCGAGATCTTCTGGGTGAAAATTCGCCCAACATTTGCCCCCCAAAGTGGGGCACGTGCTTGCATGTGTCGCGCTTTGTTTCCCTGCGGTAGGAAGGCGTGTTTGGTAGTGCCATGAACTGGATGTTCCTGTCCCGTCGATGTCCTGCAAAGGAATTTACAGTTTTATGTGATCAAATGATGACCGTTTAGGATCGAAATATTTGAGATGAAGTGCGACCGTTCGAGGTCGGGTGCCGTTTGAGGCGAGTAGGTGTGCCCCGAGGGGGCTTAGCATTATTGATGCCAGGTTTACGTTCGAGTGGGTCACTGGATCGTTTGCGAAGATGGTTTATCGCCAGCTCAGAGCATGCCTAAGGATCGTTTGCAACCCCGTACATGTGTAAGTAGCTTAGCCATTTCAGAATTAGCAGAGCTAAATATCCATCCAACCGATGAATTTTGAAAGGATGTCAAAGTGTAGATTCTCACAACGATAGGGTTAATAGCCATTCAGAGCATGCCTGTGGACCGTTCGTGGTCGCGTACATGTGTAAATGATTAACCCATGTTAGTGAGAATTTACTACTTGTTCATCGTTTTCAGAATCTCTATTTTATCAGTAGATCCTAGGGTCCGGTACTTATCTGAGCGAGGCGCTTTGCATGCCCCCTGCTTTTGGTCTTCGCTGGTTTGGTAGCTTCATTCGGTTTTGGTTTGGTCCGGTATGCCGAACCGGTTGGTCCGGTGCCTCTGCCCTCGTCTATATATAGGGGCTACACCCCCCTTAGTTATTCCTTACCGAACCAACGAGAGCCGAACCAACCCTATACCGAATCAAACCTTTGTCGAATCAGAGTGAGAGCCGAATCAACCCTATACCGAATCAGTCCCTTGCCGAATCAGCTTCGTATCAGGTACATGTCCTTTCGCCGAATAAACACGAAAGGTTTTTTTTACTGCCGAATGAAGATGTGTGTTTGCATAGCCGAATGAACTTACAATGCCGAATGGGACTACCGAATGAAGCATATACCGAATGAGACTTGCAAAACTTGGCCACCGAATGAACACACACCTTCAATACCGGATGGGGCTTATGCCGAATGAGACTCGGGAACTTGAATCTTGAGCGAAATCTTAGGCTTTTATACGCTTGCTTTAGATACTTGCTTGTTTATGTTCCTACACTTCTTGTTCTAACACCGTGTTTTTCTTGTGCTGCAGAAAATGTCTCGCAAAGCGGAAACCCGATCGGATAAAAAGAAGTCTAAAGGTAGAGGAGAGTCATCTTCCTCCGTGCCCCCAGCCCAACCAGGGCCGGTGCGACATGGGCCTGCTCCGAGGTCGTTAGTGGACAGGTACGGTCCCCAGGAACTTCTGGTCTCCCCTCCCGATTGCTTTCCTAGCTCCCTAAAGGAGGAGCAACTTGATGTTATATCCCGTTCCTTCGGGATAGACAGGGCTCGCATGTTGTTGCCGGGAGATGGAGTGATGCCGTATAATCCCCCCGAAGGCTACTTTGCTTACAGCAGATATCATTGCGTGTGTGGTGCTATCCCTCCTATCAATGCCTGGATAGTTAGCTTTACCACATATTTGAAGGTGGCTCCATTCCAGCTCCAGCCGAACTCTTATGCCATTCTGGTGAGCCTTTTCGTTATCTTCCAAAGGAGGTACGGGCGCCCTCCTTCTAACCGGGAAATTCGATATTTGTATAACCAGAGAGGCTACAAAAAGGGGTCTCCATATATTAGTCTAGAAGCGGTCGTGCCCTTCAAACCGGTCTTGGACTTATATTCAAAGTTTACCATGTTCAAGAAAGAATGGTTTTTTATCAAGGACGATTCTGTTTCTTTCCGCCTTTTCACTTCCGGCTGTAAGATGAATTTCATTTATATTTTCCATGTTCTGACTGTAGTGCTTCTTCTGACACGCTTCTATTTCTTGCTAGCGACAGGTGGCATTGCACTCGTGGAAGATGATTCTTTGGCGCGGATGGCTGCTGAAATAAAGGCCATTCCCGCACGGGACAGGTCGGCTTCGTTCCTGATCAGGAACGCTACCCTCTTGGAGTACAACTTGATCCAGCCGCACCAGTCCGTGGTTAAGCAGAGGGACACGGCTGAGGAGAAGGTTGCTAAAGCTAAGGAGGGGGCCACGGTGAAGAGTGGCAAGAGGAAGCCCTTTGCACAACATCCCGTCGTGGGAGGCAAGAAGCTTAAGGAGTCTGAGGGTCCCTCTCCTAGTACTTGCCCAATCATCCCGGAGGAGGAAGGTGTGGAAGAGGGCGAAGGAGGCGATATGGAAGGAGAGTCGGAGGGCGGAGGACATGGAGATGGTCAGGGTGGTAGTGGTGCTGGTGCCTTAACCTCTGGGCAAGACTCTGAACTGGATGAGGCTCTCCGCCAGGCCTTCGGGGAATCGGAGGGAGAATCGGAAGCGGAGAAGGCGAAGGAGACTGGCAAGGTCGGGGCTGGTGCCGACCTATCCCCTAAGGGCTCCTCAGCCAGGGTGACTCCGGCGGTGCAAGGTGAACTTTTGTCCTCTGTCGATTCCATTTACGATAGGGACTTAGAAATATTTTATGGTTCACTTCCGTCCTGGAATGAGATTCAGGACTTATTGCAGTATCCCACTCCTCCGCAGGGTTTGTATAATAGATGTGCATTCTCACTTTTTCTTTCTTTTTAACTTAACATGTTTCTTGAATTATGGGTCGTCGTACGTTCATAACACTTGTTTTTTACTCCAGGCGCAGGCCAGGCGGCTAAGACGTCAGACGTTCGACACCGCCTTGAACAATTCAAGTTGATGAGAGCTTCTGATAAGCCGAAGCCTCTTACTGGTCGTCCTGGGGTTGTGGTCAAATACCGTCCTCTTCTTGGGGTCATTGAAGAGAGAATTCAGAAAAAGAAGAGGAGTCGTTCCTTATTTGAGCCTTCCCCTGGTCCGCAGCTTCCTGTTCAGCCTCCTCATGATACCACGGAGGAGAGCACGGAGTTTATCCCACCTCCACCTCCTTCTAAGAATCCCACTGTTATCCGTATAAAGCGTCCTGACGTGCCTCGCGACCCCTTTGCCGGTCATCCTGATTTAGATCCAAGCTCTCGGGATATTTCATTTGATGAGGCCGCGGGTGAGCACCTTCTTCCCCGCAACCCCATGGTACGAGTGCTTGACGAGGCTAAGTCCCTAGATCTTGATCTGCTTACCACTCGGGTAGTTACCATGGGAGACGAAGCCAAAGCTAATATCGATCGGGTGGCCGAAGAGACCAAGAAGTTAATGAAGTATCATGCTCAATTGGTCAAGGCCAGGGAGGAGATTGGGAGTGCTAATATTCGGTTGCGGCTGAAGGTTGTCGATCAGGCCGAACAGCTTGCCGGTCAAGCCGTTCAGATTTCTCAGCACGAGGAAGCCTCCAGGCGGCTGAAAGAGACCATGGAAAAGGCTAGTAGGGCAGAACTACGGAAGATGGAGGCCGCCTGTAAGGAGCGGATCGACATGGCCATTGCGACAGTGGATGAGGTTCGGAATGCGGATCTCGAGCAGGTAGAGGAGTTGTCTGGGAGGCTTGAGGCCGCGGAGATGGCTCAAGTCAAGTTAAAGGAGGAGATTGAGGAGATGAGGAGGTCTCTCCAGGCTGACTGCTTGAGATACCGATTAGAGAGGGATGTCGCTGTCGCCAAGTTGCAGGCTTCCGAGGCCCGGGTGAGGGAGTTTGAGGAGAATGAGGGGATGATGGACGAGATGCTGCAGGACATGTACTTCCGCACTTGGAAGGAGGGCAGCTTGTCTTGGATGGATGACTATCCCCGGGTCATGGCCAAGATATATCTTCGGGCTTTAGAGGAGGCCAGGGTCAATGCGGGTAAGGAAGGTGGAGTGGCTTTTAGTCTGGATGTGGTGACTGCTCAGTTCTCGAAAGAGGAGCAAGCGGCGGTGAAGGAGGGGATGCGGTTGCTTGCTGCGGAGGAAGCGGGTGTGCAACTGGAGGATGAGGATCAAGCGGCGGACGCTGGTGAGTTATTCTTCTCTTTTCCTTTTCTTTCTGGGTTTCCATAACTTGATCGTTTTATCGTTTGTTTAATGAGTTCCTCTTCTGAATTGGACAGGTGGAACTTCCGATCAACACGCTGGGAGCTCCGACCCTGCGGCCAAGTAGGCTTGGGGGAGTTGGTAGGATGATAGCGAAGTGTGGACGCGGCTGGTTACTTGTCCGGATTTGGCCACCTTTTTATTTCCCTTTGTCGCTGTTTATGTTAGTCCAAAACATTGATGTGACTGTAATAATATTATTTGCAAAGAATAACTTTATGCGATTTTATGACATAAGCTGATTTTGTTATGTTTAAATGTTGCTGTCATTTTGATGTGGTGCGTGAGAAGTATGCATATGCCTGTGATTTTAGTTGTGTTTGATGTTAAGCTGTTGCTTGAAATATAATT
The DNA here is from genome assembly GCA_030765085.1 of Allium cepa. Lineage (NCBI taxonomy): Eukaryota > Viridiplantae > Streptophyta > Magnoliopsida > Asparagales > Amaryllidaceae > Allium > Allium cepa. Next base: position 444,830,865 of record CM060932.1, read on the forward strand.
TCATGTTTTGCAATGTTAGTGCGACGTATGAATAAACTATAGTTACATATTTATGTACAAGAGAAGAGAGTATCGCCCTTCATGTTTTAGTTGCAGGTGGTAGCTTTGAGCGTCTTGTGTAACTGATCATGGACATAGCTGAGTACCTTGCCACCCAGTACGTAGGCTTAGATTCTCATGAGTGAATGCTCCCTATTTGGTTTCCTGTACTTTGGAGTTTGTTATACAGGATAGGAGAAAAGTATTTAAATGAAATGAAAATATGAGAAAAGTAAAACTTCCAGTCACGGAAGGTCGTCGATGTGCTTAAGTTCGTGGCAAACGGGTTTTGTAGTCACTTTCCCTAGCTGTGGGTCTTGGAGACATTTGTCACCCATCTTACGCCTCCGCGGGGAGTTTTCTTTTTTACCACAGCCGCACTTAAGACACATCGGAGCCGAGATCGCGCACGGTAACTACCCGAACCATTATGGTCCGTAATCGTGGGTATTATTCGATTTACCGTGGCCGGCTAGCGTGGGTGTCGTTGGCCGTGAACTACCCCTGGCTGGCCACACCTTATGTTGGGGCTTAAAGTAGGTTCACAGTTGCCGGCGAGCCAAACGCCGTAATGAGCTGCCATCGGCTATAGTCGGCCTTTATGATGACTTATAATCGGCTCATTACAGTTGGCCTTGAGGGCAATCGCGAGCAATGAGTTAACCCGCAGCAGAGGGATGCTGGAGCAAAAGAGTCTCATTGGCGAGTGCATAGAATCGTAGCGTACCTGTTAGGCCTTGTCCAGATGAGGTCGTGGTGCGTCTTGAGTGGAGATGCCATAGGATTTTGTTCAACAGAAAAGGATAAAGCTTAACAAGCAGCCAAGATATAAAGGAACAAGTTAAAAAGAGACAAGATTTTTTAAAGTGGTTCGGCATGAAAATGCCTACGTCCACTGATTCTCTTTGTTAATTCACTTCATATGGGCAGTACAAGTTAAGAAAAGTATCGACGGAGGTGTCGGATGTTCCATGCCCTCTGGAACACCTCTCCGTCCACTGTTGACAAAATATAAGCTCCGTTGTGGAGATCTTTATGAATTACATATGGTCCGTTCCAGATGGGGTCCAGTGCCCCGGGGCGCGGAAAGATTCGCCTGAGGACAAGATCTCCCTCTTGTAAGATGCGATGCTTGACTTTGGAGTTGTATAGTGCTGCCACTTTTTGTTTGTGAGCTGCTGCTTTGAGTGCTGCATCGTTTCTCCTTTCCTCAATCAGATCCAAAGACATGAGGAGGAGTTCTTCGTTTTCTTCTGGATTGTAGTGGATCCTACGGTGGGAAGGAACAATAGTCTCAACAGGGAGCATTGCCTCCGATCCGTATGCCAAAGAGAAAGGAGTATGTCCCGTTGATGTTCTGAAAGATGTGCGGTAGGCCCAAAGTGCCGTAGGAAGTTCGTCCACCCAAGCGCCTTTTGACTTTTCAAGTTTCTTCTTAATTAGGGTTTTGAGAATTTTGTTGACAGCTTCGACTTGTCCGTTTGCCTGAAGGTAAGCTACTGATGAGAAGCTTTTATGAATTCCATGCTCTTGGCACCAGTCGGCGAATTCTTCGCTGTCAAATTGGAGTCCGTTGTCCGATATGATCTTGAGTGGTACTCCGTACCTGCACAGAATATTTTTGATCAAGAAGTTGATAACTTTTGCTGAAGATATTTTATTTAGGGGTTCTGCTTCCACCCATTTGGTGAAATAATCGACTGCCACTATAGCATATTTGGCTCCGCCCCTGCCCGTTGGCAGTTCGCCAATTAAATCAATTCCCCATACAGCAAAGGGCCAAGGGCTGGTCATTTGAGTAATCTCATTTGTGGGTAGTCGAGGAATCTTGGCAAATTTCTGACATCTGTCGCATCTCTTGACGAAGTCTAAGGCGTCTTTGTTTAGTGTGGGCCAGTAATATCCATATCGGAGTATCTTTTTCGCCAGAGTCTGCCCTCCAGTGTGATCTCCGCAACTTCCTTGATGGATGTTGAATAAGATTTCCTTGGCTTCCCTTCCAGCGACGCATCTGAATAAGGGGCTAGAGAAGCCACGCCGATAGAGGATGCCTTCTTGTATTGTGTAGTGGGGAGCTTTCCTCAAAATTCTCCTGACTTCATCACGTTTGTCTGGTAGTGTGCCGTCCTGCAAATATTTCCGGATAGGAGTCATCCAAGTTCCTTCTTCGATTGCAGTTATCAGATTCACTTGTTCGAAACTTGGGGCTAGCTGCCTTGAGATGGCTAGTGCTCCGGAAATGGTGCTATTCTTCATACTAGCTTGCTTTGCTAGTTCATCGGCCTCTTGGTTATCTTCCCGAGGAATGTGTTTGATTAGATAATGGTCCAATTGATCGAGCAGCAGTTTGGTTTTCTTTAGATATGCTGTGAGTCGTTCTCCTCGTGTCTGGAACTCTCCTAGTACTTGGTTTACGATAAGTTGAGAATCACTATGAAGACATAAAGAATTGACTCCAATTTCTAAGGCAAGCTCCAATCCCGCTATTACTGCCTCATACTCCGCATCGTTGTTAGTGGCCGCGAATTCCAACCTTAATGCATAGTACAGCTTTCTTCCCCTGGGGGTGATTATCACAATACCTGCCCCCAAGCCTTGTTCGTTCGATGCTCCATCTACAAAGAGGTTCCACTTGATGCTTTTTGCTATTTCAAATTGATCCTTGCCTCCGTTGGTAGTGAATTCGGCAATGAAATCGGCCATGGCTTGCCCCTTGATAGCGGTGCGAGGGTGGTAGGTGACGTCATACTGACTTAGTTCAATGCACCATTTGAGGAGTCGTCCAGAAGTGTCGGGACGATGGAGCACCTGTCTTAGTGGTTGATCAGTTAGAACTCTGATGGAGTGAGATTGGAAGTAGTGTCGCAGTTTTCGTGACGCGATCAATAAACAATATGCCAATTTCTCAAGTTTAGGATATCTGGCTTCTGCCCCTGTAAATCTCTTACTTATAAAGTATACCGGGCGTTGTGTGCGGTCTTCTTCTCTTACCAGGGCAGCGCTTAGAGCATGAGATGATACAGCGAGGTATAGGTATAGCTCTTCGCCTTCGTTTGGAGTTGAGAGTACTGGTGGTTTCTGAAGGTGTTCGATCAGGTTAAGGAAGGCTTTTAAGCATTCATCGGTCCACTCGAACTTTCCTTTGTCTTTCTTGAGAGCTTCGAAGAAAGGGACGCACTTGTCAGTTGCTTTGGAAATGAATCTGCTTAGGGCGGCCACCTTTCCGTTTAGGCTCTGCATTTCTTTTCGAGTGGAAGGTATCCTTATTTCTTTTAGAGCCCGGATTTGTTCAGGGTTTGCTTCAATTCCTTTGGCATGGACGATGAATCCTAAGAATTTTCCCGATGACACTCCGAAGGAGCACTTTAGAGGATTCAGCTTCATTCCATATCGGCGAAGTACCTGAAACATCTCGCTCAGGTGGCTTACATGATCGTCGGCTCTCCTGGACTTTACCAACATGTCATCCACATATACTTCCATAGTTCGTCCTATTAATTCCGCGAACATCTTGTTGACGAGGCGCTGATAGGTAGCTTCGACATTTTTGAGTCCAAAAGGCATGACTTTGTAACAATATAATCCCCGGTTAGTGATGAAGCTAGTGTGGTCTTGATCAGGAGCGTGCATGGGAATCTGGTTGTATCCGAAGTATGCATCCATAAAAGATAAAAGTTCGTGCCCGGCAGTGCTGTCCACAAGCTGATCGATTCGGGGGAGCGGGAAGCAGTCTTTCGGGCAAGCGTCATTTAAGTTGGAGAAATCAATGCATGTTCGCCACTTCCCATTAGCTTTCTTTACTAGTACTGGGTTAGCGATCCATTCTGGGTAGATGGCTTCTCGTATGAAGTCATTGGCAAGTAGGTTCTTTACTTCCTCATCGAGGGCTGCTGATCGTTCTGCTCCCATGCTTCTCTTTTTCTGCTTTATCGGTACCTTGGTGGGATCGACGTTCAGCATGTGGCATGCTATGTCTGGGGAGATTCCTGTCATATCGGCATGTGTCCACGCAAATACATCTAAGTTGTGGCGGAGAAAGTCAATGAGTTGATCCTTCAATTCTGTTTTTAGCTGAGATCCTATTTTTAATAGTCTACTTGAATCATGTTTGTCTACAGATACGAATTCCATGGCCTCTGCAGGCTCAGCGGTAGCCTCCTCCTCCTTATCCCTGGGGTCTAGTTCATTGAAAGGATCGCTGGTGTATCGAAGAGGAGGGGCTTTCTTTAGTTGCTATGCTTCCAAGCTTTTCATGCAGAGAGTAGTCTCTGCATCTTTCCCTTTATTCTTTCTACGGTTATTGCGAAGTTCAGTTACATAGCAATCTCGAGCGGCGTCTTGATCTCCTTCAACTTCTCCTATCCCGTTATCTGTTGGGAATTTCATCTTTAGGCACCACGGGGCTAGGACAATTTGGAAGTCAGACAAGGCTGGTCTTCCCAAGAAGGCGTTGTAGGCCGAGTGGTTTTCTATTAGTACGAACGTTTGTTTTCGCACAACGGAGCAGGGATGACTTCCTATTTCGACGAAGTGGTCAAGTTGCCCGAGGGGCATTTTCGCATCTCCAGTGAAACCGTGCAGGGGTTTGTTGCAGGGAGACACATCCTTCATTGACAGCTTCATTTTGTCGAAAGCATGCTTGAATAGGATATTTACGGAGCTTCCTGTGTCTATTAGAATTCGGAAAACTTTAGCTGGACCGAACTAGGCAGAGATGACCATGGGATCCATATGCGGATACTGTCTTCCTTCTAAATCACGCCTACTGAATACGATGTCGTCACTCTCTTTCCGTTTGGGGTGGCGTTCTTCCATAATGGAGTTAACATAGCCTTCAGCATTTCTAAGTGACTTGCCGTATCTTTCCATCTCTGCCCAGCTTCTGTCGGCGATGTGTGGTCCTCCCGAGATGGTATGGACCACTATCTTCTCTTGACTAGAGCCACTGGTGTTGCGATTCCCTCCGCCTACTTCTGGGAGGGGTCGCTTTGAGTTCTCATTGGCAGGAGTTGGATTCCTGTTCTGACCTTTCACATAGCGTTCCAGCCTTCTTCTTCTGATGTGTTCTTCGATCAAGTCCCGGAAATGGTGGCATTCATTGGTGTCATGTCCGTAGGATTCGTGGAAGCGGCAGAACTTTCCAGACTTGAGTGCGTTATCAGATTCTTTCTTGTGCGGGGGGCGCTTGTATCCGAGTTCGCCCTGAGTGGCTAGAAAGATGTTTTCGATTGTTTCATTCAAAGGAGTGTAGGAGTCAAATCTTGGTCCTGGTCGATATTGGCGTTTTTCAACCTTCCTGCCCCCAGCATTGTCTCTAGATTCATTTCTTCGAGTGTCCTTAGCTGCAGCGGGAACCTTGTCCGAAGTTGTCTTACCTTGTTGCCCTGACTTCCTCTCAGTGGCGGCGTCTTCAAGTCTCGTATACTTTCCAGCTTCATGGAAGAAATCAGGTAAAGTAGCTGGTTTTTCCTTAGTTAGTCTTCTAGCGAACTTGGTATCTGGGTGTACACCACTATAGAGGGCCATTAGGGTGAGCTTCTCATCGGCATCTTGGACTGCGGCCGCTGCGGCGTTGAACCGGGTTAGATATTGTTGCAGTGTCTCTCCGGATTTCTGTTTGACATTGGATAGAGAATAAGCATCCTTGGGTTCTTCTACATGGATGCGGAACTGGCTAATGAACCTTTCTTTCAACATCTCCCATGAGCTGATAGACCCTTAGGGTAGATGGCAGAACCAGGAGGTAGCTAGATCTGCTAGGTATAGCGGAAAGCATTTACACAACACCCCTTCTGTTGCTCCGCTCATGAGCATATGCTGGGTGTATCTCTGTAAGTGTACGATGGGGTCGGAAGTTCCCTTGTAAGGTTCCATGGTTGGCATTTTCCATTCCCGGGGGGTGATGGCAGTTTCGATATTGCGGGTGAAGGGGCTGGTGACCCTAGCGCCTATTCCTCGGTCCCTTTGCTCCCGTTGGACGCATTCTCTGAATAATCGTGCCATTCTTTCATCAGAATTTGGAGCGGATAGAAATGAACTTGGTTCTTCCCTGCGGGATCGATCTCGTCCAGATGACCTGTAGGGATGGTATAGTCTATCACTTCTGACGTTATCCAGTGGTTGCCTCTGGCTGCTCGGATGCATGCTAAGACCAACTACAGTTGCCACCTGTCTTGACCTTCCCCTGTGGGGTTCTGTTTCGGGCATTTCCATGGGGTCAACTTCGGGCTGGGTTCTAGCTCGTCTCCGTTCAGCGGGGTTTCTATGATTAGGCGGCATGACTGGCTCAGCTACATCCGACCCTCGCCTGGCGCCTCCCCCACTGGGTTCGGTTCCAAGCGCTTCTTCGAGTCGGAGTTCGGGCTGAGTCCGGGCGCGGCCCCTATCATTGTTGTTCCTGTTGATGGCTTCTTCGAAGAGGGAAGACCTTTGCTGTCTCCGAGATCCTCCAGATTGAGATTCATCCCATGATTCGGTATTGCGGTTGGATTCTTCGACATCCCTCAAGCGTGACATGAGTTGGTTCACCAAAGCTTCTTGTTGGGATGTGAAGCGGTTAGTCACTTCCACCACAACTCTGTCTAGATCTGCTCTAGTGATTACTGCCGGTTGTTCCGCGGCAGGGGCTGTTGGAATTTCCTGATCTACATGCGGCACTGCTGCTGTAGTGGGATGGTTCTCTTGATTTGTATCCACTGGATTTGGAGCGCTGCTGGTTGCAACGTTCTTTCCCTTGTTGGCGTCTTTTCTTGGCCTGGAAGTCATGTTTCCTAGGCAATAAAGGGTGCTATTGGGAAAGAAGGTTGAATGAGGGAAGCTTTAGCTTCGAGTTCGAATTTCTCAGTGAAAGCACCAAAAATGTTTGCGCAAAAAATGGGCAAACACCTCCAAGTCGTGTGATTTAGTTGATTTTAGGTGATTCTTAATGATTTAGATGAGTTGTGTAAATATGAAAAAAGCAGGGGCTGAAATGTAAAAGACACACAGATTTATAGTGGTTCGGCCAGAACGTGCCTACGTCTACTTTATATGTTATTATCTTCTTTGTTTCAGATTACAAGTACAAAGCTTTGTGTACAAGTATATGAAAGTAGTTTGAAAGTTCCGTCCGCGCTTGAGCTCTCAAACTTGTCTGCCATTGTTGTACCCCTGCCCCTCTATTTATAGAGTGAGGTTGGGGGCAGGGGTCTTGGATGTATATAGCTGCTGGTGGGCCTGGGCTGAAGCAATCTGGCCTGGCAGCGTTCTGGTTCGGCGAGGCTCGGTTCGGTAGTGGTTGGAGAAGGTTGGATCGGTGGGGCTTTGGACCGGTGGTCGTTGGTGATGGAAGTCGGTTCGGCATGAAGGTTGGACATGTGTGGTTCGGCTGGGAGTTTGGTCCGGTAGGCAATGGACCGGTGTAGGGTTGATTCGGTGGTGTTGGTCCGGCTATGAATGGTCCGGTGGTGGAGGTTGGAGCACGGTGAGATTGGAGGACCGGATGTGTTTGACCGAATGGGGCATGGCCTTGTGCCGAATGTTCTTGGAGGAAAGTATGCATGGGCCGAATGGTATATATCTTGAATTGCCGAATGAACTTGTGCTTGGAACGCCGAATGGACTTAGGAACCGGAAGGAATGGAGGTTGCGAGCCCGGGTGAAACTGACGCTTCTCGGTCTCGAGATCTTCTGGGTGAAAATTCGCCCAACAACAAATATATGGTTTTGGTTTATTAAATTGAAATTATTGAAAATTTATCTGTCTTAACAAAAATAAAAATGAAGTTGTATTATAAATAACAATGGTTTAACTAGTATATAGGAAGATTCATACGTGTTAATTATGAAATACATCCCAATTGAAAATCTTTGTTTTAAAAGTGGTGAATTTAAAGTAAAGGATATAACATTTTTTTTGTCTTCTAAGTTAAATGGTGCTAAGATGATTTTGCAAAACTCTCTCTCTCTTAAAAAAAATTAACATCCAAAGTATTCGCTCTCATTTAAAAGTCCTCACGGTTATGCATGTATGTAACACATGTAAAAAATAAACTTAATAAAAACCACCTACGGTCGATAGGTGTATGCACGAAAGTGTATGCACTCGCCATGCTCTGTACTCCCCTCACATAAGTCCGAAAGGCAGTGCATGGGTGGTATATCTGGCCTCAGTTTACCTGAGCTAGGTGTGTAATTTTTCTTGCAAATAATGAGAGAGCAAGCAATTGAAATCCTAACACTATTTTTACTTATTTGATTTGATTTGTTATTGAAAAGAAATGAAAATACCACTTTGATAAACTTTGATAATCAACTACGGATCCATTTTATAATTACACTTTGTTATCAACCGAAACAACAAATTAAACTATTGTCTATTTGTTATGACAACTTGATTTTTGTTCAAAATTTTGACGAGTAAATGACATAAATTTTCAAGATAATAACCAAAACCTATATTTAACTTATTTGTGTCAATTTAAAAATAAATCCTTCATTTGTAAATATTTTCAAAATTTTGCATTCATCTCTTTGTAAATAAATCTTCAATTTGTAAATATTTTCATCATGCATTTGGATTTTGTGGGTAGTATCCGCTGAAAACCCTCACGAGACAACACTCATCCTACTGGGGACACTCAGAGGTTTAACGGCTTGTTGCATACGCTCAATGCAATCGTGCTCCCTACGAAAACGGATTTACCTTAGTTTTAGTTTATTCGAGGACGAATAAAAAGATAAGTGTGGGGGTATTTGATGTGCATGTAAATGTGCATATTTTAACCACCATACTTATTCTTTTTAAATTAAATAAATGATCATATTGGGTATTTTAACTTGTTTAAACCAAAATTCATATTATTTCAAATTGTCACATATTCATCTTCATCCAGGGGCAAAATGGTCATTTTTGTGCATATATTAATTTTAGAATATTTAATTGGAAATTTTTATATTATTTTGTAGGAAATTACACTCAATTACAAGTGGGTTCATGAAGGAATATGCATGCACAAAATGAATACAAAGGAATGAAGATGGAAATAATTCAAAGTGAAGAACATGGAGGACCCCACCTACCCACCTACCTTAATGTACAAATTAAAGGCTAATGCACATGCTTTTGGAGTTAATGGCTTCATGTACACTTAATGGGGGATTAAGACATGTTAATGATTACTTGGCCTCCACACTTCCTAAGGGGCATTTTGGGCATTCCCCAAAAAAATGAATTAGGGTTTTAACACTTGTATAAATACCCCTTATGTTTCATGTAGCCATCTTCCTCTTAGTTAGTTAGTTTTAGTGTAGAAAATAAATCAAATCTCTCTTTCTTTCCATGGCTACTTAGCCATTTCTTCTCTTATATAATTCTTTTCTTTTATGCAATGTTAATTATTGTTTCTTTTTAATTACATGTTCATTTCCTTTTATGCAAGTAGTGTAGATTTTCCTTTATGCAATTAGAATAGTTTTCCATTTCACTTTGCTCTCTTTTCCTTTTCTTTTTCTCTCATGTTGCAAGCTACATTTGTTCATATGATAACAAATATGAGAGACTAAACCCCTTCAATTTAGGGGTAATGAAGCTCTCTAATCATGTAGCTTCAACTTAATTTGATGTTTATGCTCTCTTTTTATGCTTAATGAGAATGAATGAAGTGGTTTAATGATGTTGTTTAGCTTTGAATTTGATAGTCTATGTTGTTCATAACAAATAGGCTATGCTTAAACAAACATAACACAAATTGCCTCTTCATCTAAATATGATTATGGCAAAGAAGTAAATGTTGAAATTGAAATTTGATAGCCTATATTTCTAAACAATAGTTAATAGGCTATGCTTAAAATAAATTTTGCTTTCAACTTTGTTGTCATATTTTATGAGATTTAAAAGTGCATTAGTGGTTGTGTTATAGTTTGATGGTTTATATTGAGCTAATTAATAGCACAAATATACCATACTTATGATAAGCACATCAACTAATTCACTAATGACATGAAAAGAGAGATCATAACTTCATTTTGTTGATTTATGTGATCTAGAGAGTGGAAATTGCCTCTAAATTGTCTTAACACTCTCATATTTTTATCTATTTTCTTTTGTCATTTTTCTTCTTTTTTTTAGTTAATCACTCTTCCAACTTTGGTTAATTTGATTGAGTAGAATTTTAAAATCATCAATTCCCTGCGGATCGACCCGTATTCGCCACGTGCTACATTCGTACACAGTGCGCTTGCGGTTATTTTTATTTTAAATTCGTTCGACGGTTTTCTAAACCGATAGAAATTCCGTCGACGAACATTTATCAAACAACAACCAATAAAATTTATATCACTTCATAACATCAAATTTAACTAGGACAAAAATATTCTTGTACGTTGTGAGCATTATAAAATAGTCACCTTGGGTTTTCAATTTCAAATCAAATCGAACGACATTCGATTTGACCTAAATTTTTAACTAGCTCCAAATGACTCCAAATCTGCACCATAGCGTAGTGCTCATCGCCATGATTCCATCGCCATTTGTTTCGTCCAATTCTGATAATATATGAATAAGATATGTAGTTTTAAAGATTACATGATTTAATATATAACTATAAAAAAATGAAAGAAAACTAGATCTCGGCCATTCAATGCTCATCAGAAAATCATGGCCACTCCTACCTTCTTCTGAATCAGTATGCTTGCTCCAAGATCACGCTTGAACAAAACCCATGCTCACGTTCATTTGCTTGATGTCGCACCCACCACGTCGCTCTAGAACTCGATCAGGGATTGCCACTCGACCGCCCACGCTACGCCTCACTCACGGCCAGAGCAGCGTTGAACTTGGTGCCACGAAGGCTTAGATCCACCGTTGGACAGGAAGATCTTGTCGAGCTCTACGATTATCTAGTTGAGAGTTTTTCATGAAAGTTTAGGATTTGAAGAAAATCGTGGGGGAATGAGGGGTAGTTTCGGCCATTAAACCTAACAAACGGTGGCGGCTTCATAGAAGGCTAGGGTTTGGGCTTTTGACACACACACACACACATATATGCATATGGAATATTACTTTATTAATATATTTCAATTTTAATGCACTTTTTTAAACGAACTCCAAATGAAGCATGCCGTCTGGCGTTTATAATGTTTTACCCCTATTTTGAACACAATGGGACATGTTTTAGGGCTTAATTCAATCATAAGTGGAAGATAGCTTTTTAAATCGAATTAAATTATTAAATTTTAGATATTAAATTCAACGTATTTCTATCTCGTATGACCAAACGATAACTCCAAACGCTATGAAATTTGAAATCCGATAATAACACACTATTATGGATCCAATGGAACTAGTTTCGTCGAATTCTTAGACTGTACCCGGAAGGCTATTTTTACATGTCGATTATAATATTAATTTTCAAATTTCTAATTATTCGGTTTTAAACAAAATTTTAGATGTTGACAATATTCATTTTTGTTTAAATAAAATTTACATCAATTTTCGGTTTCCTTTTACAATAATATTATATTCAAAATTCAATTATTCAAATATTTGCAATATTAAATTTTAACGATTTTGATTATTCAATAAATCACTATCTTTTGAAATATTTGAAAATGAACTTATAAGAATTAAAACAATTTCAAATTATAGAATAACTATTTCCATTATACGGTTATTCAATTCTCATTATTCAATTGTTCAATTAATTTCCAATATTGAATTTAAACAATTTAATTGTTCAATATTTGACAAATTTCAATGTTGGATTTTAAATGAATCTTCGTTATCAATCAATTACTTGCATTTAAAATCATTAAATTTTTATTTTTAATCATTTTCATTTAATAGTTACATTAAATCTAATAATTTACATAGTTAAAAAATACGGGTCGTTACAAACACTTGCTTTTTTGCTTCAGATAATTTTTTTGTCATAAAACATTCCATAAAATTAGTCTAGGAAATTTTATTTTCATTGACTTCCTCTGTAACTACATCCTACTAATTCATTGCTTCACCTTGTAGATGCCAACAAGCAAGCTTCCTTTTCGTATTATCACCCAAATTCAACATGTTGGATATTCTATCACATTTATGCAGCCAAGCAAGCATCTCCACAAATGCTTCCATTCCCTTATACGGCTTGCCAACTTTATTCAGAAAATCCTTACACAATTTTGAAATTTGGCCCTGGTAGATAAACAACATTTCCATCTTGTACCGCAGCTATAGATGCACATTTATTAATGTTGACCTGGTTTTTAGCTTGAAGATAACGACAAAACTAAAGTGGAATGTTGATGTCGGATACTTCCACAGCTTCATTTCTAGTTCCAGTTCCAATCCTAGTTTCAGTCGGGTTAATCATCTCCACCATTTGTAAATAGGAATTAATATTAGATCCCCTATAGTAATAAATAGAGATGGTAAATATAAACCGAAAATCAAACATCATACATCCGTTTACTTTAACCCATGTACGTATATACATTTACGTCCTATAAAATATACAAGCATGCTCTCTTTTTACGTCCTAATCTATAGCTCCAATAACAAATGTAAGAACCCCGCATTTCACGACCATAAAATCGTCGTTGAATTAAAAGCTGGATCATTTAAACATTTTCAATAGTATACAGAAGCTGAACTATAAGTATATCTTTCAGAACCCACAGCAGAATGGATCAAACTATAATATAGATAAAATAAACCAATCCCATCTATATACATCATAAAGTACACATAACCTTTATACATAAACACAATGTCAAGTTACATACAGTATATACAAACAACAGATACATATGTAACATCCAAATCCTCCACCTTCAAACACCACATCATCACGACTACTTTCTTTACCTATATTGTATAAGGAGGGAGTCAGACACATGTTTGGTGTGTAAAAATACTACTAAGTATATACTGCTAACATGATTTCATAAACATCATATGAATACTAATACTTACCTCAAGCAGTCCCACCTACATCTAAAGAGTTAGTCTATCATAATAAACATAATACGATCATCATTGCATACTTAGCAACATTTAATGTATAATAGAGTTAGATAAATGTAAACTAACTTGTCTACATATAAGAGAGAAAAGAAAGAGAAAGAGAGTTAGTTAAACATTTACTAACCTAGTGATACACATAAGAGTTAGTTAAATGGAGACTAACCCTAGGGTATAGTTAAATGTAGATTGTTCCTGTAAATGTAAATGCGGATGTAAGTTAGGCAAACACGGACTAACTTGCATGTACACACAAAGGTATAGGTAAACATAGCCTAACCTAATAACACACGATTTGATTATTAATGTCATATCATACTCAAATCAACCATATACATTTCTAGACGTTAAACACTTCTAATCATCCCATAGAAAATCAAACATTGTTTATTATCTACTTCAATTGGGCTGAAGTAGAAACGCTCCAGCCTTAGTACTGGTTTAACCTGCTGATTCAAACATGCACCGGTGCACCGATTTAGATCACACTTATGGACTGGTGGGCATGTCGATTATCAGAAAAAATACAAATTTAAACTGTTTTTCTTATAAATTTTGTGCTACAACCATCGTTTATTGTTTTTATACTTTCATACTCTCTTAGACATCCATTTACATCATTCTAGCCTTCCATATATAACATATCATTAGCATATCCATACTAATCCTTAATTATTATACATTCAACCATAAAATGCCAATTCATAAAATATATATTCTAATCTTAGTTTATCCCCAAGTCAAATGTTCTTAACCTTAATTAATGATATAATCATATCTATATTAAATCCCATAATCAAATTAATTCAAAACTCACCATAATTAGTAATCGAATAGGGCAACCACTCCTATATAAATAATTTATCCTCAATAACAATTCCTACACATTGAATTGCATTGCCAAGCGCTAGCATTTATCTAATTGCCCTTTAAATCTTTGTTGTTCAGAATTGTAATCCTCCAAAGTTTTCCAAATCTACGAACGATTGGTACTCACATAGTCCTTTTTGTGCTCTTTGATTTGATATATAGATTTTTATGTTTTCAATTAAATTTGAAAGAGGAATGGTGAATCAAATGTTGAATATGCGCTAATATGATTTTTGTTTGCTGATAATAAACATATATACATTCGTTTAAATGTATTTGTTAATATACTATTTTATTTTCACAGATTAAATAAATATTTGCTGAATAAAATAAATAACACGGAATTTGAATTCAAACGAATATTTTATTCAAACAAATATTTATTACAATTTTGAATAGTACAAATTCAAGCTCTCACTATACATATACAATTTTGACTACAAATACATCACAATTTCATATTTACATTTAACCTCACTACACATCACTCATTCACTCAGTTCATATTTTATCTTCAACTTCATTCCAGTTTGAATCCAGCATCTGAGCAATCTGCAAAAATATTTACTAACGCGGTAAAATTGAAAATAAAATATTTTTGCGATATAAAATAAAACGTGAATTTTGAAAATGATATTTGCCTCAGTTATTTGGGTTGTTCGTCATCATTTAAATTTGAATTCATCATACACGAACAACTTGTGACATACACAGTGTATTACTGTATATGTCACAAGGCCGTGCACACCGATATACACTTGATAATGCTACAGGGACAGGTGAGCACAGGTCAAACCCAAATGAAAAACCGGGTTCAACTCATGTGCAATAACATTGAAAATCACGACACAAGCACAAGGTCAAATCCGAGTTTTAAAACTGGATTCAACACAAGGCAACATGACATGAATGAAACGAAGACCAACAGCAAAATGGACTGCAACAATCATGGCAGTTCACATGTCAAAAACAGTTGCAACATGGATATCACAAAACAAAACTCACTGAAATGAACAATGCACAGCTAGTCCAAACTCGAGTGCAATAGAGAAGCTATGGTACTATGCAAGTACAAGCTGCAGCATACCAGACAGTGATACAAGTGCAAACACATCAAGTAAGTGACACAACAAACTCAACAATGAAAGTTCAAGTCAGACCAACACCAAACAACCAAACAAGGGACAGGCTAACAGGTGCAAACAAAAGAAACAGTGCAGACTCGACATTGTTCACAAATGCATATTCAAATGCCCATACTACATGAAATACATGGAGACAAAGCAACTGCCACAAGACGACAATGCAGTATACATGAATACAATTACAGGTACAAGTCCAAATACAACAGTGTGTAGCAACAGTCACAAGTGAACATGTCACAGTGAAAGACCAAGACTACAAATGTGCAGTCAAATGATCAGAGGCATCAATATTTGTAAGTGACACAGCAAACGTGAAGCATGCAAGCTAGGGCACAAAGTAGTGGAACTGCAAATATCCAAGTACAACACTGCACAAATTCAACACAGCACCAAAGCACAAAGGCTTAAATAATTCAGTGCTCAAAGATACAGCAAACCCAGATGAACACATATGGCCGAAGTACGATCAAGATCAAATGCAAACTCAGTACACATATATGTACAGGTACAAACAACAGTGATCACACTCATATGAACAAATGCAAAGAACAGTGAAGCATGCACATAGGCCACCAGTGAAACAACTCATATACAAGAACAAGTGAACAACATGGCAGTAAGGATATAATGGCTGTGAACAGCAAGTGGGATGCATTTCATCAAGCTGCAGTTTTCAAAACAAATGACCAAAGTCGAGTATGCTATAAAAATAGCAAATCAATTTTATCAAGCATCAGAACTGAAAGCCGTGGATATAATGAACAAGTCAAAATTGACCAAGTTAAAAATCGACAGCGTGGTCATCACGAAATAATTTTAAACCAAGTCAACCGAGAAATATACGATAACTAATTAGTCAGAATCAATCTCAAACAATCAAGCATCATCGAGTGGCCGAGGTGAATCAGTTGACAAATTCAATTAGAAAATATACGACGCAAATCTAGGGTTACAAACCCTATATAAATTGACATCATCATCGGCAATTTTTGGTATCGAATTCAAGCAAGCATAAAATCAGTAAAAGCAAAAGCGTATAATTACATACCGAAGTAAGAAAGGAATTCGATCAACGAAGCAGCCGCGTAAGCAACGAGGAATCAATCGATCAAGGTGACACGCAAAACATCACTGGATCGATCGAATTAAAGCCGGCGACTTCAAGCCCTAATTTCCAGAGTAGAGAGAACGAAAGCAAAGCCCTAATTTCAGAACTAAGAAAGGAAGCAGGCCGACAATTGTTTTCACAGAGCAAAATAATCTAAAGAAGACAACGGGCTAGAGTGAAATAAAAGGGGGCCGGCTTTATTCATTTTAAAAGGGCTTTAGTTTTTGGGTTTATTGTTAATTAGGGTTTAAGTGTTTTTTAATTGTTGTTTAATTGTTTTCTGTTTTTACTTTTCGAAACCGTTTAAATTTCTAGTCGTGTGACTAGGGGACAAGCTACGTGGTGTAGCTTGAGAATTCGCAACTCGGTGATTGAGTTGTGGCAAGGTTTTGAGCGTAGAGTTAGATTAGTCAATAGCGGGTATAGCGAGTTTACGTGTGTAAGCGAGGGACTATCTAATTTCTAGTAGAAACCTTGGGGGCAGCACGTCGGCAGGTTTTTGCCGAAGCTGGGTAAATTCTGTGTTGTTCTGTTTTATTCTGTTATTTATATTCTGCGATATCTGTGCTGCTACTCTGTGATCTGAATTGAAATTAATTGATAAGCTTCCGCGATTAATTTTTATAATTTACACTATCACCCTATTCACCCCCCCTCTAGGGTGAAATCGATCCTACTAGTGGTATCGGAGCTAGGAATAGAAGTCAACATCTGTTTTAAAAATTCAATTTTTTTTTGAAAAAATCAGTTTTTGTTTTAAAAATTTGAATTTTTAAAATGGCTTCTTTTAATAATGCTTTTGCTGAGGGTCAATCCATAGTTAGACCACCAATGTTCAATGGTGAATATGCTTACTGGAAAAATAAAATGCAAATTTTTCTGAAAACCATTGACGCTTGGAATATTGTTGAGACAGGTTATAGAATACCAACTATAACTATAGATAATCAGGAAATAGAGAAACCAAAAGATCAATGGACAGAACTAGAAAATAGATTACAAAATGCTAATGCTAGAGCTATGAATTCTATTATCTGTTCATTAGATCAATTTGAATTTAATCATGTCTCACACTGTCTAACTGCACAGGAAATATGGCACACACTAGAAGTGACTCACGAAGGAACATCTCAAGTCAAAGAATCTCGCCTTGCCATGCTAAGCAGCGAATATGAGAACTTCACAATGGCGAAGGAAGAAAATGTCAAAGAGATGCATGGACGACTTTCCAATATCGTTTACAAATCAAAAGCTCTTGGAAAATCATACACAGAGTTGGAGATAGTCCGAAAAATCCTTAGAGTCCTTCCGCGAAAATTTGAAGCAAAAGTAACTGCCATTCAAGAATCGAAAGATTTAAAACAACTTAAAGTTGAAGAACTCATCAGAAATCTCACCACTTATGAGCTAGAAATGAAATTCAAGGAAGAGCGTGAAGGAGGTGACACTCGAAAGAAATCAATAGCTCTCAAAGGAACAACCGAAAGTGATGATGATAACGATGAAGATGATGGAGCAGCAGAATTGGCGCTACTAATAAAGAAATTCAAAAAGTGGAATCGCAAACACGGAAATCCAGCTCGAAATCATGAATTGAAAAGCAGAATAGGGAAAGCACTTGACTACTCAGAAGAACAGGAGATCATCTGTCATAAGTGCAACAAACCCGGCCATATCAAGTCCGATTGTCCACAAATTAAATCCAGCCATGGAAAGAAACAGGAAAAGAAAAGTTTTGCAGCCACTTGGGATGAAATAGACGAGAATGATCAAAGCACTGGCAGTGAAAGCGAAAAGGCAGAATTGTGTCTTCGAGGTGATACAACTGACAGTGACGATGACGAGCCAAGTGAGGTATCAAAACTTACCCATTCTGAGTTGCTTATATAATTTCATGAAGTAAACGGCTGTTTTGAACGACTTAGGGAAAAATACGCCAAACTTGAATCTCAAAAGGATACTTTGATAGAATGCAATAAAAAACTTGATCAACTAGTTAAAACCTATCAAAGTAGGATCCCTAAGTGTGATAAGTGTCCAACATTCGAAGAAGAAATTAAAAAATTAGAAATTGGTATAAAATCACTTGAAAATGAAATTCTGATTTTAAAAGAGAATGAAAATACTAGGAGAGAGAATTCTATTAAAAAGTGCACACAATTGTTAAACGAAAATGAATCTCTCAAAACACAAGTCCAACAATTGTCAACGACTTTGGATAAATTTTCAAAAAGTGAAAAATCGTTGAATATGCTATTAGGAAAGCAAACTGTTAATTCGGTTAGACAAGGACTTGGATATAACAGTTCGAAAATTATTGAAAGCAATATTAGTCAAATTAATTCCATGTGCACGATTTGTAGAAAATATGGACACAGTCACAATAATTGTTGGTATAGACCCAAACATGTGAAAACTATACCGATTTGGGTTCCAAAAGGCACAAATATAAAATCTCTCAAGGTTAAACAAATTTGGGTGCCGAAGGGAATAATTATAAATAGTTTTGGGTCTTTACAAAATTGTTTTTCAAAATATTCTGCCACTAACAACCATGGACCTATAAAAACAAATAGGTCACATAAATCTTTCATCGTGTAGGTGTGGTGGCGGGCTAAGGAACAACAACAGCGTTCTCTGGATTTTTGGCTGTTCCAGAAACACAACGGACGACGAAGCAAAGTTTCTTAGCCTAGTATAAAGGTGACAGAATCACAATGGACAACAACGAAAAATATCGTAAAGGTAAAACAGGTAATGGTATGTTTTAAATGATATATTAAATGTGATAATCTGCACCATATTCTGAATTAAAATCAGCCAATAATGAGATGATGAAAAGATGATGATTCTGACTTATTCAAAATTGTTGGCCAATTATATTCTTATGCCAAAAACACTATAAAAATCTCTAGATTCTTTGAATTATTTCATATATATCATTTTGGATTAAAAATAGTGTTTTGTTGGATAATAATACATTTGGTTATAATTCGGCTAACTCTATATTCACGGTTTTCTGATTATTAACACGGCTTCATTTCAAATTCAAAAGAATGTCATTTAAATTGTTGTTAAAATTGAATTTGAAATTTTTGGTGCACACTTCATGTTTTGGTCTATAAAATTCAATTGATGATAATTTTTTGAGTGAAAGAGAAATTCAGATGCAGATTTCACTGGTAATCTAGTTGATAGAAAAATTACTAGTGAAACGTGATTTTTTGTAGAGATATTTAGTAACTGCATCGTTTTTCAAAGAAAATATCTGCATATTTTTCATTTCAAATAATTTTCAGATTGCAGAAAATTTTCTTATAAAACCCCCTCGAGAAAATCATTTTTGACCATATTTTCATATTAGTCATTTTGAAAAATTAATTTCATAATTATTTTTGAATTTGATTTTAAATGACTATTTTGACTAATCTGACTCCCAAATGATTATCGAAAAAAAATAGTGATTGAAAAAGTGATGAGTGTTGATATTGATCATATATTATAACTCGAGAAAGTATAATTAGAAAATTTCTTTAGAAATTTAAACAAGAGTTATAAAACTTTTTGTTGGTAAAATTCCATGACCATCTCTATATCTATCATATTTCTAACGACCATCACTCATCAAAATTCTATATAGTTTGTCAATATGTGGTACTTTAAACAGGAATCGTTCGTTTTTCATTTTCACATTTTTTTAAAAAAAATTAATTAATAATAATAATAAATAAATACCAATATATTCACTCTCATTTAAAAGTCCTCACGGTTATGCATGGGTGAATTACTTGGAATTTGTTATGTGCTTTCATGCTCATTTAAAAGTCCTCACGGTTATGCATGTATGGAACGCATATCAAAAGTTG
Organism: Allium cepa; assembly: GCA_030765085.1. Taxonomy (NCBI): domain Eukaryota; kingdom Viridiplantae; phylum Streptophyta; class Magnoliopsida; order Asparagales; family Amaryllidaceae; genus Allium; species Allium cepa. The sequence goes on from CM060932.1 coordinate 444,850,887, forward strand.
ATTTTTTTTAAAATAAACAAGTTGATTCTAATCCCATTTAAAAGTCCTCACGGTTATGCGTGGTTAGAAGATACTTGAATTCATTTTTTTTTTAAATAAAATTGGAATACTACTAATCTCATTTAAAAGTCCTAACGGTTATGCATGGTTAGTAGTTATTCAAACTCCTGATATAAATATAACACAAATAGACACAACTGTATGGTTTTATATGATGACATCATTTCCATCATTCTAAAAGTGGAATATGCGCCTAACAAAATATTTATGATTTTTGTTTGATTTTTTTATTGAAATTTAATATTTATATTCAATTGAGTTTTAATGTTGAATTAATATCGATAACTTTATCTCTATTTTCTCTAACACGATTATTCTTTTGCTGATAATAAAAGGGGGAGAGAAAAGTTAAGATTTTGTCAAATAAAATCAAGCAAAGGTCAAATAATTTTCTATTTGCATCTAGACTCATTTGCATATTTTTATTTGTATGCATATATGTAGGGGGAGCTTTGTGTAGAGAGGAAGCATTTAAATAGGGGGAGCAACTAGGATATATCCATGATCAAATACATTTAACATATTCAAAATCTTAAATATATGTTTGTTATCATCAAAAGGGGGAGATCGTTGAATATGCGCTAATATGATTTTTGTTTGATGATAATAAACATATATACATTCGTTTAAATGTATTTGTTAATATACTATTTTATTTTCACAGATTAAATAAATATTTGCTGAATAAAATAAATAACACGGAATTTGAATTCAAACGAATATTTTATTCAAACAAATATTTATTACAATTTTGAATAGTACAAATTCAAGCTCTCACTATACATATACAATTTTGACTACAAATACATCACAATTTCATATTTACATTTAACCTCACTACACATCACTCATTCACTCAATTCGTATTTTATCTTCAACTTCATTCCAGTTTGAATCCAGCATCTGAGCAATCTGCAAAAATATTTACTAACGCAGTAAAATTGAAAATAAAATATTTTTGCGATATAAATTAAAACGTGAATTTTGAAAATGATATTTGCCTCAGTTATTTGGGTTGTTCATCATCATTTAAATTTGAATTCATCATACACGAACAACTTGTGACATACACAGTGTATTACTGTATATGCCACAAGGCCGTGCACACCGATATACACTTGATAATGCTACAGGGACAGGTGAGCACAGGTCAAACACAAATGAAAAACCGGGTTCAACTCACGTGCAATAACATTGAAAATACGACACAAGCACAAGGTCAAATCCGAGTTTTAAAACTGGATTCAACACAAGGCAACATGACATGAATGAAACGAAGACCAACAGCAAAATGGACTGCAACAATCATGGCAGTTCACATGTCAAAAACAGTTGCAACATGGATATCACAAAACAAAACTCACTGAAATGAACAATGCACAGCTAGTCCAAACTCGAGTGCAATAGAGAAGCTATGGTACTATGCAAGTACAAGCTGCAACATACCAGACAGTGATACAAGTGCAAACACATCAAGTAAGTGACACAACAAACTCAATAATGAAAGTTCAAGTTAGATCAACACCAAACAACCAAACAAGGGACAGGCTAACAGGTGCAAACAAAAGACACAGTGCAGACTCGACAATGTTCACAAATGCATATTCAAATGCCCATACTACATGAAATATATGGAGACAAAGCAACTGCCACAAGACGACAATGCAGTATACATGAATACAATTACAGGTACAAGTCCAAATACAACAGTGTGTAGCAACAGTCACAAGTGAACATGTCACAGTGAAAGACCAAGACTACAAATGTGCAGTCAAATGATCAGAGGCATCAATATTTGTAAGTGACACAGCAAACGTGAAGCATGCAAGCTCGGGCACAAAGTAGTGGAACTGCAAATATCCAAGTACAACACTGCACAAATTCAACACAGCACCAAAGCACAAAGGCTTAAATGATTCAGTGCTCAAAGATACAGCAAACCCAGATGAACACATATGGACGAAGTATGATCAAGATCAAATGCAAACTCAGTAAACATATATGCACAGGTACAAACAACAGTGAGCACACTCATATGAACAAATGCAAAGAACAGTGAAGCATGCACATAGGCCACCAGTGAAACAACTCATATACAAGAACAAGTGAACAACATGGCAGTAAGGATATAATGGCTGTGAACAGCAAGAGGGATGCATTTCATCAAGCTGCAGTTTTCAAAACAATTGACCAAATTCGAGTATGCTATAAAAATAGCAAATCAATTTTATCAAGCATCAGAACTCAAAGCCGTGGATATAATGAACAAGTCAAAATTGACCAAGTTAAAAATCGACAGCGTGGTCATCACGAAATAATTTTAAACCAAGTCAACCGAGAAATATACGATAACGAATTATTCAGAATCAATCTCAAACAATCAAGCATCATCGAGTGGCCGAGGTGAATCAGTTGACAAATTCAATTAGAAAATATACGACGCAAATCTAGGGTTACAAACCCTATATAAATTGACATCATCATCGGCAATTTTTGGTATCGAATTCAAGCAAGCATAAAATCAGTAAAAGCAAAAGCGTATAATTACATACCGAAGTAAGAAAGGAATTCGATCAACGAAGCAGCCGCGTAAGCAACGAGGAATCAATCGATCAAGGCGACACGCAAAACATCACTGGATCGATCGAATTAAAGCCGGCGACTTCAAGCCCTAATTTCCAGAGTAGAGAGAACGAAAGCAAAGCCCTAATTTCAGAACTAAGAAAGGAAGCAGGCCGACAATTGTTTTCACAGAGCAAAATAATCTAAAGAAGACAACGGGCTAGAGTGAAATAAAAGGGGGCCGGCTTTATTCATTTTAAAAGGGCTTTAGTTTTTGGGTTTATTGTTAATTAGGGTTTAAGTGTTTTTTAATTGTTGTTTAATTGTTTTCTGTTTTTACTTTTCGAAACCGTTTAAATTTCTAGTCGTGTGACTAGGGGACAAGCTACGTGGCGTAGCTTGAGAATTCGCAACTCGGTGATTGAGTTGTGGCAAGGTTTTGAGCGTAGAGTTAGATTAGTCAATAGCGGGTATAGCGAGTTTACGTGTGTAAGCGAGGGACTATCTAATTTCTAGTAGAAACCTTGGAGGCAGCACGTAGGCAGGTTTTTGCCGAAGCTGGGTAAATTCTGTGTTGTTCTGTTTTATTCTGTTATTTATATTCTGCGATATCTGTGCTGTTATTCTGTGATCTGAATTGAAATTAATTGATAAGCTTCCGCGATTAATTTTTATAATTTACACTATCACCCTATTCACCCCCCCCCTCTAGGGTGAAATCGATCCTACATCAAAGAGATTGAGGAAGAAGGAGAATAGAAACCAAAATAGTATGTGAATGAGGAAATGAATTCAAAACTTTCTATACGGCCTGATATAAACTTCCCAACCATCGCTTTAGCTAATGGGCTTAGTCCCACTTAAACGATTAAAAACCAATGTAATCTCTTTATACGTACTCCGATACGGACAAACCAATACATCATTTTGACCAAAAATGAGCTCTATGCAATGGTACAAGTCCTTTTTCTTAATTCCAACATTCGTAAAACTACCATTTTGCCTATACTATTAAAATATACGTCTAAATTCCATAGGGTATCACGCTAGCTATATGACTAATTTCATCATAGTTGTAACATTTCTTGGTCATCTCTTCTCTTTCTACACTCATTTGCATAGTGACCCTTGTTTCTACAATAGTAATAGTCCGTTTGAGTTTTATCAATCGATTTCTTCTGCTTTCATTGTCTTGGTAATATAGGCTTCTTCGATTCAGTTTGCATTGATTGGAAAGGTTTCTTATTCCTTTTGAATTTCCTGTCCTTTTCTGAGAGAACCATTTCTTTTCTTGTTGAGGTTGTGAACTAAGTTATCCACCTGAGACCGAGTTCTACTCGTGTACCATCTTATATCTTAATGCTAACTCAACTATTTCTTCAAATAGAATTCTTAGTTAAGTAAGCAATTTATTCCTAATTTCATCTTTTAAGTCCAAGAATATTTTTCATTCTTCTCTAATCAATTAATGTTGGTTCATACTTCGAAAGAGCATTAAATTCATTTACATATTCAGCCAATGATCAATTCCCTTGGTTAGATCTGTAAATTTCTTAAGTAGAGCATCCTTTTTGGCTTTGGGAATAAAATATTCTTTAAGAAAATCTTTAAATCTTTGCCAAGTTATATCTTCTTCTAATATTGTTTTCGTGATGGCATCATACTAGTCCAAAGCATGAGATTGTAACTAGCAAGAAGTCAATCTTCTTTTCACTTTGTCTATTATTCCCAAATCATTTTTAAAAATTCGCAAGGTCTCAGCCATATACGCACACCTATAACTCTTTGTTTCCCAAGAATGGCTTACCTTTAGACATGTATAATCATTATAGAACCTTATAAATTCTACTATAGGATTTGTACTTGGCGCTCTAGCATCGTCCATATCTTGATTATATCTTATAACTTCAATCCTTAGTATATTGTTAATAGGACGCTTGGGTTTTATGACCCGCTTCCTTGATCATTTGGTGATCCAAGAGATATACTTGCTCTAGGTCTATTAGTTCCAACCGTTTTATGATGATAAACATTTATCACTTGCTAGATAAATGTTCCTATTTATTTAGCATTTATTTTAAAACTTCACTACTAATTACATATATATCTTAAATACATATGTAACTCCTACTCTAGAGTTCTTTCCTTAGAACACGTATCTTAACTTGTACATTACGTACATATGCTATTCCCAACTCTACCTAGGTTACAGCGACTGTTAACAACCTATATGGGACTTTTCTAGGGTCAATTATGTTTTGATCCCTGATTTACTCAATCCTAGCTCTGCTACCAATTTGTGATGCCCTAACTATGGTAACTGAATGATCAGAGGGAGTTTACCATTCAATAGCTCTAATCAATAGGCACGAAAGGATCAATCTCTCGTATATGCTACTTTGAGTCAACACGGATACGTTTCAATACCTAAATACATTTGAAATAAAACTTTGTTGGATAGATTTTTTTATCTGGCTAACACTCGAGACTTCCGAAAGCTAATTATAAAAGGAGGCAAATGACCGAAAACTACCAAAACTAGATAGGAAATAAACGTCGAAAGGCAAAAGCAACACAAGATTTATAGCATGGTTTGGGAACAAGATCCCTACATCCACTCTAAAAGTTCTGCTCCAAACTTTATTGCTTATTTTTATCTATAAGTACATCCGTGATAATTCCACCATTAATGGTCTTTTGAGCCAAAGCTTTGTAAAAGTGGTAAGAAGTACTGAACGATAATGGGTCATATATTCTATTTTTCAACCACTATATTCTAGCAATTGGTCCTCTATTTATAGCAAATTTAAGGTTCTTCCATTGGTACAGATGTTTTCTCTTGGATTGATGACCTGGCTTACTATGTGCGACTTAAGTTTGAACATTTGTCAACATATGGTTGAATGTGTTTTGGCGCAAATTTTAGATGTGATGCTTTTATAAATAGCTTCTTGGATATCTTCTATCTATCCTGAACGTTGGTCTTGGCCTGGGCTATCTGAACCGTTGACTTTTGATACTTGCTGAATCGCTTTTGGTTATAGCAACTTCTACTCTTGGTTAGGCTTCTTGTCTTAGATAAATAATATTCCTGATCTCGGCCAATGCTTTTGGCTCATGCTTTCAGATACTAAATCCAATGCTTAAGTTCTCGTTGGAAACCAAATAATGGGTCTCAGAATTATAAGCCAAGGAACTTTGCTCTCAAATGATCATAATTTGTACTTTATTGAAATTATGGTGTAACACATGCCCTCTAAAGTTCACCATATATGGTTGATATGAGGTGGACTTTGGAAAGAGTTATGTCATATCATGCTTGAATACTTGGCTTGTTTATTCCTTTCCCATCGTGAAGTTGATCCTTGTTTACTGGGTTTTGAAAATTGAAATTAGTGCCTAGAGGCGAAAATACCTCAATACTATGCTACAGCCATCTAGATCTGGTCTTACATAGGTATTGGTTTTGAAAACTATTGGTTGCAGTATAATGCCTATATTTTGCACAAAACTATAAGAATGTTGCTTACTATACAGCACTGGGAATGGTACTATTCGACCACGGCTCGCTCTTTGCATGACACGATTCGTTTGTGGCTCACTCTTTTGCACAACACTCTAGATATGGCTAACTAGGTGCGTTCACCACGATCGTCCTTTCCGTGACTCATTCTTTGTACGACACTATCGGTCATGGCTCACTAAACATCACCGTGCATGATAATATTCGACATGACTCACTCTTTGCATTAAACGATTTGGCCATAGCTCACTCTTTGCATAACACCTTTGGAGGTGACTCACTAGTTGCGTTCGGCACGGTCATCTTTTCCGTGACTCACACTTTGCATGACATTATCGACTGTGGCGCATTATTATTGGAGCTATACCCAATGCATGGTACTACTTGACCATGGCTCACTATTATCAGGAATCTAGCCAACTTTCTAATCTTATTGGGAATCTATCCAATGCATGGTACAACTTGACTATGGCTCACTATTATTGAAAATCTACACAACTTTCTAATCTTATTAGGAATCTACCCAATGCATATACCACTTGACCATGGCTCTATTATTGGGAATCTACCCAACTTTCTAATCTTATTGGGAATTTACTCAATGCATGGTACTACTTGACCCTAGCTCGCTATTATCGGGAGTCTACCTACCTTTCTAGTCTTATTGGGAATCTACCTAATGCATGGTACTACTTAACCATGGCTCACTATTATTGGGAATTTACCTAAATTTGTAATCTAATTGGGCATCTACCTAATGCATGGTACTACTTGACCATGGCTCACTATTATTGGGAATCCACCCGACTTTCTAATCTTATTAGGAATTTACCCGATGCATGGTACTATTTGACCCTGGCTTGCTATTATTGGGAATCTACCTAACTTTCTAATCTTATTGGAATCTAACCAAGGCATAGTAATACTTGACCATGGCTAACAACTGTGTTTCTTAGCTTGAAGTAAAAAGATTAGTGAGGGTTTGTTCTTGTGTGCACTACAAAGTCACAGTTAAAAGTTATAAATTCTTACCTCCATTACTTTGCTTGGAGGCGGAACCATTTTTACGACCCAGAGGAGAAACTAAGTAATAGTTGAGAGGTGAAATCATTTACTTGCTCGAAGGCAAAAACATGGCTTTAAAACTTGCATGATACTACCTGATCGAGGAAGTATCATGACTAAAACATTTTGATGCATTTTTTAAAAGTTGGGTGATATTACTTAATCATGGAAATGATCATGACTAAAACATTTGATAAAATGTTTAAATTGCTTAAAACTTTAAAAGACTGCAGTCTCGCATGACATACCTAAGTCCTGGCTAAGAGATTAATAATTGTCATGAACTTCTGGTTAGGTTTTAATTAGGTAGCAGCCACGTGCTGTGGTAATGTTTTAAATGCTTGGCATTCCAAGTCTGAGGTATTACATTGCCATCTTGCTTCTTTAATCTATACATTCCTGGATGGACGATGTCATGGATTATTAGGAGTCCTTCCTATTTTAGGACAAAAGATCCATCTGCCAGATACTTAGTGTTTAGCGTTATCTTTCGAAGAACAAGGTCTCCTTTCTCAAACTTTCTAGTCTGAACTCTTTGGTTGTAGTATCGGGTCATATTTTGAATATACTATGTTATCCTCAAAGCGGCTTGGTCTTAGAGCTCGGGCAACAAATACAATTACTCCTCTCAGAGCTCTAGTTTCTACTATATATAATAATAATACCTTCAATGTGAGGACAATTCCAACTCAATCGGGTGCATGGCTTCAAAGAAGTAAGCTAGAGAGAAAGGAGTATGTCCTATCGAGTTCTTGGAGCTTGTTTTATAAGTCCACAAAACAAAAGGCAATTCATCTGCCCAACTGCCTTTTGCCTTGTCTAATATTTTCTTCAAATAAGCCTTGATGGTTTTGTTGGCTACTTCTATGACCCCATTTTCTTGTGGATGGACTACCGAAGAAAAAGTCTTGATGATACAATAATCTACAACTCTCGGCTCTCGAACCGAGTACCATTGTCCATAATGATCTTATGCAGAAGACTGAATCTAAATATAATGTTCTTCATCACTAACTTTATTACTTGATTGGAGTTTATGGTAACCAAGGGTTCGACCTCGACCCATTTGTAAAGTAATTAATTGGCACTATCGCATATCTTGCCCCTCCTTTAGCGGTTGCAAGGGGACCAATAAAATTAATGCCTCGGATATCAAAAGGCCATGGACTCATCATTGGGTTGAACTCACTGGGAGGAGCTCTCGGCACTTCTGCATAAAAATTGCATTTATCACATTTTCTTGCATAGTCTGATGCATCTTGATTTAGTGTCAGCCAATAGAAGCCTTGCCAAAATATTTTCTTTGCCAACTTTTAGCCTCCACAAAGGTCTCCACAAATTCCATTGTGGGCTTCATTCAACAATCGGTGACCTTCCGAGGCTGTTACAAACCGAGAGTATGGAATTGAGAATCTCATCCTATAGTGTACTCACATCTATAATGCTGAACCATAGAGCATTGTATTTAACTCGTTTTTCTTTGGCAGCATCCGAAGGTAGAATACTCTCATTCAGATCTCGGATATATGGCAAAATTCAATTTTCTTCACTTATTACTGGTGTTGTTGATTCACCTCGGCCAACATGAGCCCGTGTTATAACTAACACTCTCCTTGGTACCTGCATGTTAGGTTTCTCTAGGATCTTGACTGGGATAAAATTAAACTCTCTTACATCCCTTAAGCTTGCATGCTTTTCTAAGGCATTGGCCCTAGTATTTCGATCTCTAAGGATGCTTTCTATATGGTAACTCTCAAAAGCTCCAAGCAGCTACTTACCTGCTTATCATAGAGAGTTAACCTCGGATCTCACATATGATAGTGACCGAGAACTTGAATGACAACTATTTGGGAGTCTCCTTATAACCGAATCCTTGGAACTTTGATATAAATAGTCATTCTTAATCCAACTATTAGGGACTCATACTTGGCTACATTATTGGTTGTAGAGAAGGCGAGCTTAATTGCTTAGTAAATTTAATGGTTTTCCAGGGTTAGTAATATATAGCCAGCACCAGCTTCTTGTTTATTTGAGGCTTAGTTTACATAAAGTTTCTAAGAGAGTTGTTTATTCTTACTATCTTCTTTTCCAACTTCGGTTTCGAAACCAATGCATTCAGTAATGAGGTCAGCTAGTGCTGGACCTTTGATTGTTGTCCTTGCCTCATACGATATCTCATATTGGCTGAGCTCTATAGCCTATTTGATTAACCTCCCCGTAGTCTTGGGTTTACTGAAAACTTATCAAAGTAGTTGATCCATAAGGACTTTAATAGGATGGACCTGGAAATATGACCGATGCTTTCTTGCTGCGAACATCAAGCCATAAGTGAGCATTTCAATTACAAGATAGTGCTTCTCAGTTGGACCCGGCTTTTACTTACATAACATATGGGTATTCAGATCCCATTATTATCTCTCACTAAGGCTGAACTTGTGGCTTGATCCAATGTGGCAAAATAAAGGAACAGGATTTCCCTATCTATCGGTTTAGACAACATTGGAGGTGAACTTGATGCTTTTGCAGATCCTCAAATGATTTTTGGCATTCGTCTTCCATTTAAAAGTAATATTGTAATAACCCAATTTTTCAGTCATTCGAGTTTTATATATTTGATTGATTTTAAATATCCAAAAGTTAATTTTAAAAGTTGAATAACTTATATTTCAAATATAGTGATTTATTTGGATGATTAAATTGTTTAATTTAATATTTGAATTGTGTAAATAACTGAATATTGAATCAAATATGAATAAAAATTATTTCTAATGTTGTTCTAAATTCTATTTGGATTAGAATAGTGATAGTAAACTTTTAAAATTCAATTAAAAGCTAATTTATAGAAATTGGAAATTTTACAATTTAACTAATGTGTAAAAATAGTCATTTTTGACACTGTCTCGGATTTTGACAAAACTAGTTTCGTTAGATCCGTAATGTTATATTTTTATTGGATTTCAAATTTTGTGTCAATCGGACTTACGGTTTGGTCGTGCGAAACTGAAACGCATAGAAATTTATTTAAGTAATTTTAATTAAAATAATTCGATTCGAAATATGATAGAATTGGCCTCCGATACGTATTCCATTGTGTTTGAAATAGGGGTAAAACATTATAAACGCCTAGCGGCACGTCTCCATTGGAGTTTGAAATTTTTTTGGATAAATAGTGCGCGAAAATTTTCTATAAAAGCCCCCCATTTTATTTCATTTGTTCACAATTCAAGGGTTTTAAACCCTAGCCGCCATTTATATTTTGATGGCCAAAAATGCTCGATCATCCTCCTTCGATTATCTCCACATCCATGCGCCTATAGAGAAAACTTCCAACTACAAAAATCTAGAGCACCTCAAGATCTATCAAACCAATGGTGAATTTTCAATAATATTGTCGTTTGGAAGCGTATTTTGGCCGTGTTCATGTCGCATTGGGTGGCTTTTTCAAGGCAGATAGGGGGGCCGAGCCTTAAGTGGCTTTGGGCGGTGGTTCACGGTGTTGGGGGCTTTCATATGGCGTTGTTCGATCGATCTAGAAACGAGTGTGGGAGGAGCACAATTCGATGAAGCAACAGCGGCTATGGGTTCTTTCATTCCGTGTTTTGCCTAGGTCACGCATGTGAGAAAGAAGGAGGAAAGGGATAGGTGCTTGGACCTAGAAATGTAAGGCCGTGATTTAGTCAAGGTTTTAAAAAAAGTTTGTAAATTATATATATTTAAATTCGTGTAAACTTTAAAAATCCATAACTTTGTCATACGAGGTCAAAATCAGATGAAACAAGTTGCATTGGGTTCTTATTTGTGAACACTACGAGATGGAGCTGGATTGGATTGATCTGGAGCTACTAAGAATTTTGGGTAAAAATAATGTTATTCGAAATTTAACGCTGCAACGGCTACTACAAGCAAAGTGAGTACAACTCACTCTTTTCGACTCGCTTATATTTTTATATAAGTGAGAATAAATTTTATTTATGATGATTGGTGCTTGTTTGGGTGATATATGGTATATTATATATATTAGTTGGCTTGGATATATTCCGCATATTTTAGAGGATGAGACACTATACGTTCCTGTGTATGAGAAAATGACCCTTTGTACGTGCATCTATCTCGAAGCAGACATTGTACATATTTTCTCATATGTATATTTGTTGCAGAGGACAGGTAGGAGGGATCTAACTGGATTCCTCACCAATTTTGATTTTTATTTACAGATATTGTTATATATCCAGTTATCATGTGATATATGATGTTTGGATGACATGATTGATATGAATCCCTTATTTAGCGCTTTTGTAGCATTATGCCATATTTTGGAAATTTAAAAATATTAAAACAATGATTTCAATTTAAAAAGGTCGTTTAAGTGATTTTTGAAGTTATATAAGTTTTAATAATGAGTTGTAAATTGTTAAAAGAAGAAGTTTATTTAAATGGAAGCAAAATATGATTTTTGGAATATGAAATTAACTATGTTGTCAAAATAAGTTAAAATGAGAATTTTGAATTTATTATAAATGGTTTATATGTATGATTTATAAAATTGATATTTTATAAATAGAAGTAGTGGAATTATAAGCGGTATTTTATAAATATTAGAAATGAGAAATTTTTATATAGATTTGTAATTAAAAGTTAGAAATGAATTTATAATAGACTTTATAAATAATGAGATTACAAAAAATGAATTTGTAAATAAAGAGATTTATAAGTAATAAACTTATAATGGGACATTGATATATATATATAAATAAGATAAACGGGAAATTGGTCTATAATGGAATTTTATAAATGACTCTTTATCGAATAGAAATGTGAATTATAAACACTATTTTATAAATGTGGAATCAATTAATTTGCTAGGCTAAATATGAATTCGGTAAAAGGAATTATATTCACGTTTTTGGACAGTGAATAATCCTTTAAAATTAAATGTGTAGAAGTAATGAATTTGGTAAAAGGAATTATATTCACGATTTTAGATAGTGAATAATCCTTAAAAATTAAACGTGTAGAAGTAATGAATTTGGTAGGAGAATTTTATTCATGATTTTAGACAGTGGATGATCCGTTAAATAAAATGAATGTTTAGGAAAGTGATATTACAAAAGGGAATTTAAATGCGTCGAAATGAAATGATTTGTGAATCCACTTATTATTAAACTAAGTATATGAAAATGTTTTCCAAACATCCAATAGTTTAAATGGTTTGGAATATTATCTTTTTAAAAATATTTTTAAGTGAATAGTTGGACAGTGATTTGATTCGTAAACGATTAATAAATTCAGGCTCAGTGACTACTTATGTGCTATATTTTGTTTGTTTCTTTGATAATTAAATAACTGACTATCAAATTTGGCTATTTTAGTTTCTCTACTTGATGTAGAAACTAATTAGTCGTACACTTAGTACGTAATTGGTTGTGTAGGCTTGATTATTAGTTGTGTTGAGAATGTTGATTCATGTAGGGAGGAGTGATTACTCCAATCTATCGAGCTTCCTTCTTGGCCGAAGGATAGCGAGTTGAAAGTTGGAGACATGATGAGTCTATGAGACTTAGCTTCTCTGTGAGGTTGAGAAACGCTGCGTTGTTGGTGCGAAGAGACCGGGATCAGATTTATCTAAAAACCACTTTGGACTAACATATATACGACGATTGTGCAGGTTGGTTGATGATATTGATATTTTTGAATTTCATAGTGAAGGGCTGCTTGTTGACCGTTTGGGGTTAAAATCCCAGTATACATCTAGTAGTAGTAATCTCTTCGTTATGAAACATCCACTTCAAGGGCTGTCGCTGCTAATCCGATAGGATGTGGTAGGAGTGTTCTTTCAGTTTATCATGTTCCTGGAAAACTTGTATGGGCAAGTGTTTGACATTGCATTTCTAAGATTATGTACATTGGTTTTTACAAACGTACATCATGTGGTGGTGGAGAAGGCAACTTCTCTTAGCTTAACACCCTCCTTGAGACGTACAAGCTCAAGGGTTGTATTTTTATGGAAGGAAATTAGTGGTCAACGGGAATGATAATGTGGCATTCAAAGATGATGTGATATGTGAAAGGTAATTGATACCTCTTTTGGCCTCACTCCCCAAAAAATGATTGAAACAAGGATAGAATCAGCAAGGCTAAGTGGGTCGCTCCCAACTAGGAGATGTCATCACTCTTCTAGATATATCTTTATATGCTATGACGTCGTGTATCTGAATATTGTTGATGTATGTTTGTGGCCATGAATTATAGGTCGGTAACGACCTGAGTGATGACATATTTGGTACCATCCAGGGATGGGTAGGCCGGTCTTGGGTTGGTTTAGGCGTCATGTATCTTGACCCTAGGTACATCCCTCTAAAGGTGTGCCGAGTTTTGGAAAGGTGTTTTCTCACGCTGGTTTACCCGACTGATCCGAGCATTCTTCCCTTTCAATGCTCAGGTCGAACCGGGTATATTTATAGGTTTAGATTTGGTGCTTTTGGAGCTTCAACAGGCGAGCTGGAGATCTTCATGTTGTATACACGTATTTGTTTATTTTTCCACTGCTTTGCATTGTTGTTTTTGTAAATTATCAGCATTTGTAAGGCATGTTATTATAACTATCCGAGCTGATGATTACTTATAATGTACTCTGATATTGATTCATGTATATTATAATTTCTCTTGGTAAAGATTATTGATCTATATTATATGTTATTCTACTGCGATGTGAGATTCTATATTGTTTTGGTTTTGCTTATGTCTTCTTCTTCTCTTCGTCTTTCTTCTCTCTTTCTTCTCACCCACTCTTTTCTTTCTCTTGACTATCTGCAATAAGTGCACTTTAGATCGGACATGTTTGGTTTGGTGTCGGATCCAGAGGGTGCCAATTCCGGGTCGTCACAAATATGTTTCTTTAGGAGGTTGAAGAAGGGAACACAATTCTTGGTTGATCGAGCTATGAACATGTTCAAAGTGGCGATCTTTCCATTCAAGCTCATTATGTCTTTTCCATTAGTCGAAGCTTTCTTGTCGGTTATGGCTTTTATCTATTTCATCTTTATCTCTATCCCTCTAGCACTTACTATAAAATGGGGGAATCCCCCAAATCGTATACCAAGGGGACACTTTTGAGGGTTTAGTTTCATCTGATACTATTGGAGAACTTAAACATCTCGGCTAGATCCGAAACATGACTTTCTTACTATTCAACATTGACCAACAGTCATCGACATACACCTCCGTGTTTCGACCTATTTGCTTGGTAAACATTTGGTTGACTAACCTTTGATACGTTGCCCCTGCATTATTAAGACTGAAGGGTAATATCCTGTGGCAAAACAAACCCATGTTGGTGACGAAACTTGTATGCTCCTCATCAGGTTTAAACATTGGGATCTGATTGCATCCGAAGTAGGTGTACATAAATGAAAACAATTGATGCACACTGCTAACATCTACTAATTGATCGATTCTAGGTGAAGGAAAGTAATCCTTTCGGCAAGCTTTGTTTAAATCTACAAAGTCGATGCAAGCCCTTCACTTCCCGCTTAAATTCTTTACTAATACGGGATTAGAGATCCACTTTGGATAGTAGACATCTTGGATTATTCTTCAATAACCTCTCGATTTATTTTTCTAAAGCCATATATTGGTCCTTATCTAAAGGCCTCCTCTTTTTCCTTATAGGAGCTAACTTCAGATTATATTTAAATAATGGCAATAACTGAGGGGTCAATTCCTACCATGTTATCATGAGCCCCAGCAAATACGTCTTTTTTATGCTTTAGAAAGGAAATTAGCTCTTCTCGGACAGAAGGATGGAAATAAGTTCATATCTTAATTATCCTAGACTTGTCATTTCATAGAGGCACACTTCTTCTAGAGTCTAGACTGCCGAAGTCGTCTCGGTCTCTTGTCTCAGATCAAGATCGAGATCAGTTTCTTCTTCCCTTTGAACTTCTTGTATAATATGTACAACCTTTCTCTTTCTTAAGGAAGACTTACCGCTCTTCCCTCGTTCTATCTTGTTATATTATTTTTGATAGCTTGATATATTAATTGATTCTCTAGTAGTGGAATCTTTTTGCCTTGGGAGGATTCTTAAAGATTTCTTACCGCTTCTATAGATTTAAAACTTATGGTATTAACTGTTTCCTTTATTTTGAGAGGAGTGTTTGGTTAACTTTGACATTATTCTGATAAGGTGAAGCTATCCCTTTATTAATCATGTTTGGGCTTGCATAATACAGTTGTCTTGAGATCCATAGATCTTCCCTTACAAGTCCTTCACCCTTCTCAGTGGGAAACTACAAAAGTAAATGCTTAGTAGATAAGTGCCCATCTATTGTGTTAAGAGCTGGCCTCTCGAAGAAGGTATTGTACACTAAGGGGATTTCTATAATGACAAAAGTGGTTTCGAAGATCTTACAAAAAAGGTCACTTTCAACTTTGACCATCACATTGAATTCTCCAAGAGGAATGGCTCCATCATCATTGAACCCATATATGGAAGCTTGGTTGGAACTGAGCGTGCTTTTAGGTAACTCTATTCTATTGAAAGCGTGCTTGAAAATTATGTTAGCAGTGGCTCTAGGATCTACCATTATCTTTGCAACATCTGAAAGTCCAAATTAAGCTGTAATTACAAGTGGGTGATTGTGGGGGGACAGACACCCTGCTTATCAAGGTCGGCAAATATAATTTTTGTCCCAACCTTCTATTCTCGAACCTTTTCGTCTTATACACTGAGGTGTTTCCAGCTTTTGCTTCTTTAATATATCTCTTCCAACTATCATTACTTGCCCCAACAATGTAGGGTCCCTCCAAGATGACACGAGCAAAATTCCAAGAAGTTGGTAATGAACTTGGATTCGACACTTAAGGCTATTCATCTTCGTTTCCTACTGGAGTGGTGGCCCCCTCGTTGTTATCATTTTTCATGAACTCGTTTAGCTTTCCTTCTCTGACCAGCCTGTTAATAAAAGACTTTAGAAACTAACACTCTTCAATGTTGTGACCATTCTACCGATGATAACTACAATATTTTTCTCCTTTGTTAACTTCCTACTCTTTCCCTCTTCTCGAAGGGTACGGGATTTGGTCTTGAGCCATGGCGTAGACTTGAGCATAAGAATGAGTCAAGGAATAGATTTTTGCCACTTGAAATTCCTTTTTAAATTTTTTTTAGCCGGGGTGAACTTATTATCACCATTCCATTCTAGGTTCTTTCTAACAACTCCCTTAGACTATTCAATTTTGATTTCCCCTCGAGCTTGGATAAAGAACCCATTCAAGGACTTGCATTCTTACCATAGTAGATCATCCCAGAAAGGGATATTCCTCCATAACCTTGAGGTGACAGAAACCAGCTTATTCTCATCCATCATGCCCTTGCATCAGGCAGCTATGTCATTAAACCTTTTATAACAGTCCTTTATAGATTCTCCTCTTCTTTCCTAAAGTCGGTGAGCATACTCAGCCCTGTTTCAGTATCTTTTGAGGCGAAGAATTATGTCAAAAAATCTATAGTCAACTGTTCCCAGTAGCTAATAGAATTCAGTGGATATCTTTGGAATCATTTCATAGCAGGTTGATGTGCACGTAAATGTGCATATTTTTATCATCATATTTATTCTTTTTAAATTAAATAAATGATCATATTGGGTATTTTAACTTGTTTAAACCAAAATTCATATTATTTGAAATTGTCACATATTCATCTTCATCCAATGGAAAAATGGTCATTTGTGTGCATATATTTCTTTGTGAAAAATTAATTGAAAATTTGTATATATTTTGTAGGAATGTAGCTTCTCATATTAGTGGGTTCATGAAGAAACATGCATGCACAAAATGGATATAAAGGAATGAAGATGGAAATAATTCAAAGTGAAGATCATGGAGGATCCCACCTACCCACTACCTAATGTACAAATTAAAGGCTAATGCACATGCTAAAAGACATTTAAAGCTTCATGTACATTTAAGTGGGGGGTTATTAAAGCTAATGATAACTTGGCCACTACACTTCCTCCAAGGGCATTTTGGGTACTCCCCAAAAATATGCATTAGGGTTTCTAACTTGTATAAATACCCCTTATGTTTCATGTAGCCAATCCTCCTCTTAGTTAGTTAGTTTTAGTTTAGAAAATAAATCAAATCTCTCTTTCTTTCCATGGCTACTTAGCCATTTCTTCTCTTATGTAATTCTTTTTTTATGCAATGTTAATTATTGTTTCTTTTTAATTACATGTTCATTTCCTTTTATGCAAGTAGTGTAGATTTTCCTTTATGCAATTAGAATAGTTGTCTTTTCCATTAGCTTTCATTTTCCTTTTTTTTTTACTTTCATGTTGCTTTCTACATTTGTTCATTTGATAACAAATATGAGAGCTTAATCCTTACAATTTAGGGGTAATGAAGCTCTCTAGTATGTAGATGCAACATTTTGATGTTTATACTCTCTTTTTGTGCTTTAATGGAAACAGTTGAAGTGGTTTAATGATGTTGTTTAGCTTTGAATTTGATAGTCTATGTTGTTCATAATAAATAGGCTATGCTTAAACAAACATAACACAAATTGCCTCTTCATCTAAATATGATTATGGCAAAGAAGTGAATGTTGAAATTGAAATTTGATAGCCTATATTTCTAAACAATAGTTAATTGGCTATGCTTAAAATAAATTTTGCTTTCAACTTTGTCGTCATATTTTATGAGATTTAAAAGTGCATTAGTGGTTGTGTTATAGTTTTATGGTTTATATTGAGCTAATTAATAGCACAAATATACCATACTTATGATAAACACATCAACTAATTCACTAATGACAAGAAAAGAGAGATCATAACTTCATTTTGTTGATTTATGTGATCTAGAGAGTGGAAATTGCCTCTAAATTGTCTTAACACTCTCATATTTTTATCTATTTTCTTTTGTAATTTTTCTTCTTTCTTTTAGTTAATCACTCTTCCAACTTTGGTTAATTTGATTGAGTAGAATTTTAAAATCATCAATTCCCTGCGGATCGACCCGTATTCGCCACGTGTTATATTCGTACACCGTGCGCTTGCGGTTAATTTTTAATTTAAATTCGTTCAACGGTTTTCTAAACCGATAGGATTTCCGTCGTCCAAACAAGTTTTTGGCGCCGTTGTCAGAGAATTGCTTCGATTTTGATTTTCTATTCTTTGGATTATTTTCGTTAGATTATATTGTGTGTTTGTTTTGTGTGTTGAGTGCATTTAAAAGAAAAATTGTTTTGTGTGTTTGATTTGTGCTTGCTTTTGTTTGTGTGTTTGTAGTTTTTCATTTTACATTTGCATTTCTATTTCCATTAAAAAGAAGAAAAAAAACATACAAAATTTCAAAACAAAAACATTTTATTTCTTGTTCATTTTTTTTTTTTACAATATACAACTCAATTTCTTTTACAAACTTGATTGCCTAAAAACTGTGCAGTTCTCCCCCTTCTCTGTTACTGTTACTGCACATTCATCTCACTGTAACTCACAATCTTCTCTGTCCATTTCCCTTCTTCCATCACCAACACCTGTTCATTTGCAAACCATAACCATAAACATCACCACATTTCATCAACCTTGCCATCACAAACCAACATTCACCTGAGCCACCTCCTGCTGTTAACCATCAAAGTGCATATTCCCACTGCCATAAAATTTCCTGAACTCCCCTCTACTACCTCACAGCCATACCCAGATTCAACATTCCCTGATCACTCATCAATCACAGTAGAACTAAACTGTGCCTTGCCACTTCTTATTGTTCTTACTGTTCTGCCTATTGCCTGCCTTCATCAACTTCTTCAGCTAATCTCCACAAACCACTGTCAATACTCACCCCTGAACCACTGCAGTTGCCTTCAAACGACCATACAGGCATCATCATCACTTTACACTTCTGTCATCAGATGCTCATCAGTAATCACCTCACTACTACACCCTTTGTCGTCACAGATATCACTGCCTTCCTCACCTGACCTCCCCTCCACCAGTTATATACAAATTTCACCATACCCCTCTGCCTGAAGCTCTTCTCCCCTGCACATCAACAAATTTTCCCCTTCATCATTTCGAACTGCACATAACATACCACAAAAGACTGCACATCAAATATATATCAACCAAAACAAATCCACCCTCCATTCATACCATCAACCAGAACAACCATCACATCCATCATTTTCTACAAATCCTCCTCATATCAACTATCCATCTCTGCCATAACAACCTGAAACGTCCCTTTGCCAATACAAACCGTGCCACATCCCCTACTTTAACACATCACAGACCAAACCTCCGACCATCTGGCTGCTACTGCCATTCATTCACCACCCATAAACAACCATATCACCTCTTCCTTAACATCAAACCGACAGTATCCCTCTACCATCATCACCATACAGTCGACTGTTCTTCTCCACCATTTTGCTTCAACACATAGCCATCCCCACGCGACCCAATCACCTCAATGGCAACCATCTCCTCCATTCCCAAACCCTGTCCCTTATTACATCTCCTTTAATCACCTCTGCAACTGCCATCTCCTCCAGACTCGATCACAAAAAACCGAAACCACACAGCAAAATCGATCACCAATACCCAAACAGCCATCTACAAGCTACAATTGCAACCCTTATCGAACCCGACTGAAATCTCCACAATCTCCATAATCTACTAACGCCTGCTTTCTTCAGCTCCATTCAAATTCCTCGCAACCACTAACCAGCCAACAAATCGGGAACCACCCAACTCCTTACTGCCAATCGCCACCAATCACCGAAATACCGCCCCACAAGTCTCCCTCTTCTCCACTGCGACAAAGTTTGAAACGAGATTTTGGTTCGGGGATTATCTTTGGAATTTTGATTTGGGTAAATTTCAATTCGATTTTGGGGAAGTTCGATTGTTCATTAGTTTTTTTTGAATGCGTCTGGGTAAATATTGAATTCTGGTTTGGGCCGGTTAATTGTGTTGTGTTAAAGGTTAAAAGTTTTTCTTAGTGTTAAGTGTAAATTTGGGTCGGGCCCTAGTTTATTATTATTATTATTTTTAAAAGGGTTTTCTCCTTTTGTTTTTAGTCTTTTTTTTTCCTTCTAAAAAAAAAGAAAAGAAAAAAAGCAAGTTTTCTGGTTTTTTTTTCTTCATAATATAAAAAAAATAAAAATAACATACAAGTCTTTTCTTCATTTGTTTTGTTTTGTTTCATTTGATTTTCCATTTGTTTTAGTCTTCTTTTTCTCAATTTTTTTTTTTAAGTAAAACCCTACTTTTAAGTTTCCTTTCAAAAAAAAACAAAAAAAATATTGTATATATCTTAGTTTTTAATTTTCAGGTTGCCAAAGCAGAAAATAAAGGAAGAATAGCTTGCTGAAAATTGCTTCCTTCGCTAGCCAAAATAAATTGCTCTGCTTGCTAAAAAAATTCTGTTTTCATTTCTAGTTTTATTTGAATTGAATTGTTGGTTGCTTGCATTTGCAGTTTAAAAAATAAAAAAATCATTTATAGTTGCATTGTTAATACATGTTTATTTCTGATTTACATTTCATCTTAGAATTTGTTAATGATAATGGTTAGACATCGATAGCACTTAATTGTATATTAACAATTTGTCTTCTTTGAACAATTTAAATTCTTGGTGTCTAGGCTACGGCAGAGCAATAATCAGTTATAAATATTACGATGATTCGTAATTATTATACTGAATTGTTTCTCTGAAGGTACTTAAACCTTCGGTTGCATTGCTACGGTGATTCGTGGTGCACCGATAACCCCTGTCCGTTACCTGGCTGAGAACTATCTTGTTTATCCAAGACAAAGTGTGATTATACAATTTTGGGTTAACTTAGGATAAATCATTTGTAATTAATCTTGCATTCATTTAGTTGCATTTAGTTCATGCATATTAAAAAAAACAAAAGAAAATTCAAAAATCCAAAACTAAAAAGAAAATTGTAAATATCCTTTTATTTTTCTTTGAAATTTTTAAATCCTTTCCTTTGAAATTTCAAAAATCCAAAAAAAAAATATATAACCTTTTTTAAAAAAAAGCCAAAAAAAAAATTTTGAAAATCCAAAAACAAAAATCAATTTTCCATTTTGAAAAAATAAATTCTGCTTGTAAATATTTTTCTTTATAAAAAAAAGCCAAAAAAAAAAAATCTTGAAAATGTCTGAGTTTCCTTTTTCTTACTCACTTGAATTTAACTGTGAAAATCAATATAATCCATATGAGTTCACTCCAAATTCGTATGGATATTTTAACAACAACTTTTGTGTAAATAATTCAAATTTCGAACAACAAAATTTTCAAAACAATGACCAACCTTCGAATCTTGAAGATAGCATTGAAATTATTTCATCTTTACTCGAACTTTCTACACGACAAAATCAAGAGATAAATGATTTATGTAATTCATATTTGTGTAATAACTCGAGTCAAGGATTTCAAAATTTGAATTCAATTCAAAATTCAAACGATTTCGATTGTAACCCATGCCAACTCAATTTCGAACTTCAAAATGAATTTCAAAATCAAAACGAAAGTGGAAATAACTTTTCAAATAATTTTGGTAATGGAAATAATCTCAATTTCAATGTAATTGATAATTTTTGTTCTCAACAAACCCAAATCGAGAATTTTCAAGTGAATAACTATAAATTGGATTTTTTTGAACAAATGAATGAAATTTATGATGATCACATGGATTTATTGTTTGAAACTTATATGAAACAACATGAACAACAAAATCAAATCTCAACGTGTGATGAGTCAAGTGATAATCCACCTTTTACCCAAATCGACGATTTTCAAATAACAACTTTTGAATTTGATAATGACGATCTTAATCAAGTTGTTGAAAATACGGTAATTGAGTTGGATTTCAATTCTTTTGAGGGTGCGAAACTCGATTTAAACTTCGATCTTCCTTTTTCTGAAAACTTGAATACGGCAACTTTGAATTTTAAACTCGATTTACATGATGAAGTTGTTGATAATCCAACAAAGGAAGTCGAATTTAACGAGCACGAATTTTTTGGACTTTTGAATGACGAGTTGTTAAATTCCAATGGGGAAGATGAAAATCACCATTTTGATTTTGAAATCAATAACCCTGAAAATGTTTTCAATGATAAGCTTGAATTTCAAATTGGTGAAAATAAACTTGAACTTCAATCAATTCTTTTATCGACCCCAAAAATCATCGAAAACAAAACAACTCGTACGATTTTTAATAAAACGACATTCGTTTTTCCAAATCAACGTTCAACTTTGAAATCTTTTACGATTTGGTTTCTCGTGCTTAAGTTGTGTCTCACATATTTGACGAGACAAATGAATCGATCTTTGGAAGACCGTTTCATTTACTCTTTAACTGTATATTTTCTGATCTCTTGTAAATAATAACCTTTTCATTTTCATTTAAATAAAGGTCATGTTTTTCTTTTTATTTTTCTCCTTCCACTTGGGTTGACTGTGGGGACACAGTCAAAATCAAGTATGGAGGGGAGACTCATCTTCATTCTTTTTTTTTCATGGTTTATTTTTACTTTAAAATCACAAAAACAAAAAAAAAATCCCAAAAATAAATTTTCTTTTGATTTATTTTTAAAAGAAACACTATAAGATAAATATATGGCTTTGGTTTATTAAATTGAAATTTTTGGAAATTTATTTGTCTAAACAAAAATAAAAATGAAATTTGATTACAAATAATAATGGTTTAACTAGTATATAGGAAGATTCATACGTGTTAATTATGAAGTATATCCTAATTGAAAATCTTTGTTTTAAAAAGTGGTTGATTTAAAGTAAAGGATATAACATTTTTTTGTCTTCTTAGTTAAATGGTGCTAAGATGATTTTGCAAAACTCTCTCTCTCTCTTAAAAAAAATAATATAAAAAAATATAAAAAAATAATAACATCCAAGTATTCACTCTCATTTAAAAGTCCTCACGGTTATGCATGGGTGAATTACTTGGAATCTTTGATTATGTGCTTTCATACTCATTTAAAAGTCCTCATGGTTATGCATGTATGGAACACATGTAAAAAAAACATAATAAAAACCACCTACGGTCGATAGGTGTATGCACGAAAGTGTGTGCACTCGCCATGCTCTGTACTCCCCTCACATAATCCCGAAAGGCAGTGCATGGGTGGTATATCTGCCTCAGTTTACCTGAGCTAGGTGTGTAATTTTTCTTGCAAATAATGAGAGAGCAAGCAATTGAAATCCTAGCACTATTTTTACTTATTTGATTTGATTTGTTTTTGAAAAGAAATGAAAATACCACTTTGATAAACTTTGATAATCAACTAAGGATCCATTTTATAATTACACTTTGTTATCAACCGAAACAATAAGTTAAACTATTATCTATTTGTTATGATAACTTGATTTTTGTTGGAAATTTTGACCAGTAAATGACATAAATTTTCAAGAGAATAACCAAAACCTATATTTAACTTATTTGTGTCAATTTAAAAATAAATCCTTCATTTGTAAATATTTTCGAAAATTTGCATTCATCTCTTTGTAAATAAATCTTACATTTTGTAAATATTTTCATCCTGCATTTGGATTTTGTGGGTACTATCCGCTGAAAACCCTCACGAGACAACACTCGTCCTACTGGGGACACCCAGAGGTTTAACGGCTTGTTGCATACGCTCAATGCAATTGTGCTCCCTACGAAAATGGATTTATCTTAGTTTCCCTTTATTCGAGGACGAATAAAAAGATAAGTGTGGGGGTATTTGATGTACACGTAAATGTGCATATTTTTATCATCATATTTATTCTTTTTAAATTAAATAAATGATCATATTGGGTATTTTAACTTGTTTAAACCAAAATTCATATTATTTGAAATTGTCACATATTCATCTTCATCCAATGGCAAAATGGTCATTTGTGTGCATATATTTCTTTGAGAAAAATTAATTGAAAATTTGTATATATTTTGTAGGAATTTAGCTTCTCATATTAGTGGGTTCATGAAGAAACATGCATGCACAAAATGGATATAAAGGAATGAAGATGGAAATAATTCAAAGTGAAGATCATGGAGGACCCCACCTACCCACTACCTAATGTACAAATTAAAGGCTAATGCACATGCTAAAAGACATTTAAAGCTTCATGTACATTTAAGTGGGGGGTTATTAAAGCTAATGATAACTTGGCCACTACACTTCCTCCAAGGTCATTTTGGGTACTCCCCAAAAATATGCATTAGGGTTTCTAACTTGTATAAATACCCCTTATGTTTCATGTAGCCAATCCTCCTCTTAGTTAGTTAGTTTTAGTTTAGAAAATAAATCAAATCTCTCTTTCTTTCCATGGCTACTTAGACATTTCTTCTCTTATGTAATTCTTTTTTTATGCAATGTTAATTATTGTTTCTTTTTAATTACATGTTCATTTCCTTTTATGCAAGTGGTGTAGATTTTCCTTTATGCAATTAGAATAGTTGTCTTTTCCATTAGCTTTCATTTTCCTTTTTTTTTACTTTCATGTTGCTTTCTACATTTGTTCATTTGATAACAAATATGAGAGCTTAATCCTTACAATTTAGGGGTAATGAAGCTCTCTAGTATGTAGATGCAACATTTTGATGTTTATACTCTCTTTTTGTGCTTTAATGGAAACGCTTGAAGTGGTTTAATGATGTTGTTTAGCTTTGAATTTGATAGTCTATGTTGTTCATAACAAATAGGCTATGCTTAAACAAACATAACACAAATTGCCTCTTCATCTAAATATGATTATGGCAAAGAAGTGAATGTTGAAATTGAAATTTGATAGCCTATATTTCTAAACAATAGTTAATAGGCTATGCTTAAAATAAATTTTTCTTTCAACTTTGTTGTCATATTTTATGAGATTTAAAAGTGCATTAGTGGTTGTGTTATAGTTTGATGGTTTATATTGAGCTAATTAATAGCACAAATATACCATACTTATGATAAACACATCAACTAATTCACTAATGACAAGAAAAGAGAGATCATAACTTCATTTTGTTGATTTATGTGATCTAGAGAGTGGAAATTGCCTCTAAATTGTCTTAACACTCTCATATTTTTATCTATTTTCTTTTGTAATTTTTCTTCTTTCTTTTAGTTAATCACTCTTCCAACTTTGGTTAATTTGATTGAGTAGAATTTTAAAATCATCAATTCCCTGCGGATCGACCCGTATTCGCCACGTGTTACATTCGTACACCGTGCGCTTGCGGTTAATTTTTAATTTAAATTCGTTCGACGGTTTTCTAAACCGATAGGATTTCCGTCGTCCGAACACAGGTCCACTAAAATTTGCAAGCACAAATCTGAATTTAATCTCATTCGAATCTTAGATAGCTTGCATCTAAATCTCGTATAAAGAGATGTGATCCTCAAGGTTGGATGATCCATCATAACAAAGTTTCGAGTTCCTGAATCCTGGAGGTATAGGAGCTCATAATTTCTCAATAGAAAGGCTGGACCTCATGGAGTTTCATCTCATTACCAAGGTTAGACCAATCCTCTTGCAGCTTCTATAATTGTTCTGATAATTTTATTAATAAGGCTTTCATTCCTAAATCCCCATCGAGTCTTAAGGTTTCAGCTTCAACAACTTGAGTTTCTGGCCTATTTTGTTGCTTTCCTACGACTTTTAGGACCTACAGTTAAGGACCTCTCAGAAGGACCTGTACTCGCTGCTCTAGCAGCCTTGGCTGTCTTAGCTACTTCCTTGCTCATCATGAACTTAGCTTCTAAGGTTACACTAGTCAATGTCAATTTTTCGACATTTCGACCGGAGGTCAAATGATTCTCATCCACTTCAAGTACAGCCGAAACCTTTTTTCTAACTCAACAAAAGTTCTTTTAACTTCGGTCTGATAGTTATCTAGTGCTGTGTCGAAAACAAATTTCAGCATCATTTGTCAAAATATACCTTCGATAAGGACTAGAGCAGCAGCTTCTTCAATAACAGCTTGATTTACTTAGTTTACTTGATTTCCATCAATCATAGGTAATTCTTTGGTTCCTTCATCTTAGGTAGGAGCGTGAGGGGTCTTTCGAGAGGATGCTTTTAACTTCATGCATGATTAAGAGTTTTCAATTGCTGAATTTGGTGGATTGGAAGAGAGTAGAAGTTCGATCCTCCTTCTAGTGCCAAAAATGATAGATAGATTTTTCATCTGGCTGACTTTCTTAAGCTCCAAAAAGCTAATTCCAAAAGGAAGCAGAAGATTGAAAAACTATCGAAACTATATAGGAAATAAATGACAAAAGGCAAAAGTGACACAAGATTTAGAGTGGTTCGGGAAAGAGATCCCTACATCCACTTTGGAAATTTTACTCTAGAATTTATTTCTTATTTTGGTTCATAAGTACATTCATGACAAATTCCGCCATTAATGGCCATTTGAGCCAAAGCTTCTAAAAGGGGTAAGAAGTACTGAATGATAATAGGATGTCATAGATTTTATTTTTCAACCACTTTATTGTACCAGTCGGTCCTCTATTTATAGCAAATTTAAGGTTTTTCCACTGGTGTTGGTGTTTTCTCTTGAACTGATGACCCTGGCTTGTTATGTGCGACTTAGATTTAAACGCTTGTCATCATCCAGTTAAGTGCATTTTGACATGGATTGTCGACGTGATGCTTTTATATAAAGCTTCTTGGATATCTTTTGTCTATCCTGACCATTGGTCTCAGTGTGGGTTATCTAGCCGTTGGTTGTTGATACTTGCTAAAGTGCTTTTGGTTTCGACAACAACTACACTTGGTTAGCCTTCATATCTTAGCTGGACAATGTTTTTGATCTCGGCTGACACTTTGACTCATGCTCTCAGATACTAAGTCCAGTACTTAAGCTCGCATTAGAAACCAAATAATAGGTCTTGAATTTACAAGCCAAGGAACTTTCCTCTCGAATGTTCAAAATTTTTACTTCATAGAAATTATGATGTAACATAACTATTTCGTCTCGACGTAATACAATGTACACGAGTTCTAGAATTTAATAACTCACATATCAGGAACATATATAAGTAAATGATGAAATGTGCATTGATATCAAGGCGGAAATGGTAACATATGTGTGTATATGTGTGTGTAACTCATAACATGTTTGATACATGAACTAGTCAAAATAAATCACTTAATCTTTGTAAGCTATGTACAATCCAAAAATTGCCCACTTAAACATCCATGTAACAACTCTTCTTGCAACTGATCATCAAATATGTCCACAGCTTCTTAAATAGCCTCATCTCCACCTTATTTCTAAATAAATTGAGTAGTGCTATAGATCTTGGCTTCTCTACGATGGTTGTTAAACTCAAACTCAATAGTTTCCCAACATAATATATATTTCCTATGGACTGCTCAATAAAAAAATAGACTAGTGTCCCATAGGTAGCTATCCTGAAAACACAACACCTCAGTCTAACCCGAGGCATTACCATATACATAATAAACCACAAGTCAGGCTAGAAATCTAGTTGTGGTTATGGTAGTGTAACAATAATAACGTACTAGTGTGGTGTTGTGTATATATACATGACATATCAACCAAACATGCCAATGTCACTCGCAGTATACAACATCCCATCCATAGTTCATTTTCACAAACCGGTGTTAACACACATGTCATGACTCTATTCATCGTGATTCGCAACTTCAACTCTAGTAGGTTGGGGTATCACAATCTAACCATATTATATAAGTTTCTTTTTTGTATAATTTTTTACACGTTATTTCAAAAGAATCAGTTTGCAAGGACGACATTTCTAGTTATACTTATGAGAAGGCTACATCAACTTCTCAAACTTAAAGATGGCTAAATCATCTACTCATCTATGAGTCTCGGTAGGACATCATATTGATAAATGTCCTTAGTGGATTTACCCTCTACATAGACTATTTATGTAACAACCAAGAATTACAAACGGTTATAATTAAATAATGAA
Organism: Allium cepa; assembly: GCA_030765085.1. NCBI lineage: Eukaryota > Viridiplantae > Streptophyta > Magnoliopsida > Asparagales > Amaryllidaceae > Allium > Allium cepa. The sequence goes on from CM060932.1 coordinate 444,879,069, forward strand.
ATTATTTAAATATTTAAATCTTGGATTTAATATGAATAAGAATGATTTTGAAAGCTTATTAAAATTCTGTTTAAATAATAATGATAGTAGTAAACTTTTCATTTATAACTAAAAATGACTAAAAGTGTTTTAATAATAATTCTTTTTAGTCAACATGTGAAATTATCATTCTGGGGCACTATCTTAGATTTTTACGGAACCGATGTCATTGGGTCCAGAATAATGAATTGTTTTGTGCCGACGAGTTTCGTGACGATCAAACGTGTTGTGTGGCCGTGCGAGCTCAAATCATAGAACGATATATTTGAGAATTAAAATATAATAAAATATTTTACTATAAATAATAGTTAACTCCTCTTCCCTCTCTCATTTTCTTTCATTCATCATTTTTCATGTGCACCCGTCTTCATTTCTTATTTCAATTGTTTAGAGAGTTTTAGACCATGAAAATCGACGTCATTTGATTTATCGGCTTAGAGGTAAGAGTTCGGGATAGTATGCTTTGATTTAGGTACAATGAGGGTCGAGGGAGTTCGACTATCACAGTCGCGAGCTAGGGCAGAAGCTTATCGGAACTAGAGATCGATTTTGGTCGAATGGATGATGGTGTTATTTTTTTAAGTGCAGACGAGCTTGTGGACAAAGAATAAGGTGGTGCGGCTCTTGTATCAAAACATGACATTTGCAGGGAAGTGTTAAGTCATGATGACATAGAGGTGGTCGAAGGCAAAATTGGTGATGCCGATGGACTCGTGAAGGTGATTGAAGATGAATGGTGGTGGTTTGGTGGTTTCTGGAGGAAGGGAGCAAGATGTAACTTTGGCAATGGAACTTTAGGGCACACAATTGGAAATTGAGGAAGGTGATCGAGGTAGTTAAAAATGGGTTGAGCACGTCAATGTAACATCCCCCTACTTGGAGGCCCAAAACTAACAGATACAGATGTTGCGGTCATCCATAGATATTAATCCTTGATGGCCAAATACGGCAATGTTAGATACATTGATACACAGAAACACATGAATATGGAAAAAATTTAAAACAGCAAGCAAAGTTCACATTCCATTTCAAGATGTTTCAAATTCATTACATAATCCCAAAGCGCGGACCATGTTTTGACAAAATATACTTACTACAAAATACGCTAAGAGCGACATATAAAGATGCCCTCTTAGATGAACAGAGTATATAATATGGCAATAAAACAAGTTTGCCTTTACAACCAAACACGGTGGGAATAAAGAAAGAACTTTAAGTAGCTAATATGCCTCCTGCTCGTCACCGAAAGCTTTATTCGTCTAAGAACACCTGAAAACGTTAACTCTCAACCAACTCAAATCAATTGAGTATCCCGAGAGTTTAAGGGGAAAACAAACACTTCGAGTCAGACATAAACGTGGTATGAATAATATTCTACCATATCAAAGCATTTAAATATCCAGTGAGACCACACTGCTTAGTGGAACGGGTTTTCCCCTCACTGGTATCCTAAAATATTTATAAAACAATATACTGTGCTCCTACATCCATAATGGTTAAAACATAGTATTTCAAAACATCATGATGATATGCAAAACAAGTAAATCAAATTTGGATTACCCATCCCCATTCATTCCGACTATCTATCTTAATTATTATGTCTAGGTTTACTATTAACTTGTTAAATATTTACGGACTATCTGTCCAATTTCATAGTTTTCATGGGATTACTAAGAACCTATTGGTAACTCCAATATCCTTTATATTATCCTACTTTTCATGGGATAACTAGGAACCTATTAACTAACTGTCAATATCTTAATCCGGATATAGTTTTCATGGGCTAACTATAAACTTATTGGCCCCTCCCAATATCAAATCATAGTTTTCATAGGCTGACTATGAACTAATTGGCCATGCCAATATCTTTCTCTTTACACGGTTTTCATGGGCTTACTGTGAACCTATTATCCTCTACCAATATCTTTAATTAAGATTTTTCATTTCATAAGTTATATTCACTGCTAGGTCAACGTAGCTGGTTATTCTGCCCTATCCTAAAGTACCATTATGGGTTAATTACAATGTGAACAAATATATGAAGAAGTTATCATAACAGCAATTAATACCAATACTTTTGGTTTATTATCCTTGAAATCATCTTTATATATATATATATATATATATATATATATATATATATATATATATATCATGGTTAAACCCTTTAACCTTTTAATCAAGAAAAACTTCTTCATTTCAAAACTCTTAGTATATTTATGCCATGGTTATTCCTTTACATTGAGATTGGGTTTATGTTTAAAACATCTCTTTCAAAACCTATGGATAGCCTCTGTCAAAAGCAAACCCTCTTTTCAAAACATAATAAACATATCTTCGAAACCCTCGGTAAATGTTCTCTTTCGCAACCAATTATACCTTTCGATGGTAGGGATGGCAATAGGGTGGGTTTTTATGCCCCAGACCCGGCCCTGGTTTTTTAAACCCTGCCTCGGACCCACCCCGACTCGCCTCATAGACCCGATGTGAGTCTGAACTTTTGCCCCTTACCTAAAACCTATGCGGGTCAGAATAGACCCATCCCATCCCAAGACCCGGTAATAATTTGCATATTTTTTCAAAATTATGTGTTAAAATAAATGTATTTATTCATTATATTTATAAGAGAGATTGTCACTAAATGATATAATAAACATAGATATCAATGTGTTTACAATAATAAGTTAGATTATAAAAATAAGGCGCATGATAAAGGTTTAGGAAAAACATGTATATGTTTATTATATAATTATTAGTGATACAACTTAATACCATAAAATAATGTAAATTATTGAATGAAACATTAGATTATCCATGTTATAACCACTTATGTATAGAAGGATCAACATATCATCATTGTAGCAATAAAGCGTTTTCATGCGATCGCAGTAGTGCGGGTCGGGTTGAAGCGGATCGGCGAAGCCCCAACCCGACCCAAGACCCGAAACTCTTTCGAGTGGGTCATGGGTATACCCGCCCCGATGACCCAATGGGACGGGTCCAGATGGGTAAAAATAGTGGCGGGTCTACCGGGTTTAGACCCTAAACCCACCTCATTGCCATCCATATTCGATGGTAACAAAACGTTCATTAAAACATGGCTTCGACAATTGAAAGTGCCTCTTTCGAAAGTATTGGGTTTGTTGTTTAAAAACATCATTTGGGTCCAAGTGGTTATATACGAAAGTATCTCTTTTGAAACCCTTATAAAATTGTTTGGGGAAAAGTTGAAGGTGTTGGAACCATCTATTCGAAATCGTAAACCTTTAAATTAAAACTTCGAAGGATAGAGTCGAAACCCCTTTCGACTCCTTTGCCTTCGACACCCTTAACCCCTTTTGAAAGCATATAGGAAGTGTCTTAGCTTAAGTTAAAACAGAGATAACCTTTCGAAGGTATTAATGGCTTCAATACACTTGGAAGGAAAATAGCAGCTGGGTTTCGACCAGGTTGGAAGCAATCCTTTCGAAAGCTCTTATTTAAAGAAAAAGGTACCCTTTTTGAAAGCTAATACTTTAACATAATAAAGCAACCTTTCCCAAAAGCTATTTATATAAACCCCTTCCAAAGCATATGTTTTGACTGTGTCAAACATTAAGTAAAAAAAGAAAGAACTCGGTCTTTTTGAAAACAAAACAAGGTTTCAACTCCATCAAAAGCAATCCTTTCGACACCATAGCTTGCGCCTTCCTTATAATCCACTGCGTACCATCAAAGTGATACCGTGTGTATTGACTATGTGGGTTTCAACTAAGATGGTTTTGACTAAGATGGGGCGAAGTCAATAAAGTTGTTAGGTAACGCTAACTGAGGCGCAACCAACCTTCTTTGAGTAAAAGGCTGAAATCAAGCCTATCTTTAGTAACGGCTTTAAATAACCTGCTTATGTGTAATGATTTAATAGGTTGCCATAAAAAATTTCAAATACTTTACATTATAACTACCACATTTATCCAGATCTAAATCAAAGAAAAGTAATGTTTAAGCCCTTCCATTTCCAAAACCAACATTTGCAGAAAAGTCCCTCTTTTAAATAATTTATTTTCCCTAATAAATCAATTGTAAAAAATCTCCAAAAATTATAGTAAATCTCTTTCATCATATAATCAAACATATTAAAATTCCCGACCCAATTTCTTCCTAAAATTCTCAAAATATATTTTTAACCCAATAATATCAAAATTCCCTTTAGAAATTCACAATAAATTTTCCATAGCTTGGAAAATTATGAAAATCAAAACACATCTCCAAAATCATGTTTTACTTGACATTAAAAATTTATATGGCATTCTAAAATCATAAACTCTCGGTTTTACGTCAGACCCATGCAAATTCATATGTGAATGAATTAAAATAAATCAAACATAATGTAGTTCTAGCATATCATTATCATTATAAAAACGAATTTAATCATAAACCCAAAAATATATATTCATAGAATAAAATAGAGATGGTATGGAATTATCATTCACCTTAGTTATGATATGGAATTTGAGATTTCTTGTTGATTAATCCTTCCTAGCTTTGATCTCTAGCTTGAGATTGAATTCTTCCTATTTTCCTCCTTGTTAATGGCCAGCTCTATTTTAAGTTTATGGGTTGTGTTTGTAGAAAATGAGAAATGAACGTAAATAGACAAGTAAGAAGTGTATAGCTGTGTATAATGATGTGGCTATTTTTACTAATATGCCCATGTGTAATCTAATTAGTTAATAACTCATTTAAAGCCCATTCAATTTATTATTAAGCACGACCTTCTTATAAATTTTATTCAAATCTCAATCTCCTTATCATCATTATTCCATTTAATTTATCTAGTTAAATTTTCTGAATGATGTTATCAAAAATAGGGATGTTATAGTCAAGCTCGAGGAGAGAGATGTGGGAAGAAAGAGGATGAGTGGGAAGAGTTAAGGTAAATAGGAGATTAAAGAGTTAATCAATTGATTAATTTATGTTTTATAATCCGATAACTTTTGTATCTTATTCATACAAGGTCCGATTGAGGCGCCATCTTTGCCATTACGCTCGTATCGAGATTCTGTATGGTTGGGATTAATTTGAACTTGGGTGAGTTTACTCATCAGTTGATTGTATATTGTTGTATATATAATTGTTGTATGAAAATATAAATCATATAATAAATAGTGCAAATTATTACTTTTGGACCCCGTCTTATTTGTAAAACAAGTGACAACATTATTATGCAGTATAATTTCCCTTGTGATTATCTACAACATGTAACATCGCCCAGACTACTTGTTTACATGTTTAATATTGCTATTTGATTAAGTTGGAAATTATGTTGCGAATGTTTGAAGCGATATAGCCGTTATAAACATGCTTTGAAATCCCTGATATGTGACATATGTTAAACTAGATAAATTATGATATATTGTGGAAATATATATATATATATATATTTGGTTGCACACATTTTGGTATGCTTGACATGGGGGGTTAGTTTCGACATTTATGGAAATTGGAACTAGAAGTTGTCAATGGTAGAAGTGGAAAGGTCGTGATGGATGCACTTTGAAATCGCTGTGATCGATGATTCTAAAGTTAACTTTGGAAGACATCCTAGGGCTTCTTCATATTTTTAATAAGTACTACGAGTGTGTTTATTATCAAAAATATCAAGGTTTAAATATATTGCTAGTAATCATTTATGGATATTTTTAAAGTAATGATTTTATATTATAAAACAGGTTTATATGGTTTTTAAATAAATGTTTTAAAATATAGTATAAATATTTTAAAAGTATATTTTTAATATATATATATATATAGTTTTACAAAACATGTTAAAGGTTCTACTTATGAAATAAAAGGTTTTTATATTATAATATCTTTAAGATTGTTAACAATTTGCTAAATATCTTGGTTTTATAAATAAATAAGTATGCATTACACCAAAACAGGCAAATTCTAACACTTTATATTTTCCCATTTCTAACACTTTTAAATGTTACAAGCTACCAACACTAAAAAAGTGTGAGAAAGCTTAAAAAGTGTTAGAAAAAGTAAATAATTTTGTGCGTGAACTTCGCAACATAAATAAGCGTTAGGAATACTTGGTAAATAAGTAAATAAGTCATAATCAAATGGAGTTTTTCGTAATTTTTCAATGCACCTTCGTATGTAACACTCTCCCTTCTCCACTGACAATTCAGGCCATCTAGGGTTTCCCCATCTAGTTTTTCGTAAATACGATGAAAATTTGCTTCAATTCGAACACTCATCTAGGGTTTCGTCATCTCTATTTATTATTAACACGCCAGCATTCATCACGACTATCGATTGACTACGGCTTCTAAAGGTGTGCTGAGTATTAGATTTTGCTATTCCAACCAGCACTCATCGCGACCTTCTTCTCCCAGCATAACCACCAAGATCGCTACCATCTTCTCCAGGTGGTCACTCAATCTCGACCAGATGGCTTCGTTTCTGCATCAGGTATGATATTTGGAAACAACAAACTCATTTTGGGGACTTTGGACTTCATTTAGATGATTAATCTGTTTCGTCTAGATAATTAATCTGCTCAAACTTATGTTCAAGCATAGGTTGACTTAGGTACAGATATTGTAAGTACAATCAGATAGAAAAGAACGGACAACTATTATAAAAATGTGAATTTTATTAATAACATGAATATTTCAGTATGTTTAACATATTTTTGAATGTAAATTCATGTTTGAAAATGCTTTATACACACTTCATAAATATTAGATGTTTTCTGCCAATTCACTATAATTTTGCTTTTGCAAGCCCCTTTCACGTATTTTTTTTTGGCTCAAATGTAAATAATTTTCTAAAGCTAGTTTAACTATGATTATTTTATTTTATTTTATGGATTATTATTACATCTCTCAATCAGTTCAAAAAAAATTAGTGCAAGTTTGACCTTACTTCAAATGAGAGGATATTTTTTTTGGCAAACGTTTGACGTCTGCATGATTAAATGTTAGTCACATGATTCTAGAGTTTGGAGCATTGACAAACAAACTTCTTTAAGATTTAATGTTGAAGTGTTATAAATTATCCCAGGTTATGAATTCATATATATAATTTTGTATTAAATTTTAATATCAGGTTATGAATTTATGCCCCTTATTGAAAACACTTAAATCTGGTCAAATAATCATTTCATTACAGTGTGGGTATTTGGAGGTAATTGCAAGAATTGTAAGGAAACTTCAGACTAGCTAGACCAGGTAGTAATCAGTGCAAAACATGAAAATCAAATAGTGTAGCACTTGACTAAACTCTTTAAATCATAGACACAGTCCAACTTAGTGAAGTAATTAAAAATGCCATTACAGCAAAAAGGATACAGTAATTAAGCAATGCAGCTTTAATATCAAGAATGGTGACTAAGCTTACATATTTACATTGATTGATTTTGATGATCTCTAAATATCACCTTAATCTTGCTATGTTCCAATTACTAACAAGTCTCTGGTCATTTTGCAACCCTGACATGTTAATAAAATTTGAGAACAAATTTCATTACCATGTAGTTTCTGACAATTAGCAACCTACACCTCGTAAATCATTGTTTGGTTTTTCTTCAATTTTAATTTTTGTGCTAAGGTGCTATTAATAAAGCTATGAGTAGATCTAGAATCAATTAATAACATAACAGTTTTATTATTGATACTACCCATGATCCTGATAGTATGTAAAGCAAGAATTCCTAAAAGAGCATAAATAGAAATTGACAACAAAGTATAATCTGAATCTTGATTGTTTTATGGATTAGTAAGTTGTAAATGGTCATCAATAGAATCACCAAAATCTTCATTTTCTAAGTCCATAACGCCTTCTAAAAAATAAAATTGCTTTGTTTTGCATTTTGGCCATAGTGATATTTGTCATTGCAACCAAATGCTATATTCTTCTTTCTTTTTTCTAACATTTCCTCAGGTGAAAGCCCTTTTATTTTAGAGGATTTATCAAGATTATTAGAAGTAAATATTTTAGAAGAGGAATTTTTGTTGTTGTCAGAAAGTTTATAAAACTGGAAGAGTAGTTTTTAAAATAATTATTCTTGCCACTTTTATTTGCCGACAACCATTTTGTTTCATAAGTGGTGATCAAAAGGAGGGTCAGAATTCCTGGAAGGAGAGTGGTGATCAAGATTAATAATTTCTGGTCTAGGAAAAATAGGAGTTCTGTTATTTATTGGAACATAGATGTTTGATCTTGGTTGAGCCAAAGTTTGAGGAAGGGAATATGATCTGCTGATATCAGTTCTTGATGTTCCTTCATGATGCTTTTGATTTTGACTTCTTTTAGTTTCAAAAAAAATCTGACATCATCTCTTGCATTCTATCTATTTTCTCATTGACTTCTTGGGTGCTTTTTGTCAAGTTTTGGGTAGTAGCTGTCGAATCTTGGGTTGTTTTCTCTAAATTTTCAATGATAAAGCATTTCCTATTTTAATCAAATCTTGTCTTTGCCATAACTCTAGTAAATTTTCATTATTTGGAGATATCAGTAAAGAAGAACCCTCATTGTTTGCGTCAAAATTTAAAAAAGGATCTGATTGGTGAGGGTCTGAATCATGCTCACAAGGAAGCTCTGATACTAAAGTGTGAGGATCTTTATTCTTTTGGGATTGAGACCTAGTATTAGTCATGGTGAAGTGGGTTGTAATGATGTTTTTTGGTGATCAAATGGGTTCAGGGAGAGGCAAGATGAAATTAGAAGAAGGAGATGAGTATTAGAAAACAAAGAGAGGGTGGTGGAGCACTTCAGAAATATGCAAATAGTATTAAAAGAAAAGAACAAAGATAAAAGAAAATCTGGTAATATTTTTGTTAACTTTTTAAATATGATATTATGTACAGAGCTTGATTCCTATTTATATACATTTCTCATGTTAGACCCATTCAAACTAGCCATTACAATCACCAGAATATCAAAAAAGCAGCACACTAACAATAGATTTGCAATCAAACTTTAGCCAAAATGCAATACAGGATAGCCCAGGTTGTGCATGTGCACACGTGCACAATGTGCACAAAATCAAATCTCATCTTCTAAGTTTAATCTTATGCTTCCATTTGTTTTATCTTGCATCTGTATCTTCCCTGAATCCTCGGACCTTTTCATTGATTCCAGATAACTTAGATGATGTGCAGAGACTCGTCTTTCCAAACTGTTTGATGAAATGCTTTCCCAAATTGTATTTGCCCAGGTGTTCGTTGAAATGTCTGGTTGTAACATTATTCATGACATTTTGACAATCCTTTTATTAAAAATATACCATGCAAAATCAATTATCCCAATAGAATATTTGAAACATTTTTGTGGTTGCCATACCTGATTTATATATGCATTGAAGAAATAATAGTACGACTTTGGATCCGTTATGTATGGTATAACTGAGTTAATTTGTCCCAGTTTTTCTCTACTATTTCCTTCAGATTAACATTCAAAACCGCAGTTGATAGATCTTCATGCTTTCATGGTTAATAATACCCTTAGGGATAATAAGTTCCACTGTCTCTTGCATCACGTCTTTCTATTGTCTTGGATTTGGCTGTTGAAAACATCATTTTGAAATAAAACGGAAGAGAAAGATAGTCTTTAACACCACTTTCCTCTTTATAAATTGCACATATCATTTTGAAGATGGCAGGATCCCATTGGACTCCTATTTTCAGTTTTATATTTTGAAATAAACTAATGTACATTGAATTGTGGCTTCCCTTGCACTTGTTGCTATCAAAATTCTCTTAATGCAACATTCTGAAGCATACCCTTTTATTTTTCACGTAGAAGTAGAAAAGAATACCTGAAAGTAAAATTTATGCATACGAAACAATTTCCATCTATACTACTAACTAAATACTAGGGACTTTTTATAGTTCAGTCTAAACCTATATTTTTTAACTCTATATTAATTAGTTTGTCATTTATGCACGGTAGGTACCAAATTGTGGATCAAGGAGAGAATCACAGTCCAGATATGATATTACCTAGACAACCAGTTTCTATGCTTGATCAAAACAGCAATAATATAGTTAACTTTCCCAGTCCTTATCAATGTGATAGCAACTCTGTGCCAGTAGTGTATGATGGTATGTAATGCTGTTAATTTATGTTTTAACCCCATTTTCTTTCACTGTTCCTTTTGAATTAACAATGATTTGTAGAATTGATTGAGTTTTTTTTATTGAACTTGGGGGAGCAGGTCCAAGCAGTAAGACTGAAGGCAGTTTTCTCAAAAAAGATGATCCAAAACTAACTGCATTGTTACAACAAGCTGAAATGCTTGGTTCCTTAGCTTTAAAAGTAAATTCAGAAAACACTACCCAGAGTCTAGAAAATGCTTGGAAGGTTATCACGTCCACCAAACTTAAAGATTACGTTTTGCACCTTAGTATCTTATATTTGTGATTAAACTTTGTATTATCTATTCATTTGATTATTCAGGAACTCAATGAGTACTTGGTTCAGAATGGTGGGAAAAGCATTTCTGCACATGATTTTGAAATGGATTTTGGCATAGATGAATTTAATGGTCTGATAGATGAGCTAAAGAACAACAATGTAGCTGAACGGTCATCATGGAGGTATTACCATTATTTTGCACTTTAATTCATCTTAATATGTTTGCACAAAAACAATTTCACACAGTTCCGAGTACAGGGCAATTTCTGAAAAATACGCATGAATGTTAATATGTCAAACAGTGATTAAAAAATTATGAAATAATATGCCTAAAAATGTTAAACCCAACATGGAACAAGGTCATGAGGAACATCAAGACAGTTCCGAGCACATAACAATATTTGAAAAGCAAAGTGATGATGCAACTGCAAAGCAGATTCATATAGCCAATTGCAGTAAAGTTTTTAGGAAACAGATCATATTTTGAGTTTTAACAATTCAACGTAATGAGAGTATAACTTTTTAGTTCTTACTGCAGTAAAGTGGAGAACTAGAGACTGGTGCTGGTCTGCTGGACTTAATTAATCATGTTTGGATTAGGAGATGCACATGTATTCAATGATGTATGTTTATTTTTCTTATTATATGCTTCTTTCTTATTGTAGTAACATGTATTATATGTATGTATTTGGACTGAGCAATACTTTCTAATTTGTAATTTTGTATGATGCTATCAAACTGTGAATTTGTTATTGGACTGTGACTGTGTATGAACTAAATTGCTACATCTATTTAACGTCTAATAGTTGGTCTTTTTATATTTATTATCTGATTATCCGATGATGTGAATAATTTTACTGTCTAACAGTCGGTGTATTTCATTGATATTCTGTTATCTGTATAGCTTCAAAAATGAGTTGTGATTAACAGTTTAACCATTTTTATATTTACGGTTAACCAATAAGATTTATTCGTTACCAACACTTATAAGCGTTATTATATTTTCGAACACTTATAAGCGTTACCGTATATTTTTGTACCAACACTTATAAGTGTTACCGTATATTTCGTTACCAACACTTATAAGCGTTACCATATATTTCTGTACCAACACTTATAAGTGTTACCGTGTATTTCGTTGCGAACACTTATAAGCGTTACCGTATATTTCTGTACCAACACTTATAAGTGTCGGTAATACGTATATTTGTAACACTTATAAGTGTTACAAATTTGGCCACTCCATTCCTCACAGTCCATTAGCAACACTTAAAAAGTGTTACTGAAATTATTTGTAACACTTATAAGTGTTAGAATTTGCCTGTTTTGGTGTAGTGATGTGTGTATCTTTTTAAAGGTGTTTTAGAATATTTAGAAATTTGGAAAGGAAGTTTAGTATTTATAAAAGAATATAAAGGAATTTTTAATTTATAACACTGATGTTATAATGGATGGTTTTGTAAAATTAATTAAAACGGTACATTACCTTATTTAATAAGTGGAGATGTACTTAGAGTTTTAAATAAATGTTTCAAAGTTAATGGCAAGTATATGTTTTTGGGTTTATAGTAATAGTGTTTGTGCAACATTTTTTTAACCCATTTATACTTTTGAAAAATATTAAATCTTTAAATAGAGTTTAAAGATACAAAATAGTGAAATGATTTTGGGTTTTTTGTAAACAATGTTTTAGTAACAATTTTTTTTAACCCTTGAATAATATTTTTAAGTGGTAAAATATTGTTAAATGATTTTGGAAAATACTTAGATCTTTAATAATGGAATTTTAAAGAGAATAACCATTTTGAATGGGTTTTGGGTTGTTGTGACAATGTGTTAATGACATTCATCTTTAACCCGTTTTGATTATACTTATGAATGTAAATAGTCTTTGAAAAGAACGTTTTAAATATTATCATAAGTGAAATGGTTTTGGGTATGTAGTAACAATGTTTGAGTAACATTTGTCTTAAGCCCTTGAAATTGATTTGTGAATATACTTATACGGTTGAGATAAGCATATGAATACTTTAAAGAAGTATTGGAGTGTGTAGAAATGAATATGGAAGTTTTAATTAAATAGTGAAGTTTAATTGATAAAGTGTAAGGTGGAGTTTTCATTTATAAAAAGTTTATTGAGTAAAAATGAGTTTTACTCAATAAAGAGGTTTTTGATTAATAAAGGAAGATTAATTAAAAAGGAGACTAGAAGTCGTTTATATGACTTGATTGTGTGTATGTGTGTTGATTATGCTTTATGTGTTACTTGCTTTTGGTAAGTATATGGGACATAGTTTCCCTTATGTGATCATTCTAATTTGTGTTCATCTGATAGTTAAATTACCGACTATTAAATATTGACCAAATATAACAAATATCCAGAATAGACATGGGAATTATATGGTGTAGTTATCTTCAGTGGTACTATACTATACGTATAAACTCACTTTTTTCTTCTAAGACAAATGATAAAGAAATATGATCGTTTAAACGGTTAAAAGGCGATCTCTGCTCTTATGCATTGTCTATTCCCACAAAACTGGAGTTGAGTTTACCGTAAATCCATCGATTGGTTTTCGAGCATCAGATAAGTAGGGGAGTGTACTTATATGAGATGACTTGAAACCGTAACCAATCCAAAACTATATATGTGCTCTACGCTTTAGAAGAGGTTCATGATTTGTTCAAGATGTTGGATTCTATGTGGAGATTTGAGATCTATTTGAGATGCTTGAGTACATGTTGAAAGGGACAGCGGATTAAGGATCTTAAGGCTGATTTAACACTAGAGGGGGGTGAATAGTGTTTAATGAATTCTAAGACTTATATGAAATAATTTGAAATTATGACACAAACAAATACATAACTTAATCACAAAACAATCATAGAATCAAACACAGATGCAGAAAGTAAATATAATGCAGTAAAAGGAAAGAACACACCGGATTTTATACTGGTTCGGAGTTACCCTACATCCAGTCATGTACCAAGGCAAACCACCTCATATAGATTTTTATTAAATCAGTGCCGAGATTACACTCCTCAATTTCTAAAGGCTTTGAGGTACCCTCCTGTCTCATGAGTCTGGGGCAAACTCTCTTGATTTATGGGCCACAAGGTTACAGAATTGATTTCCAGGCATAACCACACCTTATAGAGAGACTCAATAAACTTTTGATTACAAATTGATCCTATAACTCTGAATAGCACTTTGATCTTCGAGAGAGGGCAGAGAATCAAACATGAATGAGATTCTAATTTGATTCACTTGAGAATTCAGCAGAATTTCTACACGATCTTAAAAATATGATAATTATAGAACATGGATTTGTGGAGAAAAAGAAGTGAAGAAAATATGAGAATTGTATATTAAAAAATTCGTTTGAGAAGGCTATTTATAAAGCACCAATGGTCATAACCATTCGTAAAGAGATTTAAATGAATAGACACTTCTTTTGAAAATTGAAACTTTTGAATTCAACGGCCGCCATGTCGACATGGGGTATCCCATGATATCGACGTCCCCTTGTTAAAAATAATGTAAAATTTGTTTTGAAAATGGTATTGAAATGAAAACAATATAAAATGATTCTGGAGTAAAATAAACTAATTTTACTATGTTTTAAAACACAAAAACAAAGAATATTTTAAGGCTAAAACAAATTTTTGAAAATTATTTGAAAAGATAGTTTTAAGGCTAAAACATATTGAAAAGCAGTTTTGAAAATCGTTTTGAAAAACCATTTTGAAGTAGTTTAGCAATCTTCTTCCTGCAGAATATCTCATCACATCAGAACTCGAGAAATTGTACAAAACCAAGACGTTCGTAGGTTTGTAAGCCACTTGTCGTAGGTTTATAAGCTACTTGTCATGGGTTTGTAAGCCACTAAGAAGGTAGAAATAGGTTCCATCCCAAATGAAATTCGGAATAAAGATTTCCATGCTATTGTAAAGTTTTAACAAAAACTAGACACATATCTTGAAATCTTAATCATGATACTCATGAATCTTTAAACTTGATTTCTTCATTCTTGATCTTTATACTGTACAGTCATCAATATTCAGTAGTTGTCTTATATATATCATGCATAACATCATTCATATATATCTAGACAATGGTGTTAGTATATAAGTTATAATAATATAAGTTACAAAGGTTGTTGTCATCAAAACCACTATCTACAGTTCCTAACAATCTCCCCCTTTTTGATGACGACAACCTTATGAAATATACTTACCACTTCGATCATACCATAACTCCCTCTTACATCAACAACTCCCCCTTACTCCAACCCTACTATTTTATATAACTTATCTCCCCCTTTGTCATAAAAAAATGTCCTATAAACCTTGAACTTAATAGAAAAGGTGATAAACAAACATAAGAATAATATAGCATCCTAACTGGAATTCATGTTACTATACATCGAAGAATGTATTTAGAAGAAATTTATATACAAATTAACAAACTAATATACAATCATGAAAGAGAAAAAACTAAATATGCTAAACGAGGACCCTTAACTATCGGTGATTTATGGACTGAACAATTTGGATCGTGGAGACAAAAGTTTCCACGTTGTTCAACCAAGTTCCCATTAACGTCAAAAAGGACCTCTCCAACGCAAATCACGCCATCGTCTTCGTCCATATGAACATCCAGATTCGGCAGAGGATGTTCTTCTTCTTAACCCTCTTATGGTTCTTCTAGAGGCTCTTCTTCTTCAGAGTTCATGGCTTGTGATGATTCTTCATTAGCAATGGGATTGGCATGGTTATCCATAAGGAATTTTTGTAGATTCCTAAGGATTCTGCCTTGCTTACCTTGTTCTCTTGCCATTCGTAGTTGACTAACTTGAATCTCCATCATCATTTGAAGCAAATCTTTCATCTTCTCTTGTAGTTTGATGACTCGTACGTGTGTGGAACATTGAAAAGGGGTAGAATGAGGAGAAGTGGTTGAAGAAGGTTCATTATTAGAGGAGGAAGCCATTAATTTACTGTTTTAGAAATTTATTACAGAGAATAGAATAGAGAAAAGGAGTCAAAGTCGAAATATATAAATATATAACCAAATAACTAATTCTGGAGGGAAATTTAGATTGAAAATTTTGGCCTACATGTCGACATAGGGGGATGGGTCATGTCGACATGCCCAGTTCAATTTTTGAGAAATTTTTTATTTATATTAATTATTAACTATACTTGTATTATTTATAATTTATATTTCAGTTAATGAACATATACCTAATTCTCTTCTAAATTAGTAAAGTTTTGTTCATTTAATGGTTTGGTTAATATATCAAAATTTTGTTTTTAAGTATTAATATATTCAAGGGTTATGACTTCTTTACTTATATTATCTCTAAGAAAATGATGTCTAATACAATATGTTTTGTTCTAGCATGATGAGTTGAATTCTTAGATAAGTTTATTGCGCTAGTATTATCACAATAAATTGGTGATTTAGTTATATTTAATCCAAAATCTTTTAAAATTTGTTGCATATATATAAGTTGAGAACAAGCCAAAGCAGCAGATATATATTCTGCTTCAGTTGTTGACAATAATACAGTATTTTGCTTCTTACTAAACCAGGAAACCAGAGAATGTCCTAGAAAGTGACAAGTTCCACTTGTACTTTTTTGGTCTGATTTACAACCAGCGTAATTAGCATCACAGTATGATATTAAATTAAATACATCGTTTTTAGGATAAAATAAACCATAATCTAAAATATTTTTTACATATCTTAAAATTCTCTTAACCGCTTTTAAGTGAGTTTCTTTTGGTTGAGATTGGTACCTTGCACGGAGACAGACACTATGCATGATGTCAGGACGACTTGCTGTTATATAAAGCAGCGAATCAATCATTCCCCTATATAATTTTTGATCAACATCTTTTGATTTATCTTCTTTACTTAAAGCTACATTAGTTGTCATTGGAGTTGGTTTTCCACCAGAAGTGGTCAATACAAATTTATTAATTAAATCTTTAGCATATTTTTCTTGACTAATGAAAATTCCTTTATCTAATTGTTTGATTTGAAGTCCTAAGAAGAAACTTAGTTCTCCCTTATGACTCATTTCAAATTCTTTAGACATTATATCTGAAAATTCTTTATTCATTATGTTATTAGTTGATCTAAGTATTATATCATCTACATATATTTGTAATAATTGAATATCATTTTTGTTTCTTTTAATAAAAAGAGTTGTATCTATTTTACCAATTTCAAAACCAGATTGTAGTAAATAAGATCTTAATCTTTCATACCAGGCTCTAGGAGCTTGTTTCAGACCATATAAAGCCTTCTTTAATTTATATACACGATTTGGAAATTTATTATCTTCAAAAAATGGAGGTTGTTTAACATAAATATCTTCTTTTACAAAACCATTTAGAAAAGCACTTTTAACATCCATTTGATATAACTTGAAATTATTGTAGTTTGCGAAAGCAAGTAGAATACTGATAGCTTCTAGTCTTACTACGGGTGCAAAGGTTTCATCATAATCAATTCCTTCTTCTTGATAATAACCTTGCGCGACAAAACGAGCTTTATTTCTCATGACCTCACCAAGTTCATTCATTTTATTTTTATAAACCCATTTTGTTCCAATTATACTTTTATCCTTGGGTCTAGGAACAAGTTTCCAAACATCTTTTCTGGTGAACTAATTCAATTCTTCTTGTATAGCAAGAATCCATGAATCATCAGATGATGCTTCCTTTGGATTTTTAGGTTCAATAGTTGACATAAAAGCTATATTACTCATACTATTTAGTTGATTTCTTTTTTAACTATAGATTCAATATTTCCTAGTATATTTTCTACAGGATGATCTTTTAATAGCCTAATTCTTTTATTAGGTTGAATGATTTCACAATTAGTTTCATTTGATTCATTATTTAAAGTTGCAAAATCTTCTTCATCTTCTATTTGTACAGTATCTTTAAAATTTTCATCAAAAGATACATGCATTGTTTCTTTAATAGTGTTAGTTCTCAAATTATAAACTCTAAATACTTTACTTCTGTTAGAATATCCGATGAAGATACCTTTATTGGATTTAGGTTCAAATTTATCTAAATTATCTATTGTATTAAGAATAAAACACTTACTACTAAAAACTTTAAAATAAGTTACTATGGGTTTCTAATTGTAAAGTAATTCATATGGTTTTTTATTAGTTAATGGTCTAATTAAAATCCTATTTAATATATAACACGCTGTAGCGACTGCTTCAGCCTAAAAAAATTTAGGTAAGTTACTATCAGAAAGCATTGTTCTAGCACACTCTTGAATCGTTCTATTCTTATGTTCTACCACTCTGTTTTGTTGTAGAGTTCTTGGAAAAGAGAAATTATGAGTATTCCTTTTTTATTACAGAAATTCTCAAAATTTTCATTTTCAAATTCTCCACTGTGGTCACTATGAATAGTTTTTATTTTTAAAGAAAGTTGATTTTGAATTCTTTTAGCGAAATTTTTAAATAATTCAAATGCATCACTTTTAAGTTTAAGAAAAATTGTCCAAGTATATCTAGAATAATCGTCTACAATTACAAAAAACATATTTATTGTGATTAATTGATTGAACTTGAGATGGACCAAATAAATCTAAATGAAGTAATGCTAGAGGTTTAGAAGTAGAAATCATATCTTCTAATTTAAATAAACTTTTCTTAAGTTTCCTTAATTGGCAAGCATCACGTATACTATCTGCTTTAAAGTTTAACTTGGAAAGACCTTTAACTAAGTCAAGTTTTGATAACCTAGACAATAGTTTGAAATTCAAATGACCAAATCTTTTATGCCAAATCCAAGGGTCACTTTTATTAGCCAAAAAACATGAGTTATCATTTGTAACTTTCATGTTAAGAATGTAAATGTTTTTCTTCCTAATTCCTTCAAAGATAATATTTGACTTATTATCTTCGATGTGACACTTATCTTTACCAAATTTAATTTTAAATCCTTTATCACATAGTTGACTTATACTAAGCAGGTTATGTTTTAAATTCCTAAATAGCAAAATATCAAAAATAAGAGGAGTTTTAGAATTATCGACATTGCCGATGCCAATCACATATCCTTTTGAGTTATCTTTAAAGTTGACCAATCAACCATCTTGATATATAATGCCATTGAGTATCTCGGGATTTTCAGTCATATGTCTAAGAAAATCCATTATCAAGTATCCATTTATCTTTCTCAATTTGCACAGTTTGTCCATTGGTTGTTGATTCTCCAAAAGCCATGTAACATGTCTGTTCCTGCAAAACAAACCAATCCGGTAGATAACTTGATTTTTCATAAAAACTGTATGCAGACTTATGATACTTTGATGAAATGCATAAATTCAAACTAGTATTAACAAAATTTTCTAAAAATACCATTTCTAACTTTTTAAGTTTCGGATTATGAAAACTATGAAAACCAACGCTTTGATAACAATTGAAAGGGACAGCGGATTAAGGATCTTAAGGCTAATTTAACACTAGAGGGGGGTGAATAGTATTTAATGAATTATAAGACTTATATGAACTAATTTGAAATTATGACACAAACAAATGCAGAAGTTAATCATAGAACAATCATAGAATTAAATACAGATGCAGAAAGTAAATAAAAAGCAGTAAAGGAAAAGAACACACCGGATTTTATACTGGTTTGGAGTTACCCTACATCCAGTCCTGTACCAAGGCAAACCACCTAATATAGATTTTTATTAAATCAATGTCGAGATTACACTCCTCAATTTCTAAAGGCCTTGACGTACCCTCCTGTCTCACGAGTCCGAGGCAAACTCTCTTGATTTACGGGCACAAGATTACCCAATTGATTTCCAAGCACAACCATACCTTATAGAGGGACTCGATAAACTTTTGATTACAAATTGATCCTATAACTCTGAATAGCACTTTGATCTTCGAGAGAAGGCAGAAAATCAAACAAGAATGAGTTTCTAATTTGATTCACTTGTGAATTCGGTAGAATTTCGGCATGATCTTAAAAACATGATAACTATAGAACATGGATTTATGGAGAAGAAGAAGTGAAGAAAATATGAGAATTGTATATTAAAAAGTTCGTTTGAGAAGGCTATTTATAAAGCACCAACGGTCATAACCATTCGTGAAGAGATTTAAACGAATAGACACTTCTTTTGAAAATTGAAACTTTTGAATTTAACGGCCACTATGTCGACATGGGGTATCCCATGATGTCGACATCCCCTTGTTAAAAAAATATAAAATTTGTTCTGAAAATGGTATCGAAATGAAAGCAAGATGAAATGATTCTGGAGTAAAATAAACTAATTTTACTATGTTTTAAAACACAAAAACAAAGAATATTTTAAGGCAAAAACATCTTTTTGAAAATCATTTGAAAAGATAGTTTTAAGGCTAAAACATTTTGAAAAGCAGTTTTGAAAATCGTTTTGAAAATCCATTTTGAAGTAGTTTTGCAAGCTACTTCCTGCAGAATATCTCATCACATCAGGACTCGAGAACTTGTACAAAACCAAGATGTTAGTGGGTTTGTAAGCCACTTTTCGTAGGTTTGTAAACTACTTGTCGTGAGTTTGTAAGCCGCTAAGAAGGTAGAAATGGGTTCCATCCCAAATGAAATTCGAAATGAAGATTTCCATGCTATTATGAAGTTTTAACAAAAACTAGACACATATATCGAATCTTGATCTTGATACCCATGAGTCTTCAAACTTAATTTCTTCATTCTTGATCTTTATACTGTACAGTCTTCAATAATCAGTACCTGTCTTATATATATCCTGCATAACTTCATTCATATATATCTAGACAATGGTGTTAGTGTATAAGTTATAATAAAATAAGTTACAAAGGTTGTTGTCATCAAAACCACTATCTTCAGTTCCTAACACATGTAGTTGTTCATAATCTATTCAGGATGTGAGGATCCATGTGTGATTCCGAGATCTATTGTGATGCGTGAATCCATGTGTGATTTCAAGATCTGTTGAGGAATCTATATGTGATTTCAAGTTCTGTTAAGATATGAGAATCCATGTGTGGTTCCAAGAACTATCCGAGTTGGGGACTTGTATGTCGAGATCTGTTCAAGTTATGACTCATGTGCTGGAATTCTGAACGTGGCTTCACCTTCGATAATGACAAAAACCATAGATAGGAAGCATAGCTTATGGGGTTTAGCTAATTTAAAGGGTGCAGGTATTCCCTTTTTTAGTGATACTTAAGGATATGCATGTGGGAGTGATATGACTCGGTGTCACATGTTCGAGCACGAACCAGCTACGTTTTTCCTTTAGTATATTTTATCTAGGGATATATGATGCTTGGAAGGATATCTCTAATCCTTGTGCAGGGGTGGCATTCTCAAAATACTAAGGGCACCTCCATGGAATCCTGCACAATTAGAAAATGTGCCTTAGCAGTTGTGATTGTATACATATTATTGTTGTGATGTGCACTCACATGCATCACAGCTTCGTAATTATTTATATTTCATACCTTAGACATTATTTTATTATCATTGGATTTTATAATAGAAATGGTTTGGTTATCGTAAGGTAAAAGCCCGTCCGTGTTTATTGGTGGAATGGTGTAACAACCCGCATATTTTACGATTGAAATTTAAATATTTTATTTAAAATAATTCATCGTTGGTCGGATTATTGTCCGAAAAACTACTTTTTGCAAATAGTCGAATTAGGACTCAAGACCACCCCCATTGAGTTCAAAATGATGTTTGCGATCTTTTGAGTATAAACTTTGATATGTTTGGAGTTAGTGGAATTTTTCTACTTTTTCACTTAGGGCTTTGGTTTTGTTTTAGCCCATTAGACCCAAGCGTCACCCCTCTTCTCTTCATTACTTCATTTCTATTTCCTAATACTCAAGTTTTAGCAACAATGGAGAGAGGAATGGGAAATTAAAACTCCAAACCCTAGTTTCCATTTGCAAATCAAGTTCTAGCTCCAAATTTATAGAAGAAGCTTTGATTCAAGCTTTTTGGGTTGGAATTGAAGAGTGATTGTCCTTGCCATTGCTCTATAGCTTCTTCTTCATAGTTTTGAGGTTTAAAGGTGAGACTTTATCTCACATCAATGTCTATAACTATATTTGGTTGTTGGGTATGAATTCCTAACACTTATTCATGTGCGTTTGCTTTTGGTTTGGAATGATTTGGTATATATTCCAATTTTTGGGTGTTTTGAAGTTAAATCTTCAAAAATCCTAACTTTGATGTTTAAACATGTTTTTGGTGATACATTGAAGAGCCTATAGGGTCGGGTTGCTGATTGGCGTAAACCCCTAGTGTCGTTGCTCGTTCGGTTGCATTTTGGAAGGGTTTCCTCTTCAACTGATAGGCTGGAAATTTGCTCCAGTGCCAGTCAGTCGAATGACATTTTCAGTCAGTCGACTGGCTGTAGCTAATAAGCATTCTGAAGGCTATCTGCAGAGGCTTGGGGGCTCGTTTCCTACAGTCAGTCGACTGAACTCATTGAGCCAGTCGACTGACCTGCTCCTATTTACCTATTATGCCTATTTTTCCCTATTTTGGTTGTGATTCAGTTTTTATCGATTCGTTTTGATTCCTAGTTGATGCTATCAATTATTCGACTTTGATGACTTCTATTTTGGGAGTTTTGGAAATATCCATTTTGATGAATTTGATATCGATTTCTTTGGAATTAATTCACGTCTTCGTATGTGAGTTTTAGTGATTGATTGTTTCTACAATCATTTTTGTGCTTTGTCACTTTAAAACGCGAAGGTTTCTATACTAGTAGTAAATATCAAAACTCTTCCATTAAAACGATTTCAACACTATTTTATTACAAAGCTCATTTCTTAAACCGTTTTCCAATCTATTAGTATATAAAAACCTTTACCTCACTCGTATGAGAAATCTAATTGAACGGCTTAGTAAAACAAGTGGTATGAAACCCTTGCATTTACTTCGTCGGTTAATTCTTGGACTTTTTCGATTGAATTTCTTATGACAATTTTCGACTGGAGACTTACAGTTTGTTCGTAAATATTTAAGTTAAGCTAGTGGTTATGGGACATGAAGCTAAGCTCATATATTTACTAGCTTAGTGTAATTGACACTTCTTGATGATCGATGATGATCATTTTGTGATTTAGACTAGCGATATGCTATGTTTCTTTATCCACGTAGGGGACGGTACCTCGTTTAATTGAGTTTCGTCTCATATCTTTTATAGGCTAACGACCAATGTATTATTTGGAGCTTCGAATCAATTTTTGTGGGCAAGCGACCCATGTGCTTTTAAGGAGTTCGGTCCATCGGACGTACCTTTGTACTACGTTATTGCCCCCAGCTTATCAGGATCATCGGGCGTACCGTTGTACTACGTTGTTGTTCTGAATTATTCAAGTTTTAGGTTCCTTGGGCGTACCGATATTGTACTACGTCGTTGCACCGGCTCTATGGTTAGCGACCATGGGATAGCGTCCCGTTTATGATACACGTGTTGGTGAGTTTTCATGCTCCCGTTTTGTGATAGGCCTCCCCCTTTTTATGATTTCTAGATTTTTATTAATGATTTCTAGAATTTGTGTTCCACCAGCTTTTATGATTGGCATCGATATGATGTCGATATTTGTGACTTGGTGAATAAAACTAAAGAGTATGACATTCTTTGATCTTTGAGAAGATTCTTGTGATATTGATTAATCTCTGGTTGATTTTCAATTACATACTTATCATAGTATAGCTTTATGGTTATCATACGTTTTTGTCATATCTCTTATTCTATATCATTTTGTCTAATATTTATACTTAGACTGATCTGTTTATTATTTTCTTATTAAATAATACTCGGGTCAGACCGAGATGTTACATGTGCTTCTGCTTGACTTCTCATCTGGGATTATTATCCTGACTTTTGGCTAACTACTTAGATTAGTAGTTTTTGGTTGTATACATTTGAGATATAGACTCATTGATGCATACTTATTCTTTTGTGTAGCACTTGTAACTATTCATTTGTGATATTGTGGATCTTGTTTGACCACTACTCTAATATACACTTTCATGTGTAGTATTCATATCTGTTTCCGCCTTTGAGATATGAACTTCTGCGACTGATTTGTATTATGATATTTCTATATTTATTTCCGAAGATATTATAGCCACTGTGTATTAGCTTTGGGTTTGCATCAGTATGTCGGATTCCCCCTTGAAATGCTGGGTATATTTTTATCTGGCATATCGGTATTCGCACAAAGCAATTACATGGATGGTCGCTCCTCAACAGCCTTATTCTCCGTGCTAGTTGACGGCATTACCCTGTAGTGTCCGTGGGTAGCGTGGGTATAGAGGTGGGGCGTCACAGCTTGGTATCAGAGCCAAACTTTGGAACAATGTAGAATAATTTAACAAGGATCATCGTCCTAAGTCCATCTTAGGAGTCGTGCCTTAGGATTTTATTCGGGTCTTCGAACCGTTCTATCCTATTTTCTTTGCGACGCCTTGTTTTATCAATCATTATTGTTCGATATTCATTTTGTGAATAACCTTTTTATTCTTCTTTCTTTCTTAAAGAAGAGAAATGGTTAGACCTGGCCGTCCCAGCGCCGGTCAATCTAGTGCTACTCCCCGGGATGGAGTATTTATATCTGCCCAGTAGCTTTTAGATCTCGTGAAGAATGCTCAGGCTGCCGGACCCAATCCAGAGCCTACTCACCCTAAGTCTGGATTTGCACGTTTGTGTAGTGACTATACCAACTTGGGTGGGAAGCCATTTAAGGGTTCCGAAAGCGTCATTCAAGTCCAAGCTTGGCTCAAAACATGCGATCGCATCTTTACTCGCATGAATCTAATTGATCTTCACCGTGTCCAAGTGGCTTCAAGTATGCTTCAAGAAAGAGCATTAGGTTGGTATGAGATTCTTATTTCTGAAATTATTGAAGCGGATCTTACTTGGGAGAAATTCCGGGAACTATTCGAATTAAAAATTTTGCCAGAAGCCGAGAAGGTGACATTGGCTCGTCGTTTCATAGACCTTGTTCAAGGTGAATCCTCCATGGCAGACTATGTCGCATCATTCGTGTCACTTTCGAAATACGGGGTCGAATATATAAACACCCCATTGAACAAGAATCAAAGATTTGTCTATGGCTTGAACAAAAATCTCAAGAAGCCATTACTTCTAAAGTTAGAAGTTTCTTTTGATCAACTTGTTGATATCGCTCTTCGACTTGAAGAGGCAGATAAAGAGAGTGATGATGAAGTTGTGGGTGCCAAACCAAACTTCAACAACAACAAGAAAAGGCCTATTAAATTTAAAGGTCCTTGTCCCAATAAGAAAGGGAAACATGCAGCTTCTGTAGCAAAGACTTCTACCCCTGGTTGTGGGAAATGCTACAATTGTGGTTCTAAAGACCATTATGCCAATAGATGTCTGAAACCTCTCTTTTGTCGCTATTACAAAAGTTCGGGTAATCTTTTACCTTCATGTCCCAAACTTAAAGGCAAGAAGGAGGGAAAGTTAAATGTTGTACAAGCCCCTAGCAACACATCTCGCGATCAAGGTATTTCTCATTCTATCCTTTATGGCATTATTTTATTTCGTGATCAACCTATTCAAGTTCTTTTTGATATAGGTGCGTCTCATTCTTTTATATCAAAGGAACTTGTTGATACTTTTTCTTTAAGTGTTGATGCTTTAATGACTTCTTTAAGAATTGCGAATCCGGTTGGTGGATCTGCAACAATTAGTATACTTTGTAAAGATGTCGAGATTATTTTGTGTGAATTTTCTTTCCGAACCGATTTGCATGTCATGCGTTATTTAGGCTTTGGAATGATTTTGCGAATGGATTGGCTTAACCGCAATGAAGCTCAAATCCTATGTCCTGAGCGGACTATTCATCTTCGACATCCTCAATCTGTTAAGCAGATTTCTGTTGATCTTAAAGATTCGGATTTCAACCTGGTTGTATCTTTATATTCTTTAAATCCTCATGATGACAATAATAATGATGAGGAAGATGTCATTTCTCTTATTCACATTGTTCGTGAATTTTCCGACATATTTGAGCCCGTTTTAGGATTACCACCTAAGCGAGCAATTGAATTCAGAATTAATCTAATTCCTAGAGCTTTACCTATTACTCGTCCTCCTTATCGTATGCCCAATAAAGAAAGTGAGGAGATGCGCAAACAATTATCCGAATTGGAGACGAAGCAATTTATTTGTTCTAGTTCCTCTCCTTGGGGAGCTTCTGCTATTTTTGTGAAGAAATCCGATGGTACACTTAGGCTTTGCGTTGACTACCGCAAGCTTAATGATCTTAATATCAAGAATAAATATCATTTACCTCGGATTGATGATATATTCGATCAACTTAGTGGTGCTAGAGTCTTTTCACAATTAGACATAGCAACCGGTTTTCATCAGCTTCGTATTGCAGAGGATAGCATTCCTTTGACATCGTTCTGTACGCGTTATGGATCTTACGAATGGCTTGTTATGCCATTTGGTTTAACGAATGCTCCGGCTTATTTCGTTGACCATATGAATAGAGTTTTCAAAGACTTCCTCGATCGATTTGTTCTCACCTTTATTGATGATATTCTTGTGTATTCTAAAACCGAGGAGGAGCATGAAAAGCATCTTCAGATTGTGTTGGAAACTCTTAGGAGCAATCAATTGAAAGCAAAATTTTCTAAATGCCACTTTTGGCAATCTCGTGTGAAGTTTCTTGGTCATATTATTTCCGAATCCGAAATTTCCATGGATCCCTCAAAGATTGAAGCGATTCAAAATTGGAAGAGACCGGAGAGTGTGACGGAGATCCGTAGTTTTCTTGGATTGACAGGTTATTACCGTCGTTTCATAAAAGATTTTTCCAAAATTTCTGTGCCTCTTACTAGTTTGACAAAGAAGGGAGTTAAATACATTTGGTCAGACAAATGTGAAGCTTCTTTTCAGAAATTAAACAAACTCCTTTCTGATGCTCCTATTCTTGTTATTCCCGAAGGAAATCGAGATTTTATTGTTTATACAGATGCTAGTCGCGTTGGTTTGGGTGTCGTTCTTATGCAAAGAGAACGTGTTATTGCTTATGCTTCTAGGAAATTGAAGCCAGCCGAGGCTAGATATGCCACTCATGATTTGGAGCTCGCGGCTATTGTTTTCTCCCTTAAAATTTGGCGTCATTATCTTTTGGGAGAAAAATTTGTTCTCTATACCGATCATAAATCTTTGAAGTATTTATTTTCCCAAAAGGAACTTAATCTGCGTAAACAACGTTGCCTCGAGTTCCTTGCATCTTATGATCTTGACATTCTTTATACTCCCGAAAAGGGAAATCGCGTTGCCGATGCACTTAGTCGTAAGCAACAAGTGGTTGTTTCTATGATGATATCCGAATGGAATGATCTGGAATTTTATCCACTTGTGAGATTCGAGATCGTGAGTCCGATTTATGTTCATCTTTGGCCTTATGTAGCCTTGAGGCTCATCCTTCTCTCTTAGACCGCATTCGTGAAGCTCAAAAGCTAGATCCCGAATTGGCTTTTCTTAGCCAAAGTTGTAGGGATAAAATTGGTATTGAAAGTTTGAAAGACTTTTATATTGATTCCCATGGCGGTGTTTGAAAATTTGGTAGACTTATCGTGCCAAATATTAGAGATCTTCGTAAAGATATTTTAGAAGATTCTCATCGTTCTAAATTTACCATTCATCCCGGTAATAGTAAAATGTATGCGGACATGAAGCGACTTTATTATTGGGATGGAATGAAATCTGATATTGCTAACTTTGTTAAGCGTTGCATGACTTGCCAACTCATTAAGGCCGAGCGTCAAAGACCCGGTGGGTTATTGCAACCTTTAGACATTCCAATTTGGAAGTGGGACCAAATTTCCATGGATTTTATAGATGGCCTTCCCCGTTCTCGTTCGGGTCATGATAGCTTATGGGTGATTGTTGATAGACTTACTAAATCCGCCCATTTTATTCCCGTTCGGTCCGATCGGACCGTTCCTCTTCTGGCCAAGCTCTTTATTAAAGAAATTGTTAAATTACATGGAGTTTCTACTTCTATTGTTAATGATCGTGATCCATTGTTTACTAGTGGATTTTGGAAGAGTCTTCAAAAATCTCTGGGAACGAAGCTTAATTTTAGCACCGCTTATTATCCTCAGTCCGATGGACAAACCGAACATGTGAATCAAACTCTTGAAGATCTTCTTCGTGCATGTGTTCTTGATTTTGGTGGAAGTTGGGAAGATCATATTTCTCTTGTTGAGTTTTCTATAATAATAGCTTCCAATCTAGTATTGGTATGGCACCTTTCGAGGCACTCTATGGAAGGCCATGCCAATCTCCTTCTTGTTGGCTTGAGGCCGGTGAGAAGCTGGTTTTAGGTCTAGATTTCATTCGTGATTCCATAGAAAAGATTGACCTTATTCGTCATAGGATGAAAGAAGCCCAGAGTAGAAAAAAATCCTATGTCGATAACCGAAGAAGGAAATTACATTTTTCTGTGGGAGATTTTGTGTTTGTTCGTGTTTCACCTATGAAGGGTGTTGTGCTTTTCAGTCGATCGGGAAAGTTAGCACCTCGATATATTGGTCCATTTCCCATCACCGGACGTATTGGTTCCGTGGCTTATCGCCTCTTATTACCGGCTCAATTTTCTGCTATTCATGACGTGTTTCACGTTTCTCAATCACGGAAATGCCTTTGAGATTCTGATTCTATTCTTGAGCCCAGTATTGTGGAAGAAATTGAAGTTTCACCTAATTTGACTTATGAGCAACATCCTATTCGTATTATCGCTTCGGAGAGTAAACGCCTTCGAAATAAAGATGTTCCTCTTATGAAAATTCAATGGTCCTCAAATCCTAAGGATTGTTCTTGGGAATCCAGAGAATTCATCGAGCGAATACATCCGGACTTACTTTCTCGTGCTCTTTGAGGTGAACTTCTTATTCCAAATTTCTTCTTTTGTGTTGATATGCTTTTATGGTTGTTACTTTTTGTTCATTTATTTCTTATGATTACGAGGACGCAATTTCTTTAAGGAGGGGAGTCTGTAACAACCCACATATTTTACGATTGAATATTTAAATATTTTATTTAAAATAATTCATCGTTAGTCGGATTATTGTCCGAAAAGCTACTTTTTGCAAACAGTCGAACTAGGACTCGAGACCACCCCCATTGAGTTCAAAATGATGTTTGCGACCTTTTTGAGTATAAACTTTGATATGTTTGGACTTAGTGGAATTTTAGTACTTTTTCACTTAGGGCTTTGGTTTTATTTCAGCCCATTAGACCCAAGCTTCACCCCTCTTCTCTTCATTACTTCATTTCTATTTCCTAATACTCAATCTTTAGCAACAATGGAGAGAGGAATGGGAAATTAAAACTCCATGCCCTAGTTTCCATTTGTAAATAAAGTTCTAGCTCCAAATTTATAGAAGAAGCTTTGATTCAAGCTCTTTAGGTTGGAATTGAAGAGTGAATGCCCTTGCCATTGCTCTATAGCTTCTTCTTCATAGTTTTGGGATTTAAAGGTGAGATTTTTATCTCACATCTATGTCTATAACTATCTTTGATTGTTGGGTATGAATTCCTAACACTTATTCATGTGCATTTGCTTTCGGTTTGGATTGATTTGGTATATATTCCAATTTTTGGGTGTTTTGAAGTTAAATCTTCAAAAATCCAAACTTTGATGTCTAAACATGTTTTTGGTGATGCATTGAAGAGCCTATAGGGTCGGGTTGCTGATTGGCGTAAACCCTAGCGCCGTTGCTCGTTTGGTTGTATTTTGGAAGGGTTTCCACTTCAATTGATAGGTTGGAAATTTGCTCCAGTGCCAGTCAGTCGACTGACATTTTTAGTCAATCGATGGGCTGTAGCTAGTAAGCATTCCAAAGGCTGTCTGCAGAGGCTTGGGTGCTCGGTTTCCTGCAGTCAGTCGACTGAACTCATTGAGCCAGTCGACTGACCTGCTCCTATTTGCCTATTTTTGCCTATTTTGGTTGTGATTCAAATTTTTATCGATTCGTTTTGATTCCTAGTTGATGCTATCAATTATTCGACTTTGATGACTTCTATTTTGGCAATTTTGAAAAATCCATTTTGATGGATTTGATATCGATTTCTTTGGAATTAATTCACGTCTTCGTATGTGAATTTTAGTGATTGTTTCTACAATCATTTTTGTGCTTTGTCACTTTAAAACGCGAAGGTTTCTACACTAGTAGTAAATATCAAAACTCTTCCATTAAAATGATTTCAACACTATTTTATTACAAAGCTCATTTCTTAAACCGTTTTTCAATCTATTAGTATATAAAAACCTTTACCTCACTCGTATGAGAAATCTAATTAAATGGCTTAGTAAAACAAGTGGTATGAAACGCTTGCATTTACTTCGTCGGTTAATTCTTGGACTTGTTCGATTGAATTTCTTGTGACAATTTTCGACTAGATACTTACAGTTTGTTCGTAAATATTTAAGTTAAGCTAGTGGTTATGGGACATGAAGCTAAGCTCATATATTTACTAGCTTAGTGTAATTGACACTTCTTGATGATCGATGATGATCATTTTGTGATTTAGACTAGCGATATGCTATGTTTCTTTGTCCACGTAGAGGGCGGTACCTCGTTTTATTGAGTTTCGTCTCATATCTTTTATAGGCTAACGACTAATGTATTATTTGGAGCTTCGAATCAATTTTTGTTGGCTAGCGTCCCATGTGCTTTTATGGAGTTCGGTCCATCGGACGTACCTTTGTACTACGTTGTTGCCCCCAGCTTATCAGGATCATCGGGCATACTGTTGTACTACGTCGTTGTTCTGAATTATTTGAGTTTCAGGTTCCTTGGGCGTACCGATATTGTACTACGTCGTTGCACCGGCTCTATGGTTAGCGACCATGGGATAGCGTCCCGTTTATGATACATGTGTTGGTGAGTTTTCATGCTCCCGTTTTGTGATAGGCCTCCCCCTTTTTTGTGATTTCTGGATTTCTAATTTCTAGAATTTGTGTTCCACCAGCTTTTATGATTGGCATCGATATGATGTCGATATTCGTGACTTGGTGAATAAAACTAAAGAGTATGACATTCTTTGATCTTTGAGAAGATTCTTGTGATATTGATTAATCTCTGTTGATTTTCAATTACGTACGTATCATAGCATGGCTTTATGGTTATCATACGCTTTTCTCATATCTCTTATTCTATATCATTTTATCTGATATTTATAGTTAGACTGATCCGTTTATTATTTTCTTATTAAATAATACTCGGGTCAGACCGGGATGTTACAGGTGCTTCTGCTTGACTTCTCATCTGAGATTATTATCCTGACTTTTGGATAACTACTTAGATTAGTAGTTTTTGGTTGTATACATTTGAGATATAGACTCATTGATGTATACTTATTCTTTTGTGTAGCACTTGTAACTATTCTTTTATGATATTGTGGAACTTGTTTGACCACTACTCTGATATACACTTTCATGTGTAGTATTCATACTAGTTTGCATCTTTGAGATATGAACTTCTGTGACAGATTTGTGTTATGGTATTTCTATATTTGTTTCCGAAGATATTATAGCCACTGTGTAGTAGCTTTGAGTTTGCATCGGTATATCGGGTTCCCTCTTGAAATGCAGGGTATATTTTTGTCTGGCATATTGGTACTCGCACAAAGAAATTACACAGATGGTCGCTCCTCAACAGCCTTATTCTCCGTGCTAGTTGACGGCATTACCCTGTAGTGTCCGTGGGTAGCGTGGGTATAGAGGTGGGGCGTCACACATGGTCTTACAAGATACCTGTTAGTTCATGAGATGACGGTTTTGATGACAAAAACCTTAAGACTTGTTATAAAATATAAATACTAATATTCTTGTCTATATATATATATATATATATATATATGCAGGTACTGAGAATGAAGATTGTATAGTATAAAGATTCAAGACTGAGTATAGAGATTCAAGGTTAAAGAAATCAAGACTGAAGATTCATGGGTATCAAGAGTACAGGAGTTCAACATATAAAGATAAGTAATAGAGTCTAGATTTATGTTAAAACTTCATAATAGCGCTAAAATCTTTATTTGGATTTTAATTGTGGAATGGAATCCACCTTCTCGCTTTAATAGTGGGATGGAACTCATGACCTCTTTAGTGGAATGGAACCAATGACCTTCTCTAGTTGAATTGAATCCACGAAATTTTCAAAATGATTTATTTTTTCAAAACTACCTTTTGAAAGTCATCTCTATCAATTAAAATATTTTAGCCTTAATTCAAAAACTATTTTTAATCATTTTAATTTCAAAATCATCTTTTGTTTTTTGAACTACTCTTGATTTTAATATTTTAGCTTTAAAGAAATCTATATTTAGTTTTTAATATTACTTTTATATTATAGATTATTACTTTCTAAAACTCTTTTATAAGTTTAAACTATATTCAAAATGATTTACAAAGTTTAGAAATTGTTTTGATGATTTTTAGAAATAAAATCATTTTAAAGCAAAATCTATTTTCAAAAATAACATAGGCGACATGGTAGCCGTAGAATTCAAATTTCAGATTTTCAAAAGAAATGTCTATTCGTCATAACCTTTCATGAATGGACATGACCATTGTTCTCCTATAAATACCAGTTGTTTTCAACGAATTTTAAGTTAATTCTTCTTTATTTCCTCGCTCCTTCTTCTCCACTCAAATATTCTCTTATATTTTAAATGCTTTAACGAAACTCTACCGAAATTATAAGTGAATCAAACTCGATCGTCTCTAGTTTGATTCTCTGCCACTCTCTCTCTCAAAGATCTCAGTGCTATTCAGAGTTATAGGATCATTTGTAATCAAAGATCGAAAGATCAAAGTGTATCGAGTCTCTCTCTATCAAAGTGTGATCAGAAACAGTGTGATTGTGTCCCGTAAATCAATTGGGTGTGATTATATCCCCTAAATTAATTAGGTGACCTTGTGGCCTGGTTAAATCAAGAGAGTTTACCCTGGACTTAGAGACAGGAGGGTGTACCTTGGGACGTTGAAATCGAGGTTGTAATATCGACATTATACATGAAAAGAAATCTGCACAAGAAATTGTATGGGACTCGATGTAGGGTAACTCCGAACCAGTATAAAATTCTGGTGCGCTCTTTCCTTTATTACTTTTGTTTATTATTTGCATCTATATTTGATTCTGTGATTATCTATGTGTTTGTGAAATTGCATCTATATGTGTTTAATCTGAAAAGATTTCAAAAATTCCATAAAATCCATTGAACACTATTCACCCCCTCCTCTAGTTTTAATCCAGCCTTAAGTCTGTAATATGCATTTCTAACATTTGGTATCAGAGCATTGGTTTCAAAGTTTTCATAATCTGATTTTTGAAAAAATTTCAAACGGCTGCTAACACTGGTAATGTCAACACTATCACTAGTTCATTTGTAGAGGGTCGGTCTACTGCCAGACCACCACTTTTTAATGGCAGTAACTATGCATATTGAGCATGTAGGATGAAAATCTTTTTACAATCAATAGGATTAGACACTTGAAATATCACACACTAATTACATTGAATCCATAATCGATTTTGCATGGTGGACTGCTGAGCAAAAGACTATTGCACAAAACAATTCCAAAGCCATGAATATTATATTCTATTCACTTGATAGGAATGAGTTTAGTAGAGTGTCTGTCTATAAGTCTGCATATGAGATTTGGAAAACTTTGAAAGTTACTCATGAAGGGACAACAAAAGTTAAACATACCAAAATATCTATCTTGACCAATCAGTTTCAATTATTCAAGATGAATCCAAATGAGTCCATTTCAGACATGTACGGTAGGTTTCAAGACAATATGCACTCACTAATTGCATTAGGAAAGAGCTTTACCAAAGAAGATCAAGTTAGAAAAATTCTGAATTCACTCACTCCGGAATAGGATCAGAAGACTTTAGCAATTGAAGTGGCTAATGATATTAGTACCCTGAAAATTAAAGAATTGATTAGGAATTTAATGTCGTGTGAAGTGCAAATGTAAGGGGGAAGAGAAAGTAAAGCCTTAGGAAAGAAGTCAATAGCGTTCAATGCAATAACGGATGGTTCAGACTCAAACAGTGATGATGATTAAGAAATAGCCTTGATGACATGGAATTTTAGAAAATTTCTGAAATACAGAAAGATAAACAATTAAGAAATGATCACAAGAATTCTGGAAACAATAATGAAACTCAAAACAAAGGCAAATGTAACAATTGTGATGAGTCAGGCCACTTAAAAAGAGATTATCCACATCCGTATAAACAGAAATTTTCTCCAAGTAATGATTCATCAAAGAAAAGAAAGAGAGCCTATACTGCTGCACTGGATGACTCAGACTCATCCTATAGTGATGAAGATCAAGAGATGGAAAATTCAAACATGTGCTTTACAGCTATTCACAATTCTAATGATCTCGGAAATATGGATAAAAATAGGTATGCGTTTAAATTACATTGATTAAAATTGCTTGTTTGAATGTTTGATTGTTTGCATGTTTTGAAACTGCTTGTTGTTTGAATTTAAAAATTTTATTTTCAAAATAATATTATTTTAATACTAAAATATTAATATAAAGTGTTATTATATTTAATATTATTTTATATAAAATATAAATTAGTTTATAGGATATATATTAAATAAAATAAGAAAAATAAGTCACATGATTTAGGGGACCCATATCGACATGACCCTACCCCCCATGTCAACATCCCTTCGGAAATTTGAAATTCGAATTCGAATTCAAAACTTTGAATTTACCTCTACCTTTTTACCAACTCCAAAGCTCTGAAAAGGTGTCTCCTGATGAGAGAACATGGCTCTTAGATATCTATTTATCTTCTTAACTTTATCCTATCGTTTCACTTTCATTTCAAAATTCAAACTCTCTTTCAAACTATCAAGCTATCTACTTTTTTCAAAAATGGCTTCCTCAAGCACTCCATCCACCATTAGACTGTCCAAGGCCATCAAAGAGTTCTTCTGCAATGATCTGGAAGCTAATAAGGCTTACATAAGCTATGTAAACTTTGGAAAGGTCCATGCAGGAAAATTTGCTATCTTTAATGATTTTTCTTCTTATGAAATCAGTGTTATTTTTGAAGAGAATAAAATTCTTAGCTTAATAGATGATTCTAAAAATGATTTTGTTTATTATCCAAATATTGTCAGAATGTTTTATGCAAATTTGAATCAAGGTTTTTACGAAGGAAATGAAGGGGAATTGTGGAGTAGCGTTAAAGGAACGCGTATTGTTTTACATAGTGAGATTTTGGGTAACATTCTTGGTTATAAGTATACGGGAATGGATCTTTCGAATTTTCAAATTGATGAACATGATCGTGAGACATTTCATCACATTTTTGAGGGAGATGATAACTTTGAGTTTATAAATCGAAATTTCCGTCCTAAAGCTAGAATTGTAAACCTTCTTTTGCAACATACCATAACTCCAAGATCGGAAAATTTCAATCACCCTACTTCAAAAGTTTGTAAGGCTCTTTTTGCTACTTTTGGGCACTATGACATTAATTGGGCGCAAGTGATTTTGGATGAACATCATCCCAAAATTATTATTTTTGGCAAAGCTTGTTGGCTTTAAAGTAAGTCGTGCCACTATGAATATAAATAAGGTAAAGGTGTTCTGTACATGCACAGAATAGCTTATATCTGCTTTTATAGTGGCCAGACCACTTAGAACAAGAACGAAAAAGAAAAACAGAGGAGCTAAACAAAAGGTCTAGACTACTCAGAAGAGCACAAGTCCTCCATGTCATTACCGATATCAACATCTGTACCAAGACCTATAACACGTTGAACATCGGAAAAGTACTTGGCCAGTTTTGGATAATAAGACCCCGAGAGAGGATAGTAAAGATAATTCTGGTCCTATGTAGGACCTAAGAACTGCTACCAATTCCTAGCACCATTAATACCACTAGTCGATGGAGAAAGACCATCTCCCTTTGCATGATAAACTAACCTCCTGGACTCATTAGGACCTATGCAGTTAAAGCGCCCTGCCGCTCTATAGCGTTTGAGGTGTGAAAAGTTGTAGCGGAGATATATTGGGGATATAGCAGGATATAGTGAACAACTTGAAAAAGAGGAATGATGAACATTCTACATTAAAAAGAGGAACAAGTATTACTTATTATTTCCCACCAAGAAAAAAAGTTATAATAAAGTAAAAATAAACAATGCTGACACTCTAAAAGTAAGAAGTAGTTATAATAACCAATAGTGTATATCATTATTACATCAACTTTGAAGTTACCATAAAATTTAAAAGAAAGACAACAAGAAAAATGCTTATTTATAAGAAAGGGGGATATAGCGGAACAAAAAAATTGGGGATATAGCGGATTATTGCCATGATATCCGGGATAATAGCGGATCCACTATATTGGGCCGCTATATAGGAATATCGTTTCCCCAAAAGTCTGCTATGGGATATATCGGGGATATATCGGGGCAATATCGGGGAATTGACTACACAGATTAGGACTACCTAAAAACATGTGATAACTATGCATCTTTTGGTCTTACCTCATTTCTATCGCCTCATGAATCCAAGAATTTTCTTTAGGTTCCCAAGTAACAACCTCATCATCGGATACACTAACTGCTATGTAATAAATATGCGTCTCCACAACTGGAGAAGCAGATATAATAGGCTTAGAGACAGTTGGAGCACTAACCGTGGGAAGCTATTTCAATTCCGTCCTAGGAAGGGGAATTTTACCGGAAGGAGATAGAGGAGCTATCCTAGAATATTTTTCAACAGTATGAACAAGTGACTGATAGTTAGAACATATGTTAGGATTCCAACTGTAGTTAACATTTATTTCCACTTTGCGACCTTCTATTATTCTTACTTTTAATATACACGGCAAAGGTTTCACAGGGGTAATTTCAACCAAAGCCCTACCAAATAATAAGTTCTTGCACGTTACAGTATTTGCATCAAAGCATTTGAAATTCCCAATAAGGCTCGCAAGCTAGTTCAGACCAATCAGAGGTTTAAGGATAGATAGGATATTTGAGAATGTGGCCCAAACCGAAATAGATAGGATCTACTCTCTAGCACTGTCTATACCAAGACTCCAACGATTTATAATAAAAGGTTTTCTCTCAATAATGAGGGGCTAGTATCTAGCGCTATAAGTCTTTCATCCTTATTACCAAATTTAAAGTATAAAAAGGAATTTATGAATTGGATATGAAGCAAACCTGTCAGTTTCCACGCTCGCCTATAATGCTCACGAATGATCGAGTATGATTATGTAGTATCTTGGAAAAATCCAACCAAGCGATCAGACCAATGGTTCTCCGCTTCTCGAAGTACAGCAATAGGAATAACATTAGTACCATCAATTACTTCTGAGTTGAAAGACTACGGAGAGTATGCTCCGGCGTTTCGAGGCAATATCTTAAACAATAAGGACCATACAGGCTTGTTAACAGTAATATCAACAACACTACAAGAGCCAGTGGAATGCGTATTAAAAGTGGGTACATCACAAGCATTAAGTAAAGGCAAAGATGCAAAAATAGGATATAGCTTAGGGACATTATCAAAACCAGGCAGTTCAGGAGAATTACAGTTCACAACCATATTCGAAACTTCATTTAGAACTTCGAAAGATGGTCAAGGTAGCTTGCTTCCAAGCCAATGCACTAGATGAGCATGTAGTCATAGATCAAGATTGATAGATTCACCCTCTGAAACAAGAAGTTCTGGCCCTGGAGGTATAATATCAACCGCTTGGTGACGACAATATCAGTGCCTACGCATCCCACAGAATTGAACAAATTTATAGGAGCATTGACATCGGCATTAATTGTTCCATCAACAGCAATAGCAGAATTACAGTTAAGCCTAAGATCAGAGCCAATCGAAACAGACCCAAGCCCAACATCATCACAAATCTAATTTCCTACAGATTTTAACAAATTCGAGATATGCATTGGAGCTACAATGGAGATACCTGAAAGGGGGGCCGCAACCGTGGATGAAGTATCTAGTTCCGATTCAAGAATTGCATAGGGTTTAGCGGCCGACCTACATTCCCAAAAGCAGGTGGGGTAGAAGGCTGGTGCAAGTGTGTGACCACATCAGAGGCAATAACAGAAGAGGATACTGGAGTTGAAGGCCGCGACTCATCCAAAGAGAAGCTGCGACCAGATCTAGTAGTCGAAGAAGATCCTAAAGAGGCAAGATGCGGCTTATCTTTCCTATTCTTAGCCATCAGATTAGGGCGTGGAAAGAGTAGACGAGAAAGACGATTAGGGGAAGGAGGAAAAAATCGTCGAAGGACATGGTGAGGGGGCGCCATTGATTATCACCGATGAAAAAATTCATCCCAAAAATTTTACTTTAGGTGAAAACACTTTATATCATGGGATTTATCTCACTTGGATTTTTAACTACTTTGGTGTTGATGATAAGAAGGAGTTCGTTTCTAGAAAAGTGTTTAACCATGTTAACATCTCCCTCATGAAAATTATGTTTGTGTTTTAACCATATGAAACACTTGCCGAAAAGGATGAGAGATTGGCTCATGAAGAGATGGAAGAAGAAGAGGAGGAGGAGGAGGAGGAAGAAGGGGAGGAGATAGAAATTGAAAAATAAGAAGAGGAGGAGGAAGAGACTTCATTGGAAAGCATCGAATACCCTATCACTCCTAACAATCCATCCAACAAAACGCTTCTTAAGAATCAAAAGATTATCATGGAAAACCAACGGATTCTCAAAAGATCCGTTAGTAAAAACTTAGACAAGATTGTAATGCTCTACCTCGCGACCCATCTTAGTAAAGAGAATTAACGAGTAATTCCATCTACTAAAGTGGAGAATAAGGCTGGTTAAGGGCAGCCATCTATAATTTTGTCTTAAATATTTATTGAATATGTCGATAAATGCAATATGATTTTTCTTTTCTATCTCAAGTGGATCGACATACCCAGTAAATGCTTAATCCAAAACTATAGGTGGCTAATGGATCTGTCAGAACAAAATACAATAATTAAATGAAAAGCACATCATAGAAAGTAATCAACATCATATACATATACACTGATACATGTTTAGTACAATACAATATGAATACAATAAAGGTGGTACTCGACCACATCACATACATCGAATCAAATATAAATACATCAGAGTATGCGAAAGAACAGAAACTACTCAAGAGAAAGAAGAGCTGATATCCGACATCAACTTCAAGCTAAGTCCAATAGATGATACCTGAAACAATTCGGTCTGACCCGCATGAAAACGCACGGGTCAGGCTAGCTAAAATCATCAGTTAAATGGAATAATTGATAAGGATAAGTAGATGAAAGCTATGGTGTCCTTTTTCTTAAATTATGCCATGCCCTAACAGGGTTTCAACATCATAAGAAAGGACAACATCTCTTCTTGGCAAGTAGAAGAGATAATGATGAAAAAGTCATACTTAAGTGGCATAACTGACACTTAAGCAAATGGAATATCGGCGAGCAAAGTTTTAAAGATAAGACTCAATAAACATCGCTTTCGCCTCATATCATCGGCGGTATAAAAGAACATGGATAAAGACTTCAAATGATTTAACTATCTTCTTAGAAGTGGTCGTCAATATAACAATACATCAAAGGTACATATCCTTCATACATAGTATAAAACGCATATGGATGTGCCTTATTTATTTGGCACATCCCAAGGATCATTCAAGGAAATGTAAAACCCAATCATAAAATAAGCGTCATACTTATTCATACCTTATCTCATCGGTATGAATATAGATACATCTCAAATCCATCACTAAAACCCATCATAAAATATTCTTCATAATCATTTATACCTCATCTTATCGGTATAAATATTTATAAATGCATCTCAACTCCATCTTAATATCAAGTAGTCTATAAAATCATCAAATAATCGATCAATGATGCAAATAAATCATTCGAAAAGTAACATCATAAATGATTTCACCGTATATTTATACATCTCATCTAGCACTAGGCTGTCAATGTAATAATCATTTAAAGACGGTGAAGTCTAAAACATTAGAACTCAAAGAAATCCCGGATTGGCCAGATCCTCGATTGCATGCCGAAGCAATGCTACGCGCGCTACATTGTGACTAGTACTACTATTTGGTACCATAAACATCGTGATGACTGGAGTCAGATAACATCTTAACAGCGTGAACATCGTGAATGACTATAGTCTATAAGATTATAATGACTCCTAGTCACAAAGACCCAAGTTAATAACATCGTGATGATCGGAGTAGCAATTACATCGTGATGATCGGAGTAGCAATTACATCATGATGACTCCAATCGAGTACTCGTGGTCTGTTGTACTAGTAAACGTCGTGAATGTGTCTCAACTTCTCGGATAGGAATCCAGTAGGTGTTAACGTATGTCCCATACCATACGTTCGCACCTAACGGTTTACTAGCCGTTAGTTGGTACCACACTAGTAAAACAACATAAACATCATGAAAATATACTCAACCTCATCTCATTGGCAAGTAAATACAATACTCGTCTCATCTCATTGACGAGTACTAGTGGCATCGTGACTTATCTCATCTCATCGAAGAGTAAAAACTATCATAATGCATCTCAACATCGTAAAATCATCATAAAGAAGCTTACCTCATCTTATCGGCAAGTAAAAATAACATCTAGATGGTTATTTATAACCATAATTCCAAATAGGAGTTTCTAGCTCTCAACTCACTTCATTCCATCGGCGATTAAGAAATACATCTTAATATGGTCCTTCATCGAATATACTCTTAAATTAGAGTTCTCAGACCGTATAATCTACTCAAAAATTTAATAACATCTTAAATCGTCTCAAATAGATCATCGGAAGGGTTTCGATCGTATAAGTCCGATATTAAGCGATAAAGCAAATCCATGTGTCCTATACCACATGTTTTACTTTAACGTTTAATTATCTTTCTCATACATCTGAAATTCATAAAAATAAGTAATTTTATTTATAAAATAATTTTGTTAGGGGAAAACAGAAAATTAAAATGATTTTTCTAAAAACGATTATTAAAACCAATATTTGAAATTCCTTTATTATAGGAAATAAATTGATTTTATATCAAAAAAATAAATTTGAAAATATAATATAATAATAATTTGGAATGTCCATTCATTTCAAAAAAACACTTCAAAATGTTTTAATGAAAACCGTGCTCGAAAACAATGAAAAATAAGAAAGATAACTCAAGACCGATAACTTGAATTCAATATGAATACAATTCAAATTTAACCCAAAATTAATTCAATTTCTATTTAAATATGGATTTCAAATTCTCCAAATATAGCTTGCCTATTGATAGGCATCATATCTCTCAAAATATCTCATAAACAACATCAAAACCGAACAAGAATGAGAGCAAAAACGAGTTGATACAAATCTAAGGTCGATGATTGTTGTTACTGTCGATTTGCTCTCGGGACAACAATAAACAAGCGCGATTTCGACTAGGAAAACATCAAAATTTCAAAAAACTTAAAACATGAAACTTTTTTCTGTACATCTAAGCTTTCCATAACATCCTAAATTATTAAATTTGATTAAGAAATGAAAGAGTTATGGGCAAAAAAATTCTTAGGCATGTAATTGTTGTTGTTGCTCCCGGGACAGCAACAAACAAGCACGATTTTGATCAAGCATACATCAAAATTTTAGAAAATTCAAACATGTAACGTGTAGCCCTATGCCTAAGATTTCCATAGCACCTAAAATTATTCAATTTGGTTAATAAATGAAAGAGTTATGAACAAAACATTACTCGGGCCTGTGATTGTTGTTGCTGTCGATTTGCTTTCGGGACAGCAACAAACAAGCATGATTTTGATTAAGAAAACTTCAAAATTTAAAATAGCACAAAACAAAAAACTTATAGCCCTATGCCTAAGCTTTCCATAACATCCAAAATTATTCAATTTTTTTAAGAAATGAAGAGTTATGATCAAAACATTACTCGGGCCTGTGATTGTTGTTGCTGTCGATTTGCTCTCGGGATAGCACAAACAAGCACGATTTTGATCAATAAAATTCAAAATTTCAAAAAACTTAAAATAAAAATTGTAGCCCTATGTCTAAGCTTTCCATAACATCTAAAATTATTCAATTTGGTTACGAAATGAAAGAGTTATGGCAAAAACATTGTGGCTGCAACAAATTAGAAAAAAAAAAGAACAACGGCAGAAAGAATAACATATACTGTAGACGATTTTGCAAAAATTTTCACAGAAACTTCAATTTTTAGCTTGAAATAAGTGTGCTTATACTCACTTTAGCAATTAGTAGCGAATTTGGATAGCATGAAGCAAGCTTTGGCGATGGATTAGGCTCTAAGCGCCTGTAGAAGCTAAAAAGAAGACATGCAAAACAAACCAAAATAAATTACAGACAGCTCATCTTGATTCAAGGATTTTGATGAAAACTTTTAGGAATTGGATGGAGATTACCTTTAAGATACTTATTTAGGTGGACTTTCTTCATTATTTTGCAGAAAAATTGAGTGGAATATTAAATTTAGATGGAGGCTGCCATTTTTTTCTTTTTGTTTTACTGTAAGTTCAATTCTTAGAGGAGAAGGAAGGAAATTACATACAGACTAATATTCCTTAACCAAAAGCTTCTAGTTATGGCTAATGGACCCTATTTCTTACCCAACGAGACCAAATGCAAAAATACTTAAAGAAAATAAAAGGTATGCACATATTTCACTTAATTTACCACCATACTCTCATTTTTCTTTATTTTAAAGTCATACAAAGATGCATACATCGTATAGTATTTAAATAAAATAGTTATTGCAATAAAATAAAATGTATTCTAACAATAAAAACCCCTTTTTAATAGTATTTAACAATTTACACAATTTTAGTGTAAAAATGCCATTTTAAAAGCATAATTTGTTCAAAGTTTATTCTCTTTGTCAAATAAATTGCAATAAATCATTCTAACACTTTCAAATCATCGAACTAATATTGTCAAACAATATTTCATCTTTTATTTTAATAAAATACATGTTTTCTTCATAATTCTCCTTTATATTCAATAAAAGGCTAATATTGGCAATAATTACCAATGTTGTTGTTTTTACTCAAATAAAATTGCAATTTGATTAATTTCTACTCAAATTCTCAAAATAAAGTTTTTAAAACTTTATTTTCATTACTTTAGATTTATTTCAACAATTTAACGTTGAAATACATCATCTAATTAATTTATTAGCTCCAAAGTAATAAATACCCAATATTTCAAATTATTTGAACCAAATACTTATCCAATCAATATATAATCCCATATTTATACCCAAATAAACAAAATAAAGTTCCAAACTTTATTTTTCTCATTTTATTTACAAAAATCATTGTTTATTGCAAATAAACAATTTAAAATTTCCAATTATATTTAATTTTACAATATTAAATTATAACTTCCGTCATAATTTAATGTATACCGGTAATCTCCAAACCAGGGTTGTTACAGACTCCTCCCCACAAAAATTACGTCCCCGTAATTTTCTAGAAAAGGAGTTGTAAATAACATTAAAATTCAATTAATAAAGGTAATAGACAAGCTCGAAACTCAAACCATTCATACTCTCAGCATAGAATGGTAGAGAGAAATAAGGGAAACCTCTCTTGGTTAATCCAACAGTCCATCATATGCTAATATAGTGATTAGCAAACCATCAAATTTTCCAATCAACTCGAAAGAATTTCGAAGATATCCTGTCTTCGAATCAATACTCAATAAAAAGCTCAACAAATAATCTATCAAATAAGATAGATTTCTTAAAACTCTATGAATAGAGTCGGGATCAAACTCATTCAAACCCAAACTCTAAGCAACAAAAATGATCATCAACACAATTTTCCGCATAATAATACGGAAAGGACATCCTACAACAAGGACAGACTCAATAGACAAGATAGACAAATCACACAAAATGGCTTCTCACGAGGCCGCCAAACTCGAACGACCACGAAAATGCACGTCGTCATCAACAGCACAAGAATAGATTGAACTCAAGAACAAGAATATAAGCTCAAATTACTTTTCAATCCAAGATATTTAGAATTTTTTTTCTCAAAATCTTTATATTTTAAATCTCAATTTTCAACATTTGAAAATTTTCAAGCTCTTTACTATATTACTTAGTAAGTAATATAAAACTCAAATTAAAAGTCCAAATTTCTTCTCTTACTTCAAAATTAATTTTCAAAGAATTTTGTAAATCCATAATAATATTTCTCAAAATAAATTAAGTGTTTAAATTCTCTTTACTCTTTTTATTAAACCACTTAAATAGTTTAAAACAATCTTTAAACCCTCTTATAACTCTTCTTTGAAACATCCAATGTATATAATGTAGATTCTAAAATCTCAAAATATACTTCCAATAAAGTATAGCTCAAGAATATTCTCATATATTCTCACCCTTATAATTTCAAAATAAATAAACAAATAAATAAATAAATGGCATTGCCTTTCCATTGAATCTTTAATAAATAGATATATCTGTTGGCTGCAGAGTCGATCGAACGATTAAACCTGCCTCGCCGCTCCGATACTCGTCTCTAAAATCAATAGCTGCAATTACCATTCAAAAATAAATTTAATATATAATCTCAAAATATTATTTTCAAAATCTCAATTATTTTACAACATAAACCATCATGTCTGATTGCCTCATCATAGCATTTAGGAGATTCGTATCGATAACGTTGATCGGGCGTATCGACCAGAACTCTTAACTACTCGATGGACAACCTAACACTCTCAAAGTATTTCTATAAAAGAAATAGTACTCATGTAAATATTTTCGCAAAATATTCTTTGATTTTTTTTTCTTAAAGCTCAAATTTCTCTATAAAACTCATATTTATATAGCTTTAAAACTCAAAACAAAGAGCATTAAGAGAATGCATCGATATATTCCCAGAATACTCGATTCTCAAAATCATCAAGAGGAGATAGAGTGTTTGTCAATCTTACGATGTCACGAGCCACTCCCAAAAATCATCAAGATATAGGATAAGTAAGATATTCTTCTCGAAGGAGAAGAAGCACACAACCCACGAATCATTGCTTCAAACAGAGTAATGCTACAAAGGATAAAATTGATTAAGTATTTGAAAAGAACACTCAAACGAAGCTGAATGATAAACTCAATCAAACTCGAACAATCTAGAAACTAGCCTCATTCCTCAGTGGATATCTTCGTGGAAGGATAACCTAAGAGCAAAGAGAAAGGAATAAATTTACCTCAACACTCTATTGCCCAATTGGATATCAAAACCAAACGGACTCACAAAACTCAACAAAG
Source organism: Allium cepa (assembly GCA_030765085.1). Classification (NCBI taxonomy): domain Eukaryota; kingdom Viridiplantae; phylum Streptophyta; class Magnoliopsida; order Asparagales; family Amaryllidaceae; genus Allium; species Allium cepa. The sequence continues at coordinate 444,923,974 of CM060932.1, forward strand.
TCACCTTAACTGGAATTTGAGATATATCATCAACTACTCAATACTCAAGAGTGAATACAGAAACTTCGGAATCATCATTAACATTCCAAAGTGATAGAAAAAATAAACCAATAAAATTAGGATGCCTAAATAAATATAGGATCATACAATAACAAAAGGATCGGACTTAACATCAAATAAGTCAATCCATCCCAAATCAGATACATCTCAAGATAGTGAGTAATAAAAAAAATTCTCACTAAAGCAGCAACAAATAGAAAACTCAGAATGCTCTTAACAAGCCAATCGTTATGGATCCCTTCAATAGGATTCACAACTCTCAAAGGAATGCTTAAAGAAATCAATTAGCTCCATCGATACGAACTCACTTGTATCGACAAAAATAAGAATAGAATAATCCCAAAACTCGAAAAAGAATCAAGGCTCGATCCGAAAACAAGCTCGAATAAAGGACAATGATTCACTCGTATTGTACTTCGATGTATCATGATATACGTACTGTTCTGTATTTATTCTACTTTGTTCTGACCACAGCTCTGATACCAAGTTGTAACGCCCCATCCTGAGACTCATTTTAGTAAAGAGAATTAACGAGTGATTCCGTCTACTAAAGTGGAGAATCGGGCTGGTTAAGGGCGACCATCTATAATTTTGTCTTAAACATCTACTGAATACGTCCATAAATGCAATATGATTTTTCTTTTCTATCTCAAGTGGATCGACATACCTAGTAAATGCTTAATCCAAAACTATAGTGGCTAATGGATCCATCAAAACAAAATACAATAACTAAATGAAAAGCACATCACACAACAGTAATCAACATCATATATATACATATACACTGATACACGTTTAGTACAATACAATGTGAATACAATAAAGGTGGTACTCGACCACACCACATACATCTAATCAAATATAAATACATCATAGTATGCGAAAGAACGGAAACTACTCAAGAGAAAGAAGAGCTGATATCCAACATCAACTTCAAGCTAAGTCCAATAGATGATACCTGAAACACTCGGTCTGACCCGGGTGAAAACACACGGGTCAGGCTAGCTAAAATCATCAGTTAAACAGAATAATTGATAAGGATAAGTAGGTGAAAGCTATGGTATCCTTTTTATTAAAGGATGCCATGCCCTAATAGGGTTTCAACATCATAAGGAAGGACAACATCTCCTCTTGGCAAGTAGAAGAGATAATGATGATAAAGTCATACTTAAGTGGCATAACTGACACTTAAGCAAATTGAACATCGACGAGCAAAGTTTTAAAGATAAGACTCAATAAACATCGCTTTCGCCTCATATCATCGGCGGTATAAAAGAATATAGATAATGACTTCAAATGATTCAACTATCTTCTTAGAAGAGGTCGTCAATATAACAATACATCAAAGGTACATATCCTTCATACATAGAATAAAACACATATGGATGTGCCTCATCTCATTGGCACATCCCAAGGATCATTCAAGGAAATATAAAAACCCAATCATAAAAGAAGCATTATACTTATTCATACCTCATCTCATCGGTATGAATATAGATACATCTCAAATCCATCACTAAAACTCATCATAAAAGATTCTTCATAATCATTTATACCTCATCCCATTGGTATAAATATATATAAATACATCTCAACTCCATCTTAACATCAAGTAGTCTATAAAATCATCAAATAATCGATCCATAATGCAAATAACTCAATCAATGAGTAACATCATAAATGATTTCACCATATATGTATGCATCTCATCTGGCACTAGGCTATCAATGTAATAATTATTTAAAGACGGTGAAGTCTAAAACATCAAAACTCAAAAGAAATTCCGGATTGGCCAGATCCTCGATTGCATGCCAAAGCAATGCTACGCGATTTACATCGTGACTTGTACTACTATTTGGTACCATAAAAATCGTGATGACTGGAGTCAAATAACATCTTAACAGCGTGAACATCGTGAATGACTATAGTCTACAACATCATAATGACTCCCAGTCACAAACACCCGAATTAATAACATCGTAATGATCGGAGTAGCAACTACATCGTGATGACTCCAATCGAGTACTCGTGGTCTGTAGTACTAGTAAACATCGTGAATGTGTCATAACTTCTCGGATAGGAACCCAATAGGTGTTAACGTATATCCCATACCATATGTTTGCACATAACGGTTTACTAGCCGTTAGTTGGTACCACACCAGTAAAACATCATAAACATCATGAAAATATACTCAGCATCATCTCATTGCAAGTAAATACAATACTCGTCTCATCTCATTGACGAGTACTAGTGGCATCGCGACTTATATCATCTCATCGACAAGTAAAAACTATCACAATACATCTCAACATCGTAAAATCATCATAAAGAAGCTTACCTTATCTTATCGGCAAGTAAAAATAACATCTAGGTGGTTATTTATGACCATAATTCCAAATAGGAATTTCTAGCTCTCAATTCACTTCATTCCATCGGCAATTAAGAAATACATCTTAAAATGGTCATTCATCGAATATACTCTTAAATTGGAGTTCTCAGAACGTATAATCCACTCAAAAATTCAATAACATCTTGAATCGTCTCAAATAGTTCATCGGAAGGGTTTCGATCGTATAAATCCGATATTAAGCGATAAAGCAAATACATGTGTCTCATGCCACATGTTTTACTTTAATGTTTAGTTATCTTTCTCATACGTCCAAAATTCATAAAAATAAGTAATTTTATTTATAAAATAATTTTATTTGAGTAAAACAGGAATTTAAAACGATTTTTCCGAAAACGATTATTAAAACCAATATTTGAAATTCCTTCGTTATAGGAAATAAATAGATTTTATATCAGAAAAATAAATTTGATAATACTATATAATAATAAATTTGAAATATCCATTCATTTCAAAAAAACACTTCAAAATGGTTTAATGAAAATCGTGCTCGAAAACAATGAAAAACAAGAATGATAACTCAAGACCAACAACTTGAATTCAATACGAATACAATTCAAATTCAACCCAAAATTAATTCAAATTCTATTTGAATTTGGACTTCAAATTCTATTTGAATTTGGATTTCAAATTCTATTTGAATTTGGATTTCAAATTCTCCAAATATAGCTAGCCAATAGATAGGCATCATAGCTCTCAAAATATCTCAAAAGCAACATCAAAACCGAACGAGAATGAGAGCAAAAACGGGTTGATATAATTCTAAAGTCGATGATTGTTGTTGCTGTCGATTTGCTCTTGGGACGGCAACAAATAAACATGATTTCGACCAGGAAACATCAAAATTTTAGAAAACTCAAAACACGAAACTTGTTTCTCTATATCTAAGCTTTCCATAACATCTAAAATTATTAAATTTGATTAAGAAATGAAAGAGTTATGGCCAAAACAATTCTCAGGCATGTGATTGTTGTTGCTGTCGATTTGCTCCCGGGATAGCAACAAACAAGCATGATTTTGATCAATCATACATCAAAATTTTAGAGAATTCAAAACATGAAACTTGTATCTCTATGTCAAAGCTTTCCATAATATCTAAAATTATTCAATTTGGTTAATAAATGAAAGAGTTATGAATAAAACATTACTCGGGCCTGTGATAGTTGTTGCTGTCGATTTGCTCTCGGGACAGCAACAAACAAGCACGATTTTGGTCAAGAAAACTTCAAAAAAATTAAAAACTCAAAACACCTAACTTGTAGCCCTATGTCTATGCATTCCAAAACATCTAAAATTATTCAATTTTGTTAAGAAATGAAAGAGTTATGATATAAACATTACTTGGGTCTGTGATTGTTGTTGCTGTCGATTTGCTCTCAGGATAGCCAAAAACAAGCACGATTTTGATCAAGAAAACTTCAAAATTTCAAAAAAATAAAAATCACCAAACTTGTAGCCCTATGTCTACGCTTTCCATAACATCCAAAATTATTCAATTTGGTTAAGAAATGAAAGAGTTATGGCCAAAATAATGTGGCTATAAGAAATCAGGAAAAAAAAGAACAACAACAAAAAGAATAACATATACCGTAGACGATTTTGCAAATTTTTACATAGAAACTTCAATTTTTAGCTTTATATTTGTGAGCTTGTACTCACCTTAGCAATTAACAGCGAATTTGGATGGGAAGAAGCAAGCTTTGGCGATGGATTGGGGCTCTAAGCACTTATAGAAGCAAAAAAGAAGACATGCAAAACAAACCCAAATAAATTACAGACAACTCATCCTGATTCAAGGATTTTGATGAAAACTTTTAGGAATTGGATGGAGATTACCTTATAGATACTTATTTACGTGTTCTTCTTTATTTTGCAGAAAAATTGAGTGAAAAATTGAATTTAGATGGAGGCTGCCCTTTTTTTCTTTTTGTTTTACTATAAGTTCATTTCTTAGAGGAGAAAGAAGAAAATTATTTACAGACTAATTTTCCTTAACTGGAAGCTTCTAGTTATGGCTAGTGGAACCTATTTCTTACCCAAAGAGCCCAAATGCAAAAATACTTAAAAAAAAATAAAAGATATGCACATATTTCACTTAATTTATCACCATATTCTCATATTCTCATTTTTCTTTATTTTAAAGTCATACAAAGATGCATACATCGCATGGTATTTAAATAAAATAGTTATTGTAATAAAATAAAATTTATTCTAACAATAAAAAGATAATTTTAATGATAAAACCCCATTTTTAACAATATTTAACAATTTACACAACTTTAGTGTAAAAACACCATTTTAAAAGCATAGTTTGTTCAAAATTTATTCTCGTTGTCAAATAAATTGCAATAAATCATTCTAACACTTTTAAATCATTAAAATAATATTGTAAAACAATATTTCATCTTTTATTTTAATAAAATACATGTTTTCTTCATAATTCTCCTTTATATTCAATAAAAGGCTAATATTGGCAATAATTACCAATATTGTTGCATTTACCTAAATAAAATTGCAATTTGATTATTTTCTACTCAAATTTTCAAAATAAAGTTTGTAAAATTTTATTTTCATTACTTTAGATTTATTTCAACAATTTAACGTTGAAATACATCACCTAATTAATTTATTAGCTCCAAACTAATAAATACCCAGTATACCGATTTATTAAAACCAAATACTTATCCAATCAATATTTAGTCCCATATTTATACCCAAATAAAAAAAATAAAGTTCCAAACATTATTTTTCTCATTTTATTTACAAAATCATTGTTTATTCCAAATAAACAATTTAAAATTTCCAATTATATTTTAATTTACAATGTTATATTATAACTTCCGTTATAATTTAATGAATACCGGTAATCTCCAAACCAGGGTTGTTACAAAGATTTCCACCAAAATGAACAAGTTCTTTGGGAAAGTGAGTCACAAGCTTGGATTATCATCATCTTCATCATCCTCTAACTAATACTAGTTTCATTTCACGTTGTTTTAGTTTGTATATCTCTTTAGTTAATGTTATGTATCGTTTATGTAATGTTAACTAAATTTATCAATGAAAATCTTTTATTTCTGCTTATTAGCTCTAAAATATCTCTGGAATGCTTGTTATTATATTGTATAAGTTTACATATATATATACATATAGACTTGTATATAATATAAAGAAATAAAGCAAATTGCCGAAATTAACAAGGGTATGTCAGCATCCCCTACCCCTCATGTCGACATGTAACGGCCAGAAAATGGTTTTTGTTTTGAAATTGAAATTGACTTAACTACCTTGTGTTTTTTCATTTCAAACAAATTTTTAACTCTTTAAATACCTGTTTCTTCCAAAAAATGCATACTTTCAATTCTCTTTATTTTCTATTGAATATCTTCATATTTTATCAAAAAATTACCTCTCCTATTCACAATCTAATTGAGAATCTTGAAGAAACTCTCAATTCCTTCAAGAACATAATTACTTTTATCCTTCGCAATCAACATCACTTGGAATTAAGCCAAATGCAGATTACAAAAGGACAAGAAAGGCATTTCAATGCCATTCGACGGATGATCTCAGCCCTCAACAATGAAGAACTTGAAGCGAATCCAGAAGGAACTCTGAACAAAGATAATGAAGAATGGAATGCTACAAAGGCAGATCCTGTCCTCAATGAAGAAAGATGGGTTCAAGTTCCAAGAAATGTTTGATTTGACATATGTGATTTGATTTACTTTAATTTGGTTTGAATTGTTTGATTTGATTTGGTATGGTTTGGATTGATTTAAATATAGTGTGTAATATATGATTAAACATGATGTGGTTTGATAGGAACAGGATGTATATATTGATTGATTATTTTTGAAATTTTCATATCTATTACATTTACCTTACTATATATTATTCATATTATTATCTATCTCATTAATATTCTATTATAATATGTTATTATTCTATACAGTGCTATAGTATAAGATTTAGGGGGAGTTATGTAGTCTAGGATTAGTTTTTGTTGATGACAAAGGGGGAGAATTATAAAATAGGTTAATTAGGCTTAGATAGGTTGTAGAAATAAGGAGGAGTTGTTGGAATAATGGGGGTCGGAGTAGAATCAGAGTTTGGTGGAGTATATTTTATAAACATAAGTTGTCATCATCAAAAAAGAGGAGATTGTTAGTTCCTGAGATGATGGTTTTGATGACAAAAACCTTAGGACTTGTTATAAAATATAAATACTAATATTATTGTCTAGATATATATGTATATGCAGGATATATATATATATATATATATATATATATGCAGGTACTGAGAATAAAGAGTACAATGTAAAGACTCAAGACAGAGTAGAGATTCAAGATTGAAAAAACCAAGACTGAAGACTCATGAATAGCAAGAGTTCAAGATATCAAGATAAGTAATAGAGTCAAGATTTATTTTAAACTTCATAATAGCACTAAAATCTTTCTTCGAATTTTAATTGTGGAATGGAATCCACCTTCTCGCTTTAATAGTGGGATGGAACCCACAATCTCTTTAGTGGGATGGAACCCATGACCTTCTCTAGTGGAATAGAATCCAAGAAAATTTCAAAATGATTTATTTTTTGAAAAATACTTTTTTAAAGTCATCTTTATCAATTTAAATATTTTAGCCTTAATTCAAGAACTATTTTTAATCATATTAATTTCAAAATCATCTTTTTTTTAAACTATCTCTTAATTTTAATATTTTAGCTTTAAAGAAATCTATTTAGTTTTTAATATTACTTTTATATCATAGATTATATATTTTAAGATTGCTTTTTAAAATTCTATTATTCGTTTAAACAATATTCAAAAATGGTTTACAAAGTTTAGAAATTGTTTTGACGAGTTTTAGAACAGAAATCATTTTAAAGAAAAATCTATTTTCAAAAAATATAGCCATGTCGACATCCCCCATCCCCCTGTGTCGACATGATAGCCGTAGAATTCAAATTTCAAATTTTCAAAAGAAGTGCCTATTCGTCATAACCTTTCACGAATGGACATGACCGTTGTTCTCCTATAAATACCAGGCGTTTTCAACGAATTTTAAGTTAGTTTTTCTTCATTTCTTCACTCCTTCTTCTCCACTCAAATATTCTTTATATTTCAAATGCTTTAACAAAACTCTGCCGAAATTCTATGTAACGACCCAGAATTTTGATCGTTATATTTTGAACATTTAATTCATTTTAAATGTTAAACGTGGATTTTAAATTGATTTTGAAATAGGAATTTTGTTAAATCAGTATAATTTAGTTGTAATTTTCAATATGGAAATTCAATTAAAATTTGAATAATAATTAAATATTTGGAATCGGAATAATTTGTGAATCTGGATGTAGATAGTTATGAAAATGGTTTCTAAGGTTTAGTTTAAGTTTATTTGGATTTGGATAGTGATGTTGGACTTTTGGATGAAATCAAAAGTCGATATGTTTAAAATTTGGAATTTTATATTAATTTAATAATGGAATTTAATAACATAATAATGTAAATAATCAGATTTTGGTTCGAAATGAATCAGAATGGTTTCTGATGTGAATATAAATTCTGTATGATTTATAATAAAGTCAGTAAAAAATTTAAAGGTGAAATTTTAAGTGATTTCGACGATTTTGAAAATCGCTCGAATTAATCGACGAGTTAAAATAGCCTTCCGGAGCACAGTCACGGAATTCGATGAAATCAGTTCCATTGGATCCGTAATAGTTAGTTGTTATCGGATTTCAATTTTCGTAGCAATTGAAGTTGTCGTTTGACCCTGGCAGCTCAAAACACATAGAAACTATTTTAATCGATTTAATTTAAAATTGAGTGTTTATTTCCGTAACTCGTGCATATGATCGAATTAGCTTCCAAAACACATTCCATTATGTTCGGAATATGGGTAAAACCTTATAATCACATGTCGGCATGCGTTGTTTGGAGATCGTTTGAAAAAATTGTTTAAAAGTGAATTTAATAATAAAATAATTGGGTTATACATATATATATATATATATATATATGTATGTATGTATGTATGTATGTATGTATGTATGTATGTATGTATATGTATGTATGTACGTTTAAGGGGCCGAAACCCTAATTTCTTTGAGCGGTCGACGCTCTATACTATTCAATGGCGGAAACCCTTCGATTTTCATCTTCAATTTTCGATCAATCCACACAATATTATTGAAAACTTCCTAAACAAAGATCGAGGAGCTCTACATAGTCAATGGTGGCGATCGACCCTAGTTCATCGACGAGGTGGCAAACTGATGAAATAGGTCTCGAGTTCAAGATCAAATTCAACGGCTGTTGGTGCACCGCGTTCGAGGAGGCTTGGACCATGGGTGGAGCTAGCTTCGGCGCTCAAGATGGTGGCCTTGGATCGACCTACCTGTGAGCATGGGTGGTCACGATTTTGATTTAGAGGGGATGGCAATGGGTTTTGGTTCGAACTGATGTGCATGCAGAAGATGAAGGCTTCGGCTCTAGATCATTTCGATGAAACTGGCGATGCCCGAATCGCAGCGACGAGTACTACACTGTGGAGCAATTCTGGGATCATTCTGAGCAAGTAAAATTTTTAGGTTAAATCGAACGCCATTCGATTTAATTTAAAATTTGAACGCTCGTCGGAAATTCAAGGTGAGTTAATCTCACTCACATCTGGATACCAGTTAATTTAAATAGCTAATATTTAAATATTTGATTTGTTGTTTAGCTGAATATGATAATTACTATCAGATTGAATCGATATTTATTTGTTGTGCTAATATCTGTGGATGCAGGGAAAAACAGGTTGGAGGGATCCAACTGGATTCCTCACAAATAGAAATTTTATTTATATCCTGTGATAAATTGATTTAGACCTTGTTATGTTGTGTTTTGTTTATATATTGGGATAGATTAATTAGAAAATTTAAATTGTGTTGTGCTATTATTGGGTGAATACAATTTGGGAATCTACATATAAATAAAATAAATTGGGTTTAAAAGGAAACAAAAGATATTCTTAAGTAAAGAATTTAAAGGAATTAAATTCAAGAGAATTGGTTGAAATTTGAAGTGTTTTAAAATGTGAGTTGTTTTAAAAATAATAGCGAGATTTATTTTCAAAGGACGGGGAGTGTATTTTTCCCTGGAAACCAAGCATGTTTCAAAAAAGATTTTCGAAGTATAAACTGGAAAGTTTTGCAAAGGTTTTTTTAAAATATTTTAGAAAATTATTATTATTTAAAAGGTAATTTAGAATTATGTTTCTGAAGGAAATTAAATATGAACATTTGATAATAATCTCATATAAAAAAAGAAAATTTTTGATTAAATTACTGAAGGAACTTTTGTAGATTTTCAAAAGTACAATTTGAATAAAGAATTTAGTAATCATATTTTAAATACTTTGAGTACATTTTGAAAGTGATTTCCCGGAAATTGCAATGTGTTTAAAAATAAAAGGAGTTTATTTTTAAAGTATGGAAAGGAATTTATGGGATGAACGTAAAATTGAATTGGAGTAAATCGTGTAGGATTTATAAAAAAGAATTCTTTGGGTTATCCTAAAATGGAAGTGTATTTCCCTGAAAAGCCAAGTACGTTTTTAAAACAAATTTTTGAAAAAAGCTAGAAGTTTTGAAGTTGTATTAAAGAATGGTTTCAAGAAATTATTTAAGTTGTAAGAATTTTAAAAGTGAACATATATCAAATTAGTTATAGAAGTAATTATTTAAAGGGGTAATTAGTATTATGTTTGAAAGAATATTATTAATATTTGTACTTTACAAAATGGTTTTATTTTAAAGATAATTAGTTAAAGTTTTATTTGAAAACTTGTATAGGATTTCATAGCTTTATTTTAAAATTTAGTATGACTTAATTTTATTTTGAAGAAAATAGTTTATATTTTATAAAGCAGTTTTATTCGAAATATTTTTAAAAGTGTGTGTGTGTGTGTGTGTATTAAATTAAGTATGTACGAAGTTTTAAATATAAATGTTTTAATGTATTTTCAAGGATAAAGAATTTAAATTATTTTAAATATTAAGTATGGGTACTTGGATGTTTTCAAAGGAAGTAAAGATTTGAGAATTTACTCGATGAGAAGAGTTGGGTTTGAAAACTGTTTCAAAAGGATATAAAAATGGAAATATATCTTGCAAATATATCTTTGAGAAAAATAAATAATGTGGGAAATTATTTATTGTTGATGGATGCTTATGGATGTTAATTGATAGTTAAATCACCGACTATCAATATTGGACATTGCGTTAATCGTTTCGAAGAGACCAGGATCGGGATTAATCTCTCGAAAACCACTTCGATACGGTTTGTACGTTTTCGTGGGAAAGACGAGTTTGGAGTCGAAGATGGAGCAGTGAAGTGCAAGGGCTAGTCGCTTCTAATCCTGAGGATATTTCCGAAATGGATGTGTAGGAGTGGTGACTTTAGTTCCGTTCGAACCCGGGATAGACTTGTATGGATGACTTGTATGGATGAATGCTTTCGGAACATCATCAGGTGGGCGATGGGCATTCTAAGTGAAACGTTCTAAAAAGGTAACGCTTAGCCTCAAGCCTCATCAACCGGAAATGATTGAAAATTAGGGGTTATACAGCAAGGCTAGGTGGGTAGCATCCATTTCAGGGTGAGGTCATCCCTGTCTAGATGTACCTTTTATTTTGGCTTAGTGGTGCGTTTGCTGATCCCAACCGTGGGGTGATCTTACTCGGGATTATCCAGTAAGGGGTAGTCCCGGCCTTGTGTTGCATGGGATCAGACGTGGCCCTTAGTACACTGATCTAAACCAGGTACTGTGACAGGTGGTACCCCAGTGCCTAGTCATTAGTTGGAAATCCATTCTCCCTATGAGCCTTTTACGAGTTTTGTTTGTATTACCCACTTTGTGGCTAGTAGCTGGAATTTAATAGATGTAACAATTTCGTCTATTTTAATAAGTATTTGTATATAGACACTATTATAATATCAGAGGATTTCTATAAAAAGTGTTTTAGCTATTTAAGGTAAAAACCCGACATGTTTATTTTTGGCGTGGTCTTACGAGATGCTTTTGTTTTCAAAAGGATTTTTGAAACTTTAATAATCAATTTGGGTGTATTTTTATCTGCTGGTATCCCACACTGACTCGGGTGTTATTTCATTATAATGCTCGGGTCAGACCGAGTATATATGTTCAGGATAGGATGCTATGGAGCAGGAGAGGAGCTGGAGTCCGAGACGTATTATCCGTACTTGTTTATATCCGCTCCTGCGCTCGTTTGAAATTGTCAGGCTGGTAATTGTTGTTTGTTTGTGATACTCTGATGATATATTGTGTAAACAGATATAGTTTTCATTTTGTGTAAAGAGCTGATATTATATATTATATTTTGTTCCGTTGCGAGTGTGAGATTCTGATATTGTTTAGTTCCTTCTTCCTTCTATCTCCTTTCTTTTCCCTTAACAATTTTTCTTTTCCGGCACTTGATCGTCGGCATATTATACTGTGGATTATTTTGTGTCAATTTTCAAGGGTCGAGAAGGGCGGGTCGTCACATTCTAAGTGAATCAAACTTGATCATCTCTAGTTTGATTCTCTGCCACGCTCTTTCAAAGATCTCAGTGCCATTCCGAGTTATAGGATCATTCGTAATCAAAGATCGAAAGATCAAAGTGTATCTAGTCTCTCTATCAAAGTGTGATTGAAAAGGGTGTAATTGTGGCCCGTAAATCAATTGGGTGTGACTGTAGCCCGTAAATCAATTAGGTGACCTTGTGGCCTAGTTAAATGAAGAGAGCTTACCCTGGACTTGGAGACAGGAGGGTGTATCTTGTGGCCTTAAAATTGAGGTTGTAATATCGACATTATACTTGAAAAGAAATCTGCACAAGAAATTGTGTGGGACTGGATGTAGGGTAACTTCGAACCGGTATAAAATTATTGTGTGTTCTTTCCTTTACTGCTTTTGTTTACTATTTGCATCTGTGTCTGATTCTGTGATTGTCTCTGTGTATGTGAAATTGCATCTGTATGTGTTTAATTTGAAAAGATTTCAAAAATTCCATTAAATCAGTTGAACACTATTTACCCCCCCCCCCCCCTCCTCTAGTGTTAATCCAGCCTTAAGACCCGTAATCCGCATTTCCAAGTATGCCCTTACTTTGAAGTGTTTTACAAATATAGCAATCCATATGATTTGAGTTTATCACGCTGGTTTATCAAACTTATCCCGGTGTTATTTTCTTATAATGCTCGGGTCACCTTGAGTATATTTCCAGATTTAGCTATTGTTCATTAGATTTCTTAGAGAGGAGCTAGATGATTTTCTATTATTATTTTCTTTCTACTGAATTACTTGATTTGTATATATTAGCATGTGTGAGGAGAGGCGGTTATAACTATCCAGGCTGATGATAAGTTAGTTTACTCCGATTAATTAAAGTATGTATATAAAAGTTTTCTTTTTGGTTAAGACATTTATTTGGGATAATTAATTAATGTGTGAGGAGAGGCAATTATAATAATCAGGATATTTATGTAAATATCTATACTTATTCCTTAAAATTGCAGACATGCCTGCAATTTTTAGTTGCAAAGGCATGCTATCCAGAATAAGTGTAGACATGTGAATCTCTAAAATTGCATACATGTCTGCAAGTATTTCTGAAACATATTGTGTATCATTTTTCCCTTTTCAACCTTGTATTTTTATTTATTTTTTGACATGAATAAGAAGATAAATATTAATTGAAATAATTTTTAAATTTTGGAAGTTTTTTTGTTTTTTTATATGTTTTTTGATGATTTTCGAAAAATAAGAACCTAATTTACATACCTTTTTCCATTAGGGTTTTTGTGAATTTTGAAACCTATCAAGGACCTATGCCAAAAGTACCCATTTTCCAAATTATATAATTATATACTTGATTGTTCTTTATTTAAAATCATACTATAAATCCTTTTTAAATTTAACCAATTATTATTCAATATCATTTGATATTCAAATCCAAAATAATATACTTGTATTTATATAATAAATGGATTTTTAATTTATTTATAAAATGTTCTCAATAATATATCAATCTCCAAAATTCCTTTTTATAGAAAAGCTTCCCCGAGCTACTTCAGTAATTTCCATAGGAATATTACCCTTTAACAAAAATTCAAATTCAATATCCTCAAAAATATGAATTTCATCTCAAATCACTTCAGCAATTCGCGTACGAATTTTCAAAAGGATATATTTGAATTTTATCAATTTTTCCAATCCTTTAAAAATATTCAAACCTTTAATTTCAAATTTAAATTCAAAATGAAGTCACATAATTCAAATTTAATCCTTAAAATTAAGAATTTTATTCCAAAACACTTCTAATATGTTTTTAGGATTTTTTAAAACAATAAACGTGCATTTTCACTAAATTTTCATTTACAAAATATTTAAACTTGAAATATCCCCCTCCTCCTTTTTGAATTTAGATTTAAAATGAGCTAAAATAATTTAAAATGTTAATGCTTGATATTTTTAAACTATCATACATATGTCAATACTATTTTCAAAAATTTGTAGGAATCTAAAATTAGGTCTTTTGAATTCCAAAAGGATTTTAATAGCATGTATACATTTTGGAATTCAAACTGTTAGGAAAATAATTTCAGTATTTTGATGATAACAACGGTACCACGTTGCTATTAATGATTTCATCAACTATCCAGGTGATCAAAGAAGCAAATATACATGCACAATTCAACATGATAACATATTTACGCATAAATACAAGATATGAAGGATACTAACCAGTTACGGAGTATTCGAGCATTCAAAGATCAAGTGATATTTAAAAATCTATTTGGACTCAGATGCATCCAGATGATATGAAGAAACAGACTCAAGAGCTTCAAAAGAATATATGTCATAAGTTAAGTCCATATCAAGTTATTATAGTTTAGAACTATTAAAACCCCACAAATAAACTCTAAATCACTTCAAATTTCTATAAAACCTCCACTATACCATAAAAATATTTAGAATTTTTGTAGATTTTTTTTAATTTTTAATACAGGGTAAATAGTAAAAACCACAAATATAAGAAGTTTTTTAACAGTAGTGAAGGATAGTATTTTATACGAAAATGCTTTCAAATGCTCCATCGGATATATTCTTGTGGGGCTTTTGGTAGCTTTTTCCAAAGCAAAATGCTTCTATATAGTGTTATCTTAAATCATGTGTTTAAAATTTCTTCAACGGCTAATTTTTGAAAAGGTGTTCTCGTGTCTATTCTCTTCACCAAATAATTTTCTAAAGGATTGCACCTATTTAATGGATTCTTTTTACTCTTATATAAGCTTCCCGTCACTCCTAAAACAATTACTTAATCATATGCATTTAAACACTCTCTCTCCCTTGATTGAAATTGATTTTTTTCTCAAATAAAAAACCCAATTGTTGTTTATTGTGCATTCATTTCTAAATCATTCAAAACAATAAATTAAGACACTTTAGGCCTCATGTTGTCACTCCACCTTACCCGACAAAGGCGATATTACTTCCTATACACCTTGTTTATTCATCTCCGTATTGTTTGTGGTGGTTATAGGAGTTTATCTGCTAAAAGAGACAAATTTGTACGTTAAGATACACTATATGTAACAACCAGGAATTTTTGATCCACGAAAATCGACACTAATACGTCCAGTATATTCCATGTTGAGTAATCGAATGCCAGAAAACCCAAATGTTAGCCAAAAAAATAAGAAAGGAAGGAGAAAGAAGAGATAAATTTTCTACACGTTCCGAGTTCGCACGATCAAATGATACGTCCAATCGCCATGAAATTCATTATCATATAATAATACACTATTGCGGATCCAATGGTTGGTTTCATTGAAATCCAAGATAGTGCCCCACTATTTTCACAGATTAATTAAAACGAATTATTATTAAAACCAAATTAATTACCTTTAAATCTAATGTAAGGGTTTAATATTACCGTTCTTATTCAACGGAGTTTAAGTAAGTTTGAAATCATTTTTATCCAAATTAAAACCCAAGATTTAATTATTTAAACAATTTCAACCATTAAATTCAACAATTTAATTATCAAATAAATCGCTATATTAGAAATTCAAGTTATTTAACTTATAAAATTAACTTTTCAATATTTAAAATCAATTAAATATTCAAAATCCAAGTGACTAAAATTTTGGGTCGTTACACTTTTCCCCTTAAAAAGAATTTCGTCCTTGAAATTTCCAATGTAAGAAAAATGTCCAAACCCATTAATCTTTCAAAATCAATTAGTTGAAATAGATAGCCAAATCATTTAAGCCCTTTAACTTTCCAAAATCAACTCGTTGAAACTTTGTTATTACTTTTACTAAGTCTTTAAATTCATTCATAGATTCGAACCAATATCATTCCATTCCATCATTTCAGGTTATGACTCAAATTTTAGTTATCAAAAATTTCTTCAGAATTTCTCAAAAAATTTCTAATTTCTTAAATTTATAGAAAATTCGCCAGCATCTCCTTTACACGGCTTAATTAGAAAAACTACAGACTTCCGCTACGGGCCCAACCCAACAAAAGAAAACAAAAGCCAAGTGGCTCAATCTAAAAACCATCAAACAACAATTAATTTAAACATGTACCTTATAGTCGGCCAACCAAATTTTGCTTATAAAATCAAAGGCATCAAATTAGGTCTTGCTTCCTTGTACCTACATCTTATTTACCAATGATATCCAATCATATAATTCATAACTATATTAATTCCATTTCCAATTAACAACATTTTCTTTATAAAGCCTGTACGATGTACATATATCATCCATATGCAATACCAAATCTTATCGCTCGCTCGATCAAATAATTTCACTTCCGAACTAGTATCGTTTACACTACCACTCTAGTATGGACTCAGATCTGGTCGTTGATTGAAAACTGTCATTCCCCTTGCATAGCCATATTCAATGATAGAGAATTCTAGAATCAAACAAAAAACCATATCCAAAGTTCACCATCGAGAATTGGTGAAAAATCCCAACTCAGACTGATGTAAATCTTCTCGAAATCATGTGCTTAAATCTGGATCAAACCGTGTGCGAATAAAATAATATATTTACAACTTATATATTTATTTCAATTGATTTCTTATCTATACCAAATTCTTTTTATTCCCATTCATTTTATTCACAGTTAATTAATCTACATTCAATTATTCACATTGCTTTCTTCACATTCACTTATTACTTGGTATATTCCTTTTAATACTAATGTCACTTAAGAACTATTCCATCAAAATTTCTTAATTTTATTGTATACATTTTATACAAAACTTCTTATGTTGACTACCACTTCACAACTTAAATCTATATCCATTACAAATCGAATTCAATTCCATTTAACTTATTTCATTTTCCAATTTCAATATTCAATTCTATCAACCAACATTCTAAAATCATATTCAATTCACTTATTTATTTAATTAGCTCATTTCGTATTTCAATTTCAAATTTACTTTCCTTAACATTTATATCCAAAAAAAATTAAAACTTTGTTTTAGCTTACTAATTCTCAAAATTATAGGTTATAAAACTCTTTTCCCATATTTTCATAAAACATTTAATGAAAATCACCTTGTTCCTATTTATTTTAAATCATTTTGAAATCATATATATATATATAATCCCCTTGGTATATCAAATCATTCTTTTGAATTTTTAAAATCAAAATTAGTTTTACCAAAACAAAACTCAAATGGTAGCAATTCCTCTCTTGGAAACCAAAAAATGAAAGTCAATGATGTTGCAATCGTTATCGAAATTATTTTCCAGCGACCGAAATGAGTTCAATGCTTTTTATCTCTTTAAAATCCCTTTTAAATATTTCTATTCAAAATATTTTCCAAATAATATTATTATTATTTTCCATAACTTTGGAAAACCATTTCCAAAACCAACGGGATTTGAATTCTCAAATTCCTAGCTTTTAAATCCTTTTTAATTTATAAACCGCTTTATTAACCATATTTAGATAATTTCACTTTGGTTATATAAAACCATTTTCCTAATATTTTTTCACATTATAGTGATGATCAACAACATTTGTTAAAACATCAAGAACAAACAAAAATGATAATAATCAAATATTATCACTCACTAACAACCAACATACCATATATACTACAATAATTTCTGAAAGATTGTTCCTTTATATATAAAATATAATCAAGGTAAAATTATTTCATTTACCCAATTTAAAACAAAACTATGTCAAATTGCTCTGTTCAAGTGTTTAGAGAGCCCTATCAATAATGTTAACTAGTCTTACTGACCAGAATCCACAAGCCACTCAACAAATCAATCAACATAATATAAAACATTTTTATCATTAACAAATATGTGCTCATATACACACACACAGTCAAACTCATTCTAGGATGCTACTGACCCTATCTCTAATGAATACATACAAAAGCCAAGGTTCTTTCTTAACCTTTAG
Organism: Allium cepa; assembly: GCA_030765085.1. Lineage (NCBI taxonomy): Eukaryota > Viridiplantae > Streptophyta > Magnoliopsida > Asparagales > Amaryllidaceae > Allium > Allium cepa. Next base: position 444,941,953 of record CM060932.1, read on the forward strand.
CTCTGATACCAAATGTAACAGCCAGGAATTTTAACCCTTGAAAATCGACACTAATATGTCCACTGTATTGTATGCCAGGTAATCGGATGCCGGAAAACCCAAATATTAAGGGGAAAAAAGAAGAAAGGAAGGAGAAATAAGAGAGAGAAAACATATATAGAACCTCACGGCGGAATGAATAATCTATAATATACTGCAAATCTTTACATAAAATTCAAACTGAAATATAAGTATATACAGACATTAATCAGAGTATACTAACCTATTTCAGCCTGGACGGTTATAACATCCTGTCCTTAAAATATGCTGACAAATACAACAACAAATGTACTGGAAAAATAACCATGTACGTGAATATGTTTCTAGGCCTTCAACTCATCTCCTGAAGCTCCAAAGCATCAAACTAAATCTATAATATTATTGGTCTGACTCGAGCATTATAATAAAATAACACCTGAGTCAATCTAGAAAACCAGCATGAGAAAGCACACCCAACTGGATTTTAAAATTATAGAAATATCTGAAATCAAAAGTATCTTGTAAGACCATCCACACATAAACACAGATAAGGTTTTACCTTACGATAACCAAAACCTTTTTCTATAGAAAATCCATTGATATTATAATAATGTCTAAGTGTGAAAATAATAATAATCAAGAGTTGTGATGCTTGTGAGTGTACATTACAATAATACTAGGTATGTAATCAAAAGCTGATAAGACTTGTTCGCTAATTGTATGGGATTCCATGAAAGTGACCTCGGCACTTCAAGAACGGTCAACCTGCACAAGAATCAGAGATATCCTTCCAAAGCAGCATACATCCCTAGTAATATACCATAGAAAAAACATAATTGATCTCATTAAGACCGAATGAATCTCCATATGCATGCATAACAACTGTAAGTAATGTTTAGGTTGAGCTGACAACACCCTATGGGTTTTTCAACCCTATAGGCCATGCCTCGTATCTCTGGTTTTAGTCATTATCGCTAATAAGGCTACATCCGGCGTTCCAGCTCATACACCACCATCAAATAGATCACGGAATCCCATATGGATTTCCATATCCACCAAGTCTCAAAACCACACATGATTTCCAACATTTCAATATATGTTACGAAACTCCTCCATAGAACCGTAGTGGTCACGGTTTTCGAGTCATCTCTTACGAGTACACTCTTCTGCTTCCCTGACGCTTCAAAAACTAATCGTCGATTTTTTGGAATGCGCAATACTGGTTCTTTAGGAAATAATCAGACAATACACAAAAGCGGGGATCATCCCTTAACCATTTAAGTGGACGGATCTCCTCATCATTTGTCGTAGAAGAACAAAACAAGTTTATATGTATAGTATAGTACCCCCGACGGTAACTATACCATATAATTCTCATGTTTCTCCTAGATTTTTCTAAAGTTAAAATCCTTCGGTGTTAAATAGGAAATATTTCCATCCCACTAAAATTAAGAAGGATTACATATTTAGGCTAAGATTTTGATAGTCGGTTATTTAACTATCAACAAACATACATTCAAACAAAGATTTATTCCATAGGAAAAACCAACATTGGTTACGCATATAACCAACCATCAGCATCATCTAATAAATCTTTCATTCGTTTAATTTGCTTTGTAAATTACTCATATAAAAATACCTTTTTAAATGTATAACCGCAAATCCTCATATTTTCAATACTTAGAAAATATTCATACACTTATCTCAATGGTATAGGTATATTCACACAAATTACACCTCGTATCTTAGAAAATAGACTCATATACTTATCTCTACTGTATAAGTATATTTACAAAATTGAGAAAGATTTTCTTTTTATTTGATTCTTAAATCATTTATAAATTCCTTACAATTCTTCAAAACCATTTATAAACCATTTTATAAATCTTCAAAATAAACATTTATAATCCCTTTATAAAATTCAATCACTTATAAACTCTTTTTGTACATTTTCTAAAATCATTTATAAACTCCTTTCATAAATCTATAAATCCATTTCTTAAACCCGTTTATAAATAATCCAAGCATTTTCAAAACTCTCATTATACATCGTAAACAATTTCTCTTTAAGTCTCCAAACCCTTTTCAAATATTCTTCTTACAAACACAAATCCGTCAATAAAATTCTATTTATAAATCCCAAAACATTTATAAATAGATAATGGTCATTTACTTCAAAACACTATTATGATAATAATAATTATTTAAACATTATGAATAAATAAACAATAATAATTCATCTTTACCCATATTATAAATACTAATAATAATTTATTTTCAAAACCTTATTAATAAATCCTTTTACTAATTTCTAGCCATAATTATTCTTAAAATAAATAACGTTTCAAAAATATTAGCATTTTGATAAATACTTTAAAACGATATTAACTATAATTAAATAACTTTAAAACAATACTAGTATATTTAAATAAATTTTAAAATAATATTAATATAACTAAATAATTTTAAAATAATATATTTATAGTTAAATAGCTTTAAAATAATATTAATATAATTTAATAACATTTAAACAACATGTATATAATTAAATGGTTTTGAAACAGTAATAATATGATTAAATAACTTTTAAACAATTTATTTATAATTAAATAGCTCTAAAATAATATTAATAAAATTAAATAACTTTCAAACAATATATTTCTGAAACCCAATTTTGGCTTTAAAAATCATTCCTATCTCCAAAACCAATTCCAATTAAAATGGCAATTTATATTATTTTTAAAATGCTAATTTGAGGCCAATAACTACCAAACACTTAACCAATATAAATATTGATATTCTACCACTACAACGTTTTATTTTTCAATCATATTATACTGTCATAACCATAGTGTCTATAATTAGGTTCCTTATTCAATAATCCATATAAAAGGAATATTATTGGAAAAAAATTCAACAACGGTGAGGAATCCAATTGGATCCCTCTAACCCGTTTCCCTGTGCATCACAACTCATGCAACAAACCGTATATTTTACGATTTGATATTTAAATATTTTATCGTTAGTCGGATTTTAGCCCGAAAAGTTACTTTTTGCATACGGTCGAATTAGGACTCGGAACCACTTCCATTGAGTTCAAAACACCGTTTGCGATCCTTTTGAATATAAACTTCGATATGTTTGGAGTTAGTGGAATTATGTTACTTTTTCACTTTGGGTTTTGGGTTTGGTTTAGCCCATTTGCCTAAATTATTAATTCTAACTCAACCCCCTTCTCTTCATAACTTTACTTTCATTTCCTAACACTCAAGCTTCATCAAAAATAGGGGAAGGAATGGGAAATTAAAACACCAAACTCAAGATCATTTGCAAATCCAACATCCAACTCCAAATTCAAAGAGAAGACATTGATTCAAGCTTCTTGGGTTGATTCTACCTTGCTTTCAAGCTTCTTCTTCATAAATTTTGTGTAAAGGTGAGATTTTTATCTCACATCTTTGTCTATAACTATCATTGATAGTTGGGTATGAATTCCTAACACTTTTACATATGCATTTGCCATTGATTTGGATCGAATTGGTGAAAATACCAATTTTTAGTGTTTTGGGTTCAAATCTTTAAAAATCCAATCTTTGATGTTTAAATACGTTTTTGGTGATGCACCGAGGAGCCAATGCGACCGGGTAGCCTATGGGCATAATCCCCTAGCATCCGTGCTCGATCGATTGCAAACTGGACGAGTTTTGAGCTCCAAAACCCTTAGGTCGCTCAGCCTGCATATGAAGGACTCTCGGCCTGCATTTAGGTCGTTTTTCCCCCTTAGGTCATTAGGTCGCTCGACCCTAGGTCGTTGGTCGCTAGGTCGCTCGGCCGTCTTCATTTCCTTAAGCCACTCGGCATTAGTTAGATCGTTAGGTCATTGCTCGGCCTTATATTCCCTAGGTCGTTAGGTCGCTCGGCCTTACCCCTTAGGTCGCTCGGCCTTACCCCTTAGGTCGCTCGGCCTATCCTTACCTCCTTTGGTCGTGCGTGCTTTTAGGTCGCGCTATGTTGGGTCGCGCCAACGTTAGGTCGCACCCTTTTCTAAGTCGCTCGGCCTTGTTTTTGTTAGGTCGTTCGCACCATTAGGTCGCGAGTGCTTTTAGGTCGCGCCCATCGGACCACTTAGGTCGCTCGGCCCTCTTATGCCTATAGGTCGCTTACCTCCCTAGGTTGCTCCGTTTTAGCTCGCAACTGCTAGGTCGCTCCTTGTTTAGGTCGTGCCATTTTAGGTTGCGCTCCTTAGGTCGCGCCATGCTTTTGTCCCCCTTGCTGTTAGGTCACTCGGCCATGTTAGTTCGCACCATTCCTTAGGTCGTTCGGCCTGCACTTATGCCGCTACTCCTTAGGTCGTTCCACTACTAGGTCGTGCCGTGTTGAGTCGCTGGGCTATTTCAACTTTGATGAATTTGGAATCGTATTCTTTGGATTGTATTCACGTCTTCGAATGTGAATTTTTGTGATTTATTGTTTCTACAATCATCTTTGTGATTTGTCACTTTACCTCACTCGTATGAGAAATCTAATTAAACGACTTAGTAAAACAAGTGATATGAAACGCTTGTGTTTGCTTCGTCGGTTAATTCTTGGACTTGTTCGATTGAATCTTTGTGACAATTTTCTAGTGGAAATCTATAATTTGTTCGTAAATATTTAAGTTAAGCTAGTGGTTATGGGACATAAGGCTAAGCTTTTATATTTACTAGCTCGAGTTTCCCAAGTATAAATCACCGGAAGACTCGCTCTACAAAACCCAACAAACTAACTACACTACCAAAATCCAGACCTCCTCTCATCTTCAGATCCATAAATCTGAACAGAACATCAGACTATACTCAATTCCAGCTCAACTTCCCAATCCAACTGAACCACAGATTCAACAATCAATCGATGGATCATACACGTACTCCCTCAGAGATACGTGAAATATAATGAATTCCAGCTATCCAAACTAGCAATTCAATCTTATCCTATCAAAATACAGATAAGAAATCTCAAATGCCTCCAAACTAGCCATCCAATCTTACCCAATTACTGTTCTATTAACCAGAGAAAACTTAACAACAAAGAAGACTTCTTACTTCGAATTCCAAACTTCTTATCTCATATCTGTATAACTCAACAGATAATCCTGGGCTGTCAATCTTCCTCCTGATCAGCTCAACCTATGCTGATGCTTCTAGATACAACAAGACCAAAACAAACCAGTTTCTGGATCCTATCCAACAGAAAAGTCTTCCAAAATCCGTCGAAATCCAAAACTCAAGCTCTACTCTCAAGCAAAAGCAAACTGAACTTTCTTCCATCCTTGCACAGCAGCTACCTTGCTTCCGCTGCACAACTCTGATTCTGAAATAGATGAGAATACTGTTGATGAACACGAATACAAACTTCCAATATATCCAGGAAAACTTTGTTCATCAAATCCATACAATCTGAGTGACACATTTGACTCAGACACACAACCTTACTACAGAAATCCAAACTCAAAAACTACATCAGACCAATCCAAATTTCAAAAATATCTGAGTTGCTACACGAACTCTCTCCTCTAGGCTAACCACCAAAATCACTTCTGAAACCAAACAATATGGACTCAACTCTAGATGTAGACGAACTTCTGATTACCTCAGTAGCTTCTACTGCACAAGAGAACCCTCAGCCTCAAACAAAAGATTGCCCAAGAAAAAATTTCAAATTAATCGCCAGTCACTTTTGCGATCCAACCTAGTTCGGATTCCAAATAAACTGTCCTCTCTTTACCAATTAGAACAGCTTTAAACTTTTCCAAACAAGGTTAACTCTTCAAGAAACATTTCACCAACTGCCTGGGTGTTGAAAGAGAACCACCAAGATTCCTGAACCATCGGATAAACAACCATACCGTTGCTGCTTCCAAACTCTACTTCGATGATACTGCAAAGGCAAAAGACCTTCTCGTCGGCACACTTAACACTTCGAGCTGAAACTGCTACCTCGGCTAACTAAAGACTTCTAATCCAAAGGCTTCTCCAAAACCCAAAACCATCAACAAACCACGCAAGAGACCTTCAAGATGGCAGACAATCTCTCAAGAAACTCGGACTCCAAGCCAAGCATCAACATCTCGCTCTCCTTAGGGAATGACAATGAGACCATGCCAAAGCAAAACAACTCATAGACCTTAGTCTCATATTCCAGAACAGCCAATCTTCATGCTAAAGATCCAAACAACTTATATACAGTCGAGTCTTCCCTGTGGCAAGTAAAGACTGCTCCTCAATAACTACTAAAACTGTTTCAAGAGAAAACATCTTCAGAAAATATCCAATGGATATTGCATCTCATCACGTAGATATCAAGATACCATCACTTACATCTGCACTGCCGACAGATCCAAACTCAAGAATAATTCGCTCACCCGAGCGAAATCCAAACTTACACTTCAAAGATGAACTTCGAATCTTTTAAAAGATTTCCTTCGGATATCAGAGAATTCCTTACTCCAACTATCAATCTCACTCGAGACGTTATTAGGTCTACAGTCTCGACAAATACTTCCAACTCAAACATATGGACCTCTTCCATCAGTGGTAGTCGTGTTACACACACACCACTACTCCATCTACCTCTAAACTTTGTTGGAAAATCCGAACAGATAACCCAACAGATTAGGTAGATATATATATATATATATATATATATATATATATATATAGTTATATATAAAAATTACAAGTACGCTCTCTCAAGAAAGACACCACTCCAGAGCTTAGGTATTCACTCAACCTAATGCTCTGATACCAAATGAGACGACCCGACTTCCTAACTCCAGGAAATCGCATCATCTTGAAGAAAGAAAGGGATAGAAGAAGAAAAGAAAGAGAAAGAAGAAACACAACAACTACAGAGAACTCACAGCGGAACGAATGAAATATAATATATCACATAAAATATTACATACTATCTTATTACATCAAAGTACACAACTTAAACAACACATATTAGACAGTTATAATCATCTGTCTAACTATACAACTCAAGTACAAACGATACAGATACAACAATCACAGCGGAAACATAATATATCTACACGTGGAAGCCTCCTGCTCCATATCTCCTCCAAAATTCGTCAAGCAAACCTGAATCACTTGACTACTCATACATAATATGAGTACCCAAGAGTTTAATAAAATAGAAAATAAACACTCGGGTCAGACAGGGGTCTGGTGTGAGTAAACGGGTTAAAATTGCTTAACTTTAGAAAAACCTTTGAAAAGAAAAGGTATCACATAAGACTTCCCACACATAAACATGGAAAAGTTTTTACCTTACGCTAACCAAAACATTTGATAGGAAATCCCGTGATATTATAATAGTGTCTAGGGTTTTCAATATAAAATACAGAAATAGCTGGAATGCTTACATCTCACGTTCCAACATAGTTGGGCACAATCAAAACCGTACAGGCACTTATTGGATTTTGGATTCCATCAATGGCAGGGCTACTGGGGTACCGCCCGTCACAGCACGTGGCCTAGATCACAGTACCGAGGAGTACACCCACTCCCTTGCAACACAAGGCCGGAACCATCCCTTACTGGACAGTCCCGAACAAGACCACCCCGTAGTTGGCGCGACCAACCACACACTAAGCCGAAATAGAAAGGGACCTCTAGACATGGGTAAATCTCACTCTCAAGTGGGGGCTACCCACGAAGCCTTGCTGCACCTCCCCTGTTTTAGCCATTCCCGGTTGATGAGGCTTGCTACGATTACCTTTATAGAACACATCTATCTTAGAATGCTCATCATCCACCTGACGATGTGCTGGAAGCATTCAATCCATACAAGTTCGTTTCGGGTTCGAACAAAACCAAAGGCACTATCTCATTGCACTCATTTTGGAATCACCCTCAGAGTCAACGACCATAGCCCTTGCACTCTCTAAATCACCATCTCGAATCTATAAGCACTATTCCGTCAACTCATTACGGAATCACCCACAGAGTTATACTAACGTATAGTCCTTACACCTCGAGTCTTCACTAGCTCCAATTGGATTCACGACCTAACGTTTAATTGGAATCGATGTGGTTTTCGGATATCCAAATATGGAAACCCGATCCCGGTCTCACCGAAACCAAACGCCATTTTAATGTCCAAGTTGTACTTAAGGGTTTTAAGCATTTAACTTATATTCAGGATGATATATAAACAGATAGATGAATCATATTATCACAATAGATAATTCATAACAAATATTTGTCTCATAAGGCAGCATATCCCATATCGGATATATCCAAATTATCCAGTATCATCCAATATCAATCACTCAATATTGATCATCCAATATTAATCAATTAACCAATATTACTCAATCAACCCATATTAATCAATCATCCAAACAGAATTGATTATCTCCTAATCAATTGGATTACCATAGTCCTTCTTCATTAATTATTATTCTAAATAAATAAATTAATCATCTCTAATGATCTTCCTTAATTAATCTTCCTTGATTAATTATATTTAATTACATTTAAGTAATTATCCTTAACCATATGCAGTAATTAACCTTTAATTAATTCAATAATTAATGATCATTCATTTACTCCCATTAATTAATTAACTATAATTAATTATATTAAACCTTAATTAATTACAATTAACTAATCACTCTTACATTAATCACTTATATTAATCAACCTTGATTAATATCATTAATCACATTAATTAATGATCTTAATTAATTAATAATTACTTTAATTAATTAAATAATTAACTAATAATTAATCAACTCATTAATCATAATCAGTAATTAACAATTTGTAATTACTTAACTTAATTAACTTCTTATTTAATTAACTTCTAAATTAATTATATTAATCCTTGATTAATTAATCCAATTAATTAATCTTTAATTACTTCATTAAGTAATTATTAAACAATTAAATTAATAAATAAATCCTTAATTAATTACTTTATTAATTAATTACAATTTTAATTAATTATACTTAGTAATTAATCTTAAATTAATCACATTCATTAATTAATTAATCACATTAATTAATTTACTAAAATAATTAAGTAATTACTCTTAATTACTTAACAAGTAATTATCTATAATAAATCTTGATTACTTTCTTAATTAATTACTTAACAATTAATTAATCCCATTATAAAACAATCCCTAATTCATTAATTACCCCATAATTAATTAACTTTTATGTTAATCAATTCTTTAATTGATATCATCAAGTGATTAACCAATAATCACTTCAACTAATTACTCCATGAGTAATTACCATTAATTACTTCCATAATTAATTACTTTCATTCTTAATTATATTCAAATATTAACCATTGATTACTTTATTAAGTAATTACACTTAATTAATTCTTAATTAAGTGTTATTTAAAATTAAGTAAATAATTAACTAATTATTTAAAATTAATTAAATAACTAATTGATTAACTTCTTATAATTTTAAAATCCTTAATTAATTAAGAGAACATTAAATCTTAATTAAACTTTACTTATTAACAAATCAAATTTAATATTTTTATATTCAAATCAAAGATAAATAACCTTATTTATCTTGTAATGAATTATTTGAATAAATCAAATTTTAACAACTTAAACAAATTATCCTATTTGGTTTTCAAAATCATAATGATAATCTTATTTGAAAAATACGAAATTTAGAAACAAATTTGAAAATTTAGAATACTTTAAAACATATATTAATCTTATTTATTTCAAATATAAATTTGAAATCTTAGGTTTGAATCATTACTTAACATTTAAACTTAAACTTTGATTTAATATTTAAATTCAAAATATCCTTTTAAATTGAACTCCAAAATGTAATTAAATTACTTTCAAAATGAAATCACTTTAAATAAATTTAAAGTAAAATAAAATAAATAATTTTCAACTTATACTTTAAAAGTTTGATTAACATTTAATTTTAAACAACAAGTTTTAAACTTTGCATTTTGATTCCTTTATAAACTTGTTTATAATAAAATGCTTAATTTTTAATTTAATCAACTCAAGTTTATATTTGCAACTTAGTGTTATACCCAACTACCAAAACAGTAAACACAAACCCGAGGCAATAAGGAATGCACCTGATACATCACAAAGCAAACCCAAATCCCCGACTCGAATACAGTAACATCACGCGTCCTCCCCGAAGATTCCCAGCCTCTTATGCCTTCGAGTCGGTCCCGAGAACAACGCGAGAGCTTACTCGAGCCGATTCGTCATCCCCAAAACCCATTACTCCCCCAAACCCAAAACCGTGCACGCAAAACACGGTGCACATGCACCTCCGCCGCCGACCACCCACGTTCATAGCGACGACCCTCCACGGTCACAAACTCACATGCGAACACCCCCATAGACCCAGATCGAAGAAATAACAATCGAATCAAATTTTGATCGATCGAACCAAAAACTACAAAAACAACACGAACCCAAAACTCCACCACCGTTGACCATCTCGGCAACGCTGAGCCATGCCGACCACTCCATCGTGATGCCACAACCTATATCGTCAATCTCCCCAAGCGTGTACGCCAACGGTCCACCAACGTTCATCGCGAAATCTCCTACAGCCAAGCCGAAACCCAAAACCAACTAAACCCTAATCGTGCCAATTCCCATCGATTCAACAAATATAAAAATTCTTTTGCATTTTTCCTATAACCAACAATCTATACTCAAGCTATGATCCAAATCTCAAACCAAATTAATGTATAGATAATCAACAATTCACAAAATCCCCAATTTCGTACAAACCCCAAATTCATCATAATTGCACAATTAAAAATTATGATAGTAACATCTAAAATCATGATTTTTCATCACCATTCCATACATGCAATCCAAATTTGAATTTAAAGCAGTTAATTTTTGACCAAAATTTAAGTTTCACTGTAAATTTGCAAAATATGAATAACTAATTCATTTTAAACCCTATAACTTATTTTAGATGATAAATTATGTAATTTCAAACAACTTTCATCTACAAACCAATATCCAGTTTGTATTCAAAATCAAGCTATTGAATTTTAAAGAACAAATCAAACCTGTAAAATAACAGTATTATTATATATGCATTCAATATATATATATATATATATATATATATATAACAAACATACATTCAGGTAGACTAAATACATCATCAAACTCAAATCCATTTGCATGCAACATTCAATTAAAAATTAAATCAAAACTGTTTTTAAAATATAATTTACTCACCTTATTTTTTCAGAGAACAAAGCAGTTTTATTTTTTCCTTTCCAGGCTTTGAATGTTAAATCTGAAGAAATTGTTTTTGCTTTGCTTGCTGAAGAAATTGATCCCTTTGCATGTTTTTAATTATGCTGTTGATTTCCGTTAGCATTACAGGTTGAAATTGCTGAGTTGAACTTCATTTGATTAACAAAGGATTTGGAGGTTGTAGGTTGATTTCATTTTGCTGAGAAGAATTTTATTTTATAAACTTGCAATTTGATTTTGCAGATTTCATTTCAGATCTAAAGTAAATTTTCTGGTTGCCATTATTTTTGTTAAGAAGTATATACAAAGAAAAAGAAATGTTTTAGAAAGAAAACCAATTTTCTTCTCAATGCATTTATTAAAATTTAAATGAAAGTAGAGCCACTTGTTATAAAATTTTCATTTGTCATTAAATTCACTTAACTACTTTACATGTGTTATATTAAGGTAATTAATATGTTTACACATGTCATTGTATTTTAATAAACTTTTATTTAATTTAAATGTAAATAAAACTTACTTTCTTAAGTTACAAAATGAATAAATGTTTACATAAATATTTATAAATTTACTTTTAAAAGAAATTATTCTAAAACTAATAAATACAAATATAATTACACATCTTATACATGTTATTTAAAATCTAACATTTATATTTATACACTTATAACCATTGTATAATAAGCATTTTAAAAGGAACAAAAACAAAAAGTTTAAATCTTTTTTTAAACTATCATATTTAAAATAAATAATAATCTTATATTTTAAAAGCAAACAATTATCTGATATATTTTTTAAACAAATTGAATTAAACTAAATTACCCTTTGAAAAGCATTAACTCTAAAACAAAGCTTTAAATTATAATTTCATACATATACAAATTATCAATTGATTAAATTAAATTTCAAAATAACTCAAATTATAACATATACAAACATATATATTACAATTTGAAAATTCATCTTTAATATAAAACAAAAGATATTCTATTCACAATATATATCAAATGTATATATTATAAACAGAATAAAATTTGATTAGCTTTGAAAAATAAATCTTATCAATATTTTAAATTGATAGAAAGATATTGATCACAATTATCAGATTAAATGTTTATTAACCATAAAAAGAATAAATTTATCAGATTAAACTAAAATTATAAAGAAAATCATCAAACCAATTAAATTATTTATACAGATTATTAAATTTATATTGTCCAAAATTCCGGGTCATTACATTAAAACTCTACTATTATCATTTATTGGCCTTAGATTTCGAGAAAGGTATTCTTAATTAAAACCTTTATGATTTTAACTAATCACATACGAACCCTGAATATTTAAATCAGTACAACTCTTGCATACAAGCTCCATTTAATGCACAACCTACGTTGGTGAGCTCATAATTGAATTCTAAACATATTTACGTTAACTAGTAGTAAATTATATGTTTGTTTTTGATATTGTAAACTAGACATTATGACAATAATATTGTTATTAATCGTTTACATATCAACACTATTAATCGAAATTATAGACCAATGTATTTTTTATTTCATCTGAATATTTGAATTTGAATGAATTATAATCATTTGAATGTATAATATTAGTTTATTAAAGATTAGATTTGAGCCAGTATTATTTGAAATTAGCACAACATTCGGGACTTTTAATGGCATTCAAAGAACATTATAAAAGACTTTAACAGTGTTTTTAATGACATTGTATAACAACATGGGATTAAATGTCAACGACCTACCATAGCAATAGAAGAAACCCCATCAAAGGATTGGTTTTAATAGCGTTTAATTTATGCTACAAGACATTATTATGGCATTTTCCTATTGAGGTAAAATATTTTTCATTGCGTTTTCTCAATGCTATGTATACTTTTCTTGGCATTTTTTCCAACCCATTTTTAATAGCTTTTGAAGAATGTGGTTAAAGGATATAATAGCATTTTTATGTACGCTATATATGAACATGTTATAATAGATCCAAGACTTACGAAAAAAGAAAAAGCGCTGTAAAAAGCTAAATTTTTTATAGCATTTAATAAACGTTATTGTTTATTATCTACATCATATCAAAAACGCTGTTGTAGGCTTTCCCTACATACCAAAACACTGTTGTAGGCTTTCTATAACAGACCAAAAAATTTGTTTGTCTTCATCCCTGCTTTGAGTGTACAATTTCTTTCTATGCATTAGAATATCCAACAGCAAGAGATATTTGCCTCGATTCATGAACAGTTCAGTCAACTCAAACAACAATAACAGAAAACTTTTGATAATAAAAGCATATTATATATTATACGTAATCAGAATCACATCAAATTCAATATTATATATAATATTGAATAGCCGATATTTTTAAACATGCATGATTATAGTACCATTAGGACTCTACAAAAGAAAATACCAAAATATCATGATCATAGAATGTCCATATTTTTCGTCTTCAAACATCCAATGCCCTATAAGAAAAAGAGAGCATTAAAGCAAGTGTATGAAGACATAAATGAAACGATATATGAATAAGGCATAAACAAAAACATACAAATTAAATATATTGACATGCTTAATGTCGATAAACTCTACAAAATCTTATGTCAAATATATAACGCTATCACAATTAAGGATTGTTTATATTACTTGTTATTGACAATTCAAACTCAAATTAGAACAAGTATATGTTGACCTTGTATATCTAACAATCATGATCTAAAGTTTAACTTAATTAATTTTTATGAATTTATTTAATTATTATAAAACTTAGCTAACTTAGTTGACTTTTATAAACTTAGTTAACTCTATAAACTTATTAGTTATTATAAAACTAAATTAACTTAGTTAAATTTTATAGATTTATTTAATTATTATAAAATTTAGTTAACTTAGTTATTTTTTTATAAATAGATTAATTTTTATAAGATTAAGTTAATTTTTACAAAAAGTATTTAATTTTTGTAAATTAGATTTAATTTTATGGAATTAGTTAAATTTTTATAAAGTTAGGTTAAATTTTATAAAAATTATTAATTTTATAAACTAGGTTAATTTTTATAAACTAGGTTGATTTCTATAAAATATAGTTAATTTAGTTAAATTTTTAGAAAATTAAGTTACTTTTATAAAACTTATTTAATTTAGTTAATTTTTTAATACTTATTCAATTTGTATAGATCTTATTTAATATTAATTAGACTTCATTAATTTTTATAAAACTTGTTTAATTTTTATTAACTTCATAAAATGTATTTAATTTTTATAGTACTTAGTTAACTCTTATAAACTTAATTAATTTTTATAAAACTTTGTTAACCTATCAATTTTTATATAGTTTAAATAAATTTTATAAACTTAATTAATTTTTATAAATTATAGTTAATATGAATAATTAAAAGAGTGATTTAGAAGTGTGATGTGTGTATGTAAACAAATGATTTAGAAGTGTGATATAATATAAACAATTAAAAGACTATTCATGCAACATTTTGTGGTAGCTGTATCACTGACTTGATTTTCTTTATTAATTGCAGTGACATGCAACATAAAAAATTGGAGTTTCATTTTTATTGGTAAGACAAGGTAAGAAGTAAAAAAAAATATTAATTTTTTAAAAATGAATAATAAACATTAAAAAAAAGAAATTAAAAGTTGCCTGCTTAGATGTGGTAACTATATAATTTGTGTGTAGAAGGTCTCATAGAAGGCGGTATGATCTTCAAATCGAGAAATCCTGCATCTGGGGTGAATTTTAAAATGAGAATCAACTGCCATCCTCATTGTTCTTAATCAGGTTGCCACCAATTCCTGTGATAATATTAAAAGAAAAACTCAAAGTCAATCAGTTTCATGCTAAAATGGTACAACACTAGTTCTGTTTATTTAAAACATGTTCATATTTTTGCAAGCAACTTGCATAGATTAAATAGTTTCATTAACGGGTCAGATTAACCAACTCAATTGTTGGTAGGATGTCCAGCTTTCATATTTATTTGGAGGATTCATACCGCAATCCTTCCTTAATCAAAGCCCAGTGGCATCACGTACATATAGTCGGTAGAAATGGTACAGTCAATGTTCACCCAATCATACTTCCATTACGAAACACAAATGGTAAGATTGCAGAATCAATCTCTGTTTACTTTTGCAATTGTTTATTTACATGAAAAATGTTATCAGGAACAGCTCGAAGTCCAAGTCCTGCTGAAGCCTCCAAAAAATCTTTCTATGTTTTACGCTCTTGAAGATAGAACTATAAGCATATCCTGCTCTATATATATGTGTGTATGTGTGTGCGCGCGCGTGTGTCTACTGGGTAGTATTTAGAATTTTTTGTATTCTAGTTTATTGGGAAGTCTTTAGTTGTTGCTAGTGAATTCATCATCGCATATATTTCTGAAAAGGTTGGAGAATATTATATATGGGTGATATGTGGAAATATTCCTGTAAACAATAGTCATCCTTACCTAGTGAAAGTATCTCCTGGTATAAAATTTTAAATTTGTCTTCAAAATAGTGAAGTGTTGAGAACATGCTAGTCAGTTTTTAGAATGCATATTGTTACTTTATGCAAAATTGCCCAATATCAGCATTTAAAATGTTTCTGAAAAGTTTAGAATAGTATGATATAATTCAATTTTAATCCACAGGTGCGGCGTAGTGGAAAGGGGGCTTGGGTTCCATAAAAAGACTCGGATTCAATTCCTACCATGTGCTTCCCTATCCTATATAAATTTATCAGGGGTATGGGTTTGGATCAGCGAACGGCTTTACTATACCTTACACGTTTCTAAGGAGAGTTGATATGAGTTTTCAAGTGTTATCAGTTATGAACGTAAAGTAAAGAAGCTCAAGAGGAATATTACCATTGCATTTTTGTCTTTCTTTAATCCTTGCACATTTCTTTGGCTCTTACTACCGTTGCGCTGTTTTATGCACACATGCACATACTCTTTTGTTCTAACACCAAAGTCGTCGGCATTTGCCTCAACAAAAGGATCTTCACATACATATTAATTGAGCAATCAGATGGAAAAAGAACCCCAAATCACAAAAAACATAGATGTAATATTAGTTACTTACAAAAACTAGTGGGAATCTGAGATTCTAAATCAGACATGAAATCTTAATTATAGATGCTACAAACCAGACTAACAGCTTCTTTGATCAATTTGCTTTGATTAATTACTTTTATGCATGAAACTGAATTAAGAAAAACTACCAAGGATTAAGAGTTAGGATTCAAGCCATCATTTATATATACAGTTAACAACCAACATTATGAAGCACATTCAGTAAGCAAGGCAAAAATATCAATATACGAAGCTGAATTTATTAATTGCACTATGAACAATGAAACTTGGAGGGCATTAGTTACAGATTATGCATCATAAACATAGAACTTTGAGGCTCTGAAACAAGAAGATTCATATAAGCAGATGGACAAACTAGATAAGACAAAATGATAGAACAAATATGAAGCAAGGCCATTAGAAAGCAAGAAGAAATGTTTAGAAATCAGGTATAAAAATTAAATTACTCCTCAATAGCATTATTTACATTATAATTTGTATTCTTAACTTCATCCAGAACGATATATGTAGGTTTACGAACTTCACTGGCTCTATGAAACCAGAAATACTAATGGTATATAGGCTATTCATTTCGAATGATGAAAATCATTGGATATAGGCTATTTATTTCAATTAACAAGGAGTTAGGTTTTCATATTTGATTTAATTTTGTAGTACATGAGCAAAATCTTTGATTAGTTGCATTTGCAACTGGGCTTTGTACTCAGTTGCAAACTGCAACTGAGGGGCAAGCTCAAGTGATGTATACCAAAACAAAGCAGCAAGCTCGAGTTTATATGAAATTGTGTGTACCAAAACTGTCAGTTTTTTTCATAATGAAAGCCTATGACAAAAATTAGTAAGTTTAAATTACCAAAAAGGATAACAAATCATCAGTGGAGTGTCCTCTTTGAGAGAAGCTTTGTTTCAGTTGAGTGAAGTTGAACACTGGAGCAGGCAAAAATTTAGTTTCACTCGCCTTTGAAATTCTTTCATCTAATTTGCCATTAGGAACATCCAATGTTGGATCTCCTGGTTATAAAAAACCATAAAATCGAGTCATGCGCATGTTTTATTTAAAGAAATTCTGCAATTTTTACTTACTACAACTGCATCTCTTGCAGCGACATCCAAACTATCAGCACATGACAGAACACTAGGACAAATAGTTTCTATTGCTTTCGTCGCATTGTCAGTCACATAAAAAGCACGCAACGATATGTTAGTAGGTCTATCCCTCTCCGTTGCGTTGCTCCCAGTAGATTATGGTAAGATTAAACCATCACGGCCCTTTCAAAACAGAAAGGAAACCGGCTAAGAAAGATGCATACATGTGGTTTAGGAAAGTAGCAAAGCAAAGCCTATATAGTGAGTGGTGCCTGAATAAATAAATCACGGAAGTGCATTCAAAGCAGAGTAGCTAGAACAGTTTTATCATCTTGTGTTGCCTTTTCCACTGCATCAGCGATAGCGTTCTCTACGTTTTGATTGATTTTGGCATAGTAAGTTGAACTCAATGTGTTTGTATGATTATCAATGAAATAAAGCATAATAGTAGTGGAAAAAAGAGCGACCGACACTGTTTTACATACCATTTGTTGTTGTGGCCGTGCTTAATTGTGTGTTAAAAGTTATTATGGATTCATATAGAAATTTTGAGTTAAGAAGTGTGTATATTCTTAAAAAAATATTAACTTTTTAACAATTTGAAACCCCATCTATCTAAATACCTACAAAACAAACTGTATATTTTTAATATGATTCAAATGGATGAATTAAATTCAAAATTTGTAAAACTTTAATTACCTTCTCTAAAAATATAATTTGAATATATAAGAAGAGAAAGACGTTATTTTTGTTCTATTTATGTGAATTTTTTTAATGTAGGCGCAAGAGAAGAAGATTTTTTTTTTAAATAAAAGATGCGTAAGACAAGAAGACCCCAGCAGCCTATATGAATTACTGTGAGATGATATTTTTTTCCTTTATCTCGAGAAATAAAACAAAAGTAAACATAGTCAGTTATTTTACCAAATATTCTCTTTAATTGTGGCGGACCTATAAATTTAGTTAATTTTAAAAAAATTAGTTTTTGTAAATTTATTAGTTGTTATAAAAATTTATTAATATTTAAAAAATTATTTAATTTTTATAAAACAGGTTACCTTGGTTAAATTTTCATATGACTTAGTTAATTTTTATAAATTTAGTTAAGTTCTATAAAATTTGGTTAACTTAGTTGATTTTTATAAACTTAGTTAAGTTTTATAAAAGTTTGTTACTTTTATAAACTTCGTTAAATTTGTATAAAACTTAGTTATTTTTTATAAAGTTAATTATTTCTTTGTAAAACTTAGTTAATTTAGTAAAAATTTGTAAAACTAATTTTTATAAATGTGTTTATTTTTATAACCGTGTTTAATTTTTGAATATGTGTTTGATTTTAGTAATACTTGCTTAACATATTTGTTTTTTTTTTGTAAAGGTTGGTTAATTTTTGAAAGCTTGTCAAATTCATAAAATTTTGACAGTGCCTTTTTATACAGTTACTGCTTTCTTGCTTACCCCAGTTCAATCTATATTAACAGAATCAAAACAATATCATATTCATATCATATATAACTAAATATACTTCTTGATAGCATACACATTTAATTTCATAAAAACATACCTTTTATTAGCAATTATAATGGCAATCTCTCGTATAGGAAAACAATATTTTGTGTACCTAGCAAAGTAAAAAATTTATTTCCATATTTCCAAATTGCTAATAATTTGTTAACAATATTTTAAATCCATATTTTCACATTGCCAAAGAATTTATTCAATAATTCCATAGGAATAGCTTGTCAAAACATAGTTTGATATTTGTTTCTCTTTCCAAAATGAACCCATGATGCATCAGATATAAATTTTCGCATGGTATTGTGTGGTGGTGAAGTTTGACAGAGATCATGCTAGTTGTAAGGGTTACATATATCATTGTAAATAATTATATAAACATCTCTAACTCCGCCTTAATTCCTTTACTGAAAATGATTTTCAGTATGACACGGGTTATATAGATGCAAATTATGATCAATTATTGGATCACAATCATGGGCTAGCAAGGCTATTATTCTATCTCCTATGAAAAGTGAATTGATTATTTAGGAAATCACTTTCATTGAGTAAAGTTGGTCAGTAGTAAAAATAAATGATGTAGCAAATGAATTAATTGCTTAAAACATTAGTTCCTTAGGAAAAGTATACATTTGCAAATTAAATTTCGAAAAATGTAAAACAAAATATACTTTTGCAACTACTTTAAACTGTATGGCAAATGAATTAATTACCTTAAATGTTAATTTCTTAGGAACAATGTGCAATTGCAAATTAAATTTTGAAAAATGTAAAACAAAATATACATTTGCAACTACTTTATCCTGTATATTTAAGGTTATTATTTTGATTTAGATAAAATAATATGAGACTATTATTGTTATTTTCAATGGTAAATGAATAAACGGTAATAATTATATTATTTGAGATAAAACGTTGCTACTTTGAAATATTGATAATAAAATGATGTTAAGTGAAACTATGAGAAATGATATCAGGTGGATTTGATTCATCAGTAAAGATGACATATTAGATGACGAAGAACTGAATTTGGTAGAAATATATAATAGAAATATCGAAATGACGGAAAATAAAAGAATAGCCAAAGCAATATTAAAATAATCTCAATTAAATTTAATAAGTCAATTATTAAATATAAGGACATCACTGATGCTGTCATAAATATATTTTATTTTTTCCAAAAATAAAATAACTAATTTTATTCCATTTTCTTGTTCAATTATAAAAATAAGTGTATGTATTTAGCTCTGTACGTGACGTTTTACGATTATAGAACTGTTTATCGTAAAACGATATTCGGTCATTTTATCGGTATTTTTCCAAAGAAAATATTTTAGTGAACATTTTTCCAAAATAAGTTTATTATTATTACTTATCCCTTAAAACTTGATTTTTATGAAAAATAATCTGTATTTGAATTTTTAAAATATCATTAATTAAAGTGATCAAAATTTTGGGTCGTTACATTTGTTTTTTAACTTATACCATTGCAATTGTAAAAATCGAAGAAATCTTATTCCTACTATGTCCGCGTCATAACAAATAAAAATTTGTCCATTATATAATCTGTACATCTATGCAAAAACAAGTATTGTAACGATAATATTAATAAAGCGTATTTGTGATCTCTTGGTATTCAATGTTTTGAGTGGAGTAAGCTATAATAAGAAACAACAGAGAGCATTATAAATGATGGTAAGAACATGCCAAAATAGCCCCCAAAGTAGTGTGGTGTTTAGGACATACGGTCTCACCTTAATGGTCGAGGGTTCGATCCCCGCCAACTACATATCCTTGTGATTTACCTAAAGTATGTGTTGTGGGTTCGGTGTATACTTCCTTAGAGTTTACGAGCAAAGCTTGGTTCTCTAGGTCTTCAAAAAAACACATCAAAATTGATGTTTTTTTGCTAATTAACATATGATAGTTTCTTTTAGGCAAAATCTCATCTTGGGATATAATTAAGAAATCACAATGCAATCTAATTAATTAAATTTGAGTTGTACCAACATGCATAAGCATAGACTTAATGATGGGTGGATTGGATAAGGAATTCAAGATAACTAATCTATTTGTTTAACCTTGTAAACCTATCTAACTCCACCCATTTTGAATTCCTTATCCAATCCAAACCCATCATTAAGTCTATGCCTTAACCATGTATCTATTATTTATATTAGCCATATCACATCTTTCCAGACTATATGCATGCAATGCTAGCAGATTTTCTCAATGTATTAGTTTTTGGATGTTCTATTAATGTCAATGGGGTAAAGTTTGGTTGGCAAAACCACAAGCTCAGTCATGAACTAGGATAACTTATATTTAAAGCCGTCTAATGAATTATTACTCTTATGAACAAGTTAAAAAAGCATATTAACATCACTGCAATAAACTATTTGAATTTCTGTAAAATATCATAATTAGTTTCTTAGTTGACTAATATAATGCAAGGTGCATGCATCTTCATTTATGATATCGTACAAGCTACTTGTTTAGAAATTTTCAATTATTCCAACTTACAGTTTGTAAAAAAAAATTATTGCTTAATTATACCAGGCTAATCTTTTGTTGTTACTTTATATGTTACCTATAGATGTATAGAAGAATATGCACATGGTGCTTCATGTTTGGATGCGCTTTAATTTCATCTTATGAGTTCTTTGTTTGAAAATTTGAAAACTTTCTTTTACATATTATAGTACATGATTTTACATCATTATGAAAGTAACATTGAGCAAAAAATTTGTTTACAAAGTTACGTTGAACAGAATTTCAAATCACATTCACAATATTTTTAACTGAACAGAAATTCCAACTTTTAAAAACTTAGTTTAACGTTTTAAACTTTGTTATTTATATAAAAGTGGTAAATTTTTAAAACTTCATTAATTTTTATAGACTTGATTATGTTTATAAACTTAATTAATTTTTATACACTTGGTTATTTTTATAAATTTATCTACCTTTTCATAAAATATAGTTATTTAGTTAATTTTTATAAAACTTAATCAACTTAGTTAATTTAAAAAAAACTTAACTAATTTGTTTAATTATTTTAACATTTAGTTAATTTTTATAAAATTAAGTCAAGTTATTAAAAACTTAATTGATTTTTATAAACTTAATTACTAATATAAACTTATTTAATTTTTATAAAACTTAGTTAATGTAACAACCCGCATATTTATCAATTTTTATATTTAAATATTTTATTTAAATATTTTGTCGATACTCGGAATTTAGTCCGAAAAGCTACTTTTTGCATACGGTCGAATTAGGACTCGGGACCACTCCCATTGAGTTTAAAATACCGTTTGCGACCTTTTTGAGTGTAAGCTTCGATATGTTTGGAGTAAGTTGATTTTTGCTACTTTTTACTTAGGGCTTTGGTTTGGGCTGAGCCCAATAACCCCACTTATGTATTCAGTCCCAACCCCTTCTCCTCTTCATTACTTCATTCCTCATTTCCTAATACTCAAGCTTTTACATTAATGGAGAGTGGAAGAGGAAATTAAAACTCCAAGCCCTAGTTTTCTTTTGCAAATCAAACTCTAGCTCCAAACTAATAGAAGAATCCATTGGTAAGCTTCTCTTCTTCTTCTCCAACTCATTCTCTCTTTGATTTCAGAAAAATTCCTAAACCTAATTTGAAAAATATTTCTCTTTTAAGCTTAGAATCAAGCTTCTTGAGTTGGATTTGAAGAGTGGTTGATTCCCCTTTGCTTTCAAGCTTCTTCTTCAATTGTTTGGGTTCAAAGGTGAGATTTTTATCTCACATCTATGCTTATATTTATCTTCGATTGTTAGGTATGAATTCCTAACACTTATTCGTGTGCATTTGCTGTTGGTTTGGAATGGTTTTGTGAATATTCCAATTTTGGTGTTTTGAAAGCCAAATTCTTAAAAACCATAGCTTTGATGTTCAAATGTGTTTTTGGTGATGCAATAAGGAGCTCATAGGGCCGGGTAGTCGATTGGCATAAATCCTTAGTGCCGATGCTCGTACGGTTGCAATTTGGTAGTGATTGGACATTGTATTCAATGGGCCAGGAAGGGACTGGGAACAGGTTCGGCCGACCGAGCCCTTTGTCCGGTCGACCGACCTACTACTATGGTGCATAGGCACCTTTCTGTCTCTGGTCCGGTCGACTGGCTATAGGGCTCAACCGACCGACCTGCTTCCCGAGACTTTTTTGGAACAGGGTCCGGTCGACCGAGCTCTGTAGCCGGCCGACCGACCTGGTGCATTTTTGCCTAATTCGTCTAATTGTTTGAATTTCCAACTTTAATCGATTCGTGTTGTTTCCTATGTGTTGTTATCATTTGCTATGACTTTGATGACCCCTTTTTAGGGATTTTTGAATATCCACTTCGATGGATTCTTTATCGAATTCGTTGGATTTTTATTCACATCTTCGTATGTGAATTTTAGTGATTGATTGTTCCTACAATCTTCTTTGTGATTTGTCATTTTAAAAATATAAAGGTTTTCTATACTAGTAGTAAATATCAAAACTCTTTCTTCAAATGATTTCAACACTATTTTATTACAAAGCTCGTTTTCTTAAACCGTTTTCCAATCTATTAGTATATACAAGCCTTTACCTCACTCGTATGAGAAATCTAATTAAACGACTTAGTAAAACGAGTGGTATGAAACGCTTGCGTTTACTTCGTCAGTTAATTCTTGGACTTGTTCGATTGAATCTCTTGTGACAATTTTATAGTGGAGATCTACAGTTTGTTCGTAAATATTTAAGTTAAGCAAGTGGTTATGGGACATGAAGCCAAACTCATATATTTACTAGTTTAGTGTAATTGACACTTCTCGTTGATCATGACGATCATCTTTGTGATTTAGACTAGCAATGTGCGATGTCTCTTTGTCTGCGAGGGAGACTAAACCCCGTTTTGTGGAGTTTCGACTCAAATTGGTGGGGTAGCAACCCATGGTCTTCGGGCCGTTTGTGGAGCTTCGGCTCAATTTGTGATGGTTAGCAACCATGGAATTAGCGTTCCGTTTGTGATACACGTGTTGGTGAGTTTTATGCTCCCGTTTGTGATAGGCCTTCCCCTTTTTTGTGATTTCTGGATTTCTTGAGATGATTTCTAGAATTTGTGCTTCACCAATTTTCGTGATTTCCATTGATAAGTTTTATCAATATTTGTGCATTGGTGAATTTGTGTGCCATCGGCTTTTGTGATTGACATTGATATAAGTCAATATTTATGGTTTGGTGAACGAAATAAGGAGTATGACATTTCCTTTGATTCTTGTGTAGATTTGGTGATATTGATTAATCTCTTGTTGATTTTCAATTACTTACATATATATATATATATATATATATATATATATATATATATATCACAGCTTGGTATTGTGATTATTATGTGTTTAGTCATATCTCTGATTCTATATCGTTTCATCTGATATTTATAGTTAGACTGATCCGTTTATTATTTTCTTATTAAATAATACTCGGGTCAGACCGAGATGTTACAGGTGCTTCAGCTTGACTTCTCACTTGGGATTGATCTCTCTGACTTTTGGCTAACTACTTAGATTAGTAGTTTATTTCGTTGTATACACTTGAGATATGGACTCATAGTTGTATTCTTTTGTATAGCACGTGTTGCTATTCTTTTGTATTATTGTGGATCTTTTTGACCACTACTTTGATATACACTTTCATATGTTAGATATATATTCATATCTTCTTCCGCCTTTGTGATATGAGTTATCTGTGACTCATTTATGTTATACGTATTTCTATATTTGTTTCCGAAGGATTTATATAGCCACTGTGTAGTAGTTTTGAGTTTGTATCGGTATGTCGGATTTCCTCTCTTGAAATAAAATGCATGTTGTACTATCTGACATATCGGTGCTCGCTCAAAGCAATTACACGGATGGTCGCTCCTCAACAGCCTTATTCTCCGTGCTAGTTGACAGCATTACATCGTAGTGTTCTTGGCTAGCGTGGGTATAGAGGTGGGGAGTCACAGCTTGGTATCAGAGCCAAACTTCGAAACAATATGGAATATTATAACAAGGATCATCGTCCTAAGTCCATCTTAGGAGTCGTGCTTTAGGATTTACTTCGAGTCTTCGTACCGATTCATCCTATTTTCCTTATGATTCCTTGTTTATCTATCAAGATTGCTTGATATTCAATTTGGTGAATAACCTTTTTCTTCTTCTTCTTTCTTTCTAAAGGAAGAGAAATGTCTAGACCAGGCCGCCCTAGAGCCGTACCATCTAGCACTCCACCCCAGGATGGAGTTTTTATGACTGCTCAACAGCTTCTTGATTTAGTGACGAATGCTCAAGCAGCTGGAGCTAACTCGGAACCTACTCACCCAAAGTCGGGATTTGCACGCTTGTGCAGCGATTACACTAATTTGGGTGGGGAGCCATTCAAAGGTTCCGAAACTATTATGGAAGTACAGGCTTGGCTAAGGTCATGCGATCGAATCTTTTCTTGCATGAATCTTATTGACCTTCACCGAGTTCAGGTGGCCTCTAGCATGCTCCGAGAAAGAGCATTGGACTGGTACGAGCTTCTTATTTCTAAGATTAATGAAGCGGATCTCACCTGGGAGCAATTCCGGGAACGCTTCGAGTTGAAATTTGTACCAGAAGTAGAGAAAGTGACATTGGCTCGACGATTTATAGACCTTGTTCAAGGTGAGTCCTCCGTGACTGATTATGTCGCCTCCTTCGAGTCGCTTTCCAAATATGGGGTTGAATACATCAACACCCCTTTAAAGAAGAACCAAAGGTTCGTCTATGGCTTGAACAAAAATCTCAAGAAGCCATTACTTCTAAAATTAGAAGTTTCTTTCGACCAACTCATTGATATCGCTCTTCGTCTTGAAGAGGCGGATAGGGAGAATGATGTTGAAGTGATGGGTTCCAAACCAAACTTCAACAGCAAGAAAAGGCCAAACAAATTCAAAGGCCCTTATCCCAATAAGAAAGGGAAGCAAGCAACCTCTGTGGCAAAGACTTCTTCCTTTGGTCATGGGGAATGCTATAATTGTGGTTCGAAGGACCATTATGCGAACAAGTGCCCAAAGTCTCTCTCTTGTCGCTACTGCAAAGTTCCCGGTCATGCTATATCTTCATGCCCCAAGCTTCAGGGCAGGAAGGAGGGAAAGTTAAATGTTGCTCAAGCCCCTGGCAACACATCTCGTGGCCAAGGTATTCCTCATACTATCCTTGATGGTATTATTGTGTTTCATGATCATCCTATTCGTGTTCTTTTTGATACGGGTGCATCCCATTCTTTTATTTCAAAAGAACTTGTTGATACTTTTTCTTTGGATGTTATGTGTTTAATGACTTCTTTGAGAATTGTGAATCCGGTTGGTGGATCCGCAACACTCAGTTTATTGTGTAAAGATGTCGAGATTATTTTTTTGTGATTTTTCTTTCCTAGCCGATTTGCATGTCATGCGTTATTTAGGCTTTGGAATGATTTTAGGAATGGACTGGCTTAACCGTTATGAAGCTCATATCCTATGTCCCGAGCGGACTATTCATCTTCGACATCCTCAATCTGTTAAGCAGATTTCTATTAATCTTAAAGATTCGGATTCCAGCTTGGTTGCATCTTTATATTCTTTAAATCCTCATGATGACAATAATGATAATGAGGAAGATATAATTTCTCTTATTCACGTCGTTCGTGAATTTTCCGACATATTTGAGCCCGTTTTAGGATTACCACCTAAGCGAGCAATTGAGTTCAAAATTAATCTTATTCCTGGAGCTCAACCTATTACTCGTCCTCCTTATCGCCTGTCTAATAAGGAGAATGAGGAGATGCGTAAACAATTATCTGAATTGGAGACGAAGCAATTTATTCGCTCTAGTTCCTCGCCTTGGGGAGCTTCAGCTATTTTTGTGAAGAAATCCGATGGAACACTTAGGCTTTGCGTTGACTACCGCAATCTTAATGATCTTACTATCAAAAATAAATATCCTTTACCTCGGATTGATGATCTATTCGATCAACTTAGTGGTGCTAGAGTCTTTTCACAATTAGACTTAGCTACTAGATTTCATCAGCTTCGTATTGCAGATGATAGCATTCCTTTGACATCGTTCCGTACTCGTTATGGATCTTATGAATGGCTTGTTATTCCATTTGGTCTAACGAATGCTTCGGCTTATTTCGTTGACCTTATGAATCGAGTTTTCAAAGATTTTCTCGACCGGTTTGTTCTCATCTTTATTGATGATATTCTTGTGTATTCTAAAACCGAGGTGGAGCATGAAAGCATCTTCGGATTGTATTGGAAACTCTTAGGAGTAATCAATTAAAGGCAAAGTTTTCTAAATGCCACTTTTGGCAATCTCGTGTGAAGTTTCTCGGTCATATTATTTCCGAATCCAGAATTTCCGTGGATCCTTCAAAGATTGAAGCGATTCAAGAGTGGAAGAGACCGGAGAGTGTGACAGAGATTCGTAGTTTCCTTGGTTTGGCAGGTTATTACCGTCGATTTATCAAAGACTTTTCTAAGATTGCCGTGCCTCTCACTAGCTTAACGAAGAAAAGTGTTAAATACATTTGGTCGGACAAATGTGAAACTTCTTTTCAGAAATTAAAAGAACTTCTTTCTAATGCTCCTATTCTTGTTATTCCTGTGGGGAATCAAGATTTCGTTGTTTATACCGATGCTAGTCGCGTTGGTTTGGGTGCCGTTCTTATGCAAAGAGAACATGTTATTGCTTATGCTTCTAGGCAATTGAAGCCTACTGAGACTAGATATGCCACTCATGATTTAGAGCTCGCGGCTATTGTTTTTGCTCTTCGGATTTGGCGTTATTATCTTTTAGGAGAGAAATTTGTTATTTATACTGATCATAAATCCTTGAAGTATTTATTCTCTCAAAAGGAACTTAATTTGCGTCAACAACGTTGGCTCGAGTTCCTTGCTCCTTATGATCTTGATATTCTTTATACCCCCGGTAAGGGTAATCGTGTCGCCGATGCTCTTAGCCGTAAACAACAAGCTGTTGTTTCTATGATGATATCCGAATGGAACGATCTCGAGATTTTATCCACTTGCGAAATTCGAGACCGTGTTTCCGATTTATGTTCATCTCTTGTTATATGTAGCCTTGAGGCTCATCCTTCTCTTTTAGACCGCATTCTTGAAGCACAAAGGCTAGATCCCGAATTGGCTCTTCTTGGCCAACATATTAAGGGTAAGATTGATATTGAAAGTTTGAAAGACTTTGATATGGATTCTCGTGGCGGCATTCGAAAATTTGGTAGACTTATCATACCAAATATTGGTGATCTTCGTAAAAATACTTTAGAAGATTCCCATCGTTCTAAATTTACCATTCATCCCGGTAGTAGTAAAATGTACGCGGATATGAAGCGACTTTATTATTGGGAGGGAATGAAACTTGACATCGCTAACTTCGTTAAGCGTTGCATGACTTGCCAACTCGTTAAGGCCGAGCATCAAAGGCCCGGTGGATTATTGCAACCTTTAGAAATTCCAATTTGGAAGTGGGATCAGATTTCCATGGATTTTATTGACGGCCTTCCCCGTTCTCGTTCGGGTCATGATAGTTTATGGGTGATCGTTGATAGGCTTACTAAATCCGCTCATTTTATTCCCGTTCGATCTAACCGAACCGTTCCTCTTTTGGCCAAACTCTTTATCAAAGAGATTGTTAAATTACATGGAGTTCCTACTTCTATTGTTAGCGACCGTGATCCATTGTTTACTAGTGGATTTTGGAAGAGTCTTCAAAAAGCTTTGGGAACGAAGCTTAATTTTAGCACCGCTTATCATCCCCAGTCCGATGGACAAACTGAGCGTGTGAATCAAATTCTTGAAGATCTTCTTCGTTCTTGTGTGCTTGATTTCGGTGGAAGTTGGGAAGATCATATTTCCCTTGTTGAATTTTCCTATAATAATAGCTTCCAATCTAGTATTGGTATGGCACCTTTCGAGGCACTCTATGGAAGGCCATGCCGATCTCCTTCTTGTTGGCTTGAGGCCGGTGAGAGGCTGGTTTTAGGTCCAGATTTTATTCGGGATTCCACAAAGAAAATTGACCTTATTCGACATAGAATGAAAGAAGCCCAGAGTAGACAAAAATCCTATGCCGATAACCGGAGAAGGAGGTTAGAATTTTCTGTGGGAGATCTTGTGTTCATTCGTGTGTCACCTATGAAAGGTGTTGTACGTTTCAGTCGATCGGGAAAATTAGCGCCTCGATATATTGGGCCATTTCCTATCACTGAACGTATTGGTTCCATGGCATATCGCCTTTTATTACCGACTCAATTTTCTGCTATCCATGGCTTGTTTCACGTTTCTCAACTTCGGAAATGTCTTCGAGATTCCGATTCTATTCTTGAGCCCGGTGTTGTGGAAGAGATTGAAGTTTCGCCTAATTTAACTTATGAGCAGCATCCTATTCGAATTGTTGCTTCGGAGGTCAAACGCCTTCGAAATAAAGATGTCCTGCTCGTTAAAGTTCAATGGTCTTCAAATCCTAAGGATTATTCTTGGGAATCTAAAGAGTTCATTGAGCGATCACATCTGGACTTGCTTTCTCGTGCTCTTTGAGGTGAACCTTTTATTTCAAATTTCTTTTGTGTTGAATATGCTTTTATGGTTGTTACTTTATATTCTCTTCTTAAAATATTGCGAGGACGCAATTTCTTTAAGGAGGGGAGTCTGTAACAACCCGCATATTTATCAATTTTTATATTTAAATATTTTATTTAAATATTTTGTCAATATCGGAATTTAGTCAGAAAAGCTACTTTTTGCATACGGTCGAATTAGGAATCGGGACCACTCCCATTGAGTTTAAAATGCCGTTTGCGACCTTTTTGCGTGTAAGCTTCGATATGTTTGGAGTAAGTTGATTTTTGCTACTTTTTACTTAGGGCTTTGGTTTGGGCTGAGCCCAATAACCCCACTTATATATTCAGTCCCAACCCCTTCTCCTCTTCATTACTTCATTCCTCATTTCCTAATACTCAAGCTTTTACATTAATGGAGAGTGGAAGAGGAAATTAAAACTCCAAGCCCTACTTTTCTTTTGTAAATCAAACTCTAGCTCCAAACTAATAGAAGAATCCATTGGTAAGCTTCTCTTCTTCTTATCCAACTCATTCTCTCTTTGATTTCAGAAAAATTCCTAAACCTAATTTGGGAAATGTTTCTCTTTTAAGCTTAGAATCAAGCTTCTTGAGTTGGATTTGAAGAGTGGTTGATTCCCCTTTGCTTTCAAGCTTCTTCTTCAATTGTTTGGGTTCAAAGGTGAGATTTTTATCTCACATCTATGCTTATATTTATCTTCGATTGTTAGGTATGAATTCCTAACACTTATTCGTGTGCATTTGCTGTTGGTTTGGAATGGTTTTGTGAATATTCCAATTTTGGTGTTTTGAAAGCCAAATTCTTAAAAACCATAGCTTTGATGTTCAAATGTGTTTTTGGTGATGCAATAAGGAGCTCATAGGGCCGGGTAGTCGATTGGCATAAATCCTTAGTGCCGATGCTCGTACGGTTGCAATTTGGTAGTGATTGGCCATTGTATTCAATGGGGCAGGAAGGGACTGGGAACAGGTTCGGCCGACCGAGCCCTGTGTCCGGTCGACCGACCTGCTACTATGGTGCATAGGCACCTTTCTGTCTCTGGTTCGGTCGACTGACTATAGGGCTCAGCCGACCGACCTGCTTCCCGAGAATTTTTTGGAACAGGGTCCGGTCGACCGAGCTCTGTAGCCGGCCGACCGACCTGGTGCATTTTTGCCTAATTCGCCTAGTTGTTTGAATTTCCAACTTTAATCGATTCGTGTTGTTTCCTATGTGTTGTTATCATTTGCTATGACTTTGATGACCCCTTTTTAGGGATTTTTGAATATCCACTTCGATGGATTCTTTATCGAATTCGCTGGATTTTTATTCACATCTTCGTATGTGAATTTTAGTGATTGATTGTTCCTACAATCTTCTTTGTGATTTGTCACTTTAAAAATATAAAGGTTTTCTATACTAGTAGTAAATATCAAAACTCTTTCTTCAAATGATTTCAACACTATTTTATTACAAAGCTCGTTTTCTTAAACCGTTTTCCAATCTATTAGTATATACAAGCCTTTACCTCACTCGTATGAGAAATCTGATTAAACGACTTAGTAAAACGAGTGGTATGAAACGCTTGTGTTTACTTCGTTGGTTAATTCTTGGACTTGTTCGATTGAATCTCTTGTGACAATTTTATAGTGGAGATCTACAGTTTGTTCGTAAATATTTAAGTTAAGCAAGTGGTTATGGGACATGAAGCCAAACTCATATATTTACTAGCTTAGTGTAATTGACACTTCTCGTTGATCATGACGATCATCTTTGTGATTTAGACTAGCAATGTGCGATGTCTCTTTGTCTGCGAGGGAGACTAAACCCCGTTTTGTGGAGTTTCGACTCAAATTGGTGGGGTAGCAACCCATGGTCTTCGGGTCGTTTGTGGAGCTTCGGCTCAATTTGTGATGGTTAGCAACCATGGAATTAGCGTTCCGTTTGTGATACACGTGTTGGTGAGCTTTATGCTCCCGTTTGTGATAGGCCTTCCCCCTTTTTGTGATTTCTGGATTTCTTGAGATGATTTCTAGAATTTGTGCTTCACCAATTTTCGTGATTTCCATTGATAAGTTTTATCAATATTTGTGCATTGGTGAATTTGTGTGCCATCGGCTTTTGTGATTGACATTGATATAAGTCAATATTTATGGTTTGGTGAACGAAATAAGGAGTATGACATTTCCTTTGATTCTTGTGTAGATTTGGTGATATTGATTAATCTCTTGTTGATTTTCAATTACTTACATATATATATATATATATATATATATATATATATATATATATATATCACAGCTTGGTATTGTGATTATTATGTGTTTAGTCATATCTCTGATTCTATATCGTTTCATCTGATATTTATAGTTAGACTGATCCATTTATTATTTTCTTATTAAATAATACTCGGGTCAGACCGAGATGTTACAGGTGCTTCAGCTTGACTTCTCACTTGGGATTGATCTCTCTGACTTTTGGCTAACTACTTAGACTAGTAGTTTATTTCGTTGTATACACATGAGATATGGACTCATAGTTGTATTCTTTTGTATAGCACGTGTTGCTATTCTTTTGTATTATTGTGGATCTTTTTGACCACTACTCTGATATACACTTTCATGTGTTAGATATATATTCATATCTTCTTCCGCCTTTGTGATATGAATTATCTGTGACTGATTAATGTTATGCGTATTTCTATATTTGTTTCCGAAGGATTTATATAGCCACTGTGTAGTAGTTTTGAGTTTGTATCGGTATGTCGGATTTCCTCTCTTGAAATAAAATGCATGTTGTACTATCTGACATATCAGTGCTCGCTCAAAGCAATTACATGGATGATCGCTCCTCAACAGCCTTATTCTCCGTGCTAGTTGACAGATTACATCGTAGTGTTCTTGGCTAGCGTGGGTATAGAGGTGGGGTGTCACAGTTAACTTAGTTAAATTTTATAAATTTAGTTAATTTTATAAAAATTAGTAAATTTAGTTAAATTTCTGTAAAAATTAGTTAGTTTGTTTAATTTTAATAAAATATAGTCAACTTAGATAATTTATATAGATTTATTTTATTTAAAAAAATTAGTTAAATTAATTTATTTTCTTGTATAACCTAATTAAAATAGTTAATTTTTATAAATTGAGTTAATTTTTTTTAAGCTTGACCGATTTTTATAAACTTAGTTATTTTTATAGTAGGATTGGAGTTGATAGACAACTAGAACTGTGGAGATAGACTTTAGAATCAAAGAGATTTAGGCTTAGCAGAACAAAAACAGAGTATATGAAGTACGAGTTCAGCGGTGTAAGATTAGAGGATGGAGATGTCACTCTAGCTGGACAAATAGTTCCCAGGAAGAAATTCTTTCGATATTTAGGATCAATGTTGCAGTAGGATGGTGAGATTGATGAAGATGTTAGTTTTAGAATTCGAGTGAGGTGGGTGAAATGGCGACAAGTGTTTGGCATTCTTTATGACATAAAATCCCACAGAAGCTTAAAGGAAAGTTTTACAGAACGGTAATCAGTCCCGCGATGTTGTATGGTGTAGAATGTTAGCCTACTAAATGCCAACACGTCTAGAAGATAAGCGTAGCAGAGATGCATATGCAGCGATGGAACTATGGTCATATAAGAAGAGACCGAATTAGAAATGATGATATACGTGATAAACTTGGGGCAGCATCAATTGGGGAGAAACTAATTCAATGTCGATTAAGATGGTTTGGACATCTTCATCGGAGGTTGCCAGAGGCACTTATGCGCATTGGAATTATAGGTCCTGTCGAATACTCAAAGAGAGGTAGAGGTCGACCAAGGTTGACATGGGTAGAGTGGTAAAAAGGTACTTGAAGGATTGGAATATATCAAAAAAGCTGGTGACAGACAAGAATTCATGGAAATTAGCAATTCACGTAACAGAACTATGAGCTATGAGTTTTATAGGTTTTAGATTATAGAACTAAGGAACAGGAGCCTAAGACGTAGGTTTGGTCTTTGACCAATATTGCTATTAGTATTATCATCATCATCATTTCTTTATATACACACACACACACACACACACACACACACACATATATGTATATATGCATATATATATATATATATCTTTATTTTTAATTTTACTTAGTTATTATTAGTATTAATTTACTTATTTGACTTTATTTATTATTGTTATTTTTATTTTTATTATTATGACTTTTAAATTGACTTTGTCAGTTAGTTTTGGATTCCATCTCTTGCTGACCCCAATTTGTTTGGGAATAATGGCTTAGTTGTTGTTGTAGTAGTAGTTATTTTTATAAAGTTGTTTAATTTTATGAACTTAGTTAACTTAGTTAAATTTATAAATTTAGTTAAGTTCAATACAATTTAGTTAATTTTTATAAAACTAGTGAAATTAGATTATTTTATAAATTTGTTTAATTTTTAAAAACTTATTTACTTTGTTATATATAAATGTTTACAGAAATTTTAGCATTGCTAGATTTTGAGAAATCCAATAACACCTCTTTTGCACGGTTTGAAAAATCCAACTACTTAAGTTGTGTTTTAGGATGTTGTAGTTGATTGTGAGATTGTGAACTGCAATGGTGTGGAAGTGCACTGTTAGGGTTCAGCATCATCAAATTTATGACATATTATGGTAGCCTCATTGTTTTATGATAACATACTATTACAGGCTACAAAGCAGCATCACATACGAAAAACAGTTCATGAAAGCAAAGTGTTCCAAACAAACATACCATATATATCCAAAACTGCAAGTAAGAACTTCAACGCTCTCTTCAAAAAGCTAAGCAATCATCCAGACCAGTAAGATTAATCAATTTCATATTAGCAGCTTTAACCAATATAAATGTCTTTTCTACCCGCAACAAGAGTAAATACAAATTAATAAATGAATTGTTTGATAAAAATCAATGTTTAATAATAATGCAATGTTTTTTTTGAAATGGTACTTAGATAAAACATGTCACTGAGACAACAAACCATAAATCAATTATCAATAAATGTTCGAATCACGCTATACAAGTTTCGAACTTATGACCTCTCGCACCAAAGTCCAATCACTTAACTACTGGGACAATGGTGCTTGTCAATAAATGCAATGTTTGATAATCTAAATTCAACATAGCTCGTTACATAAATCAACTTAAGAGTATAAGAAAATTGATTGAATGGAAGATGAACGAAAAGAAGGAGAACATATCGACTTTGAGTGTGGCGTGAACTAGCGCAACGCAAAGTGGTATGGCAGGGCTATGGGTTTTGAAGAAGCTTTTAGTGTGGTGTAAAGTTCACGGTGGCACAGATTGAAGGCAAGGCAATTTAGGTTTTACTTGTTTTTTTAGTAAAAGAGATGCGAGAAAGAAAACTAAGTTGAAATTGTGTATAACGAAGTAAGAGGGAAAGTAGCCGCCTTAATGAAAATAGATGAGGGAAAATGATCGTGAAGAAATTAAATATATTTAATACTAAGAAAGGATGATCCACTGCATTTAACACTAAAACGATGTCATACATTACTGTTAAATGCAAATTTCCTTCTGGTGATTGACTAATATTCAAGCAGTAACTGATTTAATTTGGACGATATTTGTTCAGAAACTGTTATTATACTAAAAATATACGTTGAAAAAAACTGTAGATTAGCAAAGAATGGTCATTGAATGAGTTTTAATGGGGTTTAAAAGGGGCATTGAATCAAGTTATTATGCTATGTTTGTATTATTCAAGCAACATTCCATGAGCCTTTATGAACATTCATGTCAACATTAAAGGTATCGATTCAATAGGAACCACTCAAAAAAAATCTTGTAACGATCCGTAATTTTCGATAATTAAAATTAGTTAATTAAATAAAGTTTTATGATTTAATGTTGGAAGAAATAAAAATCTATGATCAATAATAAGAATATAACTGGAATAAAAATGATATGGTATTAATTTAGGGTAATTGATGACTGCTTTAAATGTAATTCCAACTAATTAAAATGATTACAAAGTTATAATTGTTTATAGATTGTAAACTAATTACAATAATATGTATATTAATTGATAATTGGATTTAAAAAATAATTGATGGTTAAATGTTGATTAATCGGTGAAATAGATGTAACTAATTATAATTAAATAAAATTGGTATTGTAGTAGTAATTATAACACTTGTTGTGGATAATAAACCTACAGATGTTATTAAATATAGAAATGACGACAATTGTTACTTGTTACCAATTTATCTAAATCAATTGAAATTTAATGTCATAAAATGTTATATTAATGTGAGTTAAGACAATA
Source organism: Allium cepa (assembly GCA_030765085.1). Taxonomy (NCBI): domain Eukaryota; kingdom Viridiplantae; phylum Streptophyta; class Magnoliopsida; order Asparagales; family Amaryllidaceae; genus Allium; species Allium cepa. The sequence goes on from CM060932.1 coordinate 444,977,882, forward strand.
ACTGCAAATTGTGAATGTAATAAAATGAATAGAAATGTTAATTATATTCATAAGGTAATAATTGATTTAATAAAAGAATGAAACTAAGATAAATAAATTAATTGGGATTTCAAATTTTAATTTATGTGAAAAAATTAAAAAATTTCAATGTAGTTGAAATATTGCAACTAATATGGTAAGGATGACAATTGTAGAATGTTAGGGTAGTAAAATGTAAAACAATGTTAACCATGCTCATAGAGTAATGATTGATTGAATTAAAAGATTGAAACCAAATTTAATTAATTTATAGGAATTATATTTTATTAATTGGATTTGACGTTAATTTAAAATTTAATACTGTAATTTGTAAATAATTAACATTGAATTGACATATAAATTTGTTTTAAATTATTGTAAATGTCTAAGTAATCAAAAAGGATGAAAATTTGTTAGTTGTAAATATTGAATTAAAATGTGATTAATTAATTAAATATTAATTTACTTAATTAACGTGAAAATAGCCATTTTGACCACTAACTAGGATTTTGACGAAACTAGTTTCATCGGATCTGCAATGGTGAATTATTATAGGATTTCAAGTTTCGTAGCGATCGGACTTGTCGTTTGATCGTACGGGCTCGAAACGCAAAGAAATAAATTTGATTAAATTCAGTTGAAATCAATTTGAAATAAGCTAATTTTAAGCTAACTTCTTCATACGATAGAATTAAGACTTAAAACTTGTTACATTCAGTTTAAAAATATCGAAAACATCTATTTTGATATACGAGATTACCCATTTTCGTTTTGGGAATGAAACGGGCTTTTCAAGTCGTTTATCGTTCAACTTTCAAATCGATCTAGTCCATTCATTTCTATTTTTTATCTGCCTATATATTGTTCTATTCTAAACCTAGCAGCCTCATTACTTCTCATTTCTGTATGTATAATTCTATCTGCTTCTCTCTTTCCAATGGCAGACAAAGAAAAACCAATTTCCAATTTCAAATTCAATTGCAAATCAAAATCAAATCGAAAAATTAAAACTCCTCAAACTATATCGAATTTTATATCAATTTGAAGCTCTCGACGAGCGCAAGTCAAATCTGCAGTCTGTTTTTTGACTTGGATTTCTGTGCGGCCAGAATTTGATGATTTAGTTTCGGCCGTTCGTTTGTGGTCGTTGGATTGTGCGGTGGATCGTCGATTTTACGACGATCGGGAGGTGCAGTGTTGTAGTGTTCAACGAGCAGCGCTATTCCATAGGTTTACTTCGTGCGAAAGGCGATCAGAATCGCCTGATTTGGGCTGTGTTGTGCGATGGTGACAAAGTGATAGGTAGAGTCGGAGGTAGCCGCGACCTTGGCGTGGGATGGCATGGCGAGGCGGAGTTGGGGATGGTGCCTGATCTTGGAGGAAGTGGTCGTGTGGTCAGAGACAAATCGAGTTAGGGTTCCTAGAGGTGGCGGTTGCTTTCTGTTCCAATGTGATGGGGACACGGTTCCTTTGGTGATGTGGCGATGTTTGGTTTTTTTTTACTTTAACTTAAAATTTCAAATCTTCTAATGCGTATATCTTTCTCATACGAGGTCCATTTCACACGCAGTTTGTTCCACAAGGATCGTATCAAAATTCCGAACGTTTTGACGCTAGTTTGGTTGAATTCTAAGACTGTTGAATTTTTGGCCTTTATTTCGGATTTCAGATTGATTTGAAATCAAAGGTGGGTGTTTTAACCCACTCACAATTACTAAATTATCATATGTTAGTTAAACTAAATTTATGATGTGATTAGAAATTAATTAATTGATGTTCTGCATATTCAAATTGTCAGTCTAGTTAAATTTGACTTTTATTGCGTTTAATCATCGCTTAATTTAATATTGAATTTAAATTGTCAATTTAATACCTGTTATTGATTATCAGTTATCTATTGACGTTTATTAATTGATTTGGATGATGATTGTGATGGATGTTTGATTGTTGATATTGGATGACTGAATGTTGTATTTTATATTGTTATAACACTGCAAGTTTCTTATGGGTTGAAATGATACATATTGAAATGATACATACTTGAATGATCTATAGATTAGGGAAAAATCATTATGAGTCGAAATGATAAACTCGACCAATTTTATGGATTTTCATTTAATTCGGGATTGCGGTTTGAAATGATATATAACCGTAAAATTTTAAATTACGGATTGAAATGTTAAATATCCGTACCACTTGACCCTAGGGTAGAAAATTATATACGGACACTGGATTAGCTAAATTAAATGATTTTTAATTCCTTAAATTTTGAATTTAGTTAACTGGCATTTTGAAATAGAAATTGATTTATATAAACAGAATTATTTTCGATAATCCAAGTGTTAAATGTTGAAATTGGAATTGGTTTAATGAATTGCTCAAAGAATTTAAATTGGAATTTCAAAGTGAAGTGTCAAATATAAATGAATTTATTGGAATTGAGTTATTGAAATGTTTGGATATAACTTTGATATCTATTTAAATTGTTTTAATTAAATTAACTATTTTAATCAATTTAAAATTATTTTAATTTATATTAATCTATTACAACATATTTAATCCAATTTAACCTATTTTACCTATTTTAAACAAATTAAATTTATTTAATCTATTTTAAATCCATTTAATATAATTTAAATCTATTTAATCTATTTTATATTTATTTAATCTATTTAAAAATCTACTTAATATAATTTAAATTTATTTAATCTATTTTACATTTATTTAATCTATTTTACATTTATTTAATCTATTTTACATTTATTTAATCTATTTAACAAAATCTACTTAATATACTTTAAATCTATTTAATCTATATTTAATCTATTTAAATCGTTTTAAAACTAATTAAATCAAATTTTAAATCTATTTAAACTATTTTTAAAACTATATAAACTATTTATAATTATCTAAACTATTTTTTTAAATTCAGACTGTATAAAGTTGAAGTATTTATATTTAAATCCTTGATGATGATACAAACTAAGTTGGAATTTGAAATTGGTACCCTTTCGTGAATTGATATATTTGAGCAAATATGATGATTTTGGAACTAGGATTTAATTAACCTATCTTATCGATAAATTCAAAAGTGAATATGGTTTTTGAAAGTGAATATAGTTGGAAAGTGAATATGATTTCGAAAAGGATATGATTTGAAATCGAATATGATATTTTGATATAAATTGTGAATTGACTTTTCGAAATGTAAAAGAACCATCCGGTATGTAATAAGCATTTGGTTGTAAAAGAGACTGGGATCGAATATTGTCACACTCTCTGCCAATACCAAAAACCACTTTAACAACTGTGTACGTGGTGTAGATTCCAGGAATAAAGTAGGATGGTTTGGCGAACGATTCTGTATGAGGTATTTACGTGACTCTGACTCCCGTGAGTCAGCTTGATGTGGCTAAAATAGGAGTCATGCCGGGCCAAGTGAGGTCATTCCTTTGATCGAGCACATTTCTTCTATACCATTCGATTACTTTGTGATTGATTTGGTGGCCACCTCTTGATTTTGATTTGGGAGTGTGTTTCGAGATGGGCGGTAGTAGCTCCTATGCGTTACCACCAGTCCGGATCCGCAATTGGTATATCTACGATGGGAATTGCCTCGAGTGCCTTATCGCATGCCTTATCGCGTCTTCTACGAGTTTGTTTTGTGTCATACCTACGGAGTGCTCCCTGATAGCCCACCCGTGAGTAGAGTTTACAGTATCTGTATAGACTAAGACATTATATAAAATGTGTTAAGGGGGATATGGGTAATGTCTTAATGCTATTTTTAATATTTTACTTTACTGTAGACATATTATAATAGCGTATTGTACTACATAGTAGATAGTTTAACGGATCCTTAGGAGATGGAAATCCCAAATATCTCTTAAGTTATTGCACTCACGTTAGACACTATATAGGAGGTGTCAAACCTCGTAAACATCTCTGATGCCGTCACATTCATATTTACCATTGATTTAACTTATATAAGATCTTTTGATCCTAAGTCGAGTGTTTTGTCCTTTCAATTTGCTCGGGTCAGTCTGAACTTTTCAGTTTATCGAAGATTATTTTTCTGGAGGATTAAGACGAAGATTCTATACTATCATTACTTATTATATGTATTCCACTGCATCATGTTGTCCACTGCATTTATTTATTTATTCCTGTTTTCTGTAACTCTGATTTTGTGTTGTAAAAGAATAATCAATTGTATTTATAAAAAAGCTTCATGAACTGTTATTTGATTATTATATTTTGTCATTCTGCTGCACGATACTGTATTTGTTTTACTTCTTTCTCTTCTTTTTCTTATTTACCCCATAACAATCTACCCATTTGAATGGTTCGAGTTTGACGTGTGTGGTTTATCATCGATTTAAACCATCCAAAAAGGCAGGTCATTACAAATCTTATGTCAAATCAGAATCTTCTTAACGACACATAAATAAGGAGTGGTCTTTATCATGGTTTCATATATGGTAAGCTGATTGCAACATTCAAAAGCCTAATACAAATAGAAACTTAACCCAAATATTTAAGGGATTGAAAATAAACTTAAGCCTTTAATTCATAGGCACATTTAAAACTATTTTTTCCCTTTGCTTCATGGTAAGGAAATGAAACAGGTGAGAGAAATCATTAGGCCCAAAATCTTTTCAGCTGTGCTAATGTTGGTAGGAATATGAGTATTAGTTTATCAAAAAGAAGGAAAACTAAATTAGCAGAGGATTCAAGATGTACTTTTATTCATAGACGTTAAGGTATATCTTATATTATATGAAAAATATATGTTTAGAAACCATTTTATGTCACCAATGCAAATCTCTTACATAAAGCTAATCAATGGACACATGTACTAGGGAGAGATAATGAGTGGAACAGTTAATTATTTCCCATAACCAGTGCATTACGTGCCCATATGCTAAACCACCTTCCAACCTAATGTGTTAGGAACACTACATGTCCCGAATAGCATCAACAAAATATATTCCAGATGTTAAGCATGGTATTTTAGGACTTTAAAAAGTCTCCAAATCATGTTATATGTTGTCTTTATCAAAAAATAGAAAAGGAAATGTTAAATCGTTTCTATCATAAACTAAGATTTCTTTATGCACAAACTTGTATTATTTAATTGGACTTCAATAAAAATATAGAGGCTACCAGATAGAGGCACAGAGTAAACTATATTGCAAATATCACAGCATAGGATATTCACCTTGGCTCTCCAAAGCACTTGACAAGTGTGGCATAATTAACACCTTGATGGGGAAGTGGAGGTAAGTGACTAATCGAAGATTGGTTGAGTATAGAACATGACATCACATGACCTGCAGCACTATCAAGCATTAATATTATGCAATATTACAAGAGATTAACATTATCAAACTACTTATAAAAGAAATGACTGAAAATGCACAAAAATGATGTATATTTTTTATATGTTTATAGTTTATATAGTTCATTGTCCATCATTGTCTATAGTCACGGGGCCCTCCGCTTATGCTTTCTCAAACAACATGATTTAACAAAATCAAAGTCTGTTAGTTTTGCATTTCTAATCTTTAAAAGACCAGACAACTACAAAATAACCATCCACTTGTTCCAACTCTAAAACTAAAACTAGATTTCATGCACAATATTCAAAATTAAATTATTACATTGAACTTACAAAATATTGGAGATGAGACTAGAATGCACCCAGTTAATAATCGAAAGGGAAAAACCAAAAAAACTAAACTAAACTGTAAAACTGTTGTATATCAATGAAATATAGTGTCATTATTTGACCCAAATCTGGTGAATATAGAAGAATAAGTTGATGAAAACATAAAACGCTTTATGAGATTTTTAACTTTTGAGCATTACTATGTTGCCAAGCTCAAGGATAGTTAATCTCAATATATTGATTGAAATATTAAAACTATTAATAAAATTTTGCATGTCAACAATAATAGATTATCATGCTTTTGTAATGACAAATAATATCCTTAAAAAAAGAAGATTTAAGTAGATTCCCTCTGAAAAACAAAGGCTTAAATCTACCAACACCTTATTAACTTGTCAAATCATCATCAATAACTAACCATGAACAATTGTTATATCCAACTTTAATCTTTTTTTAACGTTTGGAAAGTTGTAAATCAATAGCATGTAGTGTTATATCTATGCGAAAAAGGCATATCAGGCAATTCTTTTTTATATCTATGCACAAAAGTCATTTTAGGTTACATAGCCAAATCATCTAAAGCATCAGCCTCATTGAATACACTTCCTAGGGATGAGGAACATGAAACACATTACATTGTGTCTGCCTATTAAAGAGTTCAGTAACTCAACTTGATGTTTTTTAAAGGAAAAAAGAAACAAAATTCTATGACATGATCAAGGAGAGTACTTGGTATAAATTAACTCAGTTCTAGTTTAGTTCAAATTAGTCATGAAGACTTCTTTAAGAATACTGCATTCTTTCACATGTAGAGGAAATATAGAGAACAGATCAGATAATAGATAAATAATTCACCTCGAAAGCAATTTTACATCGCGCCTATCTGTGAAAAAGCTCGGTAACTCAATTCGATGTTTTTGAAAGGGAAAAAAAGAAATATAGCAAGTAAATTTATTGTTACCAGAAAATTACAAAAATGATAAATCATTATAGATTACAAAAAAAATTATTGACCAGAAAATCGAGTACATCTGCATGGAGGAAAATAAACGACTGAACGATTCCATCCATCAAGGAGGAGGAGGCTGAACGATTGCTTCAAGAGGCCAAACGATTGCTTAGGGGAAAGTTTTGATTGAGCAAAGAAATGAGTCCAACACAGAGGATGAGGCCGAATGATTGCTTTTCAGTAGGTTGGCATCGATGAGAATCGTTCTAGGGTTTCATTAACACTTTTGCTTTTGGAAATGAGAGGAAGAAGAGATTATAGCAAAAAGATTTGGCTATAAAAATCAAAGGAAAGCCCGCCATATAATTTCATTACTCCACCTTATAATTTTTTTTGGAAAAAAGGGTACTTCATAAATGAACAAAAAACATATATGACCATAATATGCCTCAATTAAACCTAGAAATCCCCCTAACCTAAATGGGTGCCTTGCTAGAAAAAAGAGTACATATCATGTCCATATATTAACAGTACGACATTACAGATGTTAGAACCCAAGTTGACTAGTAGATGGAGAAGTAAAAACAAGGAAACAACGCACTCAAAACCATCCACATGTGCAACTTGGGCCAAGAACAAACAAAGCAAAACAAACTACACAAAAAATCAAAAAGGAAGAAATCAAATCCATGTGGAGTAGCCAACAAATCCCAAAAACGAAGCAGCAACCGGGTTCGCTGAGCAAGCGAGTGAAGGAGTAAAACACCGAAGCTTCCAGATGAGAGATCAAAATATCTCATATCTAAATGAGCTAAAAAAGTCATTAATAATAGCGGCCGAAGCAAACTAGATGGCATGACAACTATCAATAGAGTTGGCAAAAACTCACAAGCTACCCAAAATCGAGCTCAAGGAAGATGGAACACCAAATTAGAGTCGATTCTAATCTCGAAAGTGGACAAGATAAGTATCATCTCTCTCGAAATCTTCTTCGATTCCACTAAGTTTTGCAGTAGATTTTTACAGTCCTGATTAATGAGCTTATTTCTAACGTTAACTGGCATTTCAATTCCTTTAAAAATTCTCGAGTTCCATTCACACCATATATGCCATATCATCGTAGTAAAAGAGATGTTTATAATACGATTATGTAATCTGCTATTGAGTTGAGTTTGACACAAAGTTTTCAGAATCTGATTGATATCATAAGAATTGCTGAGGCTAATTCTTAATATATGCATAGAATCTACAAGAATTTGTCTGGAATACTAGCAATTGAAAAAAAAGATGATTTCTGTCTTCGTTATGATTAGAACACAGAACACAAAATTGATTAATGTTGCTATTCCACATGTTGATTCTGTCTTTAGTGTTAAGTCGATTTAAATGGTCAGCAAAGCACAGATTGACATTTTAGGAGCACATTTATTATCCCATATGATTTTAGACCACATGAATCAATATGTTTGCTTCTAACATGGTCCTAAACTGAATTGAAATTAAATTGACCATTGTTGTTAGGTATCCACCACCAGTAATCATGTTGCCTCTGATTATCTGTCTTAATATTACGCGCTATGTCTTGGTATTGAGTAGGAATGTAATCAAGGTGATTTTTCCACTTATTATTAGCTATAAGAGATGGTATTGTTTTGTTATCACACCATAAATAGCCATAACATTGCAACCAAATTTATCCAGCAAGGAATGCCCATTTATCCATCGGTCAGTCCAAATATTTGTGCCCTCACCCTTTACAATTGTCCTATTAACTAAACCAGTACACTATTTTCTAGCTTTAAGCAGAAGACTCCAAGTATGTGATGCACTGTTAGTTATGTTAGCAGACCAAAAATTTGAATTATGACAATATTTATTGATCATCTATTTGGTCCAAATAGAATTTCCTTGTAAAAATTTCCACAGCATAACAGCCACTGCTTTGCCATATCCTCTATTTTTCTAATACCCAGCCCACCTCCATTCTTGGTTTTACAAACGTCTTTCCAGGACATTTTATGGGCTTTGGATTTCCAAATAAAATTAGCACAAATAGAATTGATTCTATGAATAACAGACACATTGAATTGTAACCAGAATTGAACCATAGGATGAATGACTGTTTTTACTACGACCACTAATATTAAGCAGTTTACTGTTCCAGTGATTCATTTTCTTGTTGATTTTATCAATTAAACACCCAAAATCTCTGGCTTTAAGAATATTTTTGGATAGAGGGATGCCTAAATAAATCACTGGCAAACTACCCGTATTGATATTTAGAATATCTATTATTTGTTGCTTGTTTTTGGCTCCTTCGTTGAAATAAATAGTGAATTTGTTTTCATTGACATCCAGGCCAGTAAAAACGTTCAATCTATCAAGTGTGTGCATTATACAGTCAGCTTTTGTTTTATTAGCTTTAGCCAATATCAATATATCATCCGCATATAACAAGTGAGTGATTATGAGGTTAATCTTATGAATAGGGGAGAGATTACCTTTTATATACTCCAAATCGAGGTTGATTGTGAGGAACTCCATAGATATAGAAAATAAATATGGAGATAGAGGGTCACCTTGTCTTAAACCCCTCGAACTCTGAATAAAACCAAAAGTGGTTCCTTCAATTAACACCGAAAATGTTGGAGTAGAAATACACTCAAATAAGAGGTTAGCAAAAGATATAGGAAAGCCCATGGCAAGCAACATATGATGAATAAATCTCTATTAATATTATCATAGGCTTTCTATAAGTCAATTTTCAACCAAATTTTGTTGGAATTTTTCCTGTTGAAGCCTCTAATCATTTCATATGCAAGAAGAGAGTTTTTTGTAATGATTCTCCTTGGGATGAATGCATTCTGATTAAAAGAGATAAGGTCGTCCATATAAGGTTTTAGTCAATTACACAACATATTGGCTAAAATCTTATAGGAAACATTGCATAATGAGATTGGTCTGAAATCAGACACTTCAATAGCATCTGGTTTTTTGGTATGAGGCAAACAAATGTATGATTGATTTCCTTTATTATTTTGCCTTATTGAAGAATACCATTCATGGCAGTATATATCCTCTTTACGCTACTCCCAGTGAGGCTTGTAAAACTTTGAAACAAAGCCGCTAGGCCCCGGGGAGCTGTTGTCATTGATCTGGAAAATAGCTGTTTTATCTCCTCCATTTGAAATGGTTTGCATAACTCTCTTCTTGCATTTTCAGATATATTTTTTTTACAAATAACACCTCGAAAATTTCTTATAGCTTGTGATGAAAAAAACACATCAAAGAAATAACCGATGGTTTCAAATGCAAGCTTATCTGATGTTGTTGTCCATGTGCCATTCGAATTTAGAATATAGTTGCTTCCTCCTTTTGGTTTCAGCACATTGACTTTGCTGTAAAAGGAAGTCGTGGGCCTATCCCCTATGACTAGCTAATTAAATTTCATTCTTTATTCATTATCAATTGCTATCCTATTCATAAAAGCATGGATCTGATCTTTTTTCATCTTATATTGAACAATGAGATGATTATTTGAAGGGTGTTGAACAAGTTTATTATACATATCATTAGCCTCTTCCTTTATTAAAGCAAAAACAGAATGTATGTTTTTCTTGTTTTTAATCCATGTCTTCATTGCTGATTTTGCAACCATTAGCTTGCCTAAAAGATGGTGCAGAGGATTGCCATGAAAGACTTGAGACAATGCAGATTGAAGAGTTGAATGATATCCTTCAAGGAGATACAAAGTATTACTATATCTAAAAGGAGTCCTTTTTCTCTTATCAGCAGGAATCATGAAATTTAAATAAATAGGAGAATGATCACTAAGCGAATGATTTCCAAAATGAATACCAAAATTATAAAACTTAATCGTCCATAGTGTATGACAAAGACACGATCAATTTTACTATGAATAAAAAAGTTTTCCCCACTCCTCCAGGTAAAAATATTACCAATGAAGTTAGGTTCCACTAGTTTAAAAGAAGAAATACAGTCAGTAAAGTAGGAATCCCCCACTGAGTTGTAGTTACCATCATTTATTCTCTCAATAGATGATAAAATAAAATTAAAATCTCCCGCCACTATTTGTAACGACCCAGAATTTATGTTAATTAAAATTCGTATTTTTAATTGATTTTAAATATTAACAAGTGAAATTAAACAGTCGAATAATTTATTTTGAATATCTAGATTTAATTGGATAATTAAATCGATAATTTAATATTGAAATTACAGAAATAATTGGAAATTGGGTTTAATATGATTGAAAATGATTTGTAAAATTTTATTAAATCATATTGGAGTTAGAATGATGTTATAGAACTTTTAAAATTGAATTTAAAGTTAATTTGTGAAAATTGAATTTAATATTTAACTGACGAGTTAAAATAGCCATTTTTCAAACAGTCTCGGATTTCGACGAAACCAATTTCATCGGATCTGTAATGTTATATTATTGTATGGTCTCAAATTTCGTGTCAATCGGATTTACCGTTTGTATGGGGCAAGCCAAAACGCATAGAAATTGGTTTAATCGATTTAATTTAAATTTGATCGTTTATTTCCGTAACTCATACAGATGATCGAATTAGCCTCCGAAACATGTTCCATTGTGTTCGGAACGTGGGGTAAACCTTAGAAACGCCAGCCGGCATGTTTCGTTTGGAGTTCGGAAAATTTCGGGTGAATAGTAATTTGGCAATTTTCTGTATAAGCACCTCATTGTTTTCATTTTGCAACACAACTCAAACCCTAGGGTTTTGAACGTTACAGCCGCCACTATCTTATTCAATGGCCAGCGATTTCAAACCTTCTTCTCTAATTATCTTCCAATCCACACTTCAATTCGAAAAACTTTCAACTACAAAGTTGAAGAACGTATCGAGATCTAGATATCCAACGGTCGAGATTGGATTTAACGCCATGGATCATCAGGAAATTGCTCGCGTTTGTGCACGGTTCGAGCACGTTTTTCGACACTAGGGCATGACCGAGCTTCGAGCCCTTCCAGCCGATAGTGGAGCTCGTTAAGGCGAGTTGAACGGCGGTCTTTGATCGACGTGAAGATGATCGTAGGTGGTTGCGTGATTAGGGTTCGGTGCGGCCAGTTGGGTTTGATTACGCGTGCGACCTGAAGGAGGAGATGATGGCAATTGTGGCCCAGATTTTTCAGAAGCAAAATGAACGGTAGTGATTTAATCTGGGTATAAAAATATAAAAGAAATTGAAATTAATTTATATTATAATGTGTGCAAACTTTAAAATATCATATCTTGTTCATACGAGGTCGAAAAATTACGAGACGAATTGCATTGGCTTCGTTTTGACGAGCACAATGATATGGAACTGGATTGGAGTCGTTTGGAGCTAGTTTGAATTTCGGGTAAAATTGAACGCTTGTTTAATTTTATTCGAAATAAAACGCTGGAAATTGAAAGCAAGGTGAGAACTTCTCACTCAATCGAATCTTTTTCGATTTAAATTTTAAATAATTAAATTTAAAATTGCTTGATTGTATGCTTGAATGATAAATTGTTATCTAGTGTGTTAAATAGACATTATACGCTGTATATTAAGCGGATGTTATTTATTAAAAATATATACCGCGATAATTCCATCTTGATTGGAATTGGTATTATATATGTACTTGGAGTTGATTTCCCGCATTGTATAACGGATGAGACCCTACTGCGCCGCATAATAGCGGATAATATTTTATAAATCCCATATACCGCGATATTCCGTATTGGAACGGAATTGGTATTGTGCTAATGTTTGTGGATGCAGGGAAATAGGTTGGAGGGATCCAACTGGATTCCTCACCGGTATTTATTTGATTACGGATATTGTGATTTTTGTTGATTATCATATTGATATATGATGTTTGGATGCCGTGATTGATTATTTGGTGTTGTTGCATCATTGGGCATATTTTGAAGTTTTAAAAGTATTAAAGTAATGAGTTTGAAAATTTAAAAGGATTTTAAAGTGATTTTTGAAAGTATACGTTTTATTAAATTTTGGAATTAATTCATTTTTAAATAAATAAAACGTTTTAATTTTAATGTTATAAAAATTATGATTTTTGAGAAATAAGTTGAAAATTGATTTTTGAAATATGGAGTTAATGATTTTATAAAATAGTTTAAATTGTGATTTTTGAATTTATTATAAACGGTTTATAAATAAGATTTAAAAAGTTGAATTTTTATAAATCAGAATAATGGAATTTTAATGGAGTTTTTATAAATGTAAAAAGGGAGTTATTAATGAATCTAATAAGTAATAAGATTTATAATTTGTAAAGTTTTACAAGAACGATTTTGGTAAATAAATGAATTATAAGCATTTAACTTATAATATGGATTTTTGGTATATAACTGAGTTATAAATAGAATTGGTTAATAAAGGAGATTTATAAATCGAAGTGTTTATAAATAGAATGTGAATTTATAAACGTTGTTTTATAAATCTGAAATCAATTGAATTTGATGAATTAAACATAGAAGTTTATTAAAGGAGAGATATTCGTGATCTTGGACAACGAATTATCCTTTAAGTTAAATGTTGTAATAATAAGAGTTTGGTTGGGAATTATATTCACGATTTCGGACAGTGAATATATTATTAAATAAAATGGATATGTTTAGGGAAGTGATGTTTTAAATAGAATTAAAACGATTTAAAGATGTTTTAAAATGCATTAAGTATCGAATATATAGATTTCAACATTTATTGTTGAAATAGACGTTTTCGAGAAATAGAAGAAAATAGTGGACTATAACACTGTTGTTATGGTAAATGATTTCTGAAAGGAAATGTTTTATATAGTATTGGGATTTATATATCTATCTTAATTTCGAATCCCTATACTAGTGATTTTGGGTCGTCGTAACGATGTTTTACGCAACATTCGTTTTGTCTCAAATAAATGTGTTTAAGAGAATGTTTTCCTTAAAGAATAAAATATATACTTAATTGTGATTTAAGTATATTGAATATTTTCTAAATGTTGAAAATAAATAGATTTGTGAATTACTTATTATTAAATAAGTATGGAAATGTTTTTCCAATATGAAGTGAAATGTTTTGAGATTGTATCTTTTTAAAGATAAATTGAAAATGAATATTAGAAATCGATTTGAAAATCGTATATTCATAGATATTTTGGAAATGTAAATTCACTATGGAATTTATAAAAGAAAGGGAAATGAATTTTACGGATTTGGAACGTAAATTTAAAGTAAATCGGTAAGGATTTATTTAATTGGTTTAAATGAACCATTTTGAAATGAAAGTATTTCCGCGTAAGGAAAATAATTGAAAATTTGTTTTCAAATGTTGAAGTGTGGAAAATATATATCTTGTAAAGATATTTTTGGAAAATAAATGATTTGGGAAATTATTTGAAACTTAGTGATGTTGTGCATATCTATTGATAGTTAAATAACCGACTATCAATATTTACCTTTAAATAGGTATTTGTTGTGATTTGCTTGAATTTGAATGCTACACTTATTTTTAAAATAAGCGCTCATTATTCGGGTTAGCCGGGAAAGGACCTCTGAGTCGTATAACCCTTCCGAATAGTGATATGTCGTAATGGATAACATTGATGACCGGTGTTGAAGACCGAATATTTATGAAAACGGAAGGATTACTATCGAATGTTTCTGCATCGGATGATCTCCGATATAGAAATTTATTACCCTTTGTGATGGGAAGTCCGGTCGTGATTAGTGAATATCCGGATTGCATGGACTTCTTTGGAAGTGCCTTCGGTTCCGTTCGATCCCGGAACGGACTTGTATGGATGTGTGTCTGACGTTACAATTTAAGATGTAAAGCTGGTTTCTATCAAATATGTTTCCGTTGGTGGCGGAGAATTTATTCTCTTAGCTTAACACCCTTAGAGGTTATGTAGTTGATGGTTACTAGCGATACATTCCCAAAATTGGTGATGTGGCATACGAAGTGTTGTTCTACATTTGATGATCAAAGCACAGCTTTTGCATAAAGCGTAGCTTTGTGGACGAGACTTCGTCGGACCTCACACCCTGGAAATTGTCAAAATAGGAAGGATGCAGCAAGGTTATTAGGGAGTAGCGCCCCTTTAGTGTATGTCATTCCTTCTAGATAGAGGTGGTATCATGGTATGGAGCCCAGATACTTAACATATGTTGTTGCTGCAAATTTATTACTTTGTGGTTGTTGGAATCGAGGATCCTCGGATATAGATCGGTTACGATCGGGGAATGGCATATTCGTGTCAGTAGTCACCCAGTTAGGGGTAACCCGGCCTTGTGTTGGCAGAGATCTAACCATAATGTTAGGTTAGGTTCTCGGGTCGTCTTTCCAGAGGCGTACCCATGTGGCAATGGGAAGTTCCTTGGCCTGACCATTTGTTGGAAATCCAAAGAAACAATACAATCTTGTACGGTTTTAGTTGTAGAACCTACCATTTACTTATGGTGGTCACCACTGTTTAGATGGTAGCTATAGTAGGCATAAATGCGGAATGCCTATGCTGGCTAAGATTTATATCTTTACTTTCGAAATGTTTTCTACACTATGCACTAGTAATAATATCAAATGTTTCTTTTTAATGCGTATCAAGCATCTTTGACTATCATAAGGAGAAATCTCCTTCGATTCTGCGTTTGCATTGTGTGTGTGTGCGGAAGGCCTTATGGTAGTCTCATTTTCCAAAAAACACTGTGAATCTATTTTAAAATATCCCTTGGTTTATTTTAAAGATAAATAACTATTTTAAGTTCTCACACCAGTCTCATGACTGACCTGGAGTTTATTGTTTCCTTCCTAAACTCTGGGTGCCCACCAATTTCCACACGGGCAGTCTAAAGTCGGGTTATCAGATCATTCTGGAATTCGGGAGTTGCTGTGGAGATTTGGAGGCAAGCTGGAGGGTATGGCGTATCAACTAGTATATAGTATGTATTTTCCGCTGTTTGTTGTTATATACTCTGATGATGTAATGTAATGTAATGCGATGTAATGTAATAACTGATATAGTTCTTTGTTTAAAAATTATTCATTTATCTATTATATATTGTTCCGTTGCGATTGTGAGATTCTAGTATTGTCCTGTTGTTTCTTTCTATTCTGTTCTATCTTTTCCTCTCTTCTTCTATCTTTTTCTTCCTCTTTAATCATAACATTTCGGTTTTCCGGCATTTGATTGCTCGGCAGTTGATACAGTGGACGTATTGATGTCGGTTTTCGAGCGTCGAAAAATCGCAAACATTACATTTGGTATCAGAGCATATGGTTAAGCGACAACCATGACTCTGTTGGGTGTTACTCATTAGAGATAGAGTCAGTAGTACTCTAGAATGAGTTTGAGTGTAATAATAGCTATGAGTGCGTATTTGTTAGTGAATATAAATTGTTTTGTATTGTGTTGACTTATCGGTTGATTGTTTATGAATTCTGGCCGGTGCGGGAAGTACAACCGTGATCGATAGGGGTTTTTAAACTCTTAAACAAGATAAACTGACACGGTATTGTTTTGAGATTGGGTGAATGAAATAATTTTACCCAAACTATTTTCGTATATTAAAAGAAATAAATTTTCTGTAAATTATTACAGTATATGGTTGCTTGGTTGTTAGGAAACAATGATATTGAGATATTATCATTATTAAAATGGAAATTGAAATAAGAAATTGAAATAATAACCAAAGGATAAAGGAATGAATTTATATACAAATGGGAATTGAAAATATTTATAAGTTGGAATAAAATTCATTAATGGAATGAAATTGGTAATGTGAATGTATAAATGAGTTTTATAAATTGAAATGAGATTTGATTGGGATTAAGTTGGATAAATTTAACTTAAAGGATGGAGTTAAATTAAAGTAAGTATAAGTGAATCAATTAAAATCCAAGTTGTAATAGTTGAATATAAGTGAATCCAAATGATAAATGGTTAAACAATTTTGTTAAGCAAAATAAATCTGAATTTGAATAAGTGATGAAAATTTTGACTTTGGTAAAGTTAAATAGATTTATTTTAGAATTGAAATCTGAATTGGATTTATGAGTGGAATTTTAAGTTAAGTTAAACAAATGATCTTTGAAATGGAATATAACTTAAATGATGTTGGATGAAGTTGATTTTGGTATCGAAGTAAATTAATAAGTGAATTAATGAAATGAAGTTATGAATGTGAACTTGACTATATAAATGAAATTCAACCTTATATTGTTAAGGAATTAGCAATTGAATTGATAAATGGATGAAATATTAATCAATCGAATGTAAAAGAGTTGATATGAAATAATGAATGTAAGTCTTAATTCATTAAAAGCTAATGTTATTGGAAGTTGAATAATTGAATGAAAATCAATTTAATATAAACCAATTGAAATTAAAAGTGTTGGACCAAATTGAATGTAAATTAAATAATTTGGTTATGTTGAATATACATTGGTTGTTATTTGATTGTTAATTAATTGTGTATATTTCATTAAGTATTAACGAATTTGAATTGATAAATGGAAAGCTATGTAATTGAATTTGAATTGAAAGTAAACTAACTTGAATATAAATTAGTGAATGTAAACTAGTTGAATATGAAAAAATGAATGTTAGTAAAAACATCCCATGTTAATGAATCAAATGTGATTAAATGAAAAACCAATTCATTGAATAATAATGAGAAGTGAATTTATATTGATTTGATATGGATTTGTTGGATGATAGTTGTTTGGTGGTTGCATTTATTGCTTTTGTTGCATTTGCTATATTGGCATATGTAGTTGTTGTAGTGATATATGTTGTATATTGATATTACTTTCATATATGCATGTTTCTCATGGTTTGTTGAGTGTTTGGTAGGTGCGGATTGCGCTTGCTTCGCATTTGGAGCTCGCTTTCGCGCTATATTAGCCGTATATGCTCGCTAATAATATATAAGGTACATATCTCGGATTACATATCGTACTTTTACACTTTTTTCCCTGCGGGATGCCTCATCACTTGATGAGATGTATATTTGTGATATATATACTGTCATTTTTTTTCGGATCGAGCCGCGCAAAGGAGGCTATGGCGAATTTTTCCGAAAATTTAAGGCGTTAGAATATTTTTGAGAAGAATTGGAAATTTTGAAACTAAGTTGGATTTGGAAACTTAGTAAAGTTGTTGAAAGAAGTTTAACTATGAATTTTGAAAAAGTTAAACACTTAAGAGATTTGAAAAATCTAAATTGAACGGTTTGTTTTGGAAAGTTAATGGATTCTGTAACTTTTTCTTACTTGGTAATTTCGAGCACGAAATTCTTTTAAGGGGGGAAGTTTGCAACGACCCAGAATTTCTGTTAATTAAAATTCGTATATTTAATTGATTTTAAATATTAACAAGTGAAATTAAAAAATCGAATAATTTATTTTGAATATCTAAATTTAATTGGATAATTAAATCGATAATTTAATATTGAAATTACAGAAATAATTGGAAATTGAGTTTAATATGATTGAAAAATGATTTGTAAAATTTTATTAAATCATATTGGAGTTAGAATGATGTTATAGAACTTTTAAAATTGAATTTAAAGTTAATTTGTGAAAATTGAATATTTTAATATTTAATTGACGAGTTAAAATAGCCATTTTTCAAACAGTCTCGGATTTCGACGAAACTAGTTTCATCGGATCCGTAATGTGATATTATTATATGGTTTCAAATTTCGTGTCAATCGGATTTACCGTTTGTCCGGGGAAAGCCAAAACGCATAAAATTGGTTTAATCGATTTAATTTAAATTTGATCGTTTATTTCCATAACTCATACAGATGATCAAATTAGTCTCCGAAACACGTTCCATTGTGTTCGGAACGTGGGGTAAACCTTAGAAACGCCAGCCGACATGCTTCGTTTGGAGTTCGGAAAATTTCGGGTGAATAGTAATTTGGCAATTTTCTACATAAGCACCTCATTGTTTTCATTTTGCAACACTACTCAAACCCTAGGGTTTGAACGTTACAGCTGCCACTATCTTATTCAATGGCCAGCGATTTCAATCCTTCTTCTCCAATTATCTTCCAATCCACACTTCAATTCGAAAAACTTTCAACTACAAAGTTGAACGTATCGAGATCTAGATATCCAACGGTCGAGATTGGATTTAACACCATGGATCATCAGGAAATCGCTCGCGTTTGTGCACGGTTCGAGCACGTTTTTCGACACCAGGGCATGACCGAGCTTCGAGCCCTTCCATCTGATAGTGGAGCTCGTTATGGCGAGTTGAACGGCGGCCTTTGATCGACGTGAAGATGATAGTAGGTGGTTGCGTGATTAGGGTTTGGTGCGGCCGGTTGGGTTTGTTTATGCGTGCGACCTGAAGGAGGAGATGATGGCAATTGCGGCCCAGATTTTTCAGAAGCAAAACGAACGATAGTGATTTAATCCAGGTATAAAAATATAAAAGAAATTGAAATTAATTTATATTATAATGTGTGCAAACTTTAAAATATCATATCTTGTTCATACGAGGTCAAAAAATTACGAAACGAATTGCGTTGGCTTCGTTTTGACGAGCACTACGGTATGGAACTAGATTGGAGTTGTTTGGAGTTAGTTTGAATTTCGGGTAAAATTAAACGCGTGTTTAATTTTATTCGAAATAAAACGCTGGAAATTGAAAGCAAGGTGAGAACTTCTCACTCAGTCGAATCTGTTTCGATTTAAATTTTAAATAGTTAAATTTAAAATTGCTTGATTGTATGTCTGAATGATAAATTGTTATCTATTGTGTTAAATAGACATTATACGCCGTATATTAAGCGGATGTTATTTATTAAAAACATATACCACGATAATTCCATCTTGATTGGAATTGGTATTATATATGTACTTGGAGTTGATTTTCCGCATTATATAGCGGATGAGACCCTATTGTGCCGTATAATAGCGGATAATATTTAATAAATCCCATATACCGTGATATTCCGTATTGGAACGGAATTGGTATTGTGCTAATGTCTATGGATGCAGGGAAACAGGTTGGAGGGATCCAACTAGATTCCTCACCAGTATTTATTTAATTACAGATATTGTGATTTTTGTTGATTATCGTATTGATATATGATGTTTGGATGCCGTGATTGATTATTTGGCGTTGTTGCATCATTGGGCATATTTTGAAGTTTTGAAAGTATTAAAGTAATGATTTTCAAAATTTAAAAGGATTTAAAGGGATTTTTGAAAGTATACGTTTTATTAAATTTTGGAATTGATTCATTTTTAAATAAATAAAACGTTTTAATTTTAATGTTATAAAAATTATGATTTTTGAGAAAATAAGTTGAAAAGTGATTTTTGAAATATGGAGTTAATGATTTTATAAAATAGTTTGAATTGTGATTTTTGAATTTATTATAAACGGTTTATAAATAAGATTTAAAAAATTGAATTTTTATAAATCAGAATAATGGAATTTTAATGGAGTTTTTATTAATGTAAAAAGGGAGTTATTAATGAATCTTATAAGTAATAAGATTTATAATTTGTAAAGTTTTAAAAGAACGATTTTGGTAAATAAATGAATTATAAGCATTTAACTTATAATATGGATTTTTGGTATATAACTGAGTTATAAATAGAATTGGTTAATAAAGGAGATTTATAAATCGAAGTTTTTATAAATAGATGTGAATTTATAAACGTTGTTTTATAAATCCGAAATCAATTGAATTTGATGAATTAAACATAGAAGTTTATTAAAGGAGAGATATTCGTGATCTTGGACAACGAATTATCCTTTAAGTTAAATGTTGTAATAATAAGAGTTTGGTTGGGAATTATATTCACGATTTCGGACAGTGAATATATTATTAAATAAAATGGATATGTTTTGGGAAGTGATGTTTTAAATAGAATTAAAACGATTTAAAGATGTTTTAAAATGCGTTAAGTATCGAATACATAGATTTCAACATTTCTTGTTGAAATAATCGTTTTCGAGAAATAGAAGGAAATAGTGGACTATAACACTGTTGTTATGGTAAATGGTTTCTGAAAGGAAATGTTTTATATAGTATTGGGATTTATATATCTATTTTAATTTCGAATCCCTATACTAGTGATTTTGGGTCGTCGTAATGATGTTTTACGCAACATTCGTTTTGTCTCAAATAAACGTGTTTAAGAGAATGTTTTTCTTAAAGAATAAAATATATACTTAATTGTGATTTAAGTATATTGAATATTTTATAAATGTTGAAAATAAATAGATTCATGAATTACTTATTATTAAATAAGTATGGAAATGTTTTTCCAATATGAAGTGAAATGTTTTGAGATTGTATCTTTTTAAAGATAAATTGAAAATGAATATTAGAAATCGATTTGAAAATCGTATATTCATAGATATTTTGGAAATGTAAATTCACTATGGAATTTATAAAAGAAAGGGAAACGAATTTTACGGATTTGGAACGTAAATTTAAAGTAAATCGGTAAGGATTTATTTAATTGGTTTAAATGAACCATTTTGAAATGAAAGTATTTCCGCGTAAGGAAAATAATTGAAAATTTGTTTTCAAATGTTGAAGTGTGGAAAATATATATCTTGTAAAGATATTTTTGGAAAATAAATGATTTGGGAAATTATTTGAAACTTAGTGATGTTGTGCATATCTATTGATAGTTAAATAACCGACTATCAATATTTACCTTTAAATAGGTATTTGTTGTGATTTGCTTGAATTTGAATGCTACACTTATTTTTAAAATAAGCGCTCATTATTCGGGTTAGCCGAAAAAGGACCTCTGAGTCGTATAACCCATTCCGAATAGTGATAAGTCGTAATGGATAGCATTGATGACCGGTGTTGAAGACCGAATATTTATGAAAACGGAAGGATTACTGTCGAATGTTTCTGCATCGGCTGATCTCCGATATAGAAATTTATTACCCTTTGTGATGGGAAGTCCGGCCATGATTAGTGAATATCTAGATTGCAAGGACTTCTTTGTAAGTACCTTCGGTTCCGTTCGATCCCGGAACGGACTTGTATGGATGCGTGTCAGACGTTACAATTTGAGATGTAAAGCTGGTTTCTATCAAATATGTTCCCGTTGGTGGCGGAGAATTTATTCTCTTAGCTTAACACCCTTAGAGGTTATGTAGTTGATGGTTACTAGTGATACATTCCCAAAATTGGTAATGTGGCATACGAGGTGCTGTTCAGCATTTGATGATCAAAACACAGCTTTTGTATAAAGCATAGCTTTGTGGACGAGACTTCGTCGGACCTCACACCCCGGAAATGGTCAAAACAGGAAGGATGCAGCAAGATTATTAGGGAGTAGCGCCCCTTTAGTGTATGTCATTCCTTCTGGATAGAGGTGGTATCATGGTATGGATCCCAGATACTTAACCTATGTTGTTGCTGCAAATTTATTACTTTGTGGTTGTTGGAATCGAGGATCCTCGGATATAGATCGGTGACGATCGAGGAATGACATATTCGTGTCAGTAGTTACCCAGTTAGGGGTAACTCGGCCTTGTGTTGGCAGGGATCTAACCGTAATGTTAGGTTAGGTTCTTGGGTCGTCTTTCCAAAGGCGTACCCATGTGGCAATGGGAAGTTCCTTGGCCTGACCATTTGTTGGAAATTCAAAGAAACAATACGATCTTGTACGGTTTTAGTTGTAGAACCTGCCATTTACTTATGGTGGTCACCACTGTTTAGATGGTAGCCATAGTAGGCATAAGTGCGGAATGCCTATGCTGGCTAAGATTTATATCTTTACTTTCGAAATGTTTTCTGCACTATGCACTAGTAATAATATCAAATGTTTCTTTTTAATGCGTATCAAGCATCTTTGACTATCACAAGGAGAAATCTCCTCTAATTCTGCGTTTGCATTGTGTGTGTGCGCGGGAGGCCTTATGGTAGTCTCATTTTCCAAAAAGCATTGCGGATCTATTTTAAAATATCCCTTGGTTTGTTTTAAAGATAAATAACTATTTTAAGTTCTCACACCAGTTCCATGACTGACCTGGAGTTTATTGTTTCCTTCCTAAACTCTGGGTGCCCACCAATTTCCACATGGGCAGTCTAGAGTTAGGTTATCAGGTCATTCTGGAATTCGGAAGTTGCTGTGGAGATTTGGAGGCAAGCCGGAGGGCATGGCGTATCAACTAGTAGATAGTATTTCTTTTCCGTTGTTTGTTGTTGTATACCCTGATAATGTAATGTAATGTAATGTGATGTAGTGTAATAACTGATATAGTTCTTTGTTTAAAGATTATTCATTTATCTATTATATGTTGTTCCGCTGCGATTGTGAGATTCTGGTATTGTTCTGTTGTTCCTTTCTGTTCTTTTCTATCTTTTCCTCTCTTCTTCTATCTTTTTCTT
This sequence comes from Allium cepa, assembly GCA_030765085.1. Lineage (NCBI taxonomy): Eukaryota > Viridiplantae > Streptophyta > Magnoliopsida > Asparagales > Amaryllidaceae > Allium > Allium cepa. The sequence goes on from CM060932.1 coordinate 445,000,923, forward strand.
CTTCTTTAACCATAACATTTCGGTTTTCCGGCATTTGATTGCTCGGCAGTTGATACAGTGGACGTATTGATGTCGGTTTTCGAGCGTCGAAAAAACGCAAACGTTACAATCTAGGGGAGATTAAAGTTTTTTGATTGTTTCGTAATATAATTCTATAGCTCCTTTCACTTAACCTCATTGAACGCATACATTGTTGTACATAACATACTCAAACCATTAGCATTGTCAAGGATACAGGTAATATACTGGTCATTAGAATGGATAATAATATTCGACCAATAAGAATCATCCCATAAAAGTAATATCCTACTTTTAGGGCTAGTAGATATATTGTGCGAATGTTCCCAATTGATATCTATTTTTGCCATAAAATTATCAATGTTAGGACTAGATAGTTTATTTTCAAGGATTCCGATGAAAGAAAATCTTTTACTATTAAGTAATGCAAAATGTCTAATTGCTTGGAAAAGGGCATTCATACCTCGAATTTTCCAAAAAAGGAACTCCATAAAATTAGTTAATACCTGAAATACTACCATTAACAGGGGAGGTAGTAGCCCCAGTAGCTTTGAGATTTTTTGACTTTAACTTTTTTCCTTTCAATTGGCTAACTAAATTATTCCATTCGAGGTTGTCTAACACTTGACGAGGTGGCTTTAAATGCAAAGGGGGCTTCTTTAGGTCAAATTTTTCGAGTAGCTTTTGGTTTGCAAGCCTATTGCACCTTCATAATCAGAGCATCATTTGCACCGCGGTTAGAAATTTGAGTAGATGTATCAGATATCTCACCAGAGATTCTGTTATTTTCATCTGTATTTGTATCAACTGATTGCAAATTAGTATCAAACATCATATCACTTGAATTCAGAATGTTTGTATTGATAGTCGTGATAACAATATCAGACTAGACTGTTTGAATATTATTATCTGATTGAGGAGTTTTATTGTTGAAATTTCCTTGTTTTTGTATGATGATATAAGAAGAGTCTTGATCTATATTTTCATGAAAGTCTGGAATACTTGTCGAGATATCTATATCCTCTTTGTTTTGATTGAGATCATCAATATTCATTTCAGTGGTTTCGTTCGTCTGCTCCTGGGGGGAGGGGGTTGGCAGTCATATTTTGGCGAATCGGCAATGGGTTTCAGCGTGTCCAAAATTGGTATAGTTTGAACAAATTGTAGGTTTCCACTCATAATCAACCTCCTACCATATAATTTCGTCATTCTCCGAAAGAATAGGAATTTTGTTCGAAAATTCAAAAGAGATTTTGATTTCTATCAAGACTCTAACATAAGCTATCTTAATTATTCCCTCCGAAAATTTGTCTAGTTTAATGGAAGATCCCAAAACCGAAGTAATACGACTAATCCTCTCTTCCGTGCAGTAATTCAAAGGTAAATTAGGGTAACGGACCCATATCAGAATAGAATTAAGAAGTTTTTTTATTGAGTTGTATCTCTAGAGACCATTTCTTCATCATCATCAATTTTTTATTGTAGTAATAAGGACCACCTTCTATAATTATGTCACAATCTTTTTTGTTATTAAATTTAACAACATAAAAACCATTTTCCTTTGAATATATAGAAAATTCATCTTTAGGCTTCCAAACTCTCGAGGTATAATCTCTAAAGTATAGATAATACTGTTTTGGACCAACAACATAAATCACTATAGCATTATCCCACTGTTTTTTTAGCATTTTGAACAACTTCAATGGACATTTTAGCACAATTCAACGAATTGAAATTTCGGGGTTGATAAAACTTTAGCGGAACGGAGACCAGAATGTTGTTTCCCTTAACGACTTCATTCCATGCCCGATTGGAGGAAGGGAAAAAAATTCCATTTGGAGTTTCCTGATTTATGCTCAGTTTGAGGTGTGCGATTGTTGTTATCATTCTTATACCCAAAATTATGGTGGACATGTTGATTAGGGGCAGATCTTGTATTAATGGTCTAAGATCTATGAGGAGCAGTATTGGAATTGTATGTCATTGGAGAAAATTTAGCTTGGCATTTCCATCGCTTGGATCTAACTGGGATGAAACCCTCTTCTTCACGAGCTAATGAGTTGGAAATAATTCAAGGTGGGAAGCCCAGAGGTGGGATAGAGGGATTAGGCGGTGGATCAGATTTTGTCGGTGACAAGGAGCTGGAAGTATTAGATGGAGACATACTGGGCGAAGTTGGAGAAAATATCACGACAGAAGGCAGGGAAACAGGAAAAAAACAGGGCGAAAGTGGAAAAAACTGGGTGGTGGATGAGGAATTCGCACACGAGGGCTAGGGTTTTCGCCATTCAACACAAGGCTGATGAATTTTTTCCTTCATATGGATGTACTTGGTACACCTTATAATTTTTCTTGATACGTCATACAACGTTTGGTCATGATTTTCTTTTCGTTTAAATCACTTTGACTGCATATATGATTAGAACACTGAGGACCATTGCAGTCAAAAGTAAATTTTGTTGCAGTGAATGATAATAAAATTATTCTATCAGTTATTATATTTAAACTTATGATAAATTGATTATATAAAAATATTAAATTTATTTTAAAACATATTAAATATAATCTGATATAACCAAATGATTCATGATAACACTATAAAAGATCTAGTGCACAATACATTAAAATTGAATTTTTTGTGTTTGAAATTCGCCACTTTTTCCTCACAGCTCTATGCACATGTTCCAATAATAGCTACAATTGATTAAGTATGTTTCCTAAGGATTTTCTACTTATACATATTTAATTTACTTAAAGCTTTACTTATGCTCCAATATAACTATGTATACAATAGAAAAAAAATCAAAAGCTTACTATATTTCGAACAAGATCTGCTATATGAGTTAAATTATATAATCAGATAAAATAATTTTCACTATGACACATGTTTAACTCTACCAGTACATGGTGGTAACCAGTGGATGGCTAAGGGCATGATAACCGAAAGGCGATGAAGTTTGCCTCATTGTAGAGTCAAAATGTTGATGAAATTCTTCATCAGTTCCTTGATAGATGAAATTTAGGTAAATCCTCGATTACGAAGTGCAACTCAAGGATGTTTATAACATATTTAAACATGAAAAACCAACATAAGTAAAAAAGACTAAGATATAAAGTGGTTTGATCAAGTTGATCTATGTAAACCATGATTGTTCATGATTTTATTAGTTTTCTTTGATTCCATTGCTTTTAATACAATAGCTTTCTCATAATTAGAGTTTATATGAGAAAATAATAATCTGTCGAGCCTTCGTAGATGAAAGCTTTACATAGAGAGATTCTAAGTTGAAAACATTGTGCCTACGAGTTTCCAAGGCTTTAAATGATTATATCTGATGGTTCTTAGTTGATCTAGAAACTATCGACGGTTGGAGTTCCAAAACCATCTTTATAGCCGATTAGCAACAAGCTCTTGGTATAGTGGCTGAGTTATCGTACTCTGACAACTAGCAATGTTTATAGGAGTAGATACACCTTGCTTAGCTAGAAATGAATAATGAAGCGATAACATGTGTCGTGGAAGGGTGAAACTAGATGACGATACACTGATATACTTGCACGCCCAAGTTATGCTGAGATCTAAACCACAAGAGGTGGTCGACTCTCTATGCCGTGATTGGTATGTATTTGGGCAGGAAGTGTTCAATGCTCATCGCTATTTATGCGAACACCAAGGCCAGCTACATCCTTTATGCCTTGATGATTTCATTTAAATAAGCATGCACAAATGCTATAATCGTACTTTTCCAGACATGAGATTTGTTAATCTAATTGGAGCAGGCTTCTTTGGTCAAGCTACTTTGCGGAAGAGACTTTTAACAACATAATTGGTAATCAATCCACAGCAACTGAATTTTGTCTTAAAATAAAATATCGATCACTTTCGTCGAAACCCTTACAATTACGGAGAACATTTTGGTTAGATAAAATATTATTGTCTTATTGGTTTATGGTTCAAAAAAATAGAGTATTTTGATGGTTTTTTTTGCTTGGAATTGCGAAACAAGGTTTGAACTATGCATAGTTTGATGAGCGACATTGTGAATATTGGATATGGGTATATTATGTGTAATACTAAAAATACATGAATGCTAAATTTTTGCAGACAAGGTGATTGAAAGATTAACACTTTTTTATCTATTAATTGGTTGTGACGATGATTGTGCATGATAACCACAATGATTTTAGTCCCCATTGTTTCTTATCAAGAACACGCTGTTGTAGTCTCTTTATGTTATATAAAACTAAAATACTGCATTTGAAATAACATTGAAATTTGTGTTGTTTAATCATTTTTAATAATAGTTGTAACATATTTTGTGTTATACCTTTTTGGTGTCAGCGTGAATTGTCAAAAATATATCTCTACAGATATCAGCAGATTTTAATATCACTTAAAAATATCATCTAACGAATAAACTTTCTTTACGAATTCAAAACACCATTCCACAAATATTACCACATCTTAGTATTGCTTAAAATAGGATTTAACAAACAAACATTTATAAATTTGTTTTTTTATTAATTAGTAATAGACATAAAAATCCAATACACATAATGCATAAGTATAACTAAATATTTGTGCAAATCATTTCTCTTTAATGTGTAAAATATATACAATTTGTAAGAAAATAATTCACGTGCGAAGCGAGTACCTTAATACTCGCTAAAATATTTCAAATATCGTTGGTACTGAAGATTAAACTTTGAATGAATGCACCTGGTTTGTAATTGTCTATTAGATCAGATCAGATCAGATCAGATTAGATCAGATTAATACTAGTCACATTAGAGCCGAACATAATAGTCATAACGCTGGTCCCGTGCGATTTGGTCGAAAATGTCAATTGAAAGCGTCCTTTGTATTAATTGACTCGCTCAATGTTGATTATGTTTTGACTCGAATCCAGTCGTCCGTCATAAAATTTCCTCCTCTACTTTCGCGGTGATCCGAGCGCCGCTGTTTCTTGTCCTTTCATCTAGCATCGCGGTCGGAACACCGCTTTTTTACTCCATTGAAGCTCGAAACTTACCAACTTAACCTCACTTTATTTACTTCTTTTCTGCTGTATACTGTACTGGATCTGTTTCAGCGAATCTAGGGCTACAGTATTGGCCTTTATTTTCTAATTTTGTGAAAGAGTTTGTTGAGCTTAAAGAGATAAACAGATTTACGATGATGTTTTCTTCACTCGGATGTCAAACGACCGAGATACCGAAAGGTACTTGATTTTATTTTTGGTTGGAATTATTCTGATATCAATCTTATTATTTTATGTGTCTTTGATTGCTCAGAGTTCGATGAATGTTTGTATTAAGTTATTTGTTTTAGTAACTGATATTTATTCAACCAATTAACTTGTTGAGAATTTTGATACTAAATGCTTGAACATTATAAAATATTCTGTTAGTGGCAATCAAATTTCTGTATGTTTGAACTTTTTAAGGGGGATCAATGAATGTTACGGAGAAGAATATGCAAGGTAATTTTGACTAGGCAATTCCTGTATTCCCCCATCTGTCGACCTGAGTACTTGTCCAAATCTTGGTTGCGCCATTATTCCCCTTTTAGCTCCCACTTTTCATACAGATATGTACTACCACATCACGATGGGGCAGGTCAATTAAGGCAAGCTAATATGCTAGTTCCTCGTGTGTGGTTTTGTTAGGAGAGTCATAATTGCTCTCTTGTTTTACCATCCCATGCTTTACGCTACACTGATTATCTTGAGTAAAAGGGAAGTGGGAACTGAAAAAAAGAAAAGAAAAGCAGCCTGACATGCTAGTTCCTTAAAGTATTTATCACCCCCTTTCTGTGTTAACCATTCAAAGCTCTAGTGCAGTTGGCGAAATGCAGCCAAACATTCACGTTCCAAACGAAAAAAACACCCAATTCAAATAACACCAATTTCATTTTTGTTGTTATATCCGTTCTATTCAATACAAGTTTAAAGGATTCATCATAGTTGTTAGATTTAGAGTATTGCATATTTAATATAAAAGATGAAATAAAGAATAAACATGTAAACTTTGTCTTTAAGGAGAAAAAAAAAAAACCAGTTCTGGCGTGAATATTATTTGCTTCTTTACCATGATCTGTGACCCACATGCTAGTTGCGGCTGTTGAAGTTGTAGACTGCTGCAATTAGTTGTTAATAATCAACATAAAAAAATAACTCTAAAGTAAATTGTTTATTCTTAGGATTTTATTCTCAAAAACAGCAGCCACTAGCAAAATCAATATTGAATTTCCTTTCACATAATGAGCATTCTTGAATCTTGACTCATGGACTTAATGATAATCGGGAACCGAACACATTGGAAGACTTATTGTACTACAATATCTTGAGTAAAAGAGAGAAAAAAAAGGATCTACATATGGTATTTATCGATTTGGAGAAAGCTTATGACAATATAGCGAGAAAGCTTATGTGATGGGTTCTGGAAAAGAAGCAAATTCCAACAGTACATTACCCTTATTAAATATATGTACAATGTTGTGAAGAGTGTCAGAGCATACGATGGTGAAACCAGTGACTTTTCCATTAATATGGGATTACACCAATGTTCAGCTTTGAGCCGCTACAATTTTGCCGTAGTGATGAATGATATTACAAAGAGTGTACAAAGTGAGATTCCTTGGTGTATGTTTTTTTGCTGATGTTGTGGTAATTCACGAAAGTAGGATAGTGGTTGATTGACAACTGGAACTGTGAATGTAGACTTCAGAATCAAAGGATTTTAGGTTTAACAGAATTAAAACAAAGTATATAAAGTTCGAGTTCAGCGCTGTCAGGTCAGATGATGAAGATGTCACTCTGGCCAGACAAGTAGTGCTCAAGAATGAATCCTTTCGATATTTATGATCAATGTTGCAGTATGATGGTGAGACTGATGAAGATATTTGTTTTAGAATTCGAGCGAGATGAGTGAATTGACGACCAACGTCTGACATTCTCTGTGACAGAAAAGGCCCACAAAAGCTTAAAGAAAAGTTCTGCAGAATGACAATCAGACATGCGATGTTGTATGGTGTAGAATGTTGGCCTACTAAAAAGACAACAGGTCCAGAAGATACGTGTAGCAGAGATGTATATGCTACGATGAAGCTGTGGTTATACAAGACGAGACCGAATTAGAAATGATGATGTACGTGATAAAGTTGGAATAACACCAGTTGAAGAAAAGCTAATCTAACACCGCTTAAGATGGTTTGGACGTCTTTAATAGAGGTCTTTCGAGGTAACTGTGCACGTTAGAATTATATGCCACATCGAATGCTCATAAAGAGGTGGAGGTCGATCATGGTTGACATGCGAGGAAGTAGTAAATAAGATCGTGAGGTATTGGAATATATCCGAAGAGCCGGTGTCGGACAGGAGCACGTAGAAGTTAGCAATGTACGTACCAGAATCATGAGCTAAGAGTTATTTTTGGCTTAGAGTTGGTTTATGGGTAGTGTATAAGTTTTAGATTACAGGACTAGCGAATAGAAGCCTAAGACGCATCGTTTGACATTCGGTCCCTATTACTATCTGGACCATCATCATCATCATTTTTTTTAAATTTCTTTATATGTTTTTATTTTTTATTTTATTTTTATCTTTATTTTTTATTTTATTTATTATTATTATTATTTTTATTTGTTTAATTATTTTACGTTATTTTATTATCATCATCATGGTTTTTTTATTATATTATTACTATTATTACTTTTAAATTGTATTTGTCATTTAATTTTGGGTTTCATCTCTACCCAACCTCAACTTGTTTGGAAATAATGTCTTAATTGTTGTTGTCACGTGCGCCCCAGTTGTAATTTGCCAGTGACTCAGAATGCCCACATCATACCTACGATTTGAAGCATTAATTCAATTATCTAAAATGTCTATTTTGATCATTCATAACATTGATTATGGCAATTTGAGAAGTATGTAACGTTAATGTGCGTTAAGTATTAATAATTACCTATGAAAAACAGAAGCAAATAATGAGAAATTATTTTGAAATTCCCAGTAACATAAAACTTAAAGGTTCATGCAACAAGAATAGTCATTATCTCTGATGGATCGACAAAGTAAAAAGCATAACATAACTTTGTTTCAACTACCTAAAGTATAAAAATACTCACTAGTAACCAAATTGAAACGTGATGTTAGGCAACAATATTTGAAGTGTTGTAATTTTGCTCAACTTTAATTGCTATACGGAATCACCAATAGCTGGTTGGCATTTAATGTTAATGTCACTTCCATTTTGTTTGCTAAAATGTTTCTACATCACGAGTGCTTGGGCACATGCATATGTAAATAAATAGGAATAGAAAATGACTTACGAAAAAAAGATTTTTGAATATGTTTACTAAAATTTAGTAAAAATATGTTATCCTAGTTGAAATTGTTGTAGATGACATTTATAAAATAGCTTGAATTAGTACGTTAACCTACGAGTATATAAGAATGTTTAACAAAACATAAGTTTTGGCAATTAAAAAGAAAGTTGTATTTTATCATTGTATGTTTTTTGGATACATGTTAATTTTTTTACATGATTATTCATGAAAATTTCACCTTTTTTAAGTTTTGATTGATTGCAAATCTCAGTTAAACTGGTAACTAATATTTTATAGTTTCATTTTGAGATTAATTAGTATTTTTGTTTTGGATATTACTCTTATTCATTATTTTCACTATTTTACTCATTCTAAAGTTATTAGTTTTCCCATTTTGAATAGCAGTAACGTGGAAGTCCATGTTAACAGTACAAAAGTGTCCTAAAGTTATTACAAATAATATTGACGTTTGTTAAAGATTTGTGAAATAATGATAGAAGAAATTTATGGTTTGAACGAAGATCAAAATTATTTAAGTTCAACATTTTATAATTTGTACTTTCAAAGTTAAAATGTCAAGTTTTGATAAAGTGATATAAACATTTTTATAAATAATTTTAGCTTCCTATTTTCCAAAGTAAAATAAATTATTCATGAGATTAGAATTCTATTTTGAAAATAGAAAGCTAAGATATCAACTAATAGGAGACTATTGTTCTCGAAGCTATATAAATAAAGTAATAAATTATATACTCGTAACACAAAATCATGAAGAAATTGTTTTAAAATAATATCTTGCGACATTAAGATTAAAATAAATAAATTACAATGGTGCAATTTTTTTTTGTTAAGAGCTGAGATTCGAACTTAGGACCGTAACATAAAGTAATATGTTTGTCAAGAGAAGGATTCAAATTTGTGAAAAATTCAAAATAATAATAATAATTTCTATTAAAAGAAAATTTTGAAATCGTGACATTTTATGTATATACACACATAGAGGCATTTTGGGAAATTCGCGTTTTATACAAAAAACACAAAAGTATTCCAATTAATCAAGATATAATGTGTGTATCCATATGTAGGGTTTCACAATATTATTTATATTTGTATGTTAAAAGGGTGTTCCTTGGAAACGTTCTATGTTCGTACTAAATGTATTTCATTCCGACTAGGCAATCCAAGTTTGCCTACTTCTATCGTGCCGTGTTTAATAGTATGTACTGTTTTACGTTTCCCTTCATGTTCCGCACATCACATCAATCATATACCAAGTAATTTAGGTTAATTATTCCAAATTTTGAAACCTAATTCATTAATGTGTATTATAGTCTTGGTAGGTTACAACCCTTGCCTAGTGATTGTTGGTTGCATCTATATTTTTCCAAACATGCTTGAGAACTCAAATTTTTGTCTTGTACTTTTATACCAGTATATTATCACCAATTTTTTTTTTTTCAGATCATATTTTTAATTACAAAATATGATTGCAAAAGTCATGACATTAGACAACATGACGATAACATCTTCTTCTTCTACGGCACACACAAAAAAATGCGCACCAAATGGCATATAAAATTCACATACCACATTGCAAAAATGACTTGTTTTTGTCAACTATTTTTTAGACTGTTCTTTTTTAATCTAAAAAGACATGAAAATTAACATTTTTAATGTCATAATGTTTTCAAATTTATTTTCATTATTTTTTGCATGTTATAGGGAACAGAAGGTTGAATTATCAATTTTTCTACACTTGAAAGCCAATGTTTGTAGTAACTGTTGGTGAAACTAAATTGATTTTGCGTAAAATTTCCAAAACAAGTCTATGTACTTTATTATATTATCATGTAATATAATATCATTCATGTAGAGGTTTATTATCATCTCATCTTCTAACTGAACTAATCATAATTTTTCACAAATTAATTAACATTTATGTTTACAAATAAATTTTCAAACGAGATATAAATATATGATTGTCTTGAATAATTTATGTGATTGTTCATATAATGATATGACAAATTTTCTTTTATTATTCTGATAACTTGTCGTTTGTCTATTTTTAGATAAATTGACATAGTGCTTGAATTATAGTCTTATGTGATTTGATATGATAGAAATATACCAAACGACTATAAAATAATTACAAAACAAAGAACACAACACAAACCAAACGAACTAGAATAGCATAACACAAATTATATTTGTCTTATTTCACTGATTTATGATTCATAGTAATTTTTTTTCATAAATGCATAGTATCTTAGAAGACGTGTATCATTCATCATGCTGTGTGCCAGGCCAAAATTTTGTTTGCGTCTTTGTGGGCTGTGCACCATAGAGAACAGTAACACCATTACAGAATAAGTAGTAGTATCAAAATTGGACAAGTACAAATTAATATGATGGAAATGAGCTAAATCTCAACCCAAGCTACCTACATGTTTATAATATATTTTATTGTAGAAATCGGAAAAACATTCCTGTGTTGCAATGTATCTTTATAGAACATACTCTTGTAATGAAATGAAAGACATCTTCCTATTGGGTGCTCAGTACATTTTCAAAATCCAAAGAAACTGATCCTCTTCTGAATCATAAATACTGAATAGTCGTGCTAAATGTTATATGCATATGCAGATGCTAAGCATTACCGAGACATCTAACCTACAACCAAAACACACCTAATCTACACAGAATTATTCACTGCTTCTAGATATATACTTAAATTGAATTGAAAGCTCAGTAAAGTTATTAACAGTGCAAAAAAGTGCAAAGCCTTTCTGGTTTCTGCGTCATATATTTCATGTATTTGCATGCAGTGTTTAACAATATTATGTAGATTTGCCTGTAAAAAGATGTACCATTTTACGTTCCCCTTCCTGCTCTGCACATCACATGAAGCATATGTACTAAATAATTTAGGTTAATAATTCGAAATTTCAATAATCCAGTTCATAAACTAGTAGTATAGTCTTAGTAGGTTACAAGCCTTGCCTAGTGATTGCTGGTGCATCTATACTTTCCCCAGCACGCTTGGGGAACTAAATTCTTGTCCGTATATGTATTTTTTTGTATGAGTATTTTCCCCACAAGTTCGTTTCAAATCCTATGTTTATTAATTACAAAACATACTGCGATAGGCATGCCATGAGACATAATGGAAATAGCATCTTCTTTTCCTATGATCTACACACAAAAATGTGCACCGAATGGCACATAAGATGCACTTAACATTTGCAAAAATATTGTGTATTTTTCCAACTATTTTGAATGAAATGTTCTTTTTTATCTGAAGAGTCGTACAAATCAGTATTTACTACGTCATTGTGTTTTCAAATTTGAAACAGCCTCTTTGCACTGCGAGGGAAAAGCTGCGTACACTATTGACCTTCCCAGAGCCCGTTATCGTGCGAGAGTCTCGTGCACCGAGTTCCACCTTTTTCTTTTTCTTTTTCTTTTTTGCATGTTACAGCCTTACAGGGAACAAAAGTTTTAGTATCGGTTTTCTCTACTCTCTCGAAGACCAATGCTAGTAGTAATTGATATAGAAACTAAATTGTTTTTGTGTAATATTTTCAAAACAAATCTATGTGCTTTATTATTTTATCTTGCAGTATGTTATCATATATGTAGAAACTTTTTATCATTATATTTATCGTGAAGGTCTAAAGACTCTAAACGAACGAACTAATTATAGTTTTTTAACCAATTAATCAATATTTTTGTTTACAAACGTTATTTGAATGAGAAATGAATAAATGATTGTTTTGAATAACTTATGTGATTATTCATATCATGATACAATATTTTTCTTTTGTTTTGATAATTTGTCTATTGTCTATATTGGACAAGTTGATACATTGCTTGAATTATAGTATTATATTGTTTGATATGATCAACATATACCAAATAACTGTAAATAATTAAAAAACAAAGAACGCAACACAAACTAGTTGCACAGAAGTAACATAACACAAATTATAAGCCTTGTTTTATTGATTTATGATTCATAATTTTTTTCCATAAATGTGTAGTATTTTAGGAAGGCAGGTATCATTCATCATGGTGTGCACCAATGTTTCAAAATGTTGTTTGCGTGTTTATGGACTGTGCTGTAGATAACACTAACTCTGTTACAAAATGAGAAATAGTATCAAAACTGTGTGTAGTATGAATAACTTTGATAGAAATGACCTGAATCAAAACATTCTTGTATTGCAATGTGCATCTTCACAGAATATGCTTTTGTAATGAAATGAAAGCAATCTTTTTAGTGGATGCTTTTTTGTAAATACCAAATGGTCATGCTAACTTTTATTAATATATGTGGATGCTATATATTCCAGAAATGTCTAACCTTCAACCAAAACACACCCAGTATACACAGATTTATTCACTTCTTCCAGATCCATGCTTAAATTGAGATAAAAGCTGAGTGAACAAATAAGATTTAGTCACAAGTTCGTCCATGCCATAAAGCACATATAATATAACCATAATTTTATCGCTTCTATTATTATTTTCCTAGTCATGCTTTGTTGTCTGTGTTGGAGCAAGGTTAGAATCCAAAGCGGAGAAGACAGCTACTTACTATATTGTGAAATGGAAGCGTGCAGTAATATATATATATATATATATATATATATATATATAGTATTTATTGATCGTTGTCAGTAAAGTTATAAGATTCTCAAAATATGTTAAAATTCGTCGAGTTGGTGATTTCTTTGTCTAAAAATCAAAAGCTAAATCATTTTCAAAGTTCAATCACAGCATTTCAAACAAGTTAATTTAGGGGCATATTTTCAACGGTATATCAAGTTTAAACATCTAGATATGATAATTTAGGACTACATTTCTGAGTAAATGTTGTTGAATAAAGGATTTAACTGATATTTATCGGCATCTTAGGAGATACTGGCTTCTAAGAACTTTAGAAATAGACTTTGAAGTTGCCCTAGAAGTTATTAGAATAAACTCTGTAGAGAAAAACCTGTTAATTATCTGACATTATGGTGGTTGGCAAAAGTAGATGACTTAATTATTTGATGCACAAATAAACATGTACATATCCATGAAAATACAAATGTGCATGTGTATGATTGTGTTTGCACTCAGACAGTCAGATATCATGAAATTCTTCACTGTTCCATAGTTTCAAAATCAAATAAAACTAAGAATAGGATTGCTTGAAATAGCTGGTGCGTTGCTGTATGTTGTACCTTTGTCAGTTCATCAATGTGAGACCACCGACATCACTGCTTCCACATATTGATAATTTTATTATATACGCTCTTGCGTTATATTGTGATCACTTACTATTCTAATTTTCCATATCATTATGTGATAAAACCATAAACTATGGTTCCTTGTCATTAAACAAATATGTATGGCCTTGTGTTTCATAGACTTGGTGATATAAAATATTAATGTAGTCCCTAGGTTATATTATTGTTGTGATTTACATTGCATGTTTATGTCGAATTTTTTTTCATCTTTTGTGTTTCTGAAGGCACTTGTTGCTTTGAAGATAGATGTTTAATTTCTCAAAATTGTTTGTAGGGGGAGACAAAATTTTATCCGTTAAATGCTCCAATGTGAGTATGCTTTGTATAGTACAACATTGATAGCGTTGGATCATGTAATTAAGTTTTTTCCCCTTTCTTTTGAGAAACGCTCATGTAATTACGTTATGCCATGCATCTATCAGCTAAGCATATGGTATCATCAGTTTCATTTGTTGTGAATATTAAAATTTGTGTATGTTATGCTATGCATTGTCTTGGTAGAATTATACCAGGAAAAGCGAGGAACCGTTTCTTGGCAAATAGCAGCAGAAGGGACTGCATTTATCTTTATGATATCCATTGTTGTGATTAACCCTCTATCATGAGTCGACGACTACATTTATCAACTTTATATGCAAATTTCAATTTTTGTCCCACACTCATTTTCGGTCCCTGCTTGCTGCCATTGATAGGTTCTTTACGGTCTTCAATGCTAAAAGATGTCTGTAATCTGTTACCAATAGTATTTTGCGTAATTGAGTCATAACACACCTGGGTAAATATAATAATAAAAAACTCAATGAAGTAATTGTTTATGTATAATGTACCGATAATGTCATGCACCGATGGTAATTATCTAATGCAGTATAGTAGGAGCCATTCTTGATTTAATTTTCCGGTAGTAAAGTGAGAATCTTAAAATTAGCATCTATATAACATATTATGTTAGGTCAATGAATTGCAAGGTTAACTTTTACTCAATCATCTTTTTCCTATCTCAAATTTACAGAAGCTTGTTTTCATTCAACACCCTCAAGTTCTTTATATTTTGGTTTTCTGTACAGCCTGTTTCGGTATCTGGCAGTGAAGGGAGAATCTTAAAATCCGCATCTATATTGAATATTTGTTTCTGGTACATAATCTATAAGGTTGTTTTTCTACTAAGCTGCTTCTTTGTACATCATTTCTTGTTTTTATTTGACAGTCCCAAGCAGTTGATATTTGTTTTTCTGTACAGCCAGTTATTTTTATTTGCATCCACGACTGCAAGGTATCTTGAATTGGTAAACAAACAATACAATATTCTCAAACTTTTTACCCTAGTCCACATATATATTTCTGTAATTTGATTTCTGTCACCTGACTGCTGCAGAGCTGTGGTTTGGGGGTCTATAGGCATTGATTTCATCTCAAGGGAGTCAATTAGAAATTAATGGATGGAGTGGCAGACTAAGGGTTGATGTAGCGGTTTATTTACCTTTGTCGATTCTTAAGCAACACTGTAAAATTAAATAGGCACATTTCAGTATTCAGGATGCAACAGATCTGATTCCAGTAACGCAGTGACAATTCCATTAGTTCCATACTGGAAACCAGATCTCCAGTCAGCAGTCCAAACACAAAAATTTCGTCCAACAAAATTTGACACTTAAAGAAAGTTCAGATGCAAAAATGCTTGTAAAAGGATCATCCCCGGATGTTTTTAGAGTCAGTATTTCCAGTGCCCCCAGCACTTCTAGTCACGGTTCTGCACAGGATGACTATGATACTTCAGGTGATGTATATGTTTGGGGTGATGTCATATGTGATAGTTCTGTAAAGGCCATAATTGCTAAAAATCCAGGTCAATTAAGTTCAAGGACTGATGTCCCCTTACCAAGACCCGTAGAATCAGATTTAGTTTTGGATGTGCTTCATGTAGCTTGTGGAGTAAAACATATGGCTCTTGTTACAAGACAAGGAGAATTATTTACGTGGGGTGAAGAATCAGGAGGTCGGCTTGGTCATGGAGTTGAGACTAACGCAGCACATCCACGTCTTGTTGAGTCTCTAGCTGCATGTAATACCGACTTTGTTGCCTGTGGTGAGTTTCATACTTGCGCTGTAACTTCAAACGGTGAATTGTATACTTGGGGAGATGGTACTCATAATGTTGGTCTTCTTGGTAATGGTACAAATCATAGTCATTGGATACCTAAGAGGGTTTCAGGTCCATTAGAGGGTATTCAGGTTTCATATGTTACTTGTGGCACATGGCACACTGCATTAATAACCTCAGCAGGCCAACTATTCACGTTTGGTGATAACACTTTTGGTGTTTTAGGGCATGGAAACAGGGAGAGTGTTTCATATCCTAGGGAAGTTGAATCTTTAATGGGGTTGAAAACAATAGCTGTTGCATGCGGTGTATGGCACACTGCTTCTATTGTAGAGGTCATGGTGACTCAGTCAACTAGCACAAGCGTGTCATCTGGAAAATTGTTCACGTGGGGAGATGGAGACAAGTATCGCCTTGGCCACAGTGATAAAGAGCCAAGATTGAAGCCTACTTGCGTGCCTTCACTTATTGACTACAATTTTCATAAGGTAGCATGTGGTCACAGTCTAACCATTGGGTTGACCACATCAGGCCGTGTGTTAACTATGGGAAGCACTGTTTATGGTCAACTTGGTAATCCACGTTCTGATGGAAAACTCCCATGTTTAGTTGAAGAAAAGCTTACTAATGAATCGGTTTCCGAAGTTTCCTGTGGATCATATCATGTTGTAGTCCTAACGTCTAAAGGCGAGGTTTATACATGGGGAAAAGGTGCTAATGGAAGATTAGGTCATGGGGACTTTGAAGATAGGAAAATACCAACACTAGTTGAAGCTTTGAAGGATCGCCCAATAAAAAAAATCGCATGCGGATCAAATTTTACAGCAGCTATATGCCATCATAAATGGGTGTCAGGTGCAGAACAGTCTCAATGCGCATCATGTAGGCAAGCATTTGGATTTACAAGAAAAAGACATAACTGTTATAATTGTGGGCTTGTTCATTGCCATTCTTGTACTTCAAGGAAGTCTTTTAAAGCTGCACTGGGTCCTAACCCTGGAAAACCATATCGAGTTTGTGATTCATGTTATATTAAATTAACTAAAGTTGCAGGGAGTAATAAGAATAATCGTAATAATGTCAATCCACGTCTTTCAGCTGAAAGCAAAGATAAATTTGACAGGGAAAATTCTCATTATGATTTGATTAAGAATCTGGACCAGAAGGCAGCCAAGAATGGAAAGAAAACCGAATCGTTATCGTTGGTTCGCACTACTCAAAATCAAGGCTCTCAATTGATGCAATTAAAGGATATTGCTTTTTCAAGCAGACTTTATCAGCATCGAGCAATTCCTAAAGCAGTTAAAACATCTACTCAATCTGTGAATTCATCGAGGGCAGTATCACCATTTTCACGAAAGTCTAGTCCACCTCGTTCTGCAACACCTGTCCCCACAACTTCTGGCCTTGTTTCTTCTAAAAGCATTTCTGATGATTTAAAGAAAACAAACGATTTCTTAAGATTGGAAGTTCAAAAGTTTAGTGCTCAGGTACAATGGCAGTTAATCTTAACTTGTAGTTTTACATAACAATACCGACCAATCCTGACTCTGATAGAATTGTAGAAACCTGTAATAGAATATCCTTATATTTGATAGATTGTCATATGAACTTCATATATAAAACATTAAATTCGAAAATCCTTTCCAAAAGACCAAACTGGAGTTACTTAATATCACAGGTTTTAATAGAATAATTATAAGTAAATGTTCGGAACACCCATGATAATTATATAGTAATCCTACTGTGGCTGGATTCAAAAAAAATTCAATTAGCTTTATTTTTATTGGAGATTTGGAGTCACTATAGAATGCGTATTAACCATCATTGAGCGGAGCCGGTTCTAGGTTTATTGTGTCCATGCTCTTTGTAAACGTTACACAATGGTACCCAATTAAAAACCTTATTCATAATGAATCATAACTAATTTTTAAAAACTCAATGCTACTATTATGAACTAACATTGCAAACAAGATAAATGAAAGTACCACCATTCTAATGCAAAAATTAACAATAATAACCTGATACGAAGAAATTTTACGTACAAGGCTTAAAGTGTTCCAACTACTAGAAACCATCACTTGTTTCCTTTATATCATTAAATATACTTAACGGTTCATATATCTGCAAATTGAGATATGTATATGTATGGCATGATTATTTGTGGATAAAATGTTACTATAAAATAAGAAGCCGTAAAATACCATTATTTTTATTACAAATAATACAAGCAAATATTATTTGAAGTATTTGACGTGCCTTTTAATCTTCTTTCTACCATGATGAGTTTAAAATATACCATTTA
Source organism: Allium cepa (assembly GCA_030765085.1). NCBI lineage: Eukaryota > Viridiplantae > Streptophyta > Magnoliopsida > Asparagales > Amaryllidaceae > Allium > Allium cepa. The sequence continues at coordinate 445,018,970 of CM060932.1, forward strand.
AAATGTTTTCTTCTTGCACTTTTGGAAGCAAAATCATCAATGGTATCTTCATATTCAATGGTTGTTAAGATATCTTTTTCAATGCATATGATTGCCAATCAATTAAGTCGGCCTTGACTCATTGTTGTTCGCAAATATGACTTTAATAACTTCAATTTTGAAAAGCTTCGTTCTGCAGATGTAACTGTCACATGAAGAGTTAACAAAATCACATGTAAAATCATCACATTTGAAAACATATCAATACTTCTCAAAATTTCCTCAAAATTTCCGAAACTTCAATAGTCATCCAAATGATTCTTTGCATTAGAATAATCGGTTCAATTTTGAAAAGCTTCATTTTGCAGATGCAACTGTCACATGAAGAGTTAACAAAATCACATATACAATCATCACATTTGAAAACATATCCATACTTTTCAAAATTTCCAAAACTTCAGTAGTCCATTTTAAAAGAGCAATATTCACTATCAGAATAAGATAATCGGTTCCAAATGATTCTTCAACAGATCGCCGCTCCTTTTAGAATTCAAAGTTTCATCAAATTAACATTTTCTACGAACTTTGCATTTCAAAGGAAAAGTTGAGTCAGTATTTATTTTAGAAGCAATTTCTCTTACCTTACTCTAGCCTGATCGAATTCGTTTTCTCAATAGCGTTCAAAAGAAAAAAGACACTGGAAAGATTTTATCACGACATTAACGCTCATATACTCAGATTGTGATCTTTTGCTAACCATGTTAACTTTTTCTAGAATTTCATACTAAATAACTAAACTTAAGATGAACTCGAAACTAAATATGTTGACACAATTTTGCATCATCACTTATTTCTGCTACTTTAAACAACGCATCTCTAATTTGAGAAACTGGATGTAATATAGCTTTGAAACTTTCTACATGACTCTCTCAACGTCTAGTCGATAAAGATTTCCAAGACTGTCAACATAATCTAGTAAAATATCCCGCCGCTTAGAATTAGCAAATACTGTATGTGTGCATTGTCATGCTAAAAAAAGATTTTGCTTGAAGCTCGAACACAAGAGCTTGCCATATCGTAAATAATTAAATTAAGAATGACAAGCACAAGGCATGTAAAAAGCCCTAGGATTAATGTTAAGCAATCTTTTTTGCACACCAATTTTTTTTAACCATCATCATAGCCATGCTCTCTCACATTATCAACGTCAAGTTCAGTGAGTTTAATGCATTTTTTAGGTATGTAAAAAGTTCTAACTCAGTTGTCTCTTCAACATTCAAAAACTTTAGAAAAAACTCTTTGACTTTAATTGGAGTATTTGTCACATTCACACATCGTACGATCAATGTCATTTGCTCTTTATTACTTGTATCAAGGGTGCAGTCAAGTATAACAGAAAAGTATTTTGCTTATTTTATTTTTGAAACGATTGCATTTCTTACTATAGATCTAATAATCTTAATCAATTCATTATGTATTCCATGGTGAGATAATGATAATAAATTTGTTTATCTTGAATGAGACAAAAATGATGTTGCATTACCAGATCAAATTCAGCAATCATTTTAACCAAGCCTAGAAGTTCTCATAATTTTTATTTATTCCATGAAAAGCTAAATTGTTAACGGTAAGGTATTTCACTGTGACAATTATTCAAAGCATAAGTTGCTTTCAATGTTTTTTTTTTCTCTTTGAATAAGATTTTGCATATTTTTGTCAATTGTTAGGTGATATTGTTACCTTTTTCTCAACTCAACCCAGCTAGAATAGTTAAGGTTATGTTTCTTACTTCTTTCATTTTTGTGTACGTTTCTCACTAAGATGTCGTCAATCTATAATTCCATCTTTTGTTGATTGGTTTTTAGAAGTTATTAAACAACTTACAACAGAAACAAAATACTTTGTCCTGTCAATTTAGAATAAACAAGCCATTTCCTATCATGGTACTCTATGTTATTCATTTGTCTCTTGTAATAATTTTGAAGAGAAATGTCTAAAATTTTCATTTTGGGAGTAAGTTAAATTAAGTTCTCTAATGGACACTTCTCAACAAGGAAATCTCTCTTATTCCTATCAATATTACCTCAAACTTCTGGATCAGTATTATCCCAAACTCTTAGATCATATATATTCAAAATATCTTCTGAAGACACGACCTTTGTTTCATTCAAATGACCTAAACAACATACATCATTTTCACTTACTATTTGTTGCAGTGAAACCTCAATATCATACACATTTTCTTCTATCGTTAATTTGTTCATTCACCGTAGTATTATTTCTACTGTATCATCAAAACCAATTCCTTGTTCAAGTTCACAAGATTGATCTGAATTGCCAACTAAATTTGTCTATTTGGCGAAGTATTTGTTAAAAGGCCATCTTAATGATTCTGCTATCTCTTCATTTTTGTTTTGTTTTTTTTCTAAAAGAACTTCCCGATGGTTGTTTTCTTGAAAACATTGTGATATATAAAATGATTAGGTGATGATACTAGCTTTTATTTTCTTTATTTTTTTTCTCTTTTTTCTTATTTGAAATCAAGTAAAAGAGAACAATTTAGGGATTATGGTTCCATACTTGTAATCAACTTTTTCCTTCTTTCCAAAATTTCTAACAAGGAAATATTGATTGATATAAAAGAGAACAAATTAGGAAATAGGGTTCCTTACCAAAAGCCCTACTCATTGATGCCCTCAAATCGCACTTTTTCCTCACAAGAGAACAATTTTTTTGGGTTTCCTTCCTCCTCCTCAGTAGCTATTAACCGCGCCTTCTTCTCTGAACGCTGATGCACCTACGATTTTTTTTTTCCCAATTTTCCTGTACACATTCTTTTATATTTTAAATTGTGCTTGTGTTTTTGTTTTTTCCCCATCCGTGCTGTCCCCTTTGAATTGCTGCCCGTGCGATGGTCCAGTTTGCATTGGGCCAGAGCCGGCTCTGTCATTGAGCTATTTTAGACTTACATAATATCACAGGTTTCAATAGAATAATTATACCTTAATTGCCCAATACATGTGCAAAATACCGGCAACAGTTATATAGTTAACCTACTGTGGTTGGATTCAAAAGAAATTCTTATAGTTTTATTTTTATTGGAGATTTGGAGTCACTTAAGAACGTGTATGAACCATCATCGAGCCATTTCAGTTGTGGGGTCCCTTTTTCATTGTAATGCCAATTAAAATTTCTCTTTGGTTTTCTATAAAAAAAATCCTAGTAATTGTGTGTCTGTGTATCTTCTGTATGTGTTTTATCCTACTGAAATTAACCAAATTTTAGGAGTTTGGATTAGAGTACCATTGATGTTATCTTTGTTGTGCACAGGTTGATGCTTTGAGGCAAAGATGTGAACTTCAGGATTATGAGCTGCAGAAATCCGCAAAGAAAGTCCAAGAAGCAATGGCATTGGCTGCGGAAGAATCAGCGAAATCCAAAGCAGCAAAAGATGTTATAAAATCACTTACCGCACAAGTATGTTCCATGGTTTCATACTGTACGTGTAATAATCTTTTTTTTATGCGGTAAAATCACATCTATGGATCTGCTCTTAATTATCTGAACTTGCGATATCTTGCTCCATGTTACCATAGTAGAATGATTGAATGTTCCTAACTTGGTCAAATGATGTTGCTTTGCTGGATGATGGATCATCTAAGATTCTAACGTTTTTTAACACATTGCATTCAGTCAACATATTAAGAATACCTTTCGGTCGTGTTATGTTTGCTATGTTGGATGATGGTTCATCTAACATGTTTGCAACATATTGATTCGGTCAGCATATCAACAATGCTTTTGAAGTAACTGCATGTTTAATTATATATCCTTTGTTTCTTGAATCTCAAGTATGTCCCTGTAGCTCCATTCTCCGTTCTCCATTAATGGGTAGTATAGGCAAGTAAATTTCTATTTTCTTTCTTCCCTCGCTCATCTGATGTTGGCTCTTGTGTGGATGTTTTACTAGCATTCCCGGTACATGATGCTGATCAATATATTTTTATGTGCTAAATTTTTTAATATCATCTTTGACTTTAATCACTCAATTCTAATTTTAGTTCCAATGACATTGCATTTCACAAAAATCATTTGGTAAATGTAAAATTTTAAAATAATTCATTATTGTCCATGCTATACTACTCATTTATATATGATGTCATATTTCATATGTATATTTTTATCATCTGTGTGGAAGATTTTTTTTTGACATATTACACATTAATATCTATATCTATGCAAACAACTTTTTTCTTATTCTAGTTTTAACGTTTTTTTTGAAAGATATTTTGCTTGATATAAGTTATAAATTTGGATTATGATCTTATGTATTTTGTACTAATTTTATATGACCTATATTTACAATGAACCATACCTAAATATGTATATTTTGAAATCTCCACGCTCATTTAATCATTTAAAATCCCTCATCAACTGTTTCATATTTATATGCCTCATATAGGCAATATGTATAAAATCTTAAGAGTAACTAGAAATTTCTGACCCTTTCAGAACCAACGGTCGAACGGAACATTTCTGATGATTTGCATTAACTTGTAATTTTGAAGGATTTATACTTCCGAAATAAACTAAACCTTTTTTGAAACAAATCTCAAAGAACCAAGCTTACATTTGTAAACTCTGTGAAAATATGCGTTGATGCCACAACACATACTTGAAGTCAATCACGAGGTGAGTAACGGTAGTTGACGATTACGGGGCACAAATCTATTACTTTTGGTCAGCTAATTATGCTACAAACCGATTGGATAACCCCATATATATATATCTTCAATCTGATTTTCTGTTTCTTTCTTTTTTTTTTAATTACTACAGGATTTGTATTTTTTAGTTAATTTTATTTATATATATGAGAGGCAGAGGAAAAAGCTTGTCAAAACTAAATTTATTCTTGTTAGCAAAACATATAAAGGTTATCATTGAATTTTTTTGGGTCGAAATATTGATTTATATGTATGAATGTATGCATATTGAGTATATTTTCAAACTGCAATAATATCCTTCCTTGTCTTAGTGTTTCATAAGAAAATAATGACTATTTTCTTCCCTGCAATTAGGGAAAAAAAATAATTCTCACTGTTGATCAGTTCGATAATTTTAACCTGTAATTTGAATTTATTTCTGTCTTGATGCATACCTTTAATATTTGCGCATGCTCTGATATTTGCAATTAGCTAGATTACAGGATTCGATTTCTGCAGATAATGTCAATTTTCTTTTTACCGTGCTGCCAATGGCAAGGTCAATGAGTACATTTTTGTGAACTCAAGGAGCTACTAGTTTGCACATGAATTAAGAATGTAACTATTACTATTCAATGTAATCTACCGTTGCATCCCTCCCTTCTTGTGATGAAACTACGTTCTTCAACCTATACATGAGAACAAATATTTATTTCCATTAAGTCATTTTATCCCACTAAAACTAAATTTGGTGAAAAGTTGCTTTACCTAACTGTTGATATTTTAGCTCATTTGATCATTTCGGACGCCAGGAGTTAAATAACATGATATAGCTCAAAGATGTGGCAGAGGGGTTCTCCTGATGCACTACATCAAATGCTAAAATGAGTACAGTTCTAATAAACTATACAACACAATGGAGTGCAATTATTTATCTGCGATGTAGCTGTTTTACCCCTTGAAGAAATTCCTTCATTTGGTTATTGCTGTCTCAGTTTATTTGTATAATTTGAAATGTTGGTCAAGCTATACTGATTTCAAGCCATTTTTGTTATGCACATTATAGCTCAAAGATTTGGCTGAGAGGATTCCTCCCAATGCCTATGAAAATGAAGAGAAGAAGACAGCTTACATGTCTAATGGTGCCGAGCCACAACTTACATATCCTTCTAACTTAAATATAACCAGGGATGACCATTCAGATAGTATGTCCAATGGAACAAGAACAAAATTTCCCACTCATACTAATTCTACTGATACAAACGGAATATTTATTCCAGAGACCACATCGTTACAAAATAGCAGAGTAGCTGATGCGTATGAGCATTTAAGTACAGAAGTTGGTAATAAAAATGGAGATATGACCTCATCTAGTGCATATGTAAATGATAATGGTAACAAAATGCCTGAAAATAGTCGAGATGGAGAGAATGATTCGGAACCTAGAAGCTCTACTTCAAATAGCAATAATAATATTCAAGTCGAGGCAGAATGGATTGAGCAATATGAGCCTGGTGTATATATAACCCTCATGGCACTTAGGGATGGAACAAGAGATCTGAAGAGAGTGAGATTCAGGTAAATGTGATATTTCTTCTCCTATTATTCAGGATGTCTAAATTTCAATTCAGGAAATTTATTTTAGGGGCATTGGTAAAGGGGCTCCTATTGGAGTTTTGGGGGGTGGAGGAGGTATTTTGGACGTTCTTTTCGATCAGAATCCGCAAAAAATGGTTTTCGGTGAATCCTTTTCATTTTTCAATGGGGTTTTGCCGAATTTTGTTTTGCACGATGGTAAAACATTAAATTGTTTTAGTTTTTTCAATTTATCAACCCCTCCAAACCAACAAAAAAAAAAAACGAACTCCCATAACAATTTTATATTAGGCAGTCCCCCTAAAGTTGGACCTCCCTATTCAAAAATGGAGTTCCTTTAACATTGTCATATTTTAGACATCAAAGTATGATCCTTATTTTTATTCAAACATTTTATGCTCGTAAGACCAAATTATCTTGTTAGAACCCATTGATTCCTCTAAAAATGCAAAAAATTTATCTCATTCGCTTACAGTAAATAAAACATACATGCTTGAGCACCACTTTTTTTTTCTTTTCAGAATATATTGTTTAAGATAAGACGATTTTCAGTGACTTGTAGGCCATAGTGAGAGTCTGATGCAAATGCTCTTTTAAATGCAAAAGTACGAGAAAAATTGTTTCTTTTTGCTGCTTTCTGCAAGTAGCTAAGGAATGCTGCATCGATTATGTATTGTTCAGTGGCGTTCTAATGCACATGCCACCAAATAAGATTTCTTCCATATGAAGCTGCAATTTTGAATAGATGAATTGTAAAATCTGACTGTCTAAGCTCATATATTTGGAATCATACATATCTTCTATCTAGTTACCAGACTATAAACAACTTTACCCTTTACGATGCCTCGCCGTGGTCATGGGTTGTGTACGATTCTTCTAGGGAACACCTAACTAATTTAGAGTTATCATGGAGCATGCAATAGCGCAAAACAGCCCATAGCGCAGAGTGTATGCTATTTAACTCTAATAGCCACGTGTCATCAATAGCGCAAAATAATGTGCTATTTTGTCAAAGCGCAAAATAACGCATAGACCAAAATAGTGCGTTATTTATTTTATGTACATTTAGAAAAACCCAAATAAAATTGAACGGCACAAACTAGGACATGGTTACACTAACCAATCATATATTTTCAATAATAAATCAAAATCGTTTATCGAAGAATGACCATGATTCCTTTAGAATTGAATGTAGGTATTTGGTAGGCGTATCATACTCAAAACGTCTACACGGAAAGAGTTAAATACTTCTGTTTTTCTCTGGCCATGTTAATAGGTAGAAATCTTATAATCTTAATAATTCATTTTAAATTTGTTAGTGATGTTATTTACCTCGTGTATTGCTATTTTTTTTTAACTTCAGTGTAATGGTTTGCAATATTGGACTTTGTTGTTGATATTGAAAAAGCAAAAATATAACTTATAAAGGTTGAACATTCTTTTCTGTGAAATTCTTTTGAATAAACTCTTGAAGGCCAAATTCTTTTGATAAAACATTATGAAATTTCATCTTTCGTGCATCAAATGTGCAACTTAACAAATATATTGAAAATGACGTTATAGACTAGTTTATTTTGGCTGTACAGAAAAAAAAAATCAAATTATTCGGGAAAAGATACCCAATTTTGGTGCATAATCAATGTCGTTAATTTCTAAGTTGTTTTTCATGAAAAAATTAGCCATTCAACATAGTAACAAATGTTTTAATTTATGATCTACCACTGCCAAATATTATAATGCCAACGTGTGGATTCACATATGACCCAAGTCTCTTTTTCATATCAAATTTACACAAAAAAAAAAAAAAAAATTGAAATCAACATCGAAAAATTATATTAAAAATAATCTAAAGATATGTTAAATTTAACAAAATTATGATTCAACATTAGAGATTTATGAAAAACAATAACTTAACTAATCAATCTCAATTAGGCAAAAAATAAAGATGACGAGTTTGATAAATCCCTGGAAACAACAAATAAATTGTTAAAATTTTTTAAACATGGTTCTAGAGTTTTTAATTTGACTAGGAGTCCCAACTAATAATTATAATTTGCAATGTAAATTCCAATTCATAATTAAACTACAGTGTAAAATTTATTAAAATGATAGGGATAATCGTAATATGAGTGATACTTGTGCAAACATGGATCATGGTTACTTTAGTCTTATTTAGTATAATATAAAGAAAATGCAAAATTTATAGAAGTGAACAAAATGGTGTATGCTATAGCGTAAGCCTTGCATTATTTTGCGCTATTTGCTATTGACTACCTTGTACTAATCTACATCTTACAAAGTATGATCTTAGGTTGAAGGCATCTCTCCAATGCTGTGTTAAGTTGAAAAATCCCAAGTGTCATGTGATGTTGCACAAAGGACAACGGTATTTGTTTTAAAACAACATTATGAAATATGCTTTTGTGGAATAATTACGTAAAAAGAAGACATTTTCAAATAGAACGTTTGTTACTAAACATTTCACTTGAACATAATTATTACAAAGTGCATTAAAAGTCTGTTTTCCAAAAAATATTGTTTGTTTGTGATGCATCACAGGACACATTGGATTTTTTAACAGCCTTGTCAAGACATGGCATTGGAGATGCTATGAGAAACAAATAATGACTTTTGTGAGGTTGTACAAACTCTTACTATTTTCAATTATATCCACAATACAGGACGATTAGTTGGTGATCATTTAAAAATCTGAATTGTTTGAAGATAATTGAATTGACAGGAGAACATGACCCTGAAATTAAATATGTAGCACATGATTTGGTACTTTGTTATGCAACCCTATGGGAGGATATCCCTAAAGCCATCTTGGATGAGTTTAGACCTGATATAGTTCATCACGCATATGCATACATACCATGATTCTGGATTCCAGTTGAAATTTCGGACTTTCAATTGTTCCATTTCGGTTCTGGTGAAACCAACATTAGGTCTGAATTTCAGTTTAAGGTCTGCAAGTGAGATTTTTTTTTTCTTCCCATCACAAAACCAAAATCCTGTATACATGTAAAAGAATAAAAAATAACAAATCTGGCAATAAGACACAAAATGCACGGAAGAGCAAAATTTTCAATGAACATGTCAGATTTTTGTCGACTTAGACCCGTTCCAACAAAGAAGCATGGAAGAAAAATAGAAAATAACAATCGAATCAACTTGTTAAAGTACAGTACATATTTTACTTGCGCAAGTACCAGTATGTACTGCATATAAAAAGCACACCGAAGGACCAAAATTCAAACCCATAATTGAAATCGAAACTTCCGTAATTGACCCTTATTTGCCAGTATTTTTGTAATTCATTAACCCTTATTTTCCAGGTCAATAAGAATAAATATTGCAGATATTTTTTTATTTTATTTTTATTTTATTTATATATTCTGACAGCGCTATACTTCCATGTCGATTTTTCCTATGTTTAAGTAAAATCAGAAACAATACCTGCTGGGAAAGCATTTGGTTTACTATCTTTATTATTTACTAGTGTAAATCGCACTTACGTGCATCTAATAGCTAGAAGTATTTATTTTTTATTTAATAAAAAGAAATTTTTAGGCGGATGTGTGCTATAAGTGCAAAAGCTTTGGTAGTCACGACATTTTTAACATTTTTATTTCAAGTAAATTGGCAGTGAAATCGGTTAGTGGGTGGTTGGTGCAAGAATGGTGATGGAGCTTACAAAAGGATGATGAGATTCCATTGATTGATGTATGACATTTTGAGAATTTCAAAAAGACACGGTGGAAATTATATTCGAATTCTCTTTATTAATAGTGGAGAAATTGAGGATTGTGTGCCTAGAGGCTTATTTTGTCTGTGTATCTAGGAAATTTGTTCATTTTGTAAATTTGTTCATTTTGTCATCTCTTGCATTATAGCCATACTAGTTACACTATGGGACTCATACCCTGATTAACACTGTGTTCTTTGTTGATTTACACTATTTCGCCTTTAGCAGAAGTTATTTAATGTGAAAATTTCTCAATTTGGCTATATTATTAATGCAGCCGAAGAAGATTTGGTGAGCATCAAGCTGAGGCCTGGTGGTCTGAAAACCGTGAAAGGGTTTATGAGAAATACAATGTACGTGGGTCTGAAAGTGCTTCGGCAGCACCTTCTTCAGCAAAAACGGAAAAATCAAGAATTTTGTAATTGTTATGACTATCATATATCATCCTCATGCTTAGCAAAAGTTAATGCAAGTGTCGCATTAATGTTTAAGCTTATAATGGATGTATAATGTTTCCTTGTCTGTCAGAGCTGTCTTTTTGCCTTTTCATTTTGTTTTGTAGCCTGTATATAAGATACATCCAGTTGAGATGAGATGGCGAAGGGCAGTTTGGTTAATATTACAATGTATACACATTTTGTTACTTTTTGGTGGCAATTGATTGATATTTAAATGCTTTTTTAGTTTTATGTTAGGCTGTTGTATCAACAAGATGAAACTTCGTGTCCGATAATCTTTCAATTGCTACACGTTTTAGTCATAAACAAGATGAAGCTTTTGGTTTATTAGAAATTATATATAAAGTCGATGGCTAAAATAATTATTTTCAACATTTCATCCGTATTTGCAAGTTTGAATGGGTTAATAGTTTTGAAAATATTTGGATGATATTGCTAATGAAAATAATATGTTTAAAAAGCTGTATATTCGGGGATTTTTAGCGCTAAGATGTAAGGTGATGTTCAGTGAAGCAAATCCTAAACCCTTCCACACACAGATAATTAAAATAGTATTTAAAATTTACAGTTAAAATAAATGTTTTAGCAGTTGATATTGATTTAATATTGTTAGTATGTTAAATATTTTTGAAATGATTTCATTTTTTGGGATTGATGTTCCCATTGTAACTAATTAATCTTGCTTATTTTTATTTTCTTTTAAATTGAAATAAGCCACTTGTTCTTTTGCATGACACTCTAATATATGAAATATTTGACATTTGTAAGTTAAGAGTGTTATGTAAAAGAACAAATTGTGCTTTTCTGAAGTTTCATTTGATTTCAACTTGTACAATTATCGAAACCATAGAGCGTAATGATAAAGGGGTATATCAAACTCCCTCATGGATAGAACATGAGCATAAAGATCTGAAACCACCAGATCCAGTTTTTCCTACTCAACATGATAGCAAAATAGGGCTTAATCAAGAATATGATCTACGGATCGGTAGGAAGCAATTACTAGGGGCTCCTCAAAACAAAATAAAGAGATCGTACAGATTTATCTGATGAAGCATCATAATTCTTCACAGAAGATTCAAAACTAGTGGATAACATAGCACATCATATTCAGACCGACCAATCAACACCATAAATGCAACCAGATTTATCAAAATATGTCAAATATAACACTGTCTATAAAATAATGGTTAGCATGAATACAGTAGATAAAAAAGAAAAAGGCAACATTTATTAACATTCGCAAAATACCTTACCGTTTGTTAAGCAATATAATTTTGTTAAGCAAAAATCATACTTCATGTCTATCAAAACTAGAAGTGATACGGAGAAAAAGAAAATCCAAATGAAAACTAACAATTTGTTTTTCACGTTTAGACTTGTATAATTGCAGAACATTTGATTTTATGTTTGCTACTAATTCGAAATTAAAAGCGCTCTTTTATTTTAGATCCAAATGAATACATGTTATAGGTCCGTCAAACTGGTTGGGTTGGGTCAAAATGGATTGGATTGAGTTTGACCCAATCCATTTTCTTTTATCCATTTATGACCCAACCCACTTAATAAGCGGGTTACCCATTGAACCCATTTAAAAATTTAAATTTAATTTGACTAAACAAAACAAATAAATATAAAACAATTCTAATTCTAATTTTTATGTTTTGAGATCTGACAAAATTTTTAAATTTTAACTCTAATTTTCATCAAAATTCAAATTTGGGGATGATGTAGCTTATTATTTTCTAAATACAACTGTCAGCCCCCTTGGAGAATTACAGTGTGCGTTCACATGATAAAGTATCCGAGTGTTCCATACTATCCGTAATTTAGGTGGTAGTTAATCGGTCGAAGTCCCTCCTAATTCCGAATTAGAATGAAGGAGTTATTGCAGTCTGAACAAAAAAAATAGCGGCTTCTGCACTAGGCGAAGTTCAGTATACAGATGTGGTAACCTGTTATTTTCTAAGTACAACTGTCAGTCCCCTTGGAGAACTACAGTGAGCGTTCATACGATGAAGTATCCGGTATTCCATACTGTCCGTAATTTAGGTGGGAGTTGATCGGTCGAAGCCTGCCTGATTCCGAGTTAGAACGAAGGAGTTATTGCAGTCGGAACAAAAAAATAGCGGCTTTAGCACTAGGCGGAGTTCGATATGCAGATGTGGTAACCTGTTATTTTCTAAGTACAACTGTGTCCCCTTGGAGAACTACAGTGTGCGGTCATACGATTAAGTATCCGAGTGTTCCATACTGTCCATAATCTAGGTGGAGCTGATCAGTCGAAGTCTCGTCTAATTCCGAGTTAGAACGAAGGAGTTATTGCAGTCCGAACAAAAAATAGCAGCTTCTGCACTAGGCGGAGTTCAAATATGGAGGTGTGGTAGCCTGTTAATTTTCTAAGTACAACTGTCAGTTCTCTTGGAGAACTACAGTGTGCGTTCATACAATGAAGTATCCGAGTGTCCCATACTGTCCGTAATTTAGGTTAGAGTTGATCGGTCGAAGTCTCACCTGATTTTGAGTTAGAACGAAGAAGTTATTGCAGTCTGAATAAAAAAATAGCGGCTTTTGAACTAGGCGGAATTCAAATATAGGGATGCAGTAGCCTGTTATTTTCTAAGTACAACTGTCAGTCTCCATAAAAAAAATATAATGTTTGTTCAAAATTCTTATTTTTTAAATTTATATTAAAATTTAATATTTTTAATAATTGGGTAAATGGGTTACCCATTTATAACCTTTTTAAAAATGGGTCAACCCAACCCATAACCCATTTAATAACATTCACAAATGGGTTGACCCAACCCATTTATAAGTAGGGTAAACGGGTTGGGTTAATGGGTTGGGTCAAATTTTGACAGGTCGTTATGTGCTCATAATTTATATATTTATAGCTCATAAATTCATTTCGACTAACGTCTTTGATTTTAAATATTTAAATTTGAATATGTTTGTTAGAAACAAAAATATAAATAAATGTTTGTTTTTAAAACGAGTGCATAAGGGCATTTTCGGCGTGTTAATAGAAATAGCTAAACAAAAAATGATGCTCCTCCTGAAAAAAGCGAAAAGAGTAAGGTAAAGGGTAAATGACAGTACTTGCATGGAAGGTAAGAGGAATTAATATTGATCTCAAAATGGGAGAAGTACTAAAATTACACTTAATTCACCAACTAACATTGGTTGGTTTTTTTGAGCATAACTAAATAGTAGTAGAATTGTACACTTCAGGCAAAAACTGAATAGACAATCGTAATATCTTAGCAATAATGATACCGACTCAAAAGGCAGAGTTCTAGCATTATAGAACTCTATGATTTAGAATATTTCGCTTGTCAAATTATTAATACCGGTGATATTCATATGACTTATTTTTGTATATGCAAGAAACTTTATTATAGAAAGGGAAAAACAAAATTGTAATAGTCACCAAACATGCATAATTCATGGATGATTATTGGGGATTTCAACAATGTGCGCAATCAAAAAAATCAAAATTGAGGTATACTATAACACACTATATTTTTACAACATTATTTATAATAATTAATTGGTTAAATTAAATAAATAATGTGGAGATTAATAAGTTGATAATTGATTAGTTAAGGATAGCCGTGCCAAGTTAATGGGCAAACTAAAATGAAACAACCTAAACAAAGGTGTTAGGAAATAACAAGAGCAATATGGAAAAGAGGTGGATACCCTAAACCCTTAGGAGATAGAAACTCACGTTCATTTCACTCAAACTAAAAATACTTAGGCCGGCCACCACTTTCACTCTCAAGAAGAAGATTAAAGCTAGGAATTAAGAGAAGGAAGACAATCAACTTAATCAACATCTAATCTCACATTTTACATCTCAAAGCTAAGGTGAATAATCGCCACATCCCATTTTCTCTTAGTCTTCGGTTTTAAGATTAGATCCAAAATGTTTTGCAAGTATATGCCATGTTTTGATGATTAAAGTTGTATATATGATTGTTGACGAATTATATATGTTCATGTTAAATTTTTATAATATGCTTGACATGACAACCCTATTTAATTACATCTAAATGCCTTGAAAATTTGAATATAGGTCAGAAATGATATTTTAGAGATGGATTTCGATTCTCATAATTTTCCGATTTAATATGGATTTTATAACAATTTTCTAGTTAAGGAAATTGTTTATTAGGTTATAAATTATTTTCGATTAAAATAAAAAATATTTGGGGTTTAAATTTTTATATGTTAGATAACATATTAAAAAATATTTTTTAGAATTTTTTTTCAGTTTTTTCCTAAGTGTTTTGATAAATATATAAAATTATTTAAGGCATGAGACTTAAATGTTTTATATATTTAATTAAGGAGATGGGCATTTTGTAAAACAAAATCATTATTTAAATTTGAAAATAGTGGCATTTATGAAAGGAATTTGTTAACCAATGAGGATTTGATAAACAAAGGCATGTTAGTTGAAAAGTTATCATTTTTAAGTTAAAAAGAAAAAAATCATACTTTTAGCATGTTTCGGCCTATTATAGCAGTAACCTTCCGGCCTCGACCTTCCGACCAAGTCAAGAGGTTTAAAGCTTTCGGCAAGGTCAAATCAATGCATATGGTATCAAGTAACTTGGTATGTAATAAATTGGACAAGGTTGAAAGGTTCTTAGTCGAAAGGTTAATCACTAAAGAGGTTGGGGTATGTTTGTTTTATAAACCAAAGGCTTTCACCTGCTTTGCTTTCGAATTAGAGCTTTCGGCCTGGTAGCTTTCGACTAGGTCAAATATTTAAACAAAGGTTTTAAACCTTTCGAGACAGTCGAAAGATTGCCGCCACTTTGTTTGTGTCTTAAACCTTTCGGCAAAGACGAAAGGTATACTTGTTTTAAAACCAGCCGCTTCTCCTAATGCTTTCGAAAGGAAGCTTTTGACATAGGTGACTTGCCCTTGTTTTATAAATTGAAGTATAATCCAAAGCTTTCGAAAGAGATGTTTTAAAGGATATGTCTAAAGCTTATGAAGCCGAGCTTTCGACTTAATCGAAAGGTTGCTTCCAATGACTTCAAAAGGTTTGATTTCCAAAGATTTTAGCAAATTTTTTTGAAAGGTTTTAGTTAAATTGTTTTGAAAAGTTGAAGATTGATTTCAAAAGGTTTGGTTCAATGGTTTCAAAAAGTTTTGATCGAATGATTTCGAAAGGTTTGATGATCAACCACGAAAGGTTTAAGTTCAATGATTTCGAAAGATTTAAAAGAGTGATTGCGAAAGGTTTAAATGAATGACTCCAAAAGGTTCTGGTCGAATGACTTCAAAAGGTTAAAGTGAATGGTTTCGAAAGGTTTAAGATGGAAGGTTTTCTAAGGTTTTCTAAGGCAATGATTTTAAGAGATTTTAAAGAAGGATGTCCAAAGTTTTATTGTTTTCGAAAGGTTTGATAGTTGAATCTGAAATGGATGATTTCAAAAGAGTAGAAAGAGGTTCTTCAAATGGCTAAGTGTTTTTCATCAACTAAAGTTTGATTAAAGATGACATATATAACATGATCATATGATTTTGAGTAAAGTGTATAGATTATATACTATTCCTTGTTTAAACTTGATTTAAAGGTTTAAATCAGTTTGAAAATGTTTTCAACGAAAATTATGGGAGGGGATCCTTAAGTGAAAATGACTCAGATATTATAATACTAGATGTGACTAGTATGTCGCGTCCTATACATTAGCTATTAGCTCCAACTAATTATTCTCCAAAATTCCAATTTGTAGGGCTTGGTCACAGGTAGGCTAAAATTATGACTACACACCGAAAGGAATATATGTTGCATACAGATATGTTATTGGAGAGCCTGAAAAACCAATAGGATTGGGGCGACTTGGGAGATGATTAAGTTAGGGATAGACCATCCTGAAGTGAAGTATTTAACAGATAGTAAATGATAGATAAACCAGAAGAAGAATACCTAACATGTGTTAGGTTAATTTTGATTATATTATCTGGTAGACCCGAGTTTGCCAAATGTTAAAGTTATCCAAACAAAACTTATGTATTTGAATAGACAGTTCATTATTATCTGAGATTTATGTATGTTTACGTAATGATTACTTTACAGTATTTAACCATTGTGGATGCAAGAGCACAACATATGGTTTTATAAAAGGTTTGTTATTTGGTTTATTTTTATAAAAGGTATTGCAAAGATATGTTTTAAAAAGGATGTTAGTGAGGAGAAACTTGTTCCGCTAAGTGGCGTGGTCTCACTTAACATGTTTAACGGGGATGTATAGTATGATTCATATCAGGCTTTATGTCTAACTCAAAGTTTATTTTTTCCCCTTAAACTCCTCAAAAATAATTTGAGTAGGTTGAGAGATTAAGGTTTTTTCAGGTTTAGTAGGATGACGAATAAGGCTACCAGAGGGATGTAAGAGGCAAACAGATAGCTATTTAGGATTTGTAGTTCTGGTTATGTTTTGATGTATTTCCGCTGTGAGTGTATTAGGTCTATTATGACCATATGACTCTGATCAACCAAAGGGGTATCATCATATACCGCTTTTGGCGTATTTTGTAATAACTATAGTTTATCTATGCCTGGGAACAATTTGGGATTATGTGTTGTGAATGTGAAACATTTGATGTCAAAATGTAATGAAGTAAATGTGGTTTTTAAAATCTGTATTTTGTCTCATATTCAAGTGCTTTTGATATTATTGACACTATTAACATAGCCATATTTAGTCTCCAAAAGCTAATAATATAGATGACTACAGTATCTGTAGCGCTTAGTTTCGGGTCTTTAGATATGGGATGTTACAACTTGGTATGAGAGCATGGTTTATGAAATACTTTAACTAAAAATGATTTTTGAAAACATAATCCTTAGAAATTAGATTTAAGATCGGGGTGTGGGATAACACTATAGTAACGTACTTGTATTTGATATATATATATATATATAATTATATTCTATTCTTTAAACTCCTATCTTAGTTAGGCTATTCATTTGTATCTCACGAGGTTTGAATACAGATATGGAAGGAAGTGGAGGCAGAGTTAATCTCGGAGGAGATAGCACCACCACCAGTGGAAATGCCTGACCAAACACTAGGAGAGGTTTCGGTCAAGCACAAGATGAAACTGTTGTTGTAGGATTCCTCTAGATGGATATGGGAGCAATGTATCAGTTCTTTATAAACATGATGCAAGCTAGAATTGCCACCGGAGTTATCGAAGGTAATGCAGTTGGAGGAGGAGTTCACGAAGTTATGATGGTCAACGAGTACGCTAACCTAAGTAGGCATTACATCAGGCTTGGAGGGAAGCCATTTATTGGTATTGAAGATGCGATCGAAATGGAAAATTGGTTACTGTATTACGAGAGAATTTTTGACGACTTAGGATTGAGTGTTGCACAAAAGAGGAGATTGGCTTCGAGGCAGCTGCTCTATTCTGGTGGAATGTTCTCACTGCTGGGGTTGATGAGGAGACCATAACTTGGGAGGAGTTTAGAAGAAGGTTTTCAGAAAGATTTATGTCTGTAATGGCGCAGTCGGCGTTGGTGAGGAATTTTGTAGAATTGGAACATGGAGATATGTCCGTCTTGGAGTATGCGAGAAAGTTTGAGGAGTTAGCCCGATACAAGTATGCTTTGGTAGACACCGTGATCAAGAGGAACGAAAAGTTTATAAGGGGCTTAAGGTCAGAGTTGATAAGTGCCACTTTACCGCATTTGAGAGATCCCAGTGATGTAGTGGTTGAAATGGCATTAAGATAGGAAGAGTCGGCTTGCTTGGGGAAGAAGATGAAGGAGGCCCAAATAGTACAGGGCCAGAAAAGGAAGTTTTTCCAGAAAAAGAATGCTCAGAAAGGAAGAGCATAGAAGAAAGGAAAGTCTGAAGTAGTTTGCTACAAATGTGACAAAAAGGAACACTATTCTAATGAGTGTTGAACCGGTAAAGGAAAAGGAAAAGAGGCTGGTGGAAAGAAGAATGTTAGATGTTTTAGTTGTGATCAGATCGATTATTACAAGAATAAGTGCCGAGAGCCTACAAGAGAAGGAAAGGGGCAAGTTTATGCTTTGGACCCCAAAACCTCAAGCCAGTTGTGCAAGACAAAAGGAAGGCTGTTTTATGAGGCTAGCTGCAGATTCATGGTATGTCTATTAACGTTCTATTTGATACTGGAGCATCTCATTCTTTTATTTCTCAATGTTTGGTAGATAAGCTTAACATAGAACCCTCATTCTAGTTACTCCCTTAAGGGTTGCAAATCCGATAGGGGGGTATGCAATGCTTGGGATGAGGTGTGACCATCTAGAGTTTGATTTGCTAGGCCATACTTTTGAGTGTTGTTCGCATGTGTTTGACTTTGGGGGATTTGGGATCATCCTTGGAATGGATTGGTTAAGTAAATATGATGCTAGGATATTTTTCCATGATAGGAAAATATCACTTAGTCATCCGGATTGTAGTGATAAGATAGTTTATACCGTAGAGAACCCTAGTTGTGAAATGTATGCTTTATTGGGTACTATGGAGTTGGAGGATGAGTTGCATTGAGTCGTTGTAGTTAGATAATTTGCAGATGTGTTTGAGCCGGTAATTGAGTTTCCACCAAAATGAGCCATTGAGTTTTGGATTGATTTAATGCCTTGAGCAGAACCGGTGAGTAGACCGCCAAGTAGAACAACTCCCACTGAGATGAGAGGGTTGAAGGTGCAGTTGGTTGATTTGAAAGGCAAGAGTTTCATATGAACAAGTAGTTTTCCATGGGGAGCCGCTGTTGTATTTGTTAAGGAGCCAGACGGATCGTTAAGGCTGTGTATCGATTTTCGTAAGTTGAATGAGTAGACGATAAAGAACCTATATCCATTGTTGAGAATTGGTAATTTGTTCGATCAGTTAAGTGGAGCCAAGGTATTCTCCCAGTTGGATTTGGCGATGGGATTTCATCAGCTTAGAGTGGCGGAGGATAGCATTCCTTTGATGGCATTTAGGACAAGATATGGATTGTATGAATGGTTAGTTATGCTGTTCGGACCAACTAATGCGCCGACATTCTTTGTGGATCTGATGAATAGGATTTTCCGAGAACATTTGGATAGATTTGTGTTGGTCTTCATAGATGACATTTTGGTATACTCTAAGGATGAGAAGGAGCATGGAGTTCATCTTAGAATTGTACCTGGAACATTGAGGGAGCGTCAGTTGAATGCTAAGTTTTCAAAGTATCACTTTTGAAAGAAGAAAGTGAAGTTCCTTGGTCATGTCATTCAAAGAATGGATGTTCTGTAGATCCACCTAAGATTGAGGTGGTGAATAATTGGAAGAGACCTGAGACGATAACCGTGATTAAAATTTTTCTTGGATTGGCTGGATATTATCGAAGGTTTATAAAAGATTTTTCGTGGATAGCTGCACCGATGACTAAGCTTATGCGGAAAGATGTGAAGTTTGTATGGAATAATAAGTGTGAGGAAGCATTCCAAACCTCAAAACATTTATTGGCCCATGCACCGGTATTAGTGTTTCCGGAGGGGAATCAAGATTTAGTTGTTTATACCGATGCATGTGGAACTGGATTGGGAGCTATGTTAATGCAAAGAGGTAAAATGATTGCTTATGCTTCTAGACAGCTCAGACTACATGAAGTTATCCAACGCGTTACTTGGAGTTAGTTGCTGTCATATTTGCTTTGAAGATGTGGAGGCATTATCTTTTGGGAGAGTGGTTTGAGCTTTATACTGATCATAAGTCATTGAAATACTTGTTCTCTCAGAAGGAGCTGAATATGAGAGAGCAAAGATGGTTGGAGTTTATTGCTGCTTATGATTTTTGAATTGAGTACACATTCAGAAAAGGAAACAGATGGTGGATGCACTCAGCCGGAAACATCAGAATGCAGTATTGGCTATGATTGTTAAGTGAAAAGATTTGGAAGCATTGTCAGCTTGTAGTGTGCAGTTTAGATCCGGGGAAGGTTCTAGTACCGAAAGTGCTGTATTGTCTTATGTAGAAGTTAGACCGGTACTGATTGAGAAGATAGCTTCTAAGCAAGAGGAAGGTCCAATTGTGGCTGAACGGATCGAAAGGTTAAGGGAAGGAACAGAGAGCAATGACCTAAAGGATTTCAGTCTTGACCAAAATGGGTGGTTGAGGAAGAGAGGAAGGTTGTGTGTTTCGAATGTAGAAAACACGAGGAGGGAATTTTTTGGATGAATGCCATCATTCGAAGTTCACTATCCATATAGGAGGAATGAAGATGTATCAGTATATAAAGAGAAATTTCGTTTGGGAAGGTATGAAACGGGACATTGGTTTGTGTTAAGCAGTGCTTGAATTTCCAATAAGCAAAGGCTGGACACCAGAAACCAAGTGGATTGCTTCAACCATTGGAAGTTCCATTGTGAAAGTGGGATTCTATCTCTATTGATTTTATTGATGGGTTGCCAAGATCTAATAGAGGGAATGAAAGTATATGGGTTATAGTAGACAGACTAACTAAGAGTGCCCATTTCATCACGGCAAGGTCAAATAGGACGACACCCATTTTGGCAAAGTTATTTATAAAGAATGTAGTTAGACTGCACAAGAATCCTAGTAGTATTGTCAGTGATAGAGATCCTTTGTTTACTAGCGAGTTTTGGAAAAGTCTACAAGAAGCATTAGGAACCAAGCTCAACAAGAGTACAGCTTACCGTCCACAGACTGATGGGCGAACGAAAAGAGTTAACAAAATCTCATCTAGTCGAGTTCTCGTATAACAATAGTTATCAGACTAGTATTGGGATAGCACCGTTTGAAGCTTTATATGGAAGACCGTGCAAGTCTCCCGTATGTTGGTTAGAGACCAGGGAGAGATTGGTTCTTGATCCGAATTTGGCGAAGGTAGCTGCGAAGAAGATTGAGTTGATCCGGGTTAGGATAAAGGAAACTCAATCTAGATAGAAAAGTTATTCTGATAGAAGAAGGAAGGATTTGGAATTTTCTGTCGAAGACTATGTTCTCATTAAGATTTCACCGATGAAGGGTGTGATTAGATTTGGAAAATCAGGAAAGTTAGCACCTAGATTTGTTGGACCATTCCGCATTGTTGAAAGGATTGAGAAACTCGCTTATAGAATAGAGTTATCGAGTAGCTTGACTAGAGTCCATGATTTTTTCCATGTTTCTCATCTTTGGAAATGTGTCAGAGACCTAGAAACTATCATAGCACCTACAGTGTTAGAAGATTTAGTAGTAGAACCAGATTCGACCATAGCTAGAAAGCTGATTAAGATTGTGGCTATAGATGAGAAGAAGTTGAGGAACAAGACAGTCAAGTTAGTAAAAGTTCAGTGAAGTGATGACGCTAGAGACTGTACTTAGGACACAAAGAGCAGGACTAGGTATACTTATTCCGACTTGTTTGATGGTACATTTTACCTTTGATTGTTTCGTAGAGTACCTTAACGTAATTTCGAGGACGAATATTTTTAAGTTGGGAAGTCTGTAACACCCTATATTTTTGAAAAATTATTTAGAATAATTAATAGGGTAAATTAAATAAATAATATGGAGATTAATAAGTTGATAATTAAGGGTAGCCGTGCCATGTTAATGTGCAAACTAAAATGAAATAACCTAAACAAAGGTGTTAGGAAATAACAATGGCAATATGAAAAGAGGTGGATACCCTAAATCCTTAGGAGATAGAAACTCACGTTCATTTCATTTCACTCAAACTAAAAACACTAAGGCCGACCACCATTTTCACTCTCAAGAAGAAGATTAACGCTAGGAATCAAGAGAAGGAAGATAATCAACTTAATCAACATCTAATCTCACATTTACATTTCAAAGCTAAGGTGAATAATCGCTACATCCCATTTTCTCTTAGTCTTCGGGTTTAAGATTAGATCCGGATTTTTTTGCAAGTATATGCCATGTTTTGACGATTAAAGTTGTATATATGAATGTTGATGAACTATATATGTTCGTGTTAAATTATTATGATATGCTTGACATGGAAATCCAATTTAATGACATCCAAATGCCTTGAAAATTTAAATATAGGCCAGAAATGATATTTTAGAGATGGGTTTCGATTCTCATAATTTTATGAATTAATATGATTTTATAATAATTTTCTAGTGAAGGAAATTGTTTATTAGGTTATAAATTATTTTCGATTAAAATAAAAATTATTTAGGGTTGAAATTTTTATATGTTAGGTAACATATTAAAAAAGATGAAGCTTTGTATCCAATGGTCTTCCAACTGCTACACATTGTTTTAGTTACAAACAAGATGAAGCTTTTGGTTTATTAGAAGTTATATATAAACTCGATGGTAAAATAATTATTTTCAACATTTCATCCGTATTTGCAATTTTGAATGGGTTAATAGTTTTGAAAATATTTGGATGATATTTCTAATGAAAATAATATGTTTAAAAAGTTGTATATACTTTAGTTTAGGGCTTTTTAGCTCTAAGATGTAAGGTGATGAAAGTGATGTTCAGTGAAGCAAATCCTGAACCCATCCACACACATAGATAATTAAAATAGTATTTAAAATTTGTAGTTAAAATAAATGTTTTAGCAGTTAATATTGATTTAATATTGTTAGTCTGTTAATTTTTTTTGAAATGATTTCATTTTTGTGGGATTGATGTTCCCAATAGTAAAATGTACTTTTCTAAAGTTTCATTTGATTTCAACTTGTACAACTATAGAAACTATAGAGCGTAACGGTAAAAGGGTATATCAAACACTCTCGTGGGCAGAACATGAGGAGAAAGATCTGAAACCACCAAATCTAGTTTTTCCTACTTAACATGATGACAAAATAGGGCTTAATCAAGAATATGCAGGATCTATGGATCGGTAGGAAGCAGTTACTGAGGGCTCCTCAAAATAAAACAAAGAGATCGTATAGATTTATCTGATGAAGCATCATAATTCTTCATAGAAGATTCAAAACTAGTGGATAACATAGCATATCATATTCAAACCGGCCAATCAACACTATAAATGCAACCAGATTTATCAAAATATATCAAAGATAACAATGTACATAAAAAATGGTTAGCATGAATGCAGTAGATCAAAAAGAAAAAGACAACATTTATTAACATTCGCAAAATGCCTTACTCACCGTCATTTTCTTGAAACATTCACACCCCACGTAATCCTTTTCACCTCCAATAATTCCATAAATACCCTTCCGCTCTATTCATTTTCCAAACTCAGGAATATGCTCTTCGACCTTCCTCATTTCTTCTCTTTTAGGTAATTAATATAATTTTGTTAAGCAAAAATCATACTTCATGTCTATCAAAACTAGAAGTGATACGGAGAAAAAGAAAATCCAAATGAAAACTAACAATTTGTTTTCCACGTTTAGACTTGTATAAATGCAGAACACTTGATTTCATGTTTGCTACTAATTCGAAATTAAAAGCGCTCTTTTATTTTAGATCCAAATGAATACATTTTGTGCTCATAATTTATATATTTATAGCTCATAAATTCATTTCGAATAAGGTCTTTGATTTTAAATATTTAAATTTGAATATGTTTGTTAGGAACAAAAATATAAATAAATGTTTGTTTTTAAAACGAGTGTGTAAGGGCATTTTCGGGGTTTAATAGAAATAGCCAAAGAAAAAATGATGCTTCTCCTGAAAAAAGCGAAAGGAGCAAGGTAAAGGGTAAACGACAGTACTTGCATGGAATGTAAGAGGAATTAATATTGATCTCAAAATGGGAAAAGTACTAAAATTACACTTAATTCACCAACTAACATTGGTTGGTTTGTTAGAGCATAACTAAATAATAGTAGAATTATACATTTCATGCAAAAACTGAATAGACAATGGTAATGTCTTAGCAATAATGATACCGACTCAAAAGGCAGAGTTCTAGTATCATAGAACTCTATGATTTAGAATATTTCGCTTGTCAAATTATTAATACCAATGATATTCATATGACTTATTTTTGTATATGCAAGAAACTTTATTATAGAAAGGGAAAAACCATTGCAGCAAATTGTAATAGTCACCAAACATGCATAATTCATGGATGATTATTAGGGATTTCAACAATGTGCGCAATCAAAAAGTCAAAAGTGGAGGTATACTGTAACACCCTATTTTTTTACAACATTATTTATAAAAATTAATTGGGTAAATTAAATAAATAATGTGGAGATAAATAAGTTGATAATTGATTAGCTAAGAGTAGCCGTGCCATGTTAATGTGCAAACTAAAATGAAATAACCTAAACAAAGGTGTTAGGAAATAACAAGAGCAATATGAAAAAGAGGTGGATACCCTAAACCCTTAGGTGATATAAACTCACGTTCATTTCATTTCACTCAAACTAAAGACACTTAGGCCGTCCACCACTTTCACTCTCAATAAGAAGATTAAAGCTAGGAATTAAGAGAAGGAAGATAATCAACTTAATCAACATCTAATCTTCACATTTTACATCTCAAAGCTATGGTGAATAATCACTACATCCCATTTTCTCTTAGCCTTCAGTTTTAACATTAGATCCAAATTTTTTTGCAAGTATATGACATGTTTTGACGATTAAAGTTGTATATATGATTGTTGACGAATTATATATGTTTGTGTTAAATTTTTACGATATGCTTGACATGACAACCCTATTTAGTGACATCTAAATGCCCTAAAAATTTAAATATAGGTCAAAAATGATACTTTAGAGATGGGTTTCGATTCTCATAGTTTTCTGAGTTAATATGGATTTTATAATAATTTTCTAGTGAAGGAAATTGTTTATTAGGTTATGAATTATTTTCGGCTGAAATAAATATTATTTGGAGTTGAAATTTTTATAGGTTAGGAAACATATTGAAATAGATTTTTTGAAATTTTTCCAGATTTTTCCTAAGTGTTTTGATAAATATATCAAATTATTTAAGGTATGAGACTTAAATGTTTTATATATTTAAGGAAAAGGGGCATTTTGTAAAACAAAATAATTATTTGAATTTGAAAATAGTGGCAGCACATTTCTAAAAAGAATTTGTTAACCAATGAGGATTTGACAAACAATGGCAGATTAGTTGAAAAGTTATTATCTTTAAGTTAAAAACAAATAAATCATACTTTTAGCATGTTTCGGCCTATTATAGCAGAAACCTTCCGGCCTCGACCTTCCGACCAGGTCGGGAGGTTTAAAACTTTCGGCAAGGTCAAACCAATGAATATGGTATTAAGTAACTTGGTACGTAATGAAGTGGACATGGTCCAAAGGTTCTTAGTCGAAAGGTTAATGGCTAAAGAGGTTGGAGTATGTTTGTTAAACCAAAGGCTTTCACTTGCTTTGCTTTTGAATTAGAGCTTTCGGCCTGGTAGCTTTCGACTAGGTCAACTATTTAAACAAAGGTTTTTAAAACTTTCGACACAGTCGAAAGCTTGTCGCCACTTTGTTTTCGAAAGGAAGCTTTTGACATAGGTGACTTACCCTTGTTTTATAAATTGATGTATAACCCAAAGCTTTCGAAAGAGGTGTTTTAAAGGATATGTTTAAAGCTTATGAAGCAGAGCTTTCGACTTAGTCGAAAGGTTGCTTCCAATGACTTCGAATGGTTTGATTTCGAAGATTTAAGCAAATAATTTCGAAAGGTTTTAGTTAATTTATTTCAAAAGGTTGAAGATTGATTTCAAAAGGTTTGGTTCAATTGTTTCAAAAGGTTTTGGTTGAATGATTTCAAAAGGTTTGATGATCAACCACGAAAGGTTTAAATTTAATGATTTCGAAAGATTTAAATGAGTAATTGCGAAAGGTTTAAATGAATGACTCCGAAAGGTTCTAGTCGAATGACTTCAAAAGGTTAAAGTGAATGGTTTTGAAAGGTTTAAGATGGAAGGTTTTCCAAGGTTTTCTAAGGCATTGTTTTAAAGAGATTTTAAAGAAGGATGTCCAAAGTCTTATTGGTTTCGAAAGGTTTGATTGTTGAATCTGAAATAGATGATTTCAAAAGAGTAGAACGAGGTTATTTCAAATGGCTAAGTGCTTTTCATCAACTAAAGTTTGATTAAAGAGGATATATATAACATGATGATATGATTTTGGGTAAAGTATATAGATTATATACTACTCCTTATTTAGATTTTATTTAAAGGTTTAAATCAGTTTGAAATTTTTTCAAAGAAAATTATGGAAGGGGATCCTTAAGTGAAAATGACTCGGATATTATAATACCAGATGTGACTAGTATGAGGTCGCGCCCTATATATTAGCTATTAGCTCCAACTAATTATTGTCCAAAATTCTAGTGTGTAGGGCTTGGTCACAGGTATGCTAAAATTATGATTACACATCAGAAGAAATATATATTGTATACATATAGGTTATTGGTGAGCCCGAAAACTGTTAGGATCGGGAAGACCTGGGAGATGATTAAGTTTGGGACAGACCATCCAAAAGTGAAGTATTTAGCAGATAGTTAAGGATAGATAATCCAAAAGAAGAATACCTAACATGTGTTAGGTTAATTTTGATTATATTATCTTGTAGGCCCGAGTCAGCCAAAGGTTAAAAGTTATCCAAACAAAACTTATGTATTTGAACAGACTGTTCATTATTACTTGAGATTTATGTATGTTTACATAATGATTACTTTACAGTATTTAACCATTGTGGATGTAGGAGCATAGTTTATAGTTTTATAAAAGATTTGTTATTTGGTTTATTTTTATAAAAGGTTTTGTAAAGATATGTTTTAAAAAGAATGTTAGTGAGGGAAAACACGTTCCGCTAAGCGGCGTGGTCTCACTTAACATGTTTAACCGGGATGTATAATATTATTCATACCAGGCTTTATGTCCGACTCGAAGTTTTTATGTTTTCACCTTGAATTCTCGGATGCTCAAAATTAATTTGATTAGGTTGAGAGATTAAGGTCCTTTCAGGTTTAGTAGGATGACGAATAAGGCTACCGAAGATATGCGGGAGGCAAATAGATAGCTATTTAAGATTTACAGTGTGGTTATGTTCTGATGTATTTCCACTGTGATTGCATTAGGTCTGTTATGACCATATGACTCTGATCAACCAAGGGGATATCATCATATACCACTCTTGGCGTATTTTGTAATAATTATATTTTATCTATACCTGGAAACGATATAGGATTATGTGTTTTGAATGTGAAACATTTGATTTTAAAATATAATGAAGTAAATGTGGTTTTTGAAATTTGTGTTTTGTTTCATATTCAAGTGTTTTGATATTATTGATATTATTAACATAGCTATATTTAGTCGCCGATAGCAAATATTATGGATGATTACAGCATCTGTAGCGGTTAGTTTCAGGTCTCTAGATAGGGGATGTTACATATACCTATCCCCTTTTTCTCATATAAGAAATTTTACAGATTACTTGATGCAAGAAGGATTAGTAGAAGCAACAGTTCAAGGATTAAAATATATTTAGAGAGGAAAATGAGCGACTAACTTATGGATAAAGTACTTGTGAACAATGTTATGCTAAATATTATTCCAAATTTTATGGGTGTCACAATAACTTCATCTCTCTCTCTCTTAAGTGATCATAAACCAAAAAAACATTCAATTTCATAAAGCTCAAAACTAAAAAAAGGGTAAACCATTCAGATATGTCAACTCACGAGGATATAGTAAATGTGTACAAGAGGGTTGTTTACTACAAACTACTAGGGGAAGTTATCCACATCGGTTCTTTTTTAAAATCAAGCATGTGAAGGAATACATAAACCACGTTTAGCTGCATAATTTTATAAAAAATATTAGACTTCTTTTAGTTTCAGATGAATACATAAAAATAAAATGTTTAAAAAATTATTGCTTAAATTATTATAAATAGAAAATAAGTTAAAGAAAATTTACAAAAAAGAATAATGATAAAGCTGGTTCTATTCCCACACCACTTTACTACTTTACTCCTTTCACATCCCATGCAATTTCAAAAAATTATTACATCCCACTTTTTACTTTCCGTCCCTCAATTCATATCGAAAATGTCCTTATTTTTTCAGAAACCACGTTCAACTATGACGTAGTTATTTCATGAACATCACTACTCAGTCCAAACAAATTTATTATACAAACATCATTCGACCATAACTAGGTTATTATATGAGTATACTTTGGTCGGAGCGAGATTAATACATAAACCTTCTTTGAACCGAGCTAGAATTTTACACAAACCTCACTTTATTAGAGTTTGTTTTCACACTACACCAGAAAAGGCAATTTGGCGCTGAAAAAACGCTACCAAAACTTTTAGTAGCATTTCGATAAACGATGCGACACGATATGCAACTAAAAGTCTGAAACTTTTTGTAGCGTTGTAGAAAACATTACCAAAACTTGACCTATTGTAGGGTTTTAGAAACGCTACAAAAAGTTTTATACTTTTACTTGCATGTCATATCACAGCGTTTAACAAAATGCTACGAAAAGTTTTTGTAGCTTTGAAAAAACTCTTCAAAAATCATAGCGCATCTATTTACATTTATTTTAGTAGCATTTTTTAAACGCCACTAAAAGTTATTGACTGTTTTGTAGCATACTGTACACACCACTATTTCATGTTAATTTCTTATGCCAACCATCGCTCACATAATAGTCTTATTATAACCAGCAATCAACCACATAATCGTCGTATTCGAACAATCGATCACATAATCATCGTATTCAAACAATTAAAAAAACACTGTTAATCACTTAATCAAATATAATATCCGTAAACATTTCGATAAACCGAGTAAATTCACATAAAATCCATAAACATTCATAAACAAGTTTACACAACAAGTACTAATAAAATGTTATAGTATATATAACAATGAAGGACATGTTCATTACTTGATTACCTACAATTCCTTGCCGCAACTGGTCTTTACTCCTAAAAAGCTAATTATCTGTAGACAAGTTTAACAATCAATAGTGATTATGAAACTATTTCATATTTAAAGTATATTAAACATCCTTAGTTGAACTTTTCTCAATTCCAAATAATTTTAATAAAACTTAGCTAAATTTTTATAAAACTTGGTTAATTTTTATAATAAACTTATTTAATTTTTGAAAACTTACTTATGTAGTTAAATTCTATTAAAACTTAATTAATTTATGTAAATTTATTTAATTTTTATAAAACGTAGTTAATTATATAACTCTTAGTTAATTTTAAAATTTTGGTTAATTTTTTTAAAAATTAGTTTAATTTTTATAAAGCTCGGTTAACTTATTTATATTAACTCAATCTTATAAATTATCTCAATTAGTAAAACTTAAATGTCATGGCTTATATTTAATTAACTTAAACTTATAAATTATTCCAAACTTAAATTTTATTAACTTGGTTAATTTTTATAAATTATCTAAAACTTATAAATTTTTCATAAACTTAGTTAATTTATTATTATTATTACTATTATTATAAACTTGTTAATTTTATAATACTTAGTTAAATTTTATATAAAGTTTAGTTAAGTTAAATTTTCTACTAATTACATGCACAACTAATTTAACTATTATTAATTAATCCCAGCAAGTAAATCGTTAACCAAGCTATCTATAGATAAGGTGATCCTTCATTTGGATTACATCACAAATTATAGTGTTGATTTTCATATAGGCTAACAGATTTTATATTAATTTCGATCATATTGTATATCATCAAAGAACTTTACTGAAATTTTTAATATCATGACTACCAATCTATTTAGAACTATAGATTCACTAAACAGGAGGATAGGAAATTTAGTAAATGAGTTAATGGAATAACAGAGTACTTGAGGAACATGCCTAAATGAGATATCATACATCAAGGAATAACAGAGCATTCCACAAGCAGAAGCCTTCAATTCCTTGTGTCCCAGTGATAATGGATTGCTCCTTTTGAATCAACTGCAAGAAAAAACTGGCAAAGCAACATCAAAATGGAACTATGTACTAAAAATGAATCAAGGAAGTCATTTGAATCCAGCAAGACCTAACTTTTCACCCATGGTAGTCAAATTACTAACATCATAGTAGTTATTATCTAGGAATTGACCTGAAAGAAAAGCCTTTAAAATTACGATCATAAGTAATCCAAAGTGAACATGCAACTTCACTTCTGAGAAATTACAATCATAAGCTTACATAGTGTCGCCAAAATTCAACAGTTGCTGAAATTATTAAAACCGGACATTGAGTTATTGCACAAATTATTAACGTTGCACAAATTATTAACGTTGCGCAAGTTAATTTATAAGGTGTGCACATGTTGCCGAACAAATTAATATGAGTAAACTTCATTCAGATTATATGTGTGATTAATTATAATATCAAGAAGCAAGCAAAAAAACTGAATAGATACAAGTGCAATGAAATAACAATAAAAGAAAAAATGACATAAACTAATGGATTTACATACATGTTTTATATCTGGTTTGAATATAAAAAATGTGTACAACACACAAAGTTTTCAAATAACTATGTTATGATAAAGAAATGTTTAATATAGACTAGCCAAATATATACATGCTAATTGAAATCAAAACTTGTAGTGTGATAATAGAAAAAGGTAGAGTACCAGTTGAGTTTTCAAACAAGCCAATAGGTTTCGGCATACATCTAATGAGGGATCAAGCTCAATCAGTCTGCTCACATCAGAAAGTGCGGACTAGTAGTCTTTAAGTGTAACAAATGTTTGGGAACGCAACATTAGCGCTCCTGTGTTGTTTATATCTAACTTGAGAACCGGTATACATTCTTCTCCGGCCTATACATTAAATAATATTCAGTAGTTAAACCAGAATCATAGTGTATGTATGGGCTAAGATGAATAAGTCATGACCGAAAGGCTAATAACATTAACATGATTTAGAGTTTAATGCTGTATTGCTTTTGGTACAGTTGAGAGGAGAATTATCGTGGCATATTAACTTCACTTTTGAGAAATTTTCAATATATAAACACCGAGTTACCTCTTTTCCAAACAGAAAAAAATATTTTCTTATTTATACCAGTCCTCAAGAGTACGAGGATATATGCCACTAATTCAAAGTTATTTTAAATATACAACCAACATAATTTTCATGTACGCATAAGGTTTCCAAATTTATGCATATTTAAAGCATTCCTTTTTTAGTTAATCAATTAGAAGATCTTAAACTATTAAACCAATATCTTACCATTATTACTTGTGGTGAGTGATAATTTTTTTTAATCTTTATCATATAATTTGCCTTCTCAGTACTACCCTTATTATAATAGTTTGTATAAAATATATAGTCTTCCTAACAAATACATTCATTAAGTTTTTACATGTACTCGTTTATTTATTTTCATACATTGATCGAACCCAAATTTTATATTAGTACAATGAATCATATCCATAGTAATGCTAACAGCAAAAACAAAACAAACTTTTCCCTAGCATTTCTTAATTATTCATAAATTCCCCGAATAATTAATATCTTATGTTGCTCTTTCATACTGATCTTGAATCTTTCCTTTTTAAAAGGATACATGTACCCCTTGTAAAGTCCAGCATGCAGATAAGCATTGAATGATATTCGCTGTTAACATCCATATTTGATTGTGAATTATGTTATCCAACTTGATGTTTTGTAACTAGATGTTGATATTATTTGATCTGTACTTCTTTTATGTTTTACATAAAGCTATTAGAATTTATAAAGAGACTGGATCTTCACACTCAAAATTTACACCTGAAAAGCTAATTACATGTTGACAGGTTTAACAATCAACAAATGATTATGAAATTGTTTTGCATATTTAAAATATATCAAACATCTTTAGTTAAACTTTTATCAAATTTAAATATTTTTATGAAACTTAGTTAATTTAGTTATATTTTTATAAAACTTGGTTAATTTTTATAATAAATTTATTTAAATTTTTAAAACTTATTAACCTAGTTAAATTTTAATGAAGCTTAATTAATTTGTACAAATTTATTTAATTTTTATAAAAATTAGTTAAATTATGTTAAACTCAGTCAATTTTTAAAATTTTGGTTAATTTTCATAAAAATTAGTTTAATTATTATAAAAATCAGTTAACTTATTATCAAACTTAGTTTTATTATTATTATTATTAATTTTTAAACTCGGTTATTATTATTATCAAACCATAATATTTCAAGTTTTCCAATGTGCCCCAAATAATACTCCTATAAGTAAATATTAAACTGCATATATGAAACTATCAAGAGTAAGTTTGACTGCACATATAAAGAAGCTTACCAGACTATATAAGATGCATATATAAAGAAGAAACTCGTGTGAAGATTCAGTGTACTCCAGATGAATCTCAGTGGTCCTAGAAGCATTAATCCATTTGCTACTAGAATGATATCAACAACATGGCCTGAACAGAAACTGCCCACTTCGTCGAATCTCAATAGTCCTAGAAGAAACATTGATTTAGTACCAGTAATGCAAGAACACAATTATAGAGCAAATTGGTTTGGGCATGGTGATTGATATGCAGGTAGAGACGAGCAGACTAAAGTTTTTCAAAATTTCGAATTTCCTACTTGAAATACGTTGCTACTGCTAATGCTATTAAATTTGTGTATAAATATGAATATATCGTGATGATCGTAACTATTATAGATATGCATGTTAACCAATCAATTTGTCTTAAAAGCAAACATGTAAAGAGAAGATTGGTTCAAGCATTGTAGTACTTTGGATATATATATTTTAAAAAATTATGTAAATCTATGTATTATAGGGTCTCAAATTATAGTCTTCCTTACCTTCCATTAAATCAAATATAAGTTTCACGGTCAGTCAATGTATTTAAGTTAGTTCCACAAACTTACTTTGAAGCAGTTTTTAGTGCTAACATCAACAAAAGACTAGAAAAAATACTGATCGAGTAGAGAAAAACCATACAGATTCATACCAGTCAAGGAGTTTGCCAAATCTTTCTTGTCATTTCATGTTGGTTGTAAATTAACTAAAGAACTTCACACTCCGTTTGACAAGAACAGGAACCACCCAACTTCTTTAACAACTTCAGAATACAGAATCAGCAAAATGGAATTGTTGAAGGTGTGTTTTGAAAGAGAGTACTTGTTGATGAAGTGGAACTCCTTTGTTTACGTCTTTAAAATTTTCTAAGCAAGCTCACAGTGTGATATCACTAAATTCTAGAATTTTGTTCACATCTTCAAAATGTTATTTTGATGTTTCTTTTCTTTATGATTCATAGATTGTTGTAATTTCATTCATTGCCATGATGGTCTTTTTACGTATAAAGATGCATCATGATAATGTGAATGATGGGCTAATATATATGGGTCTTGTTACTCATCTTTTCAATGATCTAGCTGAAATGGCTATGAGCATTGTGAAACTTCCTGTTTTTACAAACCAAGAGATCTCCTATTCTTTCCATCATGGCCATATGCACTACCCACATGGATATTAAAGATACTGATATCCCTCATTGAGTGTGCTATATATGTTTCTTTAACATACTTTGTGATTGGATTTGACCTAAGTGTGGAAACGTCTGATTTGGCACTTCTTCATTCTCCTGGAAACTATAAAAAAGAAGCACGACTAAAATTTTCTTATGTTTTGAATCCTTTTTAGATATTTCCGCCAAATTCTACTCTTTACATTGGTCAACCAATTGGCTTGGGGACTTTTCCGAATTGCTACTGCAATTGGTAGATCAATAGTTATTGCAAACACATTTGTTTCCTTTGCTCAACTAGTACTCATAGTACTTGGTGGTTTTGTTATATCAAGAGGTACGTATTTGTATAGCTTTAATCAATAATACACGTACACAAACTATTGACCATAATCTCAATCCAGGAAACTAATGTTCTAGTAGAACTAGATATTCATTTTATTTACCTCATCCCATATTTCGTAGATGATATTAGAAGTTGGTGGATATGGGGTTATTGGTCATCACCTTTGATGTATGCACAAAATGCAGTAGCCGTAAATGAGTTTCTTAGAAACAAATGGCAGCAATGGAGTAATCAATCTCAATCGTAAGCAACAGATACTCATTCTAACGTCGCTGTCCTGAAACTAGAACAACAGCGGTAGTGAACTTTAGGTCTGAAATTTGTTTCAGTCATAACCTTTTCATTTATTATCGAAATTCGATAATTTTTGATGTTCTGGAAAGATTAGGAAATCTTTTACAACTTTCATGTTTGAGTTTTGAGATATCCTATTTAGGAGTTATGGTTTCTCTAAGCCATTATTGTTATATTTGGAATTTGAGTTGCCAACATTTGACGTTTATTTTGAGATTTGCCACTCTATGGGGCATCATAGCTTGGTAAATCTGAAACCAGTATTAGTTGTTTGTTACCTAAAATAAGAGATGAGGATTAATATCTGATGTTCTCTTATGCAGGTGGTTAATATAACTGTAAGTCCGAAAACATTAGGAGTCGAAGTCTTAGAATCACAGGGTTTCTTTCCAGAAGAAAAACGGTTCTGGATTGGCTCAAGAGATCTGCTTGGATATATTCTTACCTTCAATTTCCTATTCTCTGCCGCACTTGTTATCTTGACGGTGAGTATTGACTTTCTTTGCCACCTACGACAAATAAATATCTTGTTAAACTACAACATGCAATTTCATGGTTAAACATGTATATTATTGAAGTTAAGGAATACAAACTGAAAATACCATATTAGGGTCAACACAAATGCAATTCTTCATCAAAAGACGCATAATATAGCATTCAAATACCATGATTCTATTATCATACTTAATTTCTAACATTATTTTGTGTTAATCAACACTTAAAGAAGGACAAGCAGTAATGTCCGAAGAATTTTTAAAGGAGAAGAATGCAAATAGAACAGGAGAGTTATCATCAAGAGGAGGAAAAGAAATTCAAATTGTTGCAGTAAGGGGGTATAGTAAAAAGGGAACGGTTCTTCGATTTTCTCCCCTTTTATTGACTTTCGATAATATAAGATATTCTATCGATATGCCACAGGTAATATAAATATATAATATTTCAAATTGGCATCCTTGAACGTAGCTAAGTTTAATCAAGATCTTGGTGAATGAATGTGAATATTTAGGAAATGAAAGATCAAGGTATAGAAGAAGACAAACTAGTGTTACTGAAGGGTGTGAGTGAGGCTTTCAGACCAGGAGTTGTAACTGCCCTAATGGAAGTAAGTGGAGCTGGTAAAACTACACTGATGGATGTATTAGCTAGAAGGAAGATAGGTGGATACATCAAAGGTGATGTCAGCATATCCGTTACCCCAAAAAGCAAGAAAAATTTGCTCGTATATCTAGATATTGTGACTAGAATGACATCCATTCACCTTATGTTACAATGTATGAGTCATTGGTTTATTCAGCCTGGCTTCATTTTCCTTCAGAAGTTGATTCAAAAACAATAAAGGTATACAAACCAGTTTTATTTATATCAGTGAATGGGGTTATTATAGTTATCAAAGTTAAGCATATCATATATAAATAAATATACAGTGGTTATTTATTGTAAAAACTTAAGAACTAGTATTACTAGGAAATTATCAACACTAATATTATGCAAACGAGTATATATGCATGTCCAAGTGGACCTGTGTTTAATCACAATGTGCATGCACTTGTAGTTGCACCATTGGAAGTAGATTTGACAATACCTTTGCCAACATAAACTTAACCTAAAGCAGCGACTGACAAACTGAAACAACTGAAAAACCGTCATAGAACCAATTTCTTATAATACAAAAGTTTTATCATTTGTTTCTTTTGTTTTGGTTTATTTTATACTATTGGAAATGGAAATAATATCTACACTTATAAATGCATAGGCTCTTTTAGCTGATGTAGGCTATGAGTAAAAACGTATCTAAATACATTATCACTTCACACATGGTTTTATCTCTTCTTCTTCTATTAATCGTTGTGAGAATTTAATGAATATGATTTCCACCGTGGCTTTCTGAAATTTCAAATTTGAAAGGTGATTCCGATAAATTATTAATATGGCCAGTTTGGGATGCATCACTTGAAGATCCCTTCGGAGTCTTTAACGGCTTTATTGGAATTTGTAAAGCATGCATGAAACCATAAACCCTTAATTGGAATCTATGAAACATGCATAGATAGTATGATACATGTCTCTAGTATCGTACTTCATATTAGACTCTGCAATTTCTCAACGAATGACTGATAACAGTAGACTGATTACTGCTTATTAAACTCAATAACTAAATTCATATCATCCTTTTGTTACATTAACGGTCTGATGCATTATGAAAGTAAAAGATAGAAAGTTCCATTGGAATTTCAATTCTCGAAATACAGTAAAGAAGTTACAACCATGGAATTAAACTTGTGTCACAATAGTCTTAACGCAACCACTCATTGCTATCCAAGCTATATATGACTTTGTGTATTGGTAGGAAGAGTAAGTTTGGTAAAATATACCATAGACATTTTTCCTTTGTCATCATGCGAACCTGTATATTAATTCAAGAATACTTGCAGTGAGATATAATTATGCAAAAAATGTCTTTGTTTTCTGTTTTCATATTAAGGGGAACTAAATAAAATGTGCTGCTATATTTGAGAAGTTAAAATTTATATATATATATAAATGAGTGGGATGGATAGTGTATTTGTGTTGTATACAGAAAAGAAACTCACCACCTAGGAACATGGGTTACTTTCCTTCATATCCAAGCTTGTTTAAATTATATTTGCCGGAACATTATTTTTTGTGTCTACACGATTCATGGGAAGAAGACTGGATCTAGTTATAAAAAAGCAACAATTTCAAGTTTATAAAAGATAACATATTTTTTAACTTTGAAGTCAACGTAGAGGGTTAAAACCGTGAAAAAAAATGGATTTTATGACTAAAATTATTGCTACATATCATTACACATTTGTAGACTTAATAAAGAATCTTGATTAAAATAAAAATTAATGCACATGGGTTCGCTCTTCTCCCTGTTATATTAAGAACTTTTATGACATCGAATACATACACTGCATCTTTTTCACTATTCTAATGGAGAAGAAAATTACATTATGAATTCATCTGCTACAACAATCAAGCATATGCCACCTCCTAACATAGGGTTTGCATTAAAGTCCGGGCAGCCTACCTCTGTACCAGACATACTCAAATGAAGCATATGCTTATGCCTATATTTTATCATTATTCATGGACCATCTAAATTTATATTAAGCTGCTATCTTTTGATTTGAAAACCGCTTGGTGATTATGCGCAGAAGAGGAGACGGATGAAAAATCTTTGATCTAAAAAATGTTTTTAAGATCTGAAATTGAAAAGTGATTTTTTTCTTGTTTGCATTTTGGTAAATATCAACAATTTATCTTTCCTCTTGGTCTTCTTCTCTTCGAGGCCCATGTCATTTAACATAATATTGAAACTACAAAACATAAACTCATTTTCAATTTATTTTTACTGTGAACTTTGTTGAAAAATAAAAGAAACTGCAAATATATAATTATTGACAAAAAACAAATGTTACTATTCTAGTAAGATAAAATCAAGGATAAACAGATTATATAGCACAAACTGATAGCTTGATTACGTGGAATACAACAAATCATAGAACTCGGCAAACTGTACAATTACACCTTATGGACACAAAATCAGAGGTAGAAAAATCTACCACTGGAAAATGAAAGCAAACATAACATGATTATACATGAATGACATGCATTTTGAATACTCTCAAAACTCGCATATTATACAAATGGCTGCTGCTACAAAGTAGTAGCACGTTAAAAAAGTAGTAGTTCTATTGCTTATGAGGCAGCAGTAGGCTGCTGCTTCATAATTCTTCAACCTGTCTTGCTGAAACTGCCCTTCGGTGATAACCACATGTTCTAATTTCAGCCTTCTAATTGCTCTCTTGATGATTCGTCCCTAGTAAAAAAAGAATGAATTACTAACCATAAATTCTTATGAAGTTTGCTTAGAAGAAATGGTAGATATTAGATACCTCAATAGTGTGAGAAGTTACAAGCTTGTACACATGCATTGGGCGAGTTTGCCCTATGCTATGACATCTATCCATTGCTTCAAATCCATTTGAGGATTCTATATACAAAAATCATAATATGTTAAAAAAAGGAGGAAAGCGCTGCCGACTTCAGTAGATTAGATTATTTACCCAGCCACTTTCATAGACATTGCAAGTATCAGCAGCGATAAGATTAATAGCCAACCCACCAGCTCAGGTACTGAGAAGAAATACATCGATACTGCTGTTCAAGTCATTGAACTCGTCCATCTTAAATGTAAAAAATAAAGAAAATCAAAATCATAAAGAGTTAGATTGTGTGGAGATAAACTTGTAATTATATCAAGAAAAATAAAGTATTAGCAAAGCTTTACTCGTCTTTTCTTTTCATCCAGCTTAACACCACCATCAAGTCTGCAAGCTTGAAGACCCTTCTCGAACTTAATTTAAAAACTGGGTTCAAACTCAGTTAAAACTGAGTTAAAAAAAACTCAGTTTTAAAACTGCGTTCAAACTCAGTTTTAAAACTGGGTTCAAACTCAGTTTTATAGAGTTAAAAACCTCTTTTAAACTAAGTTAAAAACCATTGTTAAATCGAGCTAAACAACTCAATTTGACCTCATCTGTCACTTAAAACATGTTGGCACAAATCTTTGTGTAAATTAAAAATATTGTTTTGTACATTTAAACATAAGAGCACAAATGAAACTTATCAACATTTTAAATTAGGCATATACTACGATGAATAATGACATGGTTTCAAATTTAAATTAAGCAAAATAGATTGAGTGTCCATCTTAAGTGGCCGTCAATAACTAAGTCCATGGTAGAAATTTAATGGTCATATGAGTCTAGAAATTAATTTGAAATATATACAATATCAATCCTTGTTATGAACTTAAATGTAGACAACACAAAACCTTAAAGTGATTATTCTATCCACCATGACCTATCAAACAACATATACAATAAGAATTAGACTTGATTCATAAAGAATTTAACAACCGAAATAAGATTGTCCAACATATTTAAGTTAAGTATAGATATTTTGAGGAAATATCTACAATTTTATTCTTGGAAGATCAAACTATAGGATTAGATTATTTCAAATCGGATAACCGAGTATCCAATCATGCATATGTATTTAGTACAAAAACATTGGTTAGGAGATGATGTCAAGATAGTAGAATCAATGCTCTATTGTTATTATTGATCGCTGGGTAAAATTTGACTTAAGCATGGAAGCTTGGTTTCAGATGCATTGAAAGTGTCAAAATGATATCATTAAATTAGAGAGATTAATGTTTTCTTTATGAACTCAATTATAAAAATATATATGATAGTAAAAAAGGCATATGTGTAATTAAAAGAAAATCATGCATGTACATACATACACGTTTACTTCACCTAATGCAATTATAACTTCTGATCAAAATATTATTTAATATTCATGTAACGTCCCGCCTTTTCGCGCAATTAAAATCGACACACGTGCCAATTCAAACCATACGGAAGGGCGGATTGTTATGGGGTAAATAAAAAAACGAGAAAGAAATAAAACAAAACAGAATCTCACAGCGGAAGGATAAAATATAATAATAAATATACAGTTCATAAAACTGTTTACAAAACATTTGATTCTTCTTTATACAATAAGTATCATAGTTCACATACCAATATAACAATGCAGCGTAACAATATGAGTGTAGTGGAATATAATAAATAATAATAATGGAAATCTCCGTCTTCGTCCTCTAGAGCTAAATCTTCAAATCCTGAAACGCTCAGACTGACCCGAGCGAATTGAAAAGACAAAACACTCGAGTCAGAACTAAAAGATCTTATGTGAGTTAAATTAACAGAAATAAATATGAGTGCAGTAACTCAAGAGATGCTCGGGATTTACATCTCCTAAAGGTCCGTTAAATTATTTACTATGTAGTATATTGCGCTATTATAATAGTGTCTAATTTTAAAATAAACTTACTTTTAAATAGCGTTAAGGAGTGACCCAATATTCCCCTTAACACAATAATAGTCCCAGTAGTCCATCCAATATCATAGTCCCTCCTGATCGGGAAGCCACCAGGGGATACCACACGGGCTACGGGAGAAATCCAAACTCGTACAAGGCGCGATAGGGTAGGTGACACGGCACAACTAGGCAATACCAGGGTAGATATACCAATTACGCTTCCGGGTCGGTGGTAACACGTAGCGCGCAGTTACCGCCCACCTCGAGCCACACCCCCAAATAAAAATCAAAAGTGGCCACCGATTCAATCCAAAGTCAAAGTATAATATCGAAGGGATGTGCCCGATCAAAGGTGCTACCTTATTAACCCGTCGGTCTCTCCTGTTTTAGCCATCTTATGCCAACTCACGGGAGTTAGGTCCACGTATTTACCTTAAAGGAAACGCCACCACCATCCTACTTCATTCTGGAATCTCCACCGCGTACACGGTTGTTAAAGTGGTTTTCGGGGTTGGCAGAGAGTATGACAACTTTTGATCCCTGTCTCTTCAACAACCAAACGTTATTATAACACCGCGGTCTTTAAAATAGTTTATACTTTAAAAATCAGAATATAATTATCCATTTCAAAAACCATAAATACGATATCATTTCCTTTTAAAACCTAAATAAATATGATATCATTTTATTTCAAATATATTTCTTTTCTAAAATCATGCCACTTTTAAATTTATATATCTCGAAACCAAATATTTGAATTTTAACTT
Source organism: Allium cepa (assembly GCA_030765085.1). NCBI lineage: Eukaryota > Viridiplantae > Streptophyta > Magnoliopsida > Asparagales > Amaryllidaceae > Allium > Allium cepa. The sequence continues at coordinate 445,060,223 of CM060932.1, forward strand.
TCAACAAAATACTTCGAAATCCATAGTTTTAAAGCCATAACTTTTAAAACTTAAATGGTTTGGATATTCAACAATATATAAAATAAAACAGTTGAATTTAAAATTTCTTTAAAGGTAAATAATTTCCACACCTTCATAATTTTTATTCACTTTAAATTCAGTCTAAACCCATAACTTTTAGATTCACGTTCAGTTTGAATAAAACCCTTCGATTTCAATATTTTCAAACTTTGAGTATTTAATGAATTTCAAAACTAAGGTTGGGAATTTCAAATCAACAATTCATTTTCCTATTATTTAGTTTGAAAGGTTTACATGATAAATCCATAACCATTAAAAATAAACTAAATTTATTAACACTAAAAATTTTCTTCCATTTTTTTTATACTAGAATTATTCATTAAATCTAGTTATAAATATCATACCTTTAAAATTTTCAATTTTAATAAGTTAACATCAACTTATGGAGTTAAATTTTCAAATAAGCTCAATTCCAATTAAATTTCAAATTTATCTTTCAATCTTAATTGATCTGAATTATTTATAACTATACACACACACACACACACACACACACACAAGATCTTAAACCTGTACTTAATCGTATACTATAAATTATCAAATGCCATTTTCAGCTTATTCATTTTCATTTAACAGATTTATGCATAGTTTAAATTCAACAATTTAACTATGTATGTATATATAAAATATATTTATATCATATCCAAATTTAATATTTATTAAACCGTATCATATCCAAACCATAAAAATCATTTCAAAAATAATTATATATATACCACGGTGCCTGTATATAATTTTCTATCATATGGTCAAGTGATACGGATATTCATCATTTCAATCCGCAATTTTAAAAATAAAAATGCGGTTGTATATCATTTCAAACCGCAATCCCGAATGAAATGAAAATGCATGATAAATTGCAGTTTATATAAGATAGAACACATCATCCATTCACCCAATATCAATCATCAACCAATTTATTTCAATCATCATCAATTTAAACAAACATCAATATATAGCATATAAAATATAACAGGTAATAAATGACAGCTATTAACTAATAGTTTATATTCAATAATAAATTTATTAACTGTTTAACTATCAGTTTATATGCAAATATATAAATTTTAACTGTCAATTTATATGCAATAATAAAATTAATTAACAGTTAAATTAAATAAATGCGATTTAACAGAGATGATGAATAAAACATGCCAAACAGTCATAAATAAATTTCTACTCATATCTTAAGTCAACTTAACAGACATAGGAAATTTTAGAAGTTGTGAGTGGGTTAAAGCACTCATCTTTTGAATTTAAATCGAATCTAAATCCAATTTAAACTCTAAATTTCGCCCATCTCCAAATTGGTCCAAACAAGCGTCAACAGATCCGGAATTTTATTACGATCCTAACAAAAAAAATCGCGCGTCAATCGGATCATGTATGCAAAAGTTATTTGATTTAAACGATTAGAAACAAAATAAAATTTAAAACAAAAGAAACTCGCCTCAATTAAAATTTTGCCACGTCAGTGAAGGCCCTTCCTCCTACAGATCTGCATTGGAAAACCCTAGCACGTGAACGCTCATACAAGCCGTTATCTTCCACGCAACGCCGCCATCCTTGGCAAACGCCGATCCCCAGGATCCGACCCATCCTCACCCCCTAACCTTCGGCCGCACCCCCCTGACACCGCGCGACACCATCGCGTTGACCAATGGCCGAAGAAAAAACGTAGCCGCCACATAGAGCAACCCTAAATTCGAACCCTAGTTCTAAAAATCCACTCGATCCAACCGTAAACCATACCGATCGACTTCCCTTGGCGCTCTCTACGATACCCAGAAGGGGTTTCTCGATCAGACTCTGTTTGATTCCGACACGATGAACGGCCGTAAATAGATCATCAATTTCCGGCCACATTGAAACTTGGATTGAAAAACGAATCGCGCCATTAAATTTCGCTCGTCGAGAGCATTAACATATTTTTTTTGGAATTTTGCTGAGGATTTAAATTTAAGGCTTTGGATTTGATTTTTGAAATTGAACATGGATCTAGGGTTTCTGGCCATTGGAAGAAGAGAAGGAACTGATGAAATGAACGCACAAACAAATGAGAATAGATGGAGGTAGGGTTTATAACTGGGTTTATATAGGTAGGTCAGAAATAGAGTAGATGGATCGGGTTGATAGATATACGTGCTATTGTTAACGTGGCCCAAAAAGCCCGTTTTGACCCCGGAACGAAATTGGGTAAACCCATATATCAAAATTGGTATTTTAAAATATTCTGAACGCGATGGAAAAAGTTTCATGTCCAAATACCATCGTATGAAGAAGTTATGCTGAAATCAATATTTTCAAATTGATTTCAAATTGATTTCAAGGTGTTTCGCGTTCGTACGATCAAACGACAAGTCCGATCGCTACGAAACTTGATACCCTACAATAATTCACTGTTAAGGATCCGATGAAACTGGTTTTGTCGAAATCCGAGTCCGTGACAAAAATGGCTATTTTTATATTAATTAAATAAATTCAAAATAAATAAATAAAATCCAATTTTATATTTAGATTCTAAAATTGACCCATTTTATCACTTTTAAAAATTCTTAATCATTTACAAATTCCAACAAGTTTAGATGTCAAATTAAAGAAGGTAAATTTATAAATTTCAATATAAATCCTTAATTTCATTAAATTCCCAAATTATAAATAATATCCTAAAATTTCGTTTAGTTAAATAAATTAATTAGTATTCCATTCATTCTTGTCAAACAGATGGATTAAATATTGGATTCCAAATTATCACACAAATTTCTCACATTATCTTTATTTCAAATAACGAATTATTTAACTATATTCAATCTCATTTAATTGCAATTAAATTCAACTATTAGACTTTAAGCTTCCACATAAATAAATCCTGATTCCCATTCTTAAATTCACTATTTATCATATTACCATCCTGGGTACCATTTATTTTAATATATATATCCAGATACTTTAACAATTTTCAATTGTTTATCTCAATTGCATAACATTAAATTGATATTTGTTGCTATGGTTTCTGATTTAATTGAACGAACTAAGTATATAACTCATAAGAGTTGTGGTAAAACTCTTAATCCCACATTTATAAGTATATCCTTATCCGTTATATCTATTAATTAAATAAATTTCATTTTTAAGTCCGTTTAAATTTATTACTAAGTACCCATTTACTTTTTCCCAATAAATGCGAATTCCATTCATTTACCATACAATCACTTTCCCATTCACAACTTATTATCAACCCACAATTATTACAATTCATTATCTTATATTGATTTTATATAATCACCATTAACTTTACATTCAATTACTATTCAATGCATATTTATTCATCAATCAATTTGATATTTACTTTTCTTTCTTTCTATTTGATAAATAACCTAGTATAAATACATTCATTTCATTCCATTCATTTATGTGTATTGCATTGAAATTTAATTTATTAGCTAATACCCACATTATTACCATTAACTACAATTGGATTCCCAATTTTATTCAATACCCTGAATAAATAACATATATATTAATCAAATCCTTACATTTGTTTCTCATATTCCATTTAAAATCAAATCATAACATAAAAATGATTTTAGTGAATTGGAATTTCATTCAAGTCATAAATTATTAACTTGCAATAACATGATTCCTTAATTTATTCCAATTACCGTTTACACTCTTTTATTGCATTAAATCAATTATATTTTCATTAATTTATCATATTAAATTTTATATCCAGGTAAGAATCCTTTTCCTACTTAATTCATTTGGATTTTATTCAAATTTCTATAAATAGGTTTTAAGTCACCATTTACATAATTTATTTTAGCCCTCATTTTAATATTTATTTATCACCTTTATTATTTCTACAAAATAAATTACAAAAATCCTATTAAATAAACAAATTAAATTGTCGAAATCTATGGTTCGTTACACTCTCCCTCACTCAAAACTTTTCATCCCCGAAAAGGAAAAGAAGGAAGAAGGAAGAATTGAATAAACAATACATCTTATTCAAAATATTAACTTATAAACAATAATTTACAAAATTTATTACTTTAAAAAAAATATACCCATTTTATAATCGTTATATCTTTTTATACTTAAATAAATAAAGTTTGGAAAAATATTTTCAAAATAATTTCTAAGTCCAAAATTTACGAAAAATTTTGGCAGAGTTTCCTTTGCACGGAGAGGTTCTGGAGAAAATATAATATCAAAATATAACAATCATATTACATATATTATCCAAAATATTATATCCCAACTCGGGAAAAATATATAAAACGGCGCTAAAACCGTAATCCGAAACGTACCTATTTGTCGGGCAATTTACGCTAAATTTATGAAACAAAAAGTAGTGGAACTTGCTTCCATAACCTGCATTTCACTTATAAAATCCAAAAGGTTAACAATTTATATAAAGTGAAAAATTTAAGTGGCTTCAATCACTAACAACAAATCAATACAACAACCATCAATTTCAACAAACAGCATACACAACAATTACAAAACAACCATTCAATCAACAAACAAATAGTTGTTTGGGTTCAAAACTTTTAAATTGTACGGAATGAAGGATAAACTACTAGCACATCATTTACTCAACAGTCTTAGATAAAAGTAAATAGATTGTCCATTCACCCAAATCCAATTTTAAAGTATCTTACCCAAACAACCATAATCAAACAACAACAATTCCTACTTACAAATCAATTAACTCATTATTAATTTTATTTCATACATTAGTTGTTGGATTCTTTTCATTCATATAACAGTTTATCTTTTATTTTCATTTATTTCTTCAAATTTTATTTTCATTTTATTTCTTTCAATTTTATTTTCATTTTATTTCTTTCAATTTTATTCAGAAATAACTTCAACCTTTTTCTTAAGTTTACAATTTCTCTTTATTATATTACATCCATTTATTTTCACTTACTACTTACTATTATTCACTTCCATTAACTCAGGTCATGCCAGTTCTTTTTATTTCATTATAATTATTCATTCATTTATTGCATGCCCTCATTTATTTACATTTGTTTATCAATAGTATTCATGTCCCATTTAATTTCTTAGCTTTTCCATTTTATGTACTTAAGTTGATATTCGTCCATTTGAATTACTTACCTTTAATTATATTCACTTGGAAATTTTTTAATTATAACTTAAGTTTATACATTAAATTCTCATTTAACAGCAATTTCATTGAATACTTTCATTATTTCAAATTTCTACTTGTATAATATTCTATTACAATCTCTTATTAAACATTTCAACTTTTAATATTTGGTAAGTTATATATGTTATTTAAGGGTGTAATTGAAAGTTATACAAGTTTGTTCCATTTCCTTTAATTAATTCATCGTTCAATAAATTTTTACCTTTTCTTATAAGTTAAACTTTCAACTTCCTTATTATTTCCTTTATAACTTAGCATGAAATCTCTTACATAAATTAGAGGTTTCAATTATTAATTACTTACTTTCATTTCACTACACTAATTGGAACAAATTAATTAATGGAAATTTAAGAATTTAATACCGGGTTAAATTTCAATTTATTTTAAAATAATAGATAAATATATTCTTACAACTTATATACCTCTAATTATATTTAAAACAATTCAAAATTTATATGTTTTTTTTTTCAAAAACGTATCTGTAGTAGAACTACTACAGTGGCCTTCCCCCTTCGAAACTCGAAAATGAAAGTCGATGATGCGGCCGCCATCACCGAAATTATTTTCCAGCGACAGAAAGGAAAGTACAAAACTTATTTTCTCCAAAACTTTCTTTAAAACAATTTTTTTCGAATTATATTGAAATATTTATATCAGGAAATACTTATAAACAATATTATTATATTCCAAAATTTATTCGAAAGAAATTTCAAAACCCCGGATCTTAAGTTTAAATTTCACAAATTTCATTTATTTTATTTATCAATCTTATTTCAATTATTATTTATACAATTTATTATCTAACAACCAATCTATTGCAGCCAAATATAGATATCATTAGAATTTTTTTATTTTATATATAGAAAATATAATAGGCAAAATTATTTCATTCACCTATATTAAAACAAATATTATGTCGGTCTGTCATATTAAGTGCTTAGAAATCCCAATTGATGTCATAACGTCCCATGCATCAACCAGAATTTATAAATACAAAACAGAACAGATTAACACAATATTAAAACCTTTTTATAACACTAACAAATACGCTCTCTCATATTTATACACTCAGCGACTCCCATAGGGTATTACTACCCTATTAATAAAGAGTCAAACCCCACAAAGCTAAGGTTTATCGCTAAACCAAAGCTCTGATACCAGTTGTAACGTCCCGCCTTTTCGCGCGATTAAAATCGACACACGTGCCAATTCAAACCATACGGAAGGGCGGATTGTTATGGGGTAAATAAAAAAACGAGAAAGAAATAAAACAAAACAGAATCTCACAGCGGAAGGATAAAATATAAAAATAAATATACAGTTCATAAAATTGTTTATAAAACATTTGATTCTTCTTTATACAATAAGTATTAGAGTTCACATACTAATATAATAATGCAGCGTAACAATATGAGTGTTGTGGAATATAATAAATAATAATAATAATAATGGAAATCTCCGTCTTCGTCCTCCAGAGCTAAATCTTCAAATCCTGAAATGCTCGGACTGACCCGAGCGAATTGAAAAGACAAAACACTCGAGTCAGAACTAAAAGATCTTATGTGAGTTAAATTAACAGAAAAAAATATGAGTGCAGTAACTCAAGAGATGCTCGGGATTTATGTCTTCTAAGGATCCGTTAAACTATTTACTATGTAGTATATTGCGCTATTATAATAGTGTCTAATTGTAAAATAAACTTACTTTAAAGTAGCGTTAAGGAGTAACCCAATATTCCCCTTAACACAATAATAGTCCCAGTAGTCCATCCAATATCGTAGTCCCTCCTGATCGGGAAGCCACCAGAGGATACCACACGGGCTACGGGAGAAATCCAAACTCGTACAAGGCGCGATAGGGTAGGTGACACGGCACAACTGGGCAATGCCAGGGTAGATATACCAATTACGCTTCCGGTCGGTGGTAACGCGTAGCGCGCAGCTACCGCCCACCTCGAGCCACACCCCCAAATAAAAATCAAAAGTGGCCACCGAATCAATCCAAAGTCAAAGTATAATATCGAAGGGATGTGTCCGATCAAAGGTGCTACCTTATTAACCCGTCGATCGCTCCTGTTTTAGCCACCTTATGCCAACTCAAGGGAGTCGGGTCCACGTATTTACCTTAAAGGAAACGCCACCACCATCCTACTTCATTCTGGAATCTCCACCGCGTACACGGTTGTTAAAGTGGTTTTCGGGGTTGGCAGAGAGTATGACAACTTCCGATCCCGGTCTCTTCAACAACCAAACGTTATTATAACACCGCGGTCTTTAAAATAGTTTATACTTTAAAAATCAGAATATAATTATCCATTTCAAAACCCATAAATACGATATCATTTCCTTTTAAAACCCAAATAAATATGATATCATTTTATTTCAAATATATTTCTTTTCTAAAATCATGCCACTTTTAAATTTATAATATCTCGAAACCAAATATTTGAATTTTAACTTTCAACATAATACTTCGAAATCCATAGTTTTAAAGCCATAACTTTTAAAACTTAAATGGTTTGGATATTCAACAATATATAAAATAAAACAGTTGAATTTAAAATTTCTTTAAAGGTAAATAATTTCCACACCTTCACAATTTTTATTCACTTTAAATTCAGTCTAAACCCATAACTTTTAGATTCATTTCAGTTTGAATAAAACCCTTCGATTTCAATATTTTCAAACTTTGAGTATTTAATGAATTTCAAAACTAAGGTTGGGAATTCAAATCAACAATTCATTTTCCTATTATTTAGTTTGAAAGGTTTACATGATAAATCCATAACCATTAAAAATAAACTAAATTTATTAATACTAAAAATTTTCTTCCATTTTTTTATACTAGAATTATTCATTAAATCCAGTTATAAATATCATACCTTTAAAATTTTCAATTTTAACAAGTTAACATCAACTTATGGAGTTAAATTTTCAAATAAGCTCAATTCCAATTAAATTTCAAATTTATCTTTCAATATTAATTGATTTGAATCATTTATAACTCTATATATATAAAAGATCTTAAACCTGTACTTAATCGTATACTATAAATTATCAAATGCCATTTTCAACTTATTCATTTTCATTTAACAGATTATTGCATAGTTTAAATTCAACAATTTAACCATGTATGTATATATAAAATATATTTATATCATATCCAAATTTAATATTTATTAAACCGTATCGTATCCAAACCATAAAAATCATTTCAAAAATAATTTTACATATATACCGCGGTGCCTGTATATAATTTTCTATCCTATGGTCAAGTGATACGGATATTTATCATTTCAATCTGCAATTTTAAAAATAAAAGTGCAGTTGTATATCATTTCAAACCGCAATCTCGAACGAAATGAAAATGCATGATAACTTGCAGTTTATATAAGATAGAACACATCATCCATTCACCCAATATCAATCATCAACCAATTTATTTCAATCATCATCAATTTAAACAAACATCAATATATAGCATATAAAATATAACAGATAATAAATGACAACTATTAACTAATAGTTTATATTCAATAATAAATTTATTAACTGTTTAACTATCAGTTTATATGCAAATATATATATTCTAATTGTTAATTTATATGCAATAATAAAATTAATTAACAGTTAAATTAAATAAATGCGATTTAACAGAGATGATGAATAAAACATGCCAAACAGTCATAAATAAATTTCTACTCATATCTTAAGTCAATTAACAGACATAGGAAATTTTAGAAGTTGTGGGTGGGTTAAGCACTCACCTTTTGAATTTAAATTGAATCTAAATCCAATTTAAACTCAAAATTTCGCCCATCTCCAAATTGGTCCCAACAAGCGTCAACAGATCCGGAATTGTATTACGATCCTAACAAAAAAAATCGCGCGTCAATCGGATCATGTATGCATAAATTATTTGATTTAAACGATTAGAAACAAAATAAAATTTAAAACAAAAGAAACTAGCCTCAATTAAAATTTTGCCACGTCAGTGAAGGCCCTTCCTCCTACAGATCTTCACTGGAAAACCCTAGCACGTGAACGCTCGTACAAGCCGACATCTTCCACGCAACGCCGCCATCCTTGGCAAACGCCGATCCCCAGGATCCGACCCATCCTCACCCCCTAACCTTCGGCCGCACCCCCTGACACCGCGCGACACCATCGCGTTGACCAATGGCCGAAGAAAAAACGTAGCCGCCACATAGAGCAACCCTAAATTCGAACCCTAGTTCGAAAAATCCACTCGATCCAACCATCGAAATCACAAACGAACCATACCGATCGACTTCCCTTGGCGCTCTCTACGATACCCAGAAGGGGTTTCTCGATCAGACTCCGTTTGATTCCGACACGATGAACGGACGTAAATAGATCATCAGTTTTCGGCCACACTGAAACTCGGATTGAAAAACGAATCGCGCCATTAAATTTCGCTCGTCGAGAGCATTAACATATATATTTTTTTGGAATTTTTTTGAGGATTTAAATTTTAGGCTTTGGATTTGATTTTTGAAATTGAACATGGATCTAGGGTTTCTAGCCATTGGAAGAAGAGAAGGAACTGATGAAATGAACGCACAAACAAATGAGAATAGATGGAGGTAGGGTTTATAACTGGGTTTATATAGTTATGTTAGAAATAGAGTAGATGGATCGGGTTGATAGATATACGTGCTATCGTTAACGTGGCCCAAAAAGCCCGTTCTGACCCGGAACGAAATTGGGTAAACCCATATATCAAAATAGGTATTTTAAAATATTATAAACGTGATGGAAAAAGTTTCACGTCCAAATCCCATCGTATGAAGAAGTTACGCTGAAATCAATATTTTCAAATTGATTTCAAATTAAATCGATTTCAAGGCGTTTCGCGTTCGTACGATCAAACGACAAGTCCGATCGCTACGAAACTTGAAACCCTACAATAATTCACTGTTACAGATCCGATGAAACTGGTTTCGTCAAAATCCGAGTCCGTGACAAAAATGGCTATTTTTATATTAATTAGATAAATTCAAAATAAATAAATAAAATCCAATTTTATATTTAGATTCTTAAATTGACCCATTTTATCACTTTTAAAAATTCTTAATCATTTACAAATTCCAACAAGTTTAGATGTCAAATTAAAGAAGGTAAATTTATAAATTTCAATATAAATCCTTAATTTCATTAAATTCCCAAATTATAAATAATATCCTAAAATTTCGTTTAGGTAAATAAATTAATTAGTATTCCATTCATTCCTGTCAAACAGATGATTAAATATTGGATTCCAAATTATCACACAAATTTCTCACATTAACTTTATTTCAAATAACGAATTATTTAACTATATTCAATCTCATTTAATTGCAATTAAATTCAATTATTAGACTTTAAGCTTCCATATAAATAAATAAATCCTGATTCCCATTCTTAAATTCACTATTTATCATATTACCATCCTGGGTACCATTTATTTTAATATATATCCAGATACTTTAACAATTTCCAATTGTTTATCTCAATTGCATAACATTAAATTGATATTTGTTGCTATGGTTTCTGATTTAATTGAACGAACTAAGTATATAACTCATAAGAGTTGTGGTAAAACTCTTAATCCCACATTTATAAGTATATCCTTATCCGTTATATCTATTAATTAAATAAATTTCATTTTTAAGTCCGTTTAAATTTATTACTAAGTACCCATTTACTTTTTCCCAATAAATGCGAATTCCATTCATTTACCATACAATCACTTTCCCATTCACAACTTATTATCAACCCACAATTATTGCAATTCATTATCTTATATTGATTTTATACAATCACCATTAACTTTACATTCAATTACTATTCAATGCATATTTATTCATCAATCAATTTGATATTTACTTTTCTTTCTTTCTATTTGATAAATAACCTAGTATAAATACATTCATTTCATTCCATTCATTTATGGGTATTGCATTGAAATTTAATTTATTAGTTAATACCCACATTATTACCATTAATTACAATTGGATTCCCAATTTTATTCAATACCCTGAATAAATAACATATATATTAATCAAATCCTTACATTTGTTTCTCATATTCCATTTAAAATCAAATCATAACATAAAAATGATTTTAATGAATTGGAATTTCATTCAAGTCATAAATTATTAACTTGCAATAACATGATTCCTTAATTTATTCCAATTACCGTTTACACTCTTTTATTGCATTAAATCAATTATATTTTCATTAATTTATCATATTAAATTTTATATCCAGGTAAGAATCCTTTTCCTACTTAATTCATTTGGATTTTATTCAAATTTCTATAAATAGGTTTTAAGTCACTATTTACATAATTTATTTTAGCCCTCATTTTAATATTTATTTATCACTTTTATTATTTCTACAAAATAAATTACAAAAATCCTATTAAATAAACAAATTAAATTGTCGAAATCTATGGTTCGTTGCAATTCATGCACTAAATTTATTCCTAAAAAATTTATTTTGCAATTGTATAAATTTTCTATAACATTTTCAATGAAGTGTCATCAGTTTATAATGAGTTAACCATGAATCTATAACACTCGGTCGTGATGAATGTGGAGTAGGGTAAAATTCCTATAGCTCAATATAATAGTACACAACTTAGCTTAACCTACTCATGCATATACATTATTTTAGCTAACATGATGGGATATGTTTCTTGTATGGACTTATAACCGTAGCTCAATAGTAACTATGATTAGTGAAGTTAACTTTACTAAGGCCTTTTTAAAGGCGTATAAGTATAATTAATAGAATAACTGATACATGAACTATTATGTAGCAAAAATGAGTAGCTTGAACTAACATATGAACAGATCAACACAATATTCTTTTTGTATATCTTGTATCAATTGCTTAGTCTCCGTGATATTGTTACTTATTCATAATGTCTATCATCACGTGTAGGTACCCTTCACTATACACTTGCATCAATAAAAATGTTGTCAATAAATAAGAATGCCATAAAACCATCTTCAAACAACCTAAAAATTAGTGCAATATTAATTATCATCCATCTTTTGCAAGTTGACAAAGATTCTTGTTAGTTTGATAAAATATGGTTATACATGTCATCTAATCCTATGATGAATTACATTTTAGTACTATCAAGCTCTATTTTATATGATATGGTGACACTCGATTAAATTCATTACTTCTAACTTTGAATATATGCATTGAGCCTCAATGGATTTCCATCAAACACTAAAAAGGAAAATATAAATTCTTTAGCACAAAATTCAAAAGTTAATATAACTGAAACAACTTCACCATCATAGAATAGAAAAAAATTTGGATCATCTCACATCTTGTATACAAAATTGGAGAGAAGTTGGCATAAGTTCATAGTGGTAACATGAAATAGTATTCGTAGTAAGATCATGTTTTCCATAGCAAAGCAATAAACAATGGCTTCCTTTTACAAATATTTTTTGTAACTTTGAAGTAAGCACAAATCTTCAACTTCAAATTATTAATATACTTACTAAATTAACCAAAAGTTTCTTATTGCCAATTTAAATTATAATCGAAGGGTTTTGAACCTATTCATATATTAGATAAAATCGATGGAAATCCAATACCTTAGTTTATCATCAAGCTTAACTGGCCACATCTTTCATTTAACGAAATAAGTTGAAATAAAATTCTGCATTAAAGTACTCATTTACTGAAACGTGTAGAATTTTTGTATAAAAGCTTATATTCAAATCAACATGGTTGTAGTTGGAAAATGTTATGCCTTTGTATCAGAAAACTGTAGCAATGATTATTTGGTTTCAAAAACAGATCCATCTGTGAGCCTCAAAGGTGGTGGTGGAGAGCTGAATAGAAACTAATCCAACCATGAACCTGAAAGGTGGTGGTGAATAGATAAACTAATCCAGCGTTTATTCCAATTACAAAAGAGTAACCTCTTTATATATATATATATATATATATATATATATATATATATATACGTAGATACACACCCCGCGCCGCACAGTACAATACAATACTACATACATACATACATTTTGTCTTTTTTGGACTAGCATAAATCAAAATTTTGCCTATAAACTCACGCAATCATTCATGTATGTACATTCCGTATGCAAAAGAACAACTACTACAAGTGAGGTACCTTTCAGTTAGAAAGAACATGAATTGATCTGAAAGGTAATTTAGATAAATAATACCTGGTCAAAAAAATAACTTAATTTCATGTGGTAGATCTGTAGATTGTATTAAAGAGATGAAAGTTATATGATTACCATTCAACATGTTGCTAAACAACATGGCTGTTAGATGTCTCCTCTTTCAGATAAGTGTTTGTTAAGAAGCTATATGAAGACAAGTAATAGTATTCAAAACTATTTCATCTGTGCTGAAAATTATCTTTGGTTCAGCAGGTAATTACTTGGTAAACAAAATGAAATTATCACAAAGGATTAATTGGTAGACCGTCAAGTAAATAACTAATTTTTTTAAGGGAAAACATATACGTAATCTAATACTTGCCATATGCCAACCTTTACTTTCTGAATCTTTCATTTCTTCTCCAAATTAACATTTTAAAACTTAACCATACTCAAAAATCTAGTTTGCCCAGGAATTATCTAACCAATAATGTCACCTAGTCATTTTTAGATCCGGGATAGATTTAAATTCATTAACTCGAACTTAACCTATATAAACTCTTTGTCAAATTATCGAGGGGCCATGGCATCCACTAGCTTGCTCTATCATTTACACTCGTCTAAAAAGTTGCAAACAAAATTTAAATCTTCACGTAAAATTTAATAAATTATAATCAGAACCACTTGCTAATATTGAAAAGCATGCCATTGCATACTCAAAAATCAAAACGAAAAAGTACAGTTAGTCATCATACGTAATTATGAAATGTTGCAGTACCTAATGAGCCATCTGTTTCAACTATATTTAACTATATCAAAACTTAACATATATATAGGCAACAAGAACTGACATATTCACATATAACACTACTTTTGAATAAATGAAAATATAAATATGATGTCCGTTGAAAGCTTCTTTTCTTTAGAAGGTGATTATTTTGCAAAGAAGTTTGCCATGTTCATACTAGTGCAGGGCTTGGTTTATCTGATTCTTTCTAAGTCATCTACATATTTTCATTTGATAAAAGGATGAAATCCTTCAGTTTTAGAGGGGCTAGATCAGTAAGCATTACGAATATGTTGGCATTTCTATCCGATATGCCACCAAAAGCAAGGTTTCTACTCCTTCATCGGAAGCTTCTGCAGATGCGTCTTTTAGAACATGTTAGCTAATTTTGGATTAGGATTTTTTCATTTAAAATTATTTTAAGTTTGTGCAATGGTAATCATTTTTTGTAGTGTAAAAAAATAAAACTTGTTCATTTATATTTTGTATTGGTTTTTATTATTGTGTGGCTTTCACTATCAATAACAAAAAAATTATGTTCTTGACGGTATCTCTCAAAAACTCATAATTTTGCTTATTCACACTGAGTATTTTATTCCCATTTTTGTGTTTGTGAAAACTCTATATGCCAAGTCTTAAGATGTTTGAGTGTTTTAAAAAAATTAAAATATGTATTTAAAATCAAAATATTCACAAATTTATAAGTTGAATGAGCTAGTAAATTAATCCTCAGAGCATTTTTTTTCTACTAACATATAAATGGTAATCTTAAAGGGTATGTTTTATAAAGTTGCTTGCACCAAATAATCTAAAACTTATATTACATTGTTTTCATCTATCAAAATTCATGATATAATCAAGAATTAGTTATCGAACACCACTAATCTAGTGGTAGATGACTATCTTGAATTGTTGTTAAAGATTTAAAATTTGAATCTAGTGCGTACATGGTAATCAATATTTCTAAAAGAAAAAAAGAGTAGAAAACAACATTAAAAAAATTCGGGCTTCTTAATTGTGAATACAAGATTATAGATTGTCATAAAATGTGGAGGATCACATAATTAGATGTATGAACTAACTGTGAGTGATACTTGCTCGTTGCCTTAATGGGAACATATATATATGATCAATTTTTCCGAAGGTGATGAAAGAAACATGTAACATAGGTCTATAAAATTCATGTACCTGATTTTGCAACTATATTAAAATTTTCAAGACAATCTTCACCTTCCCCCTGCTTTTATCATGTTTGATCTTGTGAGAATTCTGTTAAAGGAAAAAATTTATGAAATGAGACGAATCATTAATCGTTATGTTCATGCTGTTCAAATGAAATGAAAGGTCCTAAGTTCCAACAATTGTCTTTTAATAATCCACAATTTTGAATTTTATTGGTTACTATCATTTACTTATTAATTCATGTACTAAAACGATGATATAAACATCTCATAGACAATTTAATTTGTTCATGAATCCTACGCTAAGGAACCTTATTTAGTAGTCAAATATTTCAAACTTATCTCCATTTGTCAAACAACTTATATGCATTATAATGTAGCTAACACATTCCTAAAGAGAGAAAATAATTCATTCATCTAAAACATATACATTCATTAATCTATCAATCATAAAATATACCAACCTTTGATTCATTTCATCTCTAATTCTAGTGCACCAATAGTAGTAAATTGCATCAATGGACTTTATACTTTAAAATCAAAATTAATGCATAAAGATTGATACATAACATTTGGATCTAAATGAAATTCTAATTCCGAATAAACTAGCAATTATCTTAATATAGTTTGCATTAACACCTGTATAATCAAAAATTTAAAAGTTGTAATAAAAGACTCGCTAAGACATGAGCTCGGTTTAAACAGTTCGGATATTTAGATGTGGGATGTTGTCGACAACCACCTTCTGCAAACGCTAAAAGAAGCACACCAATCCCACGTAAGTGTACTGCCATGGAACGACAATGTTTTAACAACAGGAGGGATGTATGGCAAAATCGTGAATCTCAATCAAATTAGGGTTTTTAAAGTTCGATTTATAAAATCAATATTAAACCATATAAACTAATATATAATCATAAAATAAAGTATAAAATCCATACCGATTTAAGATTTGTGTAGAATCTCAATCAAATGGCAGTAGATAGAAAGTCGAATCGATTGATATGTGGCGATGAGAGGAGTAGTGCAATGATGATAAAGGGAAAATGAAGTAATGATGAAGAGGACGATAATTTAGGACTTGGTGAAAATTTTCTGAAGAAAGAGGAAAAATGAAAAATGGGAGGAAACGTGAAAACTTAGAAACGTTACAATGTTTTAATTAGCGGGAGTTGAAATTTTTTCGGAGCAGCCACTTATATACTAAAAGTTGCACTTAATTATAAATGCTGCTAATAAATGAAAATAAATGATTGTAGTGTCATTACAGTTTCTCTTGAAAGTGATTTGTTGTGGTTTGAAAATATTAGAAAATTCGGAACATTAAAATTGATAAAGCAGTGGGATGCGAAAGGAGGAAAGCGGAGTGCGAATGGAACTAGCGTAATGATAAATTTTCAATTAATTGCTAAAAATAACATGTGTATAAGATATATATTCTACGGTTATTTATTCTTTAAAATCCCTACTTTGTCTCTTTGTGTAAAAATTTTACGGATCGAAGTGAATTTTTGTAAATACATTATATTCATTATCAAGATCATTTATGCAAAATTTAAAATCATTTAAAAGCTTCTAACCTCTTTAAAATAGTATTTCAAGTCGATTGTTAAAATAAATATTTTAAATAGTTTATATTGACTTGCAATTTTGAAGAGGTTAAAAGTTTTGAAAGAATTCAAATTTTGCGTAGATGATCTATTTAATAAACATGATACATACATCGAAAATTGCTTCGATCTGAAATATTATTTTTACATGAAGAAAAAAATGAAATTTTAGAAGAGAATAGCGACTCTAAAACAAAGAGTGCCTTAAAAATGATTTTTTATATATTGAAAATGCCATTTTCCAATATGTAATAAAGTTTTAAATAAGAATCAAAGCCGTGAAAGCCTGCCTTGTTTAGTAATGTAATTAACACCTGTATAGATGTACTCTATCAATGAAAAAACTACTACTATTTGAATTATATTGCTCAAGTATGGTAAATCTTTTCAACCATAATAAAGTTACATGCACATAAATAATTCTCGGTTCCACTACTTTATTCGAATGGTTAAAATATGTTACATTTTTTATAAAATATGTTTATATTATTAACATCTTACTTCTACCATCTGTTCCCATAAACATCTAAAGAAAAAAATCTTGTAGTAAAACCAATAACTTTATTTATCTATGTTGAAGTTTTAGTTATTCAAATAATGAATTGCATAGGAACAATCTCCAAATAAATAGTTGTCATATCAACCTCCTATAAGAAACAAAAGCTAAATAACGATTATCACCCGTTAATCCAGAAAATGGATCAACACCGTGGATTGAGTGTGAAAGCACCAGTGTAGATAATCAACAGCACAAATCTCAGATAAACAAAAAATAAAAAGCAGAAGTAAGAAAAAAGACACAAATTTTTTATAGTGGTTCGGCTGATTCTGGCCTGTGTCCACTTTAATAAATCTTTATTATGACTATACTAGTTGAATCTCTCTGGATATCAATTAGTTAGTGCTTAGATCTAAGTTACAATGGGTTAGAATAAGTCATAAGTACAAGAGTTGACTGGAGAATCACAGTAACCCCCTTGATGACTGTTGCGAGGGAGAAGAAAGTTGAAGAAGTGAAGGAATTCCAACAGAGCAACGGCGGCTCTCTCCCCGGAAAAGATCCATCTCTAGTTGCAGGTAGATGAGTATTTATAGGAGAATTCAATGAGTAGTGGGCTAGAAGTCCAAGTGTAGAAGAGTCCAGTTGTTATGCCAAGTCATCACCAAAAATATTAAATCAGTCTGAGTCATTTCAATGGGTCGCTAGTTATCAATAGAGGATGAGCTAGTTATCCATCAACTTAGCATATTTTTCTACCGAAAGCATTTGCTTAGTTTTATGAAGGAGCACGGAAAGTTTGAGGGAGATCTGATCTATCTTGATGGATCGCTAGCTATCCGTGGGGGATGGATTGCTAGTTATCCATCTACTTAGCGTATTTTCGAGTGATCTTAGTTTGGTTTTCTTCCTATCTTCCATTTAAGTGTCGTATATAAATATCATGTCGTTTGGAGTTAGTTTGATCATCCGTCTTCATGGGTCGTCTGGTCTAGAAGAATTGTCCATAACTCGCTCATAACTTAACGAAACCAGACGAAATTTTGCAGGTATTCTCTTGGTGTATGGGACCTACCATAAAATTTTCAGGTGGTGGGGCCACTCTACATTGATCGTTAGCGATCTATCTAGTTAGGTCGCTAGCGATCCATCAAACAACCTCCAAATGATTCCCTTTCTTGTGAGCCTTTTTTAAGTCTTCTAAGTGTTCTAACAAAATTTCAAGTCAATCGGACTGCGTATGAGTTCTCTAGGTCCATTTTAAGTTGGCTACTTTTGGTTAAATAACTCGAATTGGATAAGTATTCACTTCTCGAGCTAGATTGTTTGGCATGCTATGAAACTTGGCAAGCGTGCTTAGAAATGGTAATGAATCATGACGCAAGAGGTTTGGGCGACTCATGATGCTTCCCTATGGTTCGCTAATGATCCATCTACTTAGTATTTTATTGGCTGATTTTCCTTGAGTCCTATTGACTTGTTCGCTTGGTTGTTTTGGTTGAGTCTCGAGTTATTCTTGCATAGTCTGAATATTTTAACTCCTATTGAATTCTGGTGGTTAAAAACCCGGTTAACCTTGGCCCTCAAAGTACACCTTTTAAATGAAAGGTGTGTCTTGCTTAAGAACAAGTTTCTGTCTGTAGTCTTCGGTAATTGAGCTTTCCAAGTGCTTTAGCCTTGGTGAATTGTTTAGTTCCCTCGGATTCTCTTACCAATTACAAGTCATTCCAAACCTGTTGTATTCTAAGACTCTAGACTCTACCTAAGTGTAATCTATACATTACAATCATTCTGATTTCATTCGGAGTAGTTACATCACATATCTCTAATTAAATCACTCGTTTCCAATTAACATCACATATCTCCAATTATGTCACATATCTCCATTTGTCCCATATTCATTCGAGATTTACATCACTATTAATTTTTACTTCTCATTCATAGTTGTCACATCATATATCAAAATTACATCATATATCAAAATCACATCATATATCGAAATCATCCTATGTTCATCCAGGATTTATCAGTTTTATTCAATTTATAAGGCATTCAAATCCTTGTATTAAATCAAATGTGTTTTAAGCCTGGATCTCTCTTGATTGTTTAAGTTCGATGCGCAACCTCTCCGGATCGTTTAATGTTTAGATTAACGCACGATCTCTTTGGACTGTTTAATGTTTTATGTTAAAGGGACGATCTCTTCGGATTGTTTATTTGTTAAGTTAAGTGGGATTAAATAAGCCCATCTGCTTACTCTCCGGTGAGGGGACTTACTTCTTGCCTCTGGGACCATCTCTCCTGTCGGGACTCTAAGGCGATTAATGTCACACAAGTCCATCCACTCGCTCTCTGACAAGGGTACTTGCATTCCGCACTCCGATCCTATAGCAAGACTCTACAACGATCAATATCAGTCATCACAATCAATGTGGATTTTTCAAAATTCAGATATTCAAACCAAAACAAACAAGCAGAAATTAAACAAGCAAGAATCAAAACAAGAAAAAATTCTAAATGTTTACCTCGGAGATCCGACTCAGAGCATGCCCAGAAACCAATCTGGGTCTCATACACATGTAAGCGGTCCGAGGTTATTATTGTCCTAAATAGTCATCTTAGGCATCCGACTAAGAGCGTGCCTAGGGACCGTTCAGGATGCTGTACATATGTAAGCATCTTGAGATTACTATTGTCTAAATACCAAAAGAAAAGTGCGGAAAAAGAAATGAAAAAGCAAAGCATGCGAGCCAGATCCGACTCTCGTCTACCCCAATCATGGGATAATTTGTCTTGGCTCAAATGGGCATTTCTTGATGCATTTTCCGTGGATGGTGGTTCTTCTTGCAATTCTACCGCAGTTCTATTCCTCATATACTGTGGCAGCTAGTTGTTACGAATCAGTCTTCTATCAGATCACGAAGGTGCTGGCACTCATTCATTTCATGGCTATTCAGCTCATGGAAGATGCAAAACTTTCTAGATCTTTTCTCTCGATCAGTGGGCTCCCTCCTAGGTAGCCTCTGGTAGAGGTTCTACCCCCTAGTATCCAAGTATATCATCTTTGGGGTTTCCGTCAGGTTAGTTTATAAGGAGAATCTTGGTTCCTTCCTTTGTCATTTTGGCTCCCCAAAGTCCTCATCGATTTTACTTTTCCCATTGTCTTTTCCAATTCTAGCTTCGAACGGTTCCCTGTCCTCCATGAAATTTATTTCAGCATCCAAATCTTCATCCTAGGCTTCAGTGTCCTTTCGACGCAAATATCTATCAGCTTCATAGTAGAATTTTACCAGATCCATCGGTGGATCTATTTTCAACGCAGCTTTGAAATCAGTCTTACTCGTGACCCTAGATACTGCCGCCATTAGGATAAACGATGGATCCGACTTGTCAATTGCAGCTGCCATTGCATTGAATCTTGTTAAATAACTTCTTAAGGACTCTTTAGGCCTTTGTTTTTGTGACGCCCCACCTCTATGCTCACAATAACAAAGAGTATTAAAAGGAAATACTGTCTGTTATTACGAAGAATAAGGCTGGATAGGAGCGACCATCCGTAGTTGGGCCTTACACTAGTATTGATTACCTCGATAGGAGTGGTATATATTTTTATTTTTCATCTCTTAATTATTTACTCCCATCGACATACCCAATTCCAGTATAAACGAACTACGATGGTTCATAATAGTTTAGGACAATATATATTATAATAACACAGATAATATAAAATGCGGAACACAGATAAATAATGTACTTGTATATATAACTTCCAGTGTTGACAGTTGTAGTTGCATCACGTGTATTGTATCACATGTATTGTAACTGATTTCAGTTATATATATATATATATATATATATATATATATATGAGACATTATATTATCTGTGTTCCGCATTTTATATTATTTGTGTTATTATTATATATATTGTCCTACACTATTATGAACCATCGTAGTTCATTTATACTGGAATTGTGTATGTCGATGGGAGTAAATAAATAAGAGATGAAAAATAAAAATATATACCACTCCTATCGAGGTAACCAATACTAGTATAAGGCCCAACTACGGATGACCGCTCCTATCCAGCCTTATTCTTCGTAATAACAGACAATATTTCCTTTTAATACTCTTTGTTATTGTGAGCATAGAGGTGGGGCGTCACAGTTTTACTTTTGAGAGCATAAATACATTCCTCGGTTGTGAGACATGAACTCTGAACTGTCTCAAGAACTTGCTCATCAAGTCGCTCCATGTGCTTATGAATCCAATTTCCAATTATTTGAATCATATTGCTGCCAAATTCATTAAGTATAATGGGAAGCACCGCCCTATTACCTCCTTAGAAGCACCCAACACTTCTATATGTTGGATGTATCTCATCATATAAATCGTCGGATCTGTCTTTCCGTCATACATTTCCAGCGTCAGAAGTTTGAAATCTAGAGGATTTCTCGCATTTCGGATATTAGCAGTTAAGATACCTGTTCACATCTTCCGGACCCTGATCTGGGGGTCCTTCTCTAATGAACCTTCGTACGAATGCAGCAATTTGGTTCTCATTGTCCAATGAAGGTCTCCATTCTAAAGCAATACTTTGCCCCTTGTTCCAGTGGGGGTATCCCGGGATGCACTCTTCTGGTCGCATGCCTGTGTTTTGATTCATAACTCTAGCTTCATTCAGACCTACGTTCCTTTGAGGAAGTTCTGGTACATATTCTTCTGTTGGTTGCATCCTAGCATTTGGGTTAGCTCTGGTACCACCAATTCCTGGTGTTTCAACAATCACTTTGGCATCGAGATTGATTCCTATGTTAATTCTAGTGTTGCCTCCAAATATCAGTTGCTCTCCATCATCTCCTGTTGTTATCAAAGATTCTATCCTGCGTCTCTTTCATCATCCTTTCCATCTCTTCTCTACTCACATAGTTGGGTTGATGAGAATTTGAGCATACCTCCTAACTGCCCCTAAGCTCCGGTTGACTTATTATAACTCTAGATCTAGTATTAGGCCTACTCATCTTCTCTAAATCTTAAATTCAAACTTCAAATCTAATTTAAGGTTCTTAATGAAATCACCAAATGTTAACCCATAAATGGATCAACATTCTACATCGAGTGTGAAGCAGATAATCAACAGCATAAATCTCAGATAAACAACAAATAAAAAGCAGATGTAAGAAAAAAAGCCATAGAATTTTTATAGTGGTTCGGCTGGCTCTGGCTTACGTCCACTTTGACCAATCTTTATTATGATTGTACTAGTTGAATCTCTCTGAATATCAATTAGTTAGTGCTTAGATCTAAGTTACAATGAGTTAGAATAAGTCACAAGTATAAGGGTTGACTGAAGAATCATAGTAACCCCATGGATGACTATTGTAAGGGAGAAGAAAGTGGAAGAAGTGAAGGAATGTTAGTATTGTAATGGCGGCTCTCCCTGAAAAAAATTCATCTTTAGTTGTAGGTAGTGAGTATTTATAGGGAAATTTAGTGAGTATTGGGACAAAGGTCCAAGTGCGGAACAGTCCAATTATTATGCCAAATCATCACTGAAAATCTCAAATCAATCTGAGTCATTTCTAAGGATCGCTTGTTATCCATAGAGGATGGATCGCTAACTATCCATCAACTTAGCATATTTTTCTACCAAAAGCCTTCACTTAGGCTACGAAAGAGCTCGGAAAGTTAGAAGGCAATCCGACCTATCTTGATGGATATTCATAGGGGATGGATCACTAACTATCCATTCACTTAGCATATTTTTGAGTGATCTTAGTTTGGTTGGTTTCCTATCTTCTATTTAAGTACCTTGTCCAAATATCAAGTCGTTTGGAATTAGTCTGATCATCTGTCTTCTTAGGTTATCTGGTCTAGAAGAATCGTTCATAACTCACTCAAAACTTAACAAAACTAGATGAAACTTTGCAGGTATTCTCTCTAGGGTGTGTGGGACTAGATGGTGGGGCGCAATCTACATGGATCGTTAGCGATCCATCTAGTTAGGTCGCTAGCGATCCATCAAACAATCTCCAAATGATCCCATTTTTTCTATAAGCCTTCTTTTATGTTTTCTAAGTTTTCTAACAAAATTTCAAGTCAATCCGACTCCGTATGAGTTCTGTACGTCCATTTTAAATTAGCTACTTTTAGTCAAACAACTTGAATCAGATTAATCTTTACCTCTCTTGCTAGATTGTTTGACATGCTATGAAACTTGACAAGCATGCTTAGAAATGATAATGAATCATGATGCAAGAGGTTTAGGTGGCTCAGGATGTTTCCCTATGAATCGCCAGCGATCCATCTACTTAGTATTTTATTGGTTGATTTTCCTTGAGTCCTATTGACTTATTCTTGTTTTGGTTGAGTTTCTAGTTATTCTAGTATAGTCTGAATGTTTTAACTCCTATTAAATTCTGATGGGTTAAAAACCTAGTTAACATCAACGAAGTAAACTAAATAAGTAAACAAGGTACGATATGCATAGTAAACAAACATAAAGCTTGCCGCAAAGATGACAAAATATACAGATAAACCTCACCGGAAAAACATATTTCCATGCATTTTAACATCTACATAAAGTTCACATCCAATTATCATTGGGATTGCTTCTCCTTTTCCTTGTTATCTACTATTCAGCAACAATATTTGTGCAGTTGAACTTGGTAATGGTTTTTCTTTAGTTAAGAGTTGAAACTTTCGTTGATGTACTCATCCTTAGTACATTTACCTTCCTTTAAAGCGATATTTTTTGCCTATATATACCATAGATATATCATCACCAGATATGATTACTTAATAATCAAACCGACCGTTAGAGAGGTTTGCTTACTGTCACTGGCCAAAATCAATTTTTCTGAAGCCAAAAAAACGTGGATCTTCTCGTCGCGGTTTCCCTAAAAAAGTGAATCTTGTCTCATCGCGGTTTCCCTAAACTTCCTCCTTTTATTTCGCGCATCAAAGATTCCAAATTCAAATCTATTATGATTTTCAAATTCTAAAATTTCAATTTCAAATCGACAATTTTGAATGCTTTGATTAATATTTAAATTTGAAACTCATATTTTCAGATTCAAATCTCAATTTATTCTTTTCCAACATATTATCACTTAATGTTTAAGTAATATTAACAAAAATTTTAAATGTATATTTTTATCAAAGTTATACAATCGAACGGTCGGTTTCTCCACCGTTGTGCGATTATACTAGTTTTTCTATGAGTGATTGCTAATTATATGATTACTGATACTGGTAAAGTAAAACGACAAATTTTTTGACATCTTACTATTGGTTGTCAAGCGCAAAAAAGTCAGTAGTAAATTGAATTGTTCAAAAATCAAATAATTATAGAGTACATGGACTCATTTTAAAATTATATGGCATTGTGTTTGTTAGCAGATTAAATGGCCAACAAAACAAGTGATCCTTGAAAAAATTAAAATTCAAATACAAAACAACCGGATTTCTGTTTCCTCATACTATTTTTCTTATGTCCAAAACGTGTCATTTTCTCTTACATGATGCAGATCAACAGGAATTAAAAAGCCATAATTGTATTATTGAGTAATCATAATCAGTACTAAAATATTAACAAAAACCATAGATCAACAAAATTTGAGATATCAACAAAAACAAAAAATTAACGAAACTAAATTCTGTACAAAAGCTGCAAATGAACAAATAAACGCAATTCAAACAATTATTAATTTTCACCGTTAAGTATTTATTATAAACATATATAAAGTAAAGGGGGAATTAATTTAAAGGACAAAAATTTCTATATTTTTTGCCTCAAGGACACGACCTCAATATTTTTATCACAAGGACAAACATTCTTCTAAAAATTATTCACAAGGACAAACATTTTTCAAAATTATTCATAAGGACAACAAAACTGATACCGAGCTAAAAACTGATACCTAAAAACTGCTACCGATAACTACAAACTGATACCTAAAAACTGCTATCAATAACTAAAAACTGATACCTACAGAAAGTTGTCCTTCAGGATAAAATATTGAAGGTCTGTCCTTGAGGCTAAAAAGATATGAAATTTTGTCCTTGGCGATAATTTCCTGTAAAGTAAATACCACATTTTAAACAGTGTTAAGAAAATTAAAAAGAAATATAGCTTTGGTTTTCATAATGGTTTGCTCAGAATCTTTGAATTTCCCAACAAGTATACAGTTCACCAGATAATCATATCAAAGGATGATCACATGGCTTGGATCAAAGCTTTATTTTTTAGTTGGAAGAAAAACTCTGTGTTATAACAACTTAATTGTCAGCTACATACTATGATTTATTAAAGTCGGGTCAGTTACTACATATCACAATAATTTGATGTACATACTTTAAAATTAAGGAATCAAAGTTAGGCAAAGCAAAATGACTTATTTTATTTATTTTACAAAAAAGATACCTTCTTCTCCGTAGGGGAAAGAGCTTTAGGTACAGCAAAAACGTCAGTAGCACCACCTACAGTAAACCATACTATTATTACCTAGTACTTAAACACTACTACAAGTGAAAAATAAAAAAACAAAATAAAAAAAACAAAATAATAAAACAATGTTTTGCCAAATGATTAGGATTTGGGTACTTTTTTGTACTGTTTGGGTATTTAGCAAAGTGATTAAAGATTTGATCTTGGTACATTGGAGCAAACTGAAGAGAGATATAAGCTACCAATGGCTAAACTAATAAGAGAGCAGTTAAAATATGATAAATAATTATAAAAATATAAGGGTTTTTCAAGTTCCTTCATCAGTTCATGTATATGTCTGAGCAAGCAATCCAAAAAAATTTAATGTATTTATTTCTATCATTAGTTCTATTAGGTGTCTAGACATGAAACAAATATGACCTGGCTTCTTCTTCTTTTTTTTTTTTTAAAAAAAAACAATTTTCATTAACAATTTCAGATCAGCTGTTCGTAAAACAATTCACATAAAACAATTTCTAAGCACGTTTCAAAAACAGATCAAATATTTGTTATACTTCTAGTATACCAAAACAGAGAATAATCAATTACAAACTCGTCGCGCAAGTTTATAACTCAGATTTCCACTACACTGGAATTCTGTAGTAATTATTATAACAATATGAATGTTGTAAATAAATTACAAAACAGCGTTATACTATTTTGAATAAACAGTATAACCAGAATAATGGATAGAAATATAGAACAATGTATATAAATATACAATCAGACTAGAATTCTAACCGGATTACGTCTGAGGCTCGTCGTAACGATTTCCTTAAAAATTTTATTTCAAAATTCTCGCAAGATACAACAGACGAATTCTGCACGAAATTGTAATGAGTATATCACTCTGTGATTTGAATATTAGAACAACAATTGTGTTTAGAAGAGAAGAGATAAGTTAGATTAAAAATTCGGTTAGGAAAGTGATCAGTTTTCCTCCTTATTTATAATTGGTCTGTATCCCTTCTAACGGTCGCGACTGCACCTGTTTGTCCAAACGGTCGCGCCTGTTGCTCTTTCATTGCACCTGCCTGCTGTTCGGCCGCGTCTCCTCACATGGGCCACACCTGTTCATTTGCGCGCGCTTCAGAAGTCGTGTCTCTTCAGTCCTGCGTCCGTTTTTACCCGCCTGCTGCTTCTCTTCATATTCCAGGCCCAACCCAGTTTCAGCCGAAGGCCAAAAAACTGTTAACAATGGCCCAGCAAAAGAATGGTCATTTTAGACCCGTACCCGTACCCGTGCCCGACCCAGTTCGGTTCGGTTCGGTCGGACGGCGGCGGCGGTGCGCGTGTTTGTGTGGTGGTGATGCATAATCTCCCTCCTCACAACGAAGCATACATTTGGGAGCCTCAGGCCCCCAACCTCCTCATGAGAAAACTATATTTAAACCAATATAGCTCTCACAATTTGAAGATGTGGGACTTTGTGTATTTCATTCAACTTATTCTTAAGGAATTCCAACAATCCCCCACATGAATGATAATATACATATCCCCCACACAAAGCGAAATATCACAGAGTACATATGGAATAATGCTTTGTCGTGGATAAGTAGATATTTCACTTTGAACTTTCCCTAGTTAAAAATTATCGGATGTACTTGGCTAATCGGTGAATTATTTCATCTTGAACTGTCGGCCTTCATTGTATATCCAGACAATAAGCTTTACGAAGCATTGATTCCCTTCTCATCCAATCTCTTGGTTGTGTTCATTTTGGTCCTGAACAATTTTTGGGTCTGCGAGTGTTTTTAGAGAATAAAAGCCTTTGAATATTCTCATAGAGCCGACCCAGCTCACACTAACATAGGTGATCGCAATCATTAAGAGTATCCTACATATACCCCACTTGTTATTGTCAAGATATGGTCATCATTAAAAAACATAGTTTTAACCTTTAAACACCTCTGTATGCATGCATTTATATTTTGCACCATAGGAATGGAGTTGGACTATGTCCACGTAAATGCATTGCGTCTTGAGTTATTCAGAACTGGTTTGGCTATTGATCCTAGTCCGTAGGATCTCCAGTCGCTAGGATAGGTTTCCGTATAAGATAACTCTTGATGGTTTAGGCTTTTAAGCCCATTCCCCTCGATGCGCAGTCAATTTTCTCTCTTGATAAACCTTTAGTAAATGGATCCGCTAGGTTATCATTTGTCTTCACATAATCAATGGAAATAGTTCCATTAGAGAGTAACTGCCTAACTGTGTTATGGCGTCGACGAATATGTCGTGACTTTCCATTATACACAAAATTGTGCGCTCTACTTAGCGCAGCTTGGTTATCATAGTGTATACATATGGCCGGTACAGGTTTAGGCCAAAACGGAATATCTTCTAAAAAGTGACGAAGCCATTCTGCTTCTTCGCCTGCTTTATCTAATGCAATGAACTCTGATTCCATAGTGGATCGAGCTATGCATGTTTGTTTAGTAGATTTCCATGACACTGCTGCCCCTGCTAGGGTAAAGACATAACCACTCGTTGATTTTGATTCCTCTGAATCTGCAATCTAGTTTGCATCACTATATCCTTCTAAGACGGCATGATATTTTCCATAATGTAAGGAAAAATTAGTGGTATTCTTTAAATATCCCAACACTCTCATTAGTGCTTTCCAGTGTTCCTTCCCTGGATTACTTGTATACCTGCTTAGTCGACTTACTGCATAAGCTATATCTGGTCTTGTGCAATTCATGAGATACTTGAGACATCCTATTACATGAGAATATTCCAGTTGCATTACACTCTCATTAGTGTTTTATGCAGTACTTCTGATGGATTAAAAGGTGTATTTACTCCTTTAATTCCAAAGTTTTGAAATCTTTCAATCACTTTTTCTACATAATGTGATTGAGATAACTCAATTCCATTAGATGTTCTTATTATTTTTATTCCCAAAATAATATCTGCAACACCCAAGTCTTTCATGTAGAAATTGTTGATCAACATTTTCTTTATGGTCTCAATTACCTGAGTATTTGGACCGAATATTAGCATATCGTCCACATATAGACAAATCATCACATATGATTGTCCAAGTTGTTTATAATAAACACATTTGTCACATTCATTTATACGAAAACCATTTCTCATCATGACACTATCAAATTTTGCGTGCCATTGCTTTGGAGCTTGTTTTAGTCCGTATAATGATTTGACTAATCTACAGACTTTGTTTTCATTTCCTTTGGAAATAAATCCCTCAGGTTGCTCCATGTAAATTTCCTCATCGAGATTTCCATTTAAGAATGCTGTTTTTACATCCATTTGATGAATCTCTAGATTGTAGATGGATGCAATTGCTATTAACATTCTTATAGAGGTTATTCGTGTTACCGACGAATATGTATCAAAGAAGTCTACTCCTTCTTTTTGACGATATCCTTTGGCTACTAATCTGGCTTTATACTTGTCGATAGAGCCATCTGCTTTCATTTTCTTCTTGAAAATCCATTTGCAACCAATTGGTTTTATTCCTGGTGGAATATCAACAATTTCCCAAGTCTTATTACTTAGAATTGAATCAATCTCACTTTGGATTGCTTCTTTCCAACATGAAGATTCAGAAGATGACATTGCTTCCTTGTACGTTTGAGGTTCGTGCTCTAATACATATGTAAAAAAGTCCGAACCAAATGTTTTGGAAGTTCTAGCCCTTACACTTCTTCTTGGTTCAGCATCCTCAATTTCATGATGAGTTTCATCTTCATGCGAATCGTTTGATTCTTCCCTTGTCCTTTTTGGGACATTATTTCCTTCATTCCTTTTGTGCGGAAACACATCTTAAAAGAATGATGCATCTCTTGATTCCATGATTGTATTTACATGAATATCAGTTATATCAGACTTGAATACCAAAAATCTGTAGGCACTACTATTTTGGGCTGGCCCAAGATAATAACAATCTACTGTTTTTGGTCCAAGTTTGACTCTCTTGGGAGGCGGAACCGGAACTTTTTCCAAGCACCCCCACACTTTGAGGTATTTAATGCTTGGTTTGTGTCCTTTCCATATCTCATATGGAATTGTTTCCGTTTTATTGTGAGGAACTTTGTTTAATATGTGATTAGACATATTTAATGCTTCCCCCCACAAGTTCGTCGGTAGACCAGAAGTTAAAAGCATGGCAGTAATCATGTCTTTTAACGTTCTGTTCTTCCTCTCGGCTACACCATTTTGTTGTGGTGAATATGGTGTTGTTGTTTGATGAACTATTCCATTCTCTGCACAGAACTGTTCAAACGGTGACTCATATTCTCCACCTCGATCAGATCTCAATATCTTGATCCTTTTATTTAACTGATTTTCTACCTCAGCCTTGTATTTTATAAACACTGTTATTGCTTCATCTTTACTATTTAAAAGATATACATAGCAATATCGCGTATAATCGTCAATAAAAGTAATGAAATACTTTTTCCCACCTCTTGTAGGTAGTGATTTAAAATCACATAAATCTGTATGTACCAAACCTAATGGTTCGGTGCTTCTGTCAACAGATTTAAATGGTTGTTTGACCATTTTTGCTTCTACACATGTCTCACATTTGTAGTTCTTATCTACTTGGAAATTTGAAATCAATCCCAAGTTTGATAATTTCTTCATTTTTCGAAAGTTTATGTATCCTGATCTATCGTGCCATAGTAAAATTTCGTGCTCAAGCAAGTAAGAAACTTCAATTTTATTAATAGCACAATCAGAATACATAGTTTTATTGCCGATAACGGCTATATTTGCCTTAAATAGGCCATCACATAAATATCCCCTTCCGATATACATTCCAGCTTTGGACAGAACCATCTTGTCTAACTCGAACACCATCTTGAATCCCTTCTTTGATAGGACTGCACCAGAGATGAGATTCTTGCGTATGTCTGCAACGTGGAGCACGTTATTCAACTTAACAGTTTTTCCAGAAGTAAACTTGAGGATTACTGTACCACTGCCTTCGATCATGGAAACTGCAGAGTTACCCATGTAGGGTTTTTCTTCGTGATCGAATTTCTGATATGTAGAAAACATGGATTTGTTAGAACAGACATGACGAGTAGCGCCTGTATCTACCCACCATTGGTTAGGATTCTGAACCAGGTTGCATTCAGATACCACCGCCGAGAAGTTGGACTCGTCTACTTCCATGTTATCTACTATATTTGCCTCTTTATTGCGTTCCTTCTTGAGTCTGCAATCTCTAGCGGCATGTCCAACTTTTCCACAAACCCAACATTCGCCATTAAATTTCTTGGTTCGTTTGTTGTCTTTTGGTTTGTTGTCTTGAGCTTTCCTTTTCTTATGGAAATTCTTCTTTTTGTTTTTGGTCTTTGACCCTTCAGCCACAAATGCCTCCTCGCTTTGTTTTGTTATTCCACGGTTATCTGCCTCAATTTTCAATCGGACTATGAGATCCTGTAAAGAGATTTCCTTCTTCTTATGCTTTAGATAGTTGCGGTTATCTCTCCATGACGACGGCAGTTTTCCCGTGATGGCTTCAACCAAAAACGATTCTCCAACCACATGACTTTCCGCTTCGAGTTCATGAATGATGATTTGCAATTCATGCAGTTGAGCAGTCACCGGTTTGGAGTCAACCATCTTGTAGTCCATGAATTTGTCTACAATGAATTTCTTAAGACTGATATTCTGCGTCTTGTACTTTGTGGTAAGTGCATTCCAGAGTTCTTTTGATGTCTTTGAAGGCTGATATACTTTGTATAGCATCTTGTCAAGACAATTCAGAATATAGTTTCTGCATAAAAAATCAGAATGCTTCCACGTATTCACCTCTGCTTTCTTGCATGGTGCAGGAATCGGTTCCTCCTCCTCGAGGTACTTTTGCAGACCAAGTGTGGTGAGATAAAACAACATTTGATTTTGCCATGTCAAGAAATCATCACCATCTCCCTTGAACGGTTCAGGTCTGTTGTGAGTAGAATTCTTTGAAAATTCGACTGCTGCCATCTCTGTTTTAGTAAGAAAACAGTAAAATTCTTAAGATGTTATAATTCTAGTATACCAAAACAGAGAATAATCAATTATAAACTCGTCGCACAAGTTTATAACTCAGATTTCCACTACACTGGAATTCTGTAGTAATTATTATAATAATATGAATGTTGTAAATAAATTACAACAACAGCGTTATACTATTTTGAATAAACAGTATAACCAGAATAATGGATAGAAATATAGAACAATGTATATAAATATACAATCAGACTAGAATTCTAACCGGATTACGTCTGAGGTTCGTCGTAACGATTTCCTTAAGAATTTTATTTCAAAATTCTCGCAAGATACAACAGACGAATTCTGCACGAAATTGTAATGAGTATATCACTCTGTGATTTGAATATTAGAACAGCAGTTGTGTTTAGAAGAGAAAAGATAAGTTAGATTAAAAATTCGGTTAGGAAAGTGATCAGTTTTCCTCCTTATTTATAATTGGTCTGTATCCCTTCGAACGGTCGCGACTGCACCTGTTTGTCCAAACGGTCGCGCCTGTTGCTCTTTCATCGCACCTGCCTGCTGTTCGGCCGCGTCTCCTCACATGGGCGCGCGCGTGTGTGGTGGTGATGTATAATCTCCCTCCTCACAACGAAGCATACATTTGGGAGCCGCAGGCCCCCAACCTCCTCATGAGAAAACTATATTTAAACCAATATAGCTCTCACAATTTGGAGATGTGGGACTTTGTGTATTTCATTCAACTTATTCTTAAGGAATTCCAACCATATTTTAGTGCCATATAACACATAATACACATGGGTTATTGCATTTCCAAAGGTACGTCTCATTTTTCTTTCCCACATCAAATTATCTTCTGGAGTTTTTCTTGGATTATGTAGACACAAGATGGACGCAAAGAAGGCGATATAATATTCTTATACTAATTTTTCAGCATTTCATTCATTTTGGCGTCTTGTTAAATTCCTTGTATGCACTACAATCAAGCAACACCAAAGAATATCTTTTAGCAACAAGGATAATTCAGTACATGAATTCGTGTACATGGGTTTATCGAAGAAAAATAATACTGGACTTTACTATTGAAGAATAAATCACATTGAAAAGTAATATTTTCAATATGGAGTTTCTATAAGTCCATCAGAGGGATAAATTTGATTAAGATAAAATCCCACAGTAAATTTGAAATAATAAATTTTAAATTGTAGGAATGGTCGAATTTTACCAATGAGAGAAAAAAGGGAATATACTAACAATAATATATGAGACAGAGATCCGAAGTAAACACGGTGACGGGAAAGGTAGAGACAAGTTGGAGGGAGTAAAACTCTGATTAGAAGATCGACAGGGTTTTAGCAAAATCAGTTAAAGGCAAAACAGTGGGACAAAATTGTGAGAATAGGGTGGACCGCATTTGTGCGTAAATGAGGGATGGAGTATTATCCGGCTTTAGATAATTTCAAACCGATTATTTTTTCCATTGACGTTTTCAAATTTCCTTCATTTGATGTTTTTTCATTCAATTTTTTAAGAGTTCACTGCCAACAAATGAAACCAGAATAACTGTACAACGGTGGAAAATCGACTGTATAATTACATAATTAGAAGAAAATACATTTGTTGCAATTGTTCATTAAACTCACAATTGACAAAAGTTTATCTACGTTATTAGGAAAAAATATATTGAAGTGCGGTCAACAAATTAAGTGTTGAAAATATTTATATAATATGTATGTATGTCTTAGATCATACATGCACACATAGGCTAAAAAATATTTTGGACGTGTGAACACATCGTAGTCCACAATATAAAAGAACTACAATAGCTGAACGCAAACAAACTGTAAGTCTGTAACAAACAACTGCATGAAACAACAAAAGCAAAACAAGTTCACCGTAGTATACACCATACCTCTGAACTTATCATAACTTCATCACAACCTCTTAGTTGGAAAAACAAACCAAATCAGATCTTAACATGGATATATTAATAATGCTTAATCTGTATAATTCCATTATATCCAATTCCACAGTTTTATATCCGGCACTCAATGACACCCCAGGAGCTAGATATATCTACAATTCCTTCCCTTGAAATTGAATCTCCTGCAATATACAAACCATGCATAAAATTACTAACAATGCTGCATATTTTGAAATATAAGGAAACTAACTATGTATTGTACTTAACCCATTTTTTATTAATCCGATTGCTTTGGTAAATTGTAATCTAAGGGCCAGTGAGGCCCAATATTGACCAATTTTTAGTTTAGTATGAATAAGGTACAGTATATATAGACAACTTAATAAAGTAGTAACATAATAGAAAACTTACGAAAGCAAGCATGGTGATTGACATCAATTATGAGCCACATCAACCCTAAAATTGGATTTTGAACTGAAGAAGAAAGTTTTATTTCTTTTGAATAGAATGAAGAGAAACAGTTTTCAGAGATAAAAGATAAAACAGTTTTACAGATATGCATAGCTTTTATAAACATAAGCTATGACTTGGTCTTATGTATATGGAAATTACATTTTTGCCCCTGTAACCCTATGTATAAAAACAAGTCATCAGTAGCAGATACGGCACTTCATATTATTTGCTTCAATTCGCCCCTTTGCTTCGAGCTAGGGTTTCCTCTCGTCCCCAAAATCTGTGCTGACTTGCCTCTTGAGAGGAAAAGTAGAGATTTATCTGTTGAAATGTTAGATTGCTTCTCAATTGCTGGACACGGCTTCTCCTTTTCTCTGGAATCACGACAGTTGCTTCTGATTTTCAGTTCTTCTCTCAATCGAGTAAAACTTCTTGCTGATAGAGCTTTTGTAAGTATATCTGCTCTCTGATATGCTGCAGGTACGTGATTTATGCTTAATCTACCGGTGTTAACTCGTTCACGAACGAAATATAAATCAAGTTCTATGTGCTTCGTTCGTGAGTGTAACACTGGGTTGGCTGATAAGGAAACTGCACTGAGGTTGTCACACCATATTATCGGCTTTTTGCTTGTGTTGATCTGTAATTCTTGAAGTAATGACTCTAGCCATATAATTTCTGATGTTGCGCTAGCTAGACTTCTATATTCTGATTCTGTACTTGAGCGTGATATTGTGGGTTGTTTCTTTGAGCACCAGGATACTGGATTTTCTCCAAGGAAAATGCAGTATCCTGTTGTTGACCGACGATCGTCTTGATCTGAGGCCCAATCAGCATCTGCAAAGCCAGTAATAGATAAGTTTGTATTTGATTTGAGAAGCAGACCGTGATTTGTAGTGCCATTCAGATATCTGAGAATTCTTTTCACTGCCTTCCAATGTTCACTTAAAGGTTGATGCATGAATTGGCATACTTTATTCACACTATATGCAAGTTCTGGTCTGGTGATAGTTACATACTGTAGAGCTCCAACAACACTTCTGTATTCTTTCTCATTGACTATGGCCTCACCCTTATGTTTTGACAGATGGAGATTACTTGTCATAGGAGTTGGTAATGGTTTGGCTTCATTCATTTTTGTTTTGATAAGTAGTTCCTTGATATATTTTGATTGACATAGATGTAATTCTGAACTTGATAACTGAGTCACTTCTATTCCAAGAAAGTAGCTTAGTTGTCCCAAGTCTTTGATTGAGAACTGCTTATCCAGAAATTGTATAACTTGGTTTATCTCTTCTTTGCAACTGCCAGTTATTAAGAAATCATCAACATAAACTAAAATATATGTTGTATTGCATTTATCTGCCTTGATGAATAGAGAAGTATCTGATTTTGCTGAGTTGTATCCCAGTTGAATAAGAATGCCTTTTAATTTCTCAAACCATACCCTGGGAGCTTGTTTCAAACCATAAATGGCTTTGTGAAGTTTGCACACCATGTTACTTTTGTCTGCATGCTTAAAACCTAATGGTTGCTCCATGTAGACTTCTTCTTGTAATTCACCATTTAGAAAAGCATTATTCACATCCAGTTGTCTGATATCCCATCCTTTATGAAGTGCAATGGTCAGAATAACACGAATTGTGGTTGGTTTTACTACTGGAGAAAATGTCTCATAAAAATCAAAACCATACTGCTGAGTATACCCTTTTGCTACCAACCTTGCCTTGTATTTCTGAATGGTACCATCTGGATTCTTTTTCAATTTATATGTCCATTTGCATCCTATTGTATTTTTATGCTTTGGTGCTGGAACAAGACTCCAAGTTTTATTTCTGATTAGTGCTGTGTATTCTTCATTCATTGCCTGTTTCCATCTGTCATCCTTGATAGCTTGTTCATATGTAACTGGTTCAGCATCAGTAGAATATGTAGTATACAATTTTGGCTTGAATATTCCACTTTTTGATCTGGTTATCATGTGATGTCTTCTGTCTGGTTGCTCTTGCTGAATGGTGGTCTGTTCTGATGTTGTTTGTTGTTCATGTTCAACACTTCTGATTTGTTGATTGTCTGTATTTGTTGCAGGTTGGCTGAGATGATGTGAATGCTCTGAGGTTGCTTGACCTGGTCTACTATCTGACATAGTGTGTTGAGCATCAGAATCATTTTGCCTCTCAGCCTGCTCCTGATCTTCAGTACTACTGTATATTGGTATGGGTGGTATAGACACCACTGGATTGTATATCTTCTGTGTTGTCCCTATGCTGCTATCTTTGAAAGGAAATGACTTTTCATTGAATACAACATGTCTTGACACAAATAGTTTCCCATTGTTGTCAAGACATTTATATCCTTT
This sequence comes from Allium cepa, assembly GCA_030765085.1. Lineage (NCBI taxonomy): Eukaryota > Viridiplantae > Streptophyta > Magnoliopsida > Asparagales > Amaryllidaceae > Allium > Allium cepa. The sequence continues at coordinate 445,096,917 of CM060932.1, forward strand.
CTGATTTAATCCATATCCCAGAAAGGTACATGGAGTAGATCTGAAGTTTAACTTATGAGTATTGTATGGCCTTAGATGGGGGAAGCATAGACAACCAAAAGTCCTTAGTGTCTTGTAATCTGGTTTTACACCAAGTAATACTTCCATTGGAGTTTTGCCTTGTAGAGTTTTAGTGGGTAGTCTATTGATTAAGTATACAGCAGTTGAAAAGGCATCAGGCCAAAACTTCAATGGAAGTGATGCTTGTGCAATTAGTGTAAGGCCAGTTTCTACTATGTGTCTGTGCTTCCTCTCAACTAATCCATTTTGTTCAGAAGTATAGGGACAAGTTACCCTATGAGTTATTCCCTTCCTTTGAAGGAATTCCTTGAGTGGTTTAAACTCTGTTCCTCCATCAGTTTGGATGGTTTTTACCTGCTGATCAATTTGTTTTTCTGTCTGACTTATAAAGTGTATGACAGTGTTATATGTTTCAGACTTTGATTTCAGGAAATATATCCAGGTATATCTGGAGTAAGCATCTACAAAAGAGATGTAGTAACTGAAACCATAATCTGAATTTATGGGTGCAGGTCCCCATAGATCAATTGAAATTAATTGCAATGGTCTATTATATTCAGTATGTGATTGTGGGAAAGCCAGTTTGTGACTCTTCCCCATTTGACAAAAAGTACAAATAAAAGATACAGGTATATCTCTAACTTGAATCTCATTATCATATAATATTTGCTTTACAACTTTTATACTTGGATGACCTAGTTTAGAATGCCACACACTGAAATCATTCTCATTATTCTCAGTACATGATTCTGCTAGATTGCACCATTTTCTTGAACATGATTCAGTATTATTGAATTGAGTCACTTTTGACAAATTGAACCTGTACAGGCCCTTGTAAGTTTCACCCTGCAAAAGTGTTTGTTTGGTTTCAATGTCTTTGACTACACAGTATTGTGGATAAAATTCAAAAAATACATTGTTATCATGAGCAAACTGTGATACACTAATGAGGTTTTTTTTTATTTTTGGAACTCGAAGTAAATTATTTAGGTGTAGAATTTTTTGTCCAAGAATTTGTGTGTGACCAGTGTGTGTGATATTGATTTTGGTGCCATTACCTACACAAATAGTTTTGTTACCTTTGTACTCCTTGCTTCCAAGATTCAGATTCTGTAGGTTGCTGGTTACATGATGTGTTGCACCAGAGTCTGGATACCAGCATTCACTTTGAATTTCTTCATGCTTTCCACTTTCACATATGTTAGCATTATGATCATCTGATGAGTCTCTTGATTCATGCTGCACATTTGCCAGATTTACACTTCCACCATGTCCTCTCTGAGCATTTACATTCTGTGTGGGGTTGTAGTTAGAATCATATCTGAAATAGCATTTACTTGCAATATGTCCCACTTTTTCACAGATCTGACACTTTGGCCTATTGTTATTGTTCCATCTACCTCTTCCTCTGCCTCTGGCAGTTGCATTTCCTCTCTGAAATGATTGATTGTTTCTGTTGTTGTATTGATTTCTGTTTTTGTTGCCAGATGCATAGTTTATGGATATATCTGAATCAATAGGTTTCTTGAACTCAATCCTTCCTTCATGTGCAAGTAAAATAGAGTGAACATCTTCAATAGATGGTGTAACACTTTGAGATGAGATAACTGCCACAACAGCCTCATATTCTTCACTCAGACCACTTAAGATGATTAGAACTTGTTCTGTTGCAGGAACTTTGTGCCCTGCTGCTTCAAGAAGATCACATGTGCTTTTAATTTTTGCAAGATACTGCCCCATAGATTGATTCTCCTTTTTGATGCTATGTAGCAGTCTTTTATGATGCATTACCTTTGCTGCTGATTGTGAATTAAAAATTCTTTCGACAGTTGACCATATGCCATATGCAGTTTTACTGCCAATAACTTGTGGTAGCAATTTTACACTTATAGATGATAGCAACCATGAACAGATTAAACTGTCTTGTCTCTGGTATTTGATAAATTCTGGATTGCTAACTGTTTTGTTTTCTTCATTAGTGACAAATCTTGGAGGAGCAATATATGTACCAAAGAGATATTCTTCAAGGCCATACCCTTTAACTGCAGTTTCTACCTGCACTTTCCATAGAAGATAGTTATCATCTTCCAAGTGTGCAGTGACAAGTTGACTCTGTGGACTAACAACAGTCTTGATAAGGCTCTCTGTGGCTGATTGATCCATATTGAGTGTTGCAGAGGTTGCAGAGCTTTCTGCCATGATGATATGATGATACTGATACAACTAAATGTAAAGAAAATCAAGAAACAGATCAGGGTCTTCAGGAAATCAGGTATGTGCAGCCACAACCCAAATGATTAGATTTTGATGATGGGTTTTCAGGCATGGCACTTTCTTGATAACTTTTGATGCTTTCTTGATTTTCTTCTTTGAATTTGGACTGGATTTCCTGATTAAACTACTGCAGCCAAGATCTCTGGCAAGGTAGTGGTTTGATTACAGAATTTCTTCCAAATTCTAATCTCAGATGATGATTTATCAAATCTGATGAGATTTCTGTTTTGGATCGTTGATGAGTATGCCGTTAGGCTGTGATGATTCACGATCAGGCTCTGATACCAAATTGGATTTTGAACTGAAGAAGAAAGTTTTATTTCTTTTGAATAGAATGAAGAGAAACAGTTTTCAGAGATAAAAGATAAAACAGTTTTACAGATATGCATAGCTTTTATAAACATAAGCTATGACTTGGTCTTATGTATATGGAAATTACATTTTTGCCCCTGTAACCCTATGTATAAAAACAAGTCATCAGTAGCAGATACGGCACTTCATATTATTTGCTTCAATTCCTAACAATCATCACAACATCACAAATTGTTACATCAGCAGGTATACTCTAGTAATCAATAGTAATAACAGAAGCATGAACATTCTCTATTTTTCTTACGTACATCAGGCTCCTTAAGAAACTTGGTATAAGACTGGACTACTTCCTCTTCAAGATATCTGGTGACTTTATGAGAAAATTTAGGGGAAAAAGGAATGCACATGAAGCAAGCATTCAGAGTATTTCTTGGCAACAATGACAGGGGTACATTCGTACCATTTGGATTTGGCGACATCCATGAATGCCATAAGAAACATCTGTTCATTCTCGAATTCCTCTAAGACACAAATCCAACTGCCAGTGTATTCAAAACGACATAGAGAGCGGGTTTGGAGGAGCATTCATGACCATTTCGGATACAGTGGCCATGGTTTTGAGAATTACATCATGATATTTGTAACATCTACGTTTGAAAAAAAATATGTATAAACAAGATTGTAAGGTAAAAATGATTCACTTTAAAATATAGAACTACTAGAAACAACCATGCTCCATTATTGTGTGTAGTTTATTTAAATTAAACCCAATGGATTAAACAAATTGTATATTAACTAGTGCTGAAGGTTGGGAATAACCAAATAGATATGTCTACAATTGAAAATAATTAATTTCCATATATTTTATATGAATTTGTATTCCGAATGTTAGTGATATTAGCAGCTTGTAATATTTGTATTCATTTGTTCTATTTTCTGTTGTTAGGCTTGAGTGCACTGTGCACTAACCTGGGCATGTATAAATACTGTAGATGTAGACTCAACTACCTGATGATCGAATCATTTTATTTCCCTCTTTAATTCAAATCTAAACATTTTCATGGTATCAGAGCACTATTGGCTAACGACATCTTAAAATCCAGATCTAGATCCGATCATTCGACATAGTCTCTCAAATCAATTCCTCAAACTCAATTGAACCCAAATTGAATTCAACAGGATTCCTTCTTCTTCCATTTTCTGTCTTCATCCCAGATCTGAATCTAATCAATGGTTCAAGATGATGATTCACAATTGAGAGGAAGCACAACTAATGTAGCAAATGCAGCAGTCAATTCAACATCAAAAACACTTGAAGAATCACTAAAGTCAACTATTAACCCCCAAACTCAACTGATTACTGTAACCCTAGATGAGAACAATTTCCTCTTATGGAAATTTCAAATCGAAATGGCGATCAGGGGTTATGGACTGCAAAAATTCATAGATCCAACAAACATCAGTTCTACACAACTCATACTTAATCCAGAAGGGAAATTAGTCTCAAACAACGAATTCTTGATATATTCCAGATAGGATAGCTTGCTGTGTTCTTGGATCTTGTCATCGATTAGTCCTAATCTTTTATCATCAGTGATTGGATGTAAGACATCACTAGAAGTGTGGAATGCAATTCACCAAAGCTTCAATTCACAGGCAGCGGCAAGAATAATGAGTTACAAGAGGCAGTTACAAATTGTGTGTGACCAACATGAGTAATAGCAAGAGGTGTACCATTTCCCATATAAATGATATTTTTGCCTCTGTATGCTGCTCCTCCTAAGTTCAAATTCTGAAGATTATTGGTCACATGATGAGTAGCTCCCGAGTCTGTAAACCATGCTTCATTCTGTATGTCAGCATCCTCAGCTAAAGCATTGTGATTCTCACCTTGATGATTGAAGTTCCTTGAATTGAGCCTGGTATCTCCCTGACACTGACTTAGATTGACATTATATAGACCAGGTCTGGATGTTCCTTGGTTGGGCGACACTTGTTGACTGCCATTGTAGTTTACAAAATATCAGAAAGGACAACATGAATATTCGAGAGTATTTAAGCAAGATCAAAAACTTATGCGATCTGCTTGAGTCCTCTGGACACAAAGTAAACGAAACTGAACATGTACTTAATATTCTCAATGGATTGGGAGACGAATTCGAAGCGATTGTTGCGGTAATAACATCACAGGAAACTACACCCTCAGTTCAATATGTCAGTTCTGTTCTTCTTGCACATGAAGGAAGAATTTGAACAGAAAAACAACGCAACATCAGAATTTTCAATTAATCTGGCCAGCAACGCAAGGAACAAGAACTCACAAGCAAATCCGAGATCTGAAGCACCATCAAACAACCATCAAGAAAATCAAGGAAGTAGAGGAAGTCAAACATATGAGAGAGGCAGATCATTTAACAGAGGAAGAGGATGAGGAAGGTACTCAAATAATCGACCTAAATGTCAAATATGCAGTAGACTTGGCCACACTGCTGTTCGATGCTACTTCAGGTTTGAGGCAAACTACAATGGCAGTCAACAAGTGTCGCCCAACCAAGGAACATCCAGACCTGGTCTATATAATGTCAATCTAAGTCAGTGTCAGGGAGATACCAGGCTCAATTCAAGGAACTTCAATCATCAAGGTGAGAATCACAATGCTTTAGCTGAGGATGCTGACATACATACATGGTTTCCAGACTCGGGAGCTACTCATCATGTGACCAATAATCTTCAGAATTTGAACTTAGGAGGAGCAGCATACAGAGGTAAAAATCTCATTTATATGGGAAATGGTACACCTCTTGCTATTACTCATGTTGGTCACACACAATTTGTTACTGCCAATAAAAACAAGACATTACTACTAAGGAATTTACTGAGAGTTCCTCATATCAAAAAGAACTCGATTAGTGTCTCTCAATTTGCACATGATAATCAAGTCTTTTTTGAGTTTCACCCACATATATGCTTGATCAAAGATAATTCGAATGGGGACATCCTATTGCAGGGGGAAGTGCATAATGGTCTCTACACGTTTAATCTTGAAGCTGAAAAGAAAGTTGACAACAATATGATGTGTTGTAATAATGTAGAAGATAATAAAGAAACTGAGTATGATGTATGGCATAGAAAACTTGGTCATCCAAATACAAGTGTAATGAAAGTTGTATTGAATAAAGAGAATTTGTTGCATTTAAACAATGTGAGAACTCACTTTTGCAGTCAGTGTCAACTAGGCAAGAACCATAGGTTACCATTCAATCAATCACAAACTGTATACAATCATCCACTGGAACTGATTGAATGTGACCTATGGGGTCCTGCACCCTTAAATTCAGACTATGGATATAAATATTACATTGCTTTTGTGGATGCATATACAAGACACACATGGATTTACTTCCTGAAGCTCAAATCCGAGGCAACAGAAGCAGTAAAACAATTCATCATACAAGTGGAAAGGCAGTTGGAAAGAAAACTCAAAGTCTTTCAAACTGATGGGGGATCAGAGTTCAAACCACTCAGGGATTTTTTCAATGAAAGGGGGATAGTTCATAGATATACTTGTGCTCACACTTCACAACAGAATGGGATTGTAGAGAGGAAGCATAGGCACATAGTAGAGATGGGCTTAATACTCTTGGCACAAGGATCTCTTCCACTGAAGTTTTGGCCTGAAGCCTTCCCCACTGCAGTATACCTAATTAATTGTCTCCCTACCAAAGTACTTAAGGACAGCAGTCCATTTGAAGTGTTACATGGAACAAAACCTGATTATCAGAGGTTGAAAGTATTTGGTTGCTTGTGCTTTCCTCTATTAAGACCATACAACTCTCATAAGCTAGATTTCAGATCTAGTGCATGTACATTCCTAGGATATGGAACAACTCAGAAAGGTTACAAATGCCTAACACAAGAAGGAAAGATCATAATATCAAGACACGTAATGTTTGATGAAAGTACATTTCCATTTGCAAAAAGCAAGATAAAATGTACAAAGAAAGTAACTAATGCACAGAGATCCATACGACCCATACCACTGCATGAAATGGAAGAGAAACAACACTATGTAACTGAAGAATGTGACACTCATGTTCAATGTGATACTCATGTACAATCGGAATCAGACATCACACCACACACTCATGATACAGAAGAGGAAGGAAACAAAGATATAAATGACATATATCAGTATCCTGTACGAGATGACACTTCAGACAGTGCCAGTCAATCACGTGAAGAACCATTAACTAGAGAGGAAGTTCAGCAACATGGGCATCATATGATTACAAGGGGGAAAAGTGGCATATTTAAGCCCAAAATATACACCATTCAGGGAGGGGTACATGAACCCGTGAGCTATGATCAGGCAGTAAAGCATGCAAAGTGGAGAGGAGCTATGGAAGAGGAATACAAAGCACTAATAAACAACAATATATGGAATTTAGTAACTCTACCAAGGAACAAGACTGCAATAGGGTGTCGATGGACTTACAAGCTGAAGTACCATGCAGATGGCACCATAGCCAAACACAAAGCTCGACTAGTTGCCAAAGGGTACACACAGCAACCCGGATTTGACTTCAGAGAAACATTTTCTCCAGTAATAAAGCCTGCAACAATCAGAGTGATGCTCTCCATTGCCTTATACAACAAGTGGTCAATCAAGCAGCTGGATGTCCATAATGCTTTCTTGAATGGGGAGCTTGAGGAGGAAGTGTACATGGAACAACCCAAGGGGTTTGAAGATGTTAACAGACATCAAATGGTGTGTAAGTTGAATAAGGCAATATATGGCCTAAAACAAGCCCCTAGAGTATGGTTCGAAAAGCTTAAAGGAACACTGATGAAGTTAGGCTTTAATTCCACAAAATCTGACAGTTCATTGTTTGTTAGAAAAAGAAGCACTGGTGTTATATACATTCTTGTATATGTGGACGATTTTATCTTGACAGGGAGTGATATTAATGAGCTAAGAAAACTTACAAAGTATCTTAATGATCAATTCAGACTGAAAGAACTGGGTGATCTTAATCTCTTTCTTGGAATTGAGGTAAAAAGAACAGAAGATGGTGGACTTCACCTCAATCAAACAAATTACATTCAGAATGTACTAAGAAGAGCAGGGATGGACAAGTCCAAAGCATCAACCACACCCATGATTACAAATCTACAGCTGACCAAACATTCTGGAGACCCCATAGAAGATCCCTATCATTACAGAAGTATAGTAGGCGCCTTGCAATACATTACTATCATAAGACCAGAGATATCCTTCAGTGTGAACAAGATTTGTCAATTTATGCAAAGTCCAATGAGTGAACACTGGAAAACTGTGAAAAGAGTGCTTGGATACTTAGCAGGAACAGCGAACTACGGGTTGAAGCTTTACTCTCCTGAAACACTGAAAATTAGTGCATTCGCTGATGCTGATTGGGCAGCAGACAGGGATGATAGGAGATCAGTCAGTGGATATTGTGTGTATGTTGGAAAGAACATTGTGTCTTGGTGTTCGAAAAAACATGCAAAAATGTCAAGATCATCAACGGAGGCTGAGTATCGAAGTGTAGCAGCAGTGGTGTCTGAAATAATGTGGCTTAAATCTCTTCTTTCCGAAGTAATCGACAGTGTACCTGGACCAGCAACAGTGTGGTGCGACAACTCTAGCACGGTTCTCCTAACAACAATCCTATTCTTCACTCGAGGACTAAACACATTGAGTTGGATCTTTATTTCGTGAGAGAACAAGTAGCCAAAGGTGATATTTGTATCAATCACATTCCAGCGTTTTATCAAAAGGCAGACATATTGACCAAGTCACTGTCGTCAACTCGATTTCTGAAACTAAGAAAGGAACTGAACGTAGAAGAAGCACCAGCAATGACAGAGGTAGCAGAAAAAGAAAAAAAGAAGAGAGAGAGAGAGAGTTTGAATTGAAGGAGAGTGTTAGTGATATTAGCAGCTTGTAATATTTGTATTCATTTGTTCTATTTTCTGTTCTTAGGCTTGAGTGCACTGTGCACTAACCTGGGCATGTATAAATACTGTAGATGTAGACTCAACTACCTGATGATCGAATCATTTTATTTCCCTCTTTAATTCAAATCTAAACATTTTCACCGAACTCTCTAGCTAAAAATATTATTCCCCATGGCTTAACAAATAATTATTATATTCAGGTTTAGGAAAGAAGCTCATGTACAGAGTAAAGCAGTCTTGATACAATTAGAACAAAGACATAGGCTCAGTGGCTTTGTAATGTATGTAGGTGAAGGTGATACAAGAAATTTTAATGTTAGAGCACATAACAATAAGATATGTTATAAACTTATAATAGATTTCAAATTGTATATAACGAAGAAAGGGAGTGAAACTGAAGTCCAAGACATGATTATATTACTGAATGCATAAACACGACTACCATTTCGGTGTAAAATATTTATTTCTCTTAAATTAAACTTATATGTACTACAAGCATATAAAGTGCATAAAATTAAGCAGCAACTAATTATTTATTGTTTACTGAGTTCTAATTTTAAGTCAAAGTAAGAAAGGTTACAAAGTATACAAAGGTAATGTGAATTAATTTGAAAATAAACAAGGATAATGTGGTATAAATAATCGCAGAAAGGACAAAAATTTCTAACATATTCATTGGTTTTAGAGATGCAAGCATGTTTAAGCTGCATCAGTCTATTAACTAAACCACTGTAGATGTTAAGTCATATGGATAGATAAATTTTTTGAGAAAGACTACGACCAAAGTTGAAAAGTATGGTCCAAAAGACTTGGATTCCTAATCCTTTCACATTCATCAGTAATGCATCCAATGAGCCATTCCGCTTGTTTATTAAAAATAGAAAACCAAACTTCATTAACTGTGCAATTTTAATGCCAATGTTCATTTTAAAGAAGTTATCTGCAAGTGTTTTTTTTAATGTTCAAGATGAGCAATTTAACATTACGTTATGCTTATTATGTAGAATCAAATTTTTGTTTCAGTAAAGAAATTTTTTATGTTCCAACAACTGAAGTTAGATAAACACAAGGTATATTATACCTATTCTACGAAAATACAAGAAACTGTTAATGAAAATATAACTCAAGATCTATTCACCCTTGTCTATATCTATAATAGTATAATTCAATGATAATAATGTCACATATATGGCATATCAAAGGACCAACCTTAAGGCTTGCAAACAGTTTGGTCAATTCAAACCATGGCGCATGATATTTTTTCCAACTGTCTACTTTAACAACAATATCTCCCTTGTGTAGAATATTTGAAGTCACATAAACTTGGGCAGGTCAACCAAAATTTTTTCCGCATCCAACTCAGGAGACACTGAGTATAAGTAGCTAGTATATGACATTCCAGTAGAGATTAATGTAATTTTTTGGGACTAAATGAAAAAATAAGGTAAATTAATATTTATATACACTCTTGTGGCCACAAGTGTTGAAAAATATTAAAGTAGCGAATCATAAGAAATAGCACTGTATATTAAAGCTACAGAAGTATGTTCAGATTTTATAATTAAAACAATAGAGGTATGTTTGAATCTCATCCAAAACTTGACTACAAATATTTCTTCATCATCTCCCATGTGTTTGTTTACACACATGTCATCCATTACTACATCAATTGGAGAACAACATATTTATGAACATCATCAAAGATGAAAGGGTAGGGAGTCTGTCAACAAAGTCAGATTAACCAAACAAATTTTTTGATGCTTTAAGCTACTTTACAAGCTTCAAACAGCCCTAAAATATCATTGTTTAATGACATAAACAGGTTTATGTCACTTTTATTTCACAAATTTTTATAAAATCAAGTCATCTTTTATAAGATTAGAAGACTAAAACATCATTGTTTAATGGCATAAACTTTGATGGTAAGCGTTATCAATGATCTGGTTTGGTACTTATACTTGTATCAAAAAATTGAAGAAAAGTACAAATATTAACCAAAGAAAGCACCATAAAAATATTATAAACTAAATTTACACTAATAAGTGAATGTAAGAATCAAATATCATTTTTCAACGACATTTAAATTAATCAAACTGAACTGTAACGACACAGAATTTCAGCCATTCAGAATTGGGATATTTAGTTGATTTTAAATATTCACAGGATAATTTTATAAGCTGAATAACTTATGTTTCAAATATAATAATTTATTTGGATAATAAAATTGTTGATTTAATTTTTGAAATTGTGGAAATAATTTTGATTTGAATTTTATGTGAATAAAAATAATTTATAAAGTTGATATAAATTCTATTTGAATTAGAATGATGGTAATAAACTTTTCAAATTGATTTAAAAGTTAATTATAGAAATTGGAAATTTTAATATTTAATTAACATGTAAAAATAGTCATTTTTGACACTATCTTGAATTTCGACGAAACTAGTTTCATTGGATCCGTAATGTTATATTATTATAGGATTTTAAATTTCGTGTCAATCGGACGTATGGTTTGGTCATACGAAGCTGAAATGCGTAGAAATTTATTTAAGTATAATTAAAATAAGTCGCTTCGAAAACCTATCTTCCAATACGATGGAATTGCCTCCCGATATATATTCCATTGGAATAGCCGCCACCTAATAAACGAATGGTTGAAATCGTTCGTTTGAAGTTCGAAAATAATTCGGGTGAACAGTAATTTTTAATTGCCTATATAAAGGGCTAAATTCTCTTTTATTTGGTCAAGACCCTAACTCTATTGGAATAACCGCCACCTAATAAACGAATGGTCGAAATCGTTTGATTCTTTTCCCCTCAAAATCTCTTGATCCATCAAACGATTCGAGAAACTTTCTAAAGCAGAAACATATATGGAAGTTTTTATAAAATAGAAATGTGAATTATAAAGATTGTTTTATAAATGTGAAATTGACTTATTTTGATAAGTTAAATTTGAAAATTGATAAAGGAGTTATATTCACGATTTTGGACAGTGAATAATCCTTTAAACCGAATAATGTTTTGGTAAGTGATATTTTAAAATGAAGTTTGAATGGTTTAAAAATAAGATAAAATGTGAATTGACTTATTATTATTATTATTATTATTATTATTAAAATAAGTATATCTAAATGTTTTCCAAATATGAAATATTGAAATGGTTTTGGAATTATATCCTTTTAAAGATAATTTGAAGTGAATATTTGAAAAGTGATTTAATTAATAAAAGATTAATTAAAATGGCTTAGTGATTGCTGATGGTGCTAAATATTTGTTTGTTGCTTTGATAGTTAAATAACCGACTATTAAATTTGTCCATTTTAGTTTCTCGACTTGATATGGGAACTAATTAGTCGTACACTTAGTACGTAACTGACTGTGTAGGCTTGATTATCGTTTGTGTTGAGAATGTTGATTCGTATAGCGTGAAGTGATTACTCCAATCTATCGAGCTTCCTTCTTGGCCGAAGGATAACAAGTTGAAAGTTGAAGACATGATAAGTCTATGAGATTTAGTTTCTGTGTGAGGTTGAAAAACGCTTTTGTGTTGTTGGTGCAAAGAGACCGGGATTGGTTTATTCGAAAACCACTTCGGACCAACATATATGCGTTCAATTGTGCAGGTTGTGATGATATTGATATTTAGGACTTTTATAGTGAATGACAGCTTGTTGATTGTTTGGGGTTAAAGTCCCAATATACATCCAGTAGTAGTGTCTTCGTTATGAAATATCTAATGCAATGACTATTCGCTACTAATCCTAGGGATTTCCCGACAGGATGTGGTAGGAAAGTACCTTTGGTTTGTCCTGTTCCTGAACAACTTGTATGGACGAATGTCTGACATTGCATTTCTATGATTGTGTATTGGTTTTTACAAACGTACAACAGTGGTGGCGGAGAAGGCAACTTCTCTTAGCTTAACACTCTCCTTGAGACGTACGAGCTCAAAGGTTATATTTTTGTGGAAGGCAATTAGTAGTAAATGGAAATGACAACGTGGCATTCAAAGTGATGTGATACGTGATACGTGAAAGGTAATCGTTACCTCAGGCCTTATCAACCGGAAATGACTGAAATATGGTTAGAAGCGGCAAGGCTAAGTGGGTCATTCCCAATTAGGATATGATCATCCCCTTCTAGATATATTTTTCCCGCTATGATGTTGGGATGTAAATTAATATGGTTTGTATGCTAGAGGGCCCTCGGAAAGGTCGGTAACGAATGAGGGATGACATATTCGGTACTACGTAGTTTTAGAGATAGGCTGGTCTTGTGTTGGTAAAGGGCAGATGTTCTGTGCCTTGGGACATCCATCTAGAGATGTACCCATATGAAGATAGTCCATTCTCCTAGTCATTTGTATGGAAATCCAAACTCTGCTACAATGCCTGCTATTTTAATTGTATTACCCACTTCGGGCTATATGCTGGAATTTAATCAATGGAACAATTTTGGCTATGAATAATATTATTTGTATACTAGACACTAATATAATATAACATGATTTGATGTAAAAAGTTTTGGTTATCGTAAAGTAAAAACATATCCGTGTTTATATGTGGGTGTGTCTTACAAAATACTTTTGTTTTGAAAAGAAAGTTTTGATAAATTCAGTTGAGTGTGTTTTTCTCACACTGGCTTACCAGACTGATCCGAGCGTTCTTCCCTTTCAATGCTTGGGTCAGACCGAGTATATTATATGTTCATATTTGGTGCTTTCGGAGCTTCAGCAGGAGAGCTGGAGATCTTCATGTCGTATATACGTATCTGTTTATTTCCTGTTGCTTTGTTATTTAAATTATCAGCAATTGTAAGGACATGTTATCATAACTGTCCAGGCTGATGATTAGTGATTGATTGTTGAACTTTGATTGATGTATATGATATTACAGTTTTTGTTTGTAAAGATCATTGATATGATATTATATGTTTTTCACTGTGATGTGAGATTCTGTACTGTTTTGTTTGGTTCTCTCTTTCTTCTCTTCTCTTCTTCTCTCTTCTTTTATTTCTCATAACTTTCCGTCATTCTGTGCTTTTTTGGTTGGACATGTGTGGTTTATTGTCGATTCAAAGGGTATAGATTTGCGGGTCGTCACACTGAACTCAACTAATAATGATATTAACTTTATGTATCAACATCTTTACTTCTCGTGAAGTAAATTAATTTTCATTTAACTTACAGTAGACAAGTCAATTACTTAGTATTAAACATTTTACAAATTAACCATTCAGTATCATATGTACTCAAGAAAAAATGATTGGAACATCATCCAATTTGGTTTTAAACTGTTAGTTATACCATGCGTACAAATATATACAAAATACTACCACATTATTGTCGTATAATCTAAGCCTTGATAAAATATTTCTCGTGGCCATATTACAAAATTAAAATAACAGTACTTTCACTGTAATAGTTTTATCATTTTGAATAAAATATGACCGATACATCATTGTATTTGGTACTGTATGGGTAGAAAAATTAAGTAAAAGGAATATCTCCAATGTTTGTGTGTTTACATACACTCGCTAATTTGAAATCAGCCAACAAAAATTCACCATCAATCAAATCCAAAAATAATAAGTAAAAAACATACTTGAAATCAAAGACAATCGTGGGTTGAAATAAAATAAAAATAAAAATAATTATTGAATTACTCATGGTCCTTTATTTAATTAAAATATAATGAAGATGATAATTGTGATTTGATTTAAAATTGTCTTGAGCACATATGTTTGTTGTATTCAAAATTCAAATCAACTAAGTTATGAATAACTATAAACTAAATGAAATTATTAATATAACTATCAGGATAAATTCCAGGCTAACATCAATCTATCATAAAGAAAAGAAAAAAAGGGATAAAGATAAAAGAACCTCAAAATTGAGGACAACCCTAGCTTTATAACTCTACAGCTTGTCCATAACAATCTAAATGGATGAATCGGCTTCCATAATGAGTTTGCTACCATAGGGGTTGATACGACAATCTGATAAGATCATAAAGGCTTAGAAATTCATGCGAGGACAAGGCGGTATCTGTTGGGGAAAAATCCCTTCAGATGATCAGTCTAAGGGAATAGAAAACCCAACACAGTGGAAAACAACCTGATCATGATTGTCGTGAGATGAATCAAAAAGAGATGAACACCAGAACTGACAATCACAGATCTATGCAATTTAGAAAAATAAATAACTCCAGTATTTATCGTGGTTCAACTACCTGAGGCAGTGTATGTCCACTTGGAGGGAGGATATTTTATTAATCGTGGAAAGATTAGAGTTACGAGATTGATTGACTTTTGAAGGCTATATATAAGAAGAATTTACAATATAGAAAAAATTCTATAGAGTTTTAGCTCTCTAGGATGGCTACCATTGTTGTCCAGAAGCTCTATTATTTATAGAGTGAAGATATGAGGAAGGGTAGCTGCTATATAGTAGCTCTGGGGTTTGGTACGTCTTCCTCTTCACCGCTCTAAACCAATGCCGCTCCACTTCCAAACCCCGAACGAAGCCCTAGCTTCCTAAATCAGCACCGAATGAACTTCTTCTCTTCACCGAACCAAATCAGCTCCAAGTTCGGCAAACCCTCCAAACTTCGTGGCATCGCCTCCTTCTAGCTGTCGCTCCTCCTTGGTTTGGGGTTTGCGGCTCCAGATTCCTTCACCTTTAAGCTTTTCCAATGGAATCAGGTAACAACTTCAACAATCTCCACCTTGTTACCATATTCCATCAAGTCATTCAACTCTATCTACACTTTCATGCTCCAAGCAATGAATACTTACCCAATGAGCTTCGACAATGCCATCACCCATTACACTCTGTCAACGAACTTCGGCAAATCCATCGCCCGTCAACAAAGTGTTCAAAGTACCCAATCCGTGTAGAACCTATCAATCTCCACCATGAAAATAAACGTCTCCACGAACCATCTCAAATCTCCCCCATGCCACCCCGTGGCACCTAGCACTTTATTAAGAGAATCAAGTCCGAGCAATGCTCGAACTTAGCAATAGGCAACGACTTGGTAAACATGTCTACTGTATTCTCTGCGTGAAATTTCTGAAGACGGACTAGATTCTCTTCACACATCGAGACAAATAATGACTCTCTTACCTCAATATGCTTCGTCCTCGAGCCGAATGCCAGATTTTCAGCTAAGTGAATTGCGCTCTGACTATCATAGTACACATCTATGCCTTCATATACGAAGCCCAAATCACACAATAGTCGCCTCAAATAAAGCGCCTCCTTAGATGCTTCAACCGCAACTATGAGTTCTGCCTCTGTAGTAGTCAAAGCCACAATCATCTGCAACTTCGCTCTCTAACTGATTGTTGTCCCACCAATAGCGAACATATATTTGGAGGTTGACTTCCTTCGATCTCTGTCATCGGCATAGTAGGAATCACAAAATCAAACCATGCTGAAATTTCTTCCTCTACCGCTAAAGACAAGTACATGGTTTGGAGTTTCTCTAAGGTATCTGAAGATGCACTTCACTGCTTCCCAATGCGTCTTTCTTGGATTTTCCATGAACCTACTTACCAATCCAACAGCTTTTGCAATGTCAGGCCTAGTGCAAACCATGGCATACATCAAGCTGCCAACTACACTTGCATATGCGACCTTCATCGTATAAGCCTTGTACTTTTCCGAGATTGGAGAGCCTCTACTAGAAAGCTGTATATGCAAAGGCATGAGTGTGCTGATTGCCTTTCCAACCTCCATGCTAAACCAAGTAGGCCCCTTTCGAATGTACTCCTTTTGAGTGAGGCTGAAAAGTTCTAGCTTTCTATCCCTTTGGATTCCGCTTTTAGCTTTCACTTTAAACTATCGATTTCAGCCTTATCCTTGGAAGCAATCAACATATCATCCATGTATAAGAGTAGGTATACGCATCAACCATTCTTTAAATGCTTGAAGTACACACAAGCATCTTTGATGCTATGATCAAAACCAAGTGAAAGCATAAAAGAGTCAAACCTCTTGTACCATTGTCTAGGCGACTGCTTAAATCCATATAAAGAATTATTCAATTTGCAAACCCAATTTTCTTTCCTATCTACAACAAATCCTTCTAGCTGCTTCATGTAGATGGTCTCATCCACGTCTCCATGCAAGAAAACGTTTTTCACATCCAATTGCTTTAGCTTTTAGTCATGAGGTGTGACGATAGCGAAAAAAATACGGATGGATGTATGCCTCACTACTGGAGAGAATATGTCATCATACTTCAATCTTTTCCTTTATGAAAATCCTTTAGCAACTAGACTAGCCTTGTATCTCCCATCATCCTTCACCTTGAACACCTATTTGCAACCTATGGCTCGGCTTCCTTGAGGAGGCGGTACCGGATCCCAAGTCTTATTCTTCTTCAACAACTCTAACTCCTCTTACGTAGCGCACATCCCCTTTGAACTTTCACATGACTTCAAAGCTTCATCAAGGTCAAGCGGCTCCTCATGAACCACATGTAGGCATAGTCAAACTGATCACCAAGGCTATGGTTTGCAAACTGCCAATCACCATATTTTTCAGGCGGTCCAATAGTCCTATGGCTGACCTGGGTAGGTACTGCTTCGTCTAAACTCCTTTTTAACCTTAGTTATTTAACCACCGGAAAGCTATCGAGTGTGTCAATTTGTAGTTATCTAACTACCAGTAAGTAACTCCTTGGTGTCTCCAGCTGCCGTGAGCAATACATTATCCAACATTTGGAGGGAGTTACATACTCTAATCTCAAAAGTTACATCAATACCCAATCTCAATACATCTTGACTATGCATATTCAAAACAACATGTTTTTTGTTTTATGATAAATTGCTTATGATCACAACACCTTGTAATAACTATCACAAAACACACCATTTGTGGATTTTTTTTTGTTAAATATACGTAAATTGAATAATTAATTATTTATAAAACATTATAACAAGTATATCACAGAAAGAAAACACATTTTATTTTGAACTATGTTGGTTATCATGTTAGATATATGTAACAATTAGATAATTGGCCCTAGGGTATACCTCTATTTCTATCGGTCTCCTACCTACAGTTGAGGTCAATTATGGTTATTCCAACTTCATCAATTGGTTTTCTCAAACACCAATTGGGTTAGTCCCTTAGTAAACTGGTATACTATTTTGTTTTGATTATCTACTATATCAATCAACTCACTCCAATGTTGATAAACTACTTTTGTCATATGGAACTATTCGGAGTATGTCTCTCGACTTCTA
The DNA here is from genome assembly GCA_030765085.1 of Allium cepa. Classification (NCBI taxonomy): domain Eukaryota; kingdom Viridiplantae; phylum Streptophyta; class Magnoliopsida; order Asparagales; family Amaryllidaceae; genus Allium; species Allium cepa. The sequence goes on from CM060932.1 coordinate 445,114,800, forward strand.
GTGAGCTTTAGGTTCTTTTACAAACCGTATCATAGAATTGTTACCATATAACTATGTCATAGGATTCTCGGCATTTGAAATCTCCCTCGGCTCAGTTATAAATTTGTCCCTTTATATTTATACATTGCTTTTATTGTGGCCATATTCAAGGCGATGTATTAGCCCTTTCACTGAATCAGCCACGACCTTTCATTTAGAACATTTCCAACTTAAAGCTTCTTAATTAAGGTTTGAACATGAATTTGATATTGACATATTATACTTAATATCACTTATGTAGTTTGAGTCTGAATACTACTTCATAAGGAGCTCATTGTTTTTGTAATCAATTCTCTACTATTTCATAAATACTCAAGAACACTCTAAACTACCATTTAGTGATCTTAATTTGAATTTAGTATTTGCTTCGTCCATCAAATACTTAAGCAAATTACGATATTGTAGACAATATAACATGTATGATAATTCCTATTGTCAATTCATAAGAAATCCATTTAGTGAGCTTAGGTTCTTTTACAAGATGTAGTCACCCGAATATAGATCTGTCTAGTCCACCACGGTTGGCTAAGTATTTGGGGTCAATCATTAGCTATGGACATGCTAATAGGGATCTCTCTATTCCACTACCATTGGCCAAGAGTTTGGGGACCCTCATTTGCTGTAGACACTTGAATAGGGATCTCTTTGGTCCACCACTGCTGGCCAAGAGTTTCGGGCCGCTCTACAGTTGTGGACACCCAAATAGGGATCTCTTTGGTCAACCACCGTCAACCAAGAGTTCTGGGAAACTCGTCAACTGTGGACACCTGAATATGGATCTCTCTGGTCCACCACTGCCCGCCAAGAGTTTTGGTGTTGATCATCAACAACGAGCACCCACTTAACGGTCATGTCATTATTATGGACTAATTTGGCCTGCCACTGCTAGCCAAAATTTTGAGGAAAGATAACACAACAATTGAGTTTTATTCCTTAGTCGAGGAGTTAGGTCAGCCTATGCGATATCCCCTCAAATTATTTACGTTATCCAACATGTTCAAATGGTAACATAAGGCTACATTTCTCGGAGATGACTATGGTTGCTCATTACCATGGCCTACCTTTAATCACCTGGCATTTCTCTACTTCAACCTTCTCACCTCTATATGAGAAAATTACTGAAAAGCTCACTCTATAGTCCAACACCATTCTTTCCTAGGCCGGTAGACTTGCTATGATTCAATCAATAGCCTCTACTATGTCCACTTATTGAACTAGACATTACGTGCTCTCAAATAAACTAGTTGCAATGATCTCTATGGCTTTAAATAATTTCCTCTAGCATGGCGACCCATTCTCAACTAAAATGATCCCTATTTCTTTAAGCAAGGTTCAGTGCCTAAGAATTGTGTGAGGGCTTGGGATTCGTAATCTTAAAACATGGAACAAAGCTTCACTCTCTAAATACTTCCATCTGATTCTTTTCCAAGGCAATTCTTTTTGGTCATTGTGGATTCAAAAAAACCTTATTAAATGCAGGAATTTCTGGGCTATCCATATCCCATTCACTACTAGTTATTCTTCGAGGAACATCCTTTAACAAAAGTCCACCTTCCTTCTTATGATCCAATGCAACTCCTTATGTCTTCAAAATATTAAATTTTAGGATGATCCATGGGTTTCCCCGTGTCTTATTATTGGCAATGTCATAAACTTGACACTCCAATTTTAGTCTGGAATCCCCTTGAATGCTTATGCATCTTACTATATCTCTGATGATGGATTTCCTATCCTACCTTGCTCGAGTTTAGTTACTATCAAGGAACTTTGGACCTTGATTGCTACTGTAAATCACTCTAACACAATGTGCAAAGTCATTTGTTCTACCAAAAATGGTGAAATAGTATCTTTTGTGTTTATGAGGTTATGATGGCAACCCAGAAACTTTTACCTGGTCTGAATGCATTTGGAACAGTGGTGGTTTAATGAAGAACACTCTTCTCATATTGAAGATTATGAAGAACGCTATACAAATAAAGGATAGATTGCACTCGATTGGGTTAATCAATAACTCGCAATGTGTCTTATGCAACTTTATAGAAGAATCAAATACCCATATATTTTATGAGTGTCATTTTGCAAATTCTGTATGGTCTTCTCCTCTTGCTAATGGGGGTATCATCAACCAATTGGAATTTCTAGAGTGGAATGGATGAATATATTCAGAGCGTCAAGACGGAAATCTCCTTATCCTCTTAAAAAGATTTGCTGTAGCCATTTGGGGTGAGTGTAATATAAGAATATTCGAAAATGTAGTTTCGTCTCAGGGTTCCATTTTGCAGATTGTTCATGAGCATGTCATGAGAGATTTGAAAACCATGCATAGAAACTTGCATTTGATTCCCTGCTATGGTGTGGGATGACTAGTCTCCTCTATGTTCCCTTTCCTTTCTTGTCCTTTTTGTCTTTAGGCATTTTCATGTCTAGTTTTTGTTGGGCTTCTTCACTTAGTTTCAATGTTTTGTTGTTTTTGTTTTGCCAGCCTTTTGTTTATATATATTTTCTTGTTTGATAATAAATGGGCTAGGCTCCCTTAGCCATTGCTTTTAAAAAAAAGTCAAGGAAAACACACTTTATTAGAATCCATTTTATAGTGGTTTCAGTTACAAAGCTTCAATACAACGATTATGACAAAAGTTCAAGTAAAATAATGATGGAGATAGTGTGTATTCCATGCCTTCCTTAATATGGCTCCATCTACAATATTGAGGATGAAAGCTCCGTTTTCCAGATCCTTGTGTACGACAATTGGTTCTTCCCAGACTACATCTACTACCCTCAGTCAAGGAGATACTCTTTTCAGGACCAAGTCCCCTTCCTTGGGTAGACAATGTTTGAAGTTGTATTACATAGCTATCCTTCATTTGTGTGCTCTAGCCTTTAAAGCAAATTCCTCATGTCTTTCGTTAATTAAGTCAAGTGACATGTTTAGTAATTCCTCGTTCTTGTTTAGGTCATAATAAATCCTTTGGTGTGATGTCACCGCCGTTTCTATTGGAAACATTGCTTCTGACCCATAGTCAAAGAGAAAGGATTGTGACCTATTGCTATGGTGAAAGAGCTAAAATAGGCCCATAATGCTAGAGGAATCTCATCCACCCACGCTCATTTCTCTTTCTCCAACCACCTCTTTATGAGAGTTTTAAAAGCTTATTGATTTCTTCCACATACCCTTTAGCTAATGGTTATGCTAAAGCTAGAAAATTCTTCCTTATTCCATGCTGCTCGTAGTAGTCGGTGATCTCCTCATTGTCGAACCGCAATCCATTATCCGAGATAATCTAAAAGGCAACTCCGTACTTACATATCAAATTTTTGATTAAAAAGTTTATAACCTCGGCCATTAAAACTTTAGTAAGGGGCTCCACTTCCACCCACTTAGTAAAGTAGCCAACCACCCCTGTGGCACCCTTAGTACAACCTCATGCCATTGGAAGCTCTTCGATTAGGTTTGTCCCCCAGACCGCAAAGGACTGACCATGTGAGTAAGTTCAGTTGTGGGTAACCTGATAATTTTAGAGAAACACCGGCACTTATCACACCTCTTCGCATACTCCATTGCATCATGATTCATGGTCGGAAAGAAGTATCCATATCACAATGCTTTCTTGTCCAATTTGTGCCCCCTATATGGTCTTCGTAGTTCCCTTGATTTATGCCTCTCAATACCTATTTGGCCTTCTGCCCAACTATGCGTCTCAACATGAATCATATATCCTCTCTAATAAAGCAGTCCACCTTGGATAAGAAAATGAGGCACCTTCCATAGGATCTTCCTAGTCTTGTTTCTGCTGGCGGGCAGTGTCTCTTCACTCAAATACCTTACCAATAGGGTCACCCAGGTCTCTCCATCTCCAACAGCTGCAACCATACTCGCTTGCTCAAAACTAGATCTATACGGGGTCATAATAGGCACTGAACCCAATAGAGACTCATTCCCTGAACTTGCCAGCTTTGCCAACTCGTCCGCAGCCTGATTCTCCCCCCACGGAATGTGATTAACCATGTAGTGCTCCATTTTAGTAACCTTTTCCTTTTCCAAATAAGAATTCAAGCATTCTCCTTTGTCCTTGAATTACCCATGCACTTGGTTAACCACCAATCGAGAGTTACTATTAAAGCATAGCGACCTGATCCCTAGTTCCTTCACTAACTCCAATCCGACTACAAACTCTCATACCGCGCCTTGTTTTTTTACTTTGAATCCCAGTCTAATTGCATAGCTCAATTTCATTCCTTCAGGGGTCAAAATAGTAAACCGCACCAAATTCATAATCATTAGATGCTCCATTAACATACACTCGCCACTTAGGGACCTTGTAACTTCCCTTATCTTGGTATACTGATATTAAGTGAGACAAAGCCGCTTAGCGGAATGGGCTTCCCCTCACTAACATCCCTTTAAAACATATCTTTTTTAAAATTAGAATCCTACAATCAAACTTATTAAAACAATAATAGCAATGTCATATATGCTCATAAATCAGGTAATAAATGGACTATCTATTCGAACCATATAGTTTTGTTTGGCTAACTACTAACCATCGGATGACTCGGGCCTACCAGAAAAAATAAATAATCTAACATATGTTAGACACACTCCTGGATGGTCCATCCTTAACTTACCTCTCACAGGGTCAACTGATCCTAATGGTTTTATAGGCTCAGTAATAACCTATCCTCCTTATATGTATATTCCTTTCTGTGTGTAACATCATTTAAGTATTACTTGTGATTAAGCCCTATACATTGGAATTTTGGTCTAAATTAGCTAGGTGTTATAGCTAATGTATAGGGCGTGACCCTATAGCAGTCCTATCTGGTATTTAAAAAAACCGAGCCATTTACTTAGTGTTAACTGCCCATCAAATTTCCTTGAAAACATCTTTCAAATTGATTTAACCCTTTAAATCATACTTAAACAAGGAAAACAGACTATTTGCTTTACTCAAATCTCTTTGCCATGATATATGCTTTACTTAAAACATTGTTGACGAAAACCTTCGAAATCTTTGTTTAAGATCTTTAAACAATCTCTTTCGAAACCTTTGAGTGTACCCCTTTTGAAACTAATAAAAGTACCCCTTTCGAAGCAAGCTAACTACTTTACCTTGTAACATTAGGCCGATAGGCCAAAACATACATTTCAAAACCTTTTACAAAAGACCTTTCGAAAACATTGAAAGTGTCCCATTCGAAAGCTTTATAAAACCTTAAACGTCCTCTTTTCAAAACACTTCCATTTTCCTTACGAAAACATTACAAACCTTCCATTCAAACACTAAATGTAAACCTTTTGAAAACATTAGGGATCCTCCCCTTCGAAACCTTTATTAGATACCTTTCGAAAGTATAAAATTTCTTTACTTAAAGCAAACCTTTCGACAACATTGGGTTCAAGTAAAAATGTGTGGAACATAGTTTCAAAACCTTTAAAACCATTTCTTTCGAAACCTTTGGGTTTAACTTTCAAAATATAAAAAAGCCTTAAAAGAGCTAGGACGAAAGCAACTCTTTTGAAAGCATTTTCCTCAATAAAAGAAGTGGATGGTGTCGAAACAAACCCCTTCGAAAGCACTGGATAAGTAGCTTTAGGGTTTAAAATAAAAGAACTCTTTCGAAGGCATTGCTTCGAAAGGTAGAATGTGGTAGCAGGGTTTCAATCCTTTGGAAAGCTTCTTTTTAAAACAAAGGTGGCAACCTCTTTCGAAATCTCTGCTCTTAAAACAATTGACCAAATCGAAAGCCATTTCATTCGAAAGCCTCATTTACAACCAAAATTGTTCTATGTTTTCAGAAGCTATTTCAACCGCTTTGAAAGTCCTGGTTCGACTCCAGACCTTTCGTCCAACTCCAATCGACTACATACCAAAGTTGATACTTTGCGTATTGGTTTCGACTTAGATGGAGGCAGCGGTATGAGGTCGAAAGGTGCTGCTATAAGTGGCGAAGCAGATAAACCTTATAAAACTTATTTTTAACTTCAAAAAGTAATTTATTTATAACTAACTTGCTTTATTTGTCAACATATGATTGCTTGCCAATACTTTTTCAAAATCTTTTCTAAAAGTTCTATCGAATTTCAGAGATTAACAATTAAAACATTTACAAATTGCCCCTTCTCCTTTTGTTAAACATGTAAAACATTTAAGTCACACACCTTAAATAATTTTATATACTTATTAAAACATTTAGGAAAATTCTTCAAAAATTCTCATAAATCACTTTTAATATGTTTTCTAACATATATAAATTTCTGACTCAATGCTATAATAGCCATAATTAATTTAAACCCAATTTAACCATTTTTTCACTTGAAAATTCATAATAAATCGACATTAACTCAACAAATTATAAAACTTGAAATCCATCCCTAAAATAATATTTCTAGTCTTATATTAAAACTGCAAGGCATTTCGGTGTCATTTGATATGTTTTTCAATCATAACTTATGATAAAATATATATGAACAAACAAAATTCATCAACAAGCATATATATATATATATATATATATATATATATATATCTATTTTTCATTCAAAACATGACATAATACTTTGCAAAACATATTCGAATCTGATCTAGAACCGAAAATAAAAATATATGAGATGTAACCTATTATTCACCTTAGCTTGTTGTTAAGGAGTTGAGATTTGCTCTGAAATAAATTGATTAAGCTTCTTCCTCTTGATTTTAGCTTATCTTCCTCTTGCTTTGTCCTAATGGTGGCCAGCCTCTCTTGAATTTAGTTTTGTTTGTAAACGTGGAAATGAAAGTGGCATGAGGATTTAAGTTGTAAGAATATAACTTATTCCTATTTTTCCCTTATCTATTTCCTTACTTGTTTCATTTTAATTCTCCTTTTGCTCATTAGTTTGTTAGGCATGACTACCCTCTAATTACACAAATCTCAATCCCTTAACTACTTATATTATTTCATTTAATTTAACTAACTAAATGTTCTAAATAATGTCAATCAAAATTAGGGTCGTTACAGATTCCCCTACTTAAAGAATTTCGTCCTCGAAATTACCATAAGGTACTCATCAGAATCAATCATAAAGGTAAAACATACCATAAAATCAGTCAAGATAAGTGCCTCTAATCCTGCTCTCAGTTTCTCATATACGATCCTTCTCGTCGTCACTCCACTGGACTTTGACTAATCTGACTGTCTTATTCCTTAGCCTCTTCTCATCTCCCATGACTATATGAACTAATTTTCGAACTACGTTCAAATTCAGTTCCACTACTAAGTTGCCTAAAATGGTCGGTGCTATTGTAGTCTCTGGGTCTCAAATATACTTCCTTAGATGAGAAATATGAAAAACATCATGGACTCCTGCCAAACTGTTCGGTCACTCTACTCTATATGCAAGTTTCCTAATTCTTTCTATAATAAGAAGTGGTCCAACGAACCTTGGTGTCAATTTTCCAAATCGAATTACACCTTCCATCGGTGATACCTTGACGAAAACATGATCTCCTATTCAGAACTCAAAATCTTTCCATCTTCTATCTGCATAGCTCTTCTGCCTAGACTGAGTTTCCTTCATTCTGACTTGAATGAACTCAATCTTTTATGCAGCTTCTCTAACCTATCCGGGACCAAGAACTAACCTATCTGTAACGACCCGTAAATTTTCAATAATTAAAATTGTTAATTTAGTAAGATTTTTGAAATTTAATATTGAAGAAAATAAAAATTAGTGAATTATTAATAAAAGTTGTGATGCAATAATGAAAATAACTAAGAGGGAACGTAACAGGGTTAATTAAAGTTAATAATTAATGAATTTGAATGAAATTCAAATTAAATTAAATAATTTGAATGTTATGACTTAGTTATAATGGGAATATGAGAAAAACAAGTGTAATTATTGAATTAATGTGTGAAATAATATGATAGATGGTAATTGTTTGTGGAGAATACCCATACAAGTATGATAAAGAGTATATTGGTGACAAATGGTTGTTGTTACCAGTTAATTTACCAATTACAAATAAAGGTAATTAAATATTACTTTAATGATAATTAATATACTAACGGAAAGTGTGAACGTAAATTTATTTGTAAGGTAGTAATTGGTGTAATAGAAAGCATGAGACCAAGTAAATAAATTTATCGAGAATATTAATTTAATTTATGTATATATTTAGCAAAAAATATAATAAATGGAAATATGATAGTTAATACAAAGGAGTTAGGGATTTGAATATATTTAGGTAATATTTATACAAATGTAAGATGTAAATAGGCGTATATTAGTATAATAGGATATAAAACTAATGTAATTGGATGATAGAGTAATAATGGACCTAGTATAAAGAAGGCAATTTAACCAAATCGATATTGAAATCAATTTTTAATTTATTGGGATGTAATCAATAATAAAAGAATTTATTGGTAAGTAAATGACATTAGTTTCTATATTAATTGAAAACTAGGATGAAATGGGAATTATTAATGTGATAAAGGTAAGCCAATAATAATTTTCCCATAAAATGATAATTTATTCAATAACAAAATCTAGAAATCAAATAAATAGATTTCATTGAAATTTCAATCAATGATTTATGAATATAGTGGAATTGGAATTTAATACTATAATTGGTAAACTGATTAACATTAAATGGATATGGAAATTTGTTATAAAGGATTTTAAATTTCTAAAGTAATACAAGATGATAAAATTTATGAATTATAGAATTTAAATTGGAAGGCGATTTAATTAATTATTATTAATTTATTAAATTAATGTAAAAATAGCCATTTTGGCCACTTACGCAGATTTCAACTAAACTAGTTTCATCGGTTCCGTAACGGTGAATTATTGTAGGGTTTCAAGTATCGTAACAATCGGACTGCTCGTTCGATCGTACGGACACGAAACGCATTGAAATCAATTGAAATCAATTTGAAATAAATTGATTTTAGCATAACTTCTTCATACGATGGAATTTGGACTTGAAACCTGTTCCATCGTGTTTAAAATATTTAAAAACATCTATTTGGATATATGGGTTGACCCAATTTCGTTCCGGAGTTGAAACGGGCTTTTCGGGTCATATATCGTTCAATTTATCTAATATGTTCTTTCTGTTCAGCTCTGTCTATATATACCTCGTTATAAACGCTAATTGTTCCTTATGTTCATTGTTTTGTACATACAATTCAGCTATCTCTCCTCCTTAATGGCAGACAAATAAATTCTCGATTTCAAATCCAACTGCAATTCAAAATCAAATCAAAAATTCAAACTCCACGAACTATATCATATTTTACATCGACGGAATGCTCTCGAAGAGCGCATCTCAATTCTGCGATTCATTTTTCAGTTTGATGCATCGTTTATCCATAAATTCAAGTTGAACCTCGGTCGTTCATAGGCCACAATTCCGATCCAACGGTGGATCTTCCACTAGGAGACGATCAGGAAGTTCTGTTTTGTAGAGGCTGCAGAGTGGGTCGTAGATCTAACTTTGGTTCGTCGTCTGGAGGTTTGGGGTTCTGGAGGTTTGGGGTTCGCCTGAAACGCCTCTAAAGTCACGATAGCAAGGTCGTTCTCCAGAGAGGGGCAGAGGGTCGCACTCTGACCCTGGAGGCGACTCGGCCTGCCAGGCACGGCGGCGGGCTCTGATGCGTCGATCGACGTAAGTGGAAGCGACGATTTTCCCATGAAATTGGCGGCTGAAGGTGCGGGTTGGAGTTCGTTCGCATACGATAGTTTTGTTTCAGCTTTGCTAGGTTTTGCTGAGCACATGAGAGGCAGGTGACGTGTATTAGTTTATTATTTTATTTAATTTATTTTTAATTTTTGTTTTCAAATGCTCTAATCTTATAACTTTTACATACGAAATCTGTTTTATGCGCGGTTTCTTTTGTTAGGATCGTATCTGAATTCCGGACATTTTAACGCTAATTTGGATGAATTCTGAGACTGTTCAAATTTTGGGTTTAAATTGGATTTAAATTCAATTTAAATTCAATTTAATTTCCAAAAGTGAGTGTTTTAACCCACTCACAACTTCTGAAATTTCTTATGTGTGTTAAATTAATTTCTGATATGATTAGAAATTTATTTATTGCGTTTTGGTATATTTTCATCATCATTCCAGTTAAATTGAATTTATTGAATTAAATTGTTATTCAATTTATTATTGCATATAAACTGTCAGTTAAATTAATTTATTTTTGAATGTAAACTGCTAGTAAATACCTGTTGTTTATTATCTGTTTATATTGATGTTATGGATTTAGTTGGATGATATTTGTGATAAATGGTCGATGATGGATGTTGGATGAATGGATGTTGTAATTTATATTGTTATAAACTACAAGTTGTTATGCATTTTTATTTCATTCGGGATTGCGGTTTGAAATGGTATATAACCGTATTTTCATTTTAAATTACAGAATGAAATGATAAATACCCGTATCACTTAACCATAGGGTAGAAAATTTTATACAGACACCGTGGTCTATATATAAAATAATTTGAAAATGATTTCTATGGTTTTGGAAAGAAATATACGGTTTAATGAATATTGATTTTTGATGTTATTTAAATGTTATTTTTATATATAGCTAAATGCTTGAATTTAAGCTATGTATAAGTTTGTTAAATAAAAATTTAGTTTAATAATAGAGTTTGATTTTTATTAAAATAAATGTGAGTAAGTATTTAGATTTTTATTTTAATATAGAGTTTATATTGATTTTTATAAATCAAGGTTGAAAAGATAGTTTTGAAATTGATTTGAGATTTTATTTAATTAAGAGTTATATTTGATAAGAATCCATTTGGAACTTATTGAAATTGAGATTTTAAAAGAATATGGTTTTATAACTTAATTCCGGCTAAGGTGATCTAAGTGAACATATCAAGTCTAAATAAATTGAGGAATATTCAGTTATTGGAATTGGAAGTTTTATTTAAAGGATATTGGATTTATTAAGCAAATATTTCAAAACTAAATAATAGTAAAGTAAATTTGGTATATTTATGTATGAATTATAAAATTTGGTTTTGAAATATTGAATATTAAGCTTTGAAATATATTGAATTTGAAATGGTTTATTTTATGCATCAAATCTGTTTTGAAATCAACATAATTTGGAATGGTCTATTTGAAAACCGAATTGAATTGAAATTTATGATTTGGGGATTTGGTTAAATTTAAAATTTGGAAATTCGGGTTGTTCTGGAATTGATTTGTGAAATTTAAGAAGCTAGTTTATTTTATAAAATATTTTAATATTTAAACCATGTAAGGGGTGGAAGTTATGTTTCAAAGTTATAAATTTCAAAGTATTACGTTTTGGAAGTGTTATAGTTTTAAGTCTTTGGTTTCGAAATTTTATAACTTTGAAATACTATGATTTTAAAATGATATGATATTGATTAGGTTTTTAAAACGAAAATGATATCGTACTTATATGGGTCTGAAATGAATATTTATCCTGGTTTTGAAGTATAATTATTTTGAAATGACCGCGGTGTTATCATAACGTTTGGTTGTTAAAGAGACCGTGATCGGAAGTTGTCATACTCTCTGCCAACTCCGAAAACCACTTTAACAACCTTGTACGCGGTGGAGATTCCAGAATGAAGTAGGATGGCGGTGGTGTTTCCTTTGAGGTAAATACGTGGACCCGACTCCCGTGAGTTGGCATAAGGTGGCTAAAACATGAGCGATTGACGGGCTAAGAAGGTAGCACCTTTTGTCGAACACATCCCTTCGATATTATACTCTAACTTTTGGATTGATTCGGTGGCCACTTTTGATATTTTTGATTTAAGGGTGTGGCTCGAGGTGGGCGGTAGCTGCGCGCTACCCATTACCATCGGCCCGGAAGTGTAATTGGTATATCTAACCTGGCATTGCCTAGTTGTGCCGTGTCACCTACCCTAGCGCGCCTTGTACGAGTTTGTTTTCTCCCGTAGCTCGTGGAGTATTTAGGGTAGTCTCCCGATCTGGAGATGCGCTAATATTGGATGGACTACTGGTACTATTATTGTGTTTAAGAGGGAGATTTGGTAACTCCTTAACGCTATTTAAAAGTAAGTTTATTTTACTATAGACATTATTATAATAGCAAAATATTACTACATAGTAAATAGTTTAACTAATCCTTAGGAGATGTGAATCCCGGGCATCTCTTAAGTTACCGCACTCACGTTAGACACTGGATAGGAGATGTCAAATCCCGTAAACATCTCTGACGCCGTTCCACTCATACTAGTGACTGTTGATTTAACTTACATAAGATCTTTTAGTTCTGACTCTAGTGTTTTGTCTTTTCAATTCGCTCGGGTCAGCCTGAGCATTTTAGGATTTGAAAGACGTATTCTGGAGGGCGAAGACGAAGATTTATTATTATTTATTAGAGTATTCCACTACATTCATACTGTTCCGCTGCATTATTTATTGTTCTCTGGTATGTGTGACTCTGATATGTATTATATAAGTATAATCGAATATTTTGTAAAACAGCTTCATGAACTGTATATTTGATTATTATATTTTATCGATCTGCTGCAAGATTCTGTTTTGTTTTTTTTCTTTCTCTGCTTTTTCTTATTTACCCCATAATAATTCGCCCTTCTGTATGGTTTAAGTCTGACATGTTTAGTTTATCATCGATTTAAAGCGTACAAAAAGGCGGGATGTTACATCTGATATCAGAGCTTTGGTTTAGCGATATACCTTAGCTTTGTGGGGTCTGACTCTTTATTAATAGGGTATTAATACCCTATGATGAGTCACTGAGCGTGTGTGTGTGTGTGTGTGTATATATATATATATATATATATATATATGAGAGAGCGTATTTGTTAGTGTTATAAAAAGGTTTTAATATTGTGTTAATTTGTTCCGTTTTGTATTTATAAATTCCGGTTGGTGCATAGGATGCTATGACATCAATAAGGATTTCTTGACACTTAATAGGACAGACCGCACAATATTTGTTTTGAATATAGGTGAATGAAATAATTTTGCCTATTATATTTTCTATATATATATAAAATAAATTTTTATAAATGATATATATTTGGTTGCAATATAATTGTTGTTAGGTAGTGAAATCTATAAGCATAGGTTGAAATGAGAAAGAAAATAAAATAAATGAAAATTTGGAAATTTAGAACTTAAGTTTTGGGTTTTGAAATTTCTTTCGAATAATTTTGGAATGTAATAATAATTTTATTTAAAGTATTTTCTGATATAAATATTTCAATATAATTTGAAAGAATTGTTTTAAAGAAACTTTGGAAAGAAATAAGTTGTACTCCCTTCTCTGTCACTGGAAAATAATTTCGGTGATGAGTGCACGCATCATCGACATTCATTTTCGAGTTTCGAAGGGGGAAGGCCACTATAGTATTTTTACTGCAGATTTATTTTGATAAACAAATATAAATTTTAAATTGTTTTAAACATAATTAGATATATATGGTTGCCAGTATATACATTTATCTCTATTATTTTAAAATGATTTGAATAAAACCCGGTATGTAATTCTTAAATTTCCGATAATTAAAAGTTTTAATTAGTGTAGTGAAATGGAATTTAACTAATAATTGAAACCTCTAAATGAAATAATATATTAAATGCTAGGCTATAAATGAAATTTCAAGGAAGTTGAAATTAGTAACCCATACACAAAAGATAAGATTATTGAACATTAAATTAATTAAAAGAAATGAGAAAACTTGTATAGCTTTCAATTACATTCTTAAAAGCATATATATAACCTACCAAATATTAAAAGTTGAATGTTTAATAAGAAAATGTAATGGATATTGTACAAGTAAAAACTTGAGGTAATGAACTAATTCAATGAAATTCGTTAATAGATAAGAATTTGATGTTCTATTGTTATGAACTTAATTTTAACTGAAATTGCTTCTAATATAACATAATAGAAGGGTAAGTGTTTTAAATAAATGATTATAAACTTAAGTAAATGAATTGATACGCTAAGAAATCGAATTAAAACATGAATACCATGAATAAATAAATGGAGATAAAAATTTGTAAGAAGTAAAGGTAAATTAAAAAGATAAACCATTATATGAATGAAAAGGAAATCAGACAATAAATATGTGAAATGAAATTAATAAGAATGAACTTAATCTATTTTTTTGAAATTGTTGGTTGTTTTGGATTATGATTGTTTGGGCAAGAATACTTTAAATTTGCTTCGATGTATGAATAATCTATTGAATTTATCTAAGACTGTTGAGTAAATGGAATACTTCATAGTTATTTGTCATTCTATGTGATTTAAAGTGTCTTAACCCGGACTAACCAATTGTTTTGTTTTGCTTGATTGGTTGATTTGTATATGATGTGTATGCTGTTGGTTATAATGATTGTTGTTTTATATTGAATTGTTTGAAACAAATTTAAACATTACATTTTATATAATTATTAACTCTTTAGATTATATGAGAGAAATGCATGTTATGGAAGCAATTGCTACTGCTTTTGGTTTCATAATTAAGCGTAAATTGCCCGAAAAATAGGTACATTCTCGGATTACGGTTTATAGAGTTATTATATTGTTTTTACCGGGTTGTGATATATATTATTTTGGAATATATATTATATATTGTAATATTTTCTCCCAAGCCTCTCTGTACAAAGGAGACCCAGCCGAAATTTTCCATAAATTTTAGACTTGGAAAAAAATTTGAAAAATGTTTTCCAAACTTTATTAATTTGAATATAAAAAGATTTAATTGTTTATAAACCTATATATTTTATTTAAATTATCCTATTCTGTCAATTTATTGTTATGAATATAATGTTTTGAATAATATATATGGATTTATAAGTTCCTCTTTTCCCTTCTTTTCCTTTTCGGGGACGAAAAATTTTGAGCAGAGGAGAGTGTAACGACCCATAAATTTTCAATAATTAAAATTGTTAATTTAATAAGATTTTTGAAATTTAATATTGAAGAAAATAAAAATTAGTGAATTATTAATAAATGTTATGATGCAATAATGAAAATAACTAAGAGGAAATGTAACAGGTTTAATTAAAGTTAATAATTAATGAATTTGAATGAAATTCGAATAAAATAAAATAATTTGAATGTTATGACTTAGTCATAATGGGAATATGAGAAAAACAAGTGTAACTATTGAATTAATGTGTGAAATAATATGATAGATGGTAATTGTCTGTGGAGAATAACCATACAAGTATGATAAAGAGTATATTGGTGACAAATGGTTATTGTTACCAGTTAATTTACCAATTACTAATAAAGGTAATTAAATATTACTTTAATGATAATTAATATAATAATGGAAAGTGTGAATGTAAATTTATTTATAAGGTAGTAATTAGTGTAATAGAAAGCATGAGACCAAGTAAATAAATTTATCGAGAATATTAATTGTAATTTATGTATATATTTGGAAAAAATATAATAAATGGAAATAGGATAGTTAATACAAGGGAGTTAGGGATTTGAATATATTAAGGTAATATTTATACAAATGTAAGATGTAAATAGGCGTATATTAGTTTAATAGGATATAAAACTAATGTAACTAGATGATAGAGTAATAATTGACCTAGTACAAAGAAGGCAATTTAACCAAATCGATATTGAAATCAATTTTTAATTTATTGGGATGTAATCAATAATAAAAGAATTTATTGGTAAGTAAATGACATTAATTTCTATATTAATTGAAAACTAGGATGAAATGGGAACGATTAATGTGATAAAGGTAAGCCAATAATAATTTTTCCCATAAAATCATAATTTATTCAATTACGAAATCTAGAAATCAAATAAATAGATCTCATTGAAATTTCAATCAATGATTTATGAATATAGTGGAATTGGAATTTAATACTATAATTGGTAAACTGATTAACTTTAAATGGATATGGAAATTTGTTATAAAGGATTTTAAATTTCTAAAGTAATACAAGATGATAAAATTTATGAATTATAGAATTTAAAATGGAAGGTGATTTAATTAATTATTAATAATTTATTTAATTAACGTAAAAATAGCCATTTTGTCCACTTACTCAAATTTCGACGAAACTAGTTTCATCGAATCCGTAACAGTGAATTATTGTAGGGTTTCAAGTTTCGTAACGATCGGACTGGTCGTTTGATCGTACGGACTCGAAACGCATTGAAATCAATTGAAATTGAAATCAATTGAAATCAATTTGAAATAAATTGATTTTAGCATAACTTCTTCATACGATGGAATTTGGACTTGAAACATGTTCCATCGCATTTAAAATATTTAAAAACATCTATTATGATATATGGTTGACCCAATTTCGTTCCGGAGTCGAAACGGGCTTTTAGGGCCATATATCGTTCAATTTATCTGATCCGTTCTTTCTGTTCAGCTCTGTCTATATATACCTTGTTATAAACCCTAATTGTTCCTTATGTTCATTGTTTTGTGCAAACAATTCAACCGTATCTCCTCCTCAATGGCAGATAAATAAATTCTCAATTCCAAATCCAATTGCAATTCAGAATCAAATCAAAAATTCAAACTCCACAAACTATATCATATTTTATATCGTCGAAAAGCTCTCGAAGAGCACATCTCAATTCTGTGATTCTTTTTTTAGTTAGATGCATCATTTATCCAGAAATTCAAGTTGAACCTCGGCCGGTCATAGCCACAATTCCGATCCAACGGTGGATCTTCCACTAGGAGACAATTGGGAAGTTCTGTTTTTGTAGAAGCTGCGGAGTGGGTCATAGATCTGACTTTGGTCCGTCATCTGGAGGTTTAAGGTTCGCCTGAAACGACTTTAAAGGCACGACAGCAAGGTCGTTCTCGAGAGAGGGGCGGAGGGTCGCACTCTGACCATGGAGGCGACCCGGCCTGCCAGTCACGGCGGCGGGCTCTGATGGGTCGATCGGCGTCAGTGGAAGCGATGATTTTCGCGTGAAGTTGGCGGCTGAAGGTGCGGGTTAGGGTTCGTTCGCGTACGATAAATTTGTTTTGGCTCTGCTAGGTTTTACTGAGCACATGAGAGGCAGGTGACGTGTATTAGTTTATTATTTTATTTAATTTATTTTTAATTTTTGTTTTCAAATGTTCTAATCTTATAAGTTTTACACACGAAATCCATTTTACGCGCGGTTTCTTTTGTTAGGATCGTATCTGAATTCCAGATATTTTGACGCTGGTTTGGACGAATCCTGAGACTGTTCAAATTTTTGGGTTTAAATTCAATTTAAATTCAAAAGCTGAGTGTTTTAACCCACTCACAACTTCTAAAATTTCTTATGCGTGTTAAATTAATTTCTGATATGATTAGAAATTTATTTATTGCTATTTGGTATATTTTTAACATCATTCCAGTTAAATTGAATTTATTGAATTAAATTGTTATTCAATTTATTATTGCATATAAACTGCTAGTTAAATTAATTTATTTTTGAATATAAACTGCCAGTAAATACCTATTGTTTATTAGCTATTTATATTGATGTTATGGAATTAATTGGATGATGTTTGTGATAAATGGTTGATGGTTGATGTTGGATGAATGGATGTTGTAATTTATATTGTTATAAACTGCAAGTTCTTATGCATTTTTATTTTATTTGGGATTGCGGTTTGAAATGATATATAACAGTATTTTTATTTTAAATTACGGATTGAAATGATAAATATCCATATCACTTGACCATAGGCTAGAAAATTTTATACAGACACCGTGGTCTATATATAGAATAATTTGAAAATGGTTTCTATGGTTTTGGAAAGAAATATACGGTTTAATGAATATTGATTTTTGATGTTATTTAAATATTATTTTTATATATAGTTAAATGCTTGAATTTAAGCTATGCATAAGTTTGTTAAATAAAAATTTAGTTTAATAATAGAGTTTGATTTTTATTAAAATAAATGTGAGTAAGTATTTAGTTTTTTATTTTAATATAGAGTTTATATTGATTTTTATAAATCAAGGTTGAAAAGATAGTTTTGAAGTTGATTTGAGATTTTATTTAATTAAGATTTATTTTTGATAAGAATCCATTTGAAACTTATTGAAATTGAGATTTTAAAAGAATATGGTTTTATAATTAATTCGGGTTTAAGGTGATCTAGACGAATATATCAAGTCTAAATAAATTGAGGAATATTCAGTTATTGAAATTGGAAGTTTTATTTAAAGGATATTGGATTTATTAAGCAAATATTTCAAAACTAAATAATAGTAAAGTAAATTTGGTATATTTATGTATGAATTATAAAATTTGGTTTTGAAATATTGAATATTAAGCTTTGAAATATATTGAATTTGAAATGGTTTATTTTGTGCATCAAATCTGTTTTGAAATCAATATAATTTGGAATGGTCTATTTGAAAACCGAATTGAATTGAAATTTATGATTTGGGGATTTGGTTAAATTTAAAATTTGGAAATTCGGGTTGTTTTGGAATTGATTTGTGAAATTTAAGAAGCTAGTTTATTTTATAAAATATTTTAATATTTAAACCATGTAAGGGGTGGAAGTTATGTTTCAAAGTTATAAATTTCAAAGTATTACGTTTTGGAAGTGTTATAGTTTTAAGTCTTTGGTTTCGAAATTTTATAACTTTGAAATACTATGATTTTAAAATGATATGATATTGATTCGGTTTTTAAAACGAAAATGATATCGTACTTAAATGGGTCTGAAATGAATATTTATCCTGGTTTTGAAGTATAATTATTTTGAAATGACCGCGGTGTTATCATAACGTTTGGTTGTTAAAGAGACCGGGATCGGAAGTTGTCATACTCTCTGCCAACTCCGAAAACCACTTTAACAACCGTGTACGCGGTGGAGATTCCAGAACGAAGTAGGATGGCGGCGGCGTTTCCTTTGAGGTAAATACGTGGTCCCGACTCCCGTGAGTTGGCATAAGGTGGCTAAAACAGAAGCGATTGACGGGCTAAGAAGGTAGCACCTTTTATCGGACACATCCCTTCGATATTATACTCTGACTTTTGGATTGATTCGGTGGCCACTTTTGATTTTTTTTGATTTGGGGGTGTGGCTCGAGGTGGGCGGTAGCTGCGCACTACGCGTTACCACCGGCCCGGAAGCGTAATTGGTATATCTTCCCTGGCATTGCCTAGTTGTGCCGTGTCACCTACCCTAGCGCGCCTGTACGAGTTTGGTTTTCTCCCGTATCCCGTGGAGTATTTTGGGTAGTCTTCCGATCTGGAGATGCGCTGATATTGGATGGACTACTGGGACTATTATTGTGTTTAAGGGGGAGATTGGGTAACTCCTTAACGCTATTTAAAAGTAAGTTTATTTTACTATAGACATTATTATAATAGAGAAATATTACTACATAGTAAATAGCTTAACAGATCCTTAGAAGATGTGAATCCCGATCATCTCTTAAGTTACTGCACTCACGTTAGACACTGGATAGGAGATGTCATGTCCCGTAAACATCTCTGACGCCGTTCCACTCATACTAGTGACTGTTGATGAACTTACATATGATCTTTTAGTTCTGACTCGAGTGTTTTGTCTTTTCAATTCGCTTGGGTCAGCCTGAGCATTTCAGGATTTGGAAGACCATATTCAAGAGGGCGAAGACGAAGATTTATTATTATTATTTATTAGAGTGTTCCACTACATTCATACTGTTCCGCTGCATTATTTATTGTTCTCTAGTATGTGTAACTCTAATATGTATTGTATAAGTATAATCGAATATTTTGTAAAACAGCTTCATGAACTGTATATTTGATTATTATATTTTATCGTTCTGTTGCAAGATTCTGTTTTTTTCTCTCTTTCTCTGCTTTTTCTTATTTACCCCATAACAGTCAGCCCTTCTGTATGGTTTAAGTCTGACATGTGTGGTTTATCGTTGATTTAAAGCGTACAAAAAGGCGGGATGTAACATCATCCTCGGTCTCTAACCAACAAATGGGAGATTTGCATGGCCTTCCATACAAAGCTTCAAATAGTCCCATCTTTATACTAGCCTGATAACTATTATTATATGAAAACTCGATTAAGTGTAGGTGGTCCTTCCATGATCCTCCAAAATCTAGCACAAAAACTTGTAACAAATCTTCTAAGATTTTTTAACTCTTTCCGTTTTTCCATCTGTCTACGGATGGTAAGCGGTACTCATCTTGAGATTGGTACCTAAATTCTCCTGTAAACTCTTCCAGAACTCACTAGTGAATAAGGAATCTCTATCGCTTATGATACTACAAGGAATTCCATGCAGTCTAACTATATTCTTCATGAACAACTTAGCTAAAAAAGGCGCCGTCCTGGTTGACTTAAGTGGAATGAAATGGGCACTCTTGGTCAAATTGTCCACTATGACCCATATACTTTCATTTCCTCTATTTGACCTTGGCAACCTGTCTATAAAATCCATTAAGATAGAATCCCATTTTCGTACTGGAATATCTAAAGGCTGAAGTAACCCACTTGGTTTCTGATGTTTGGATCTTGCCCATTGACAATTCAAACACTGTTTCACCCATAAGCCTGCATCTCTCTTTATACCTTCCTAAAGAAACTTCTCTTCATATCCTGATACATCTTAGTTCCTCCCGGATGAATAGTGAACTTCGAACGATGGCATTCTTCTAGAACTTCCTTCTTAATGTTTTTCACATTCAGGACACATAATCTTCCTCTATTTCTTAACCATCCATTCTATTCAAGACTAAAATCTTTTAAGTCATCGCTCTATGTTCCATCCATAAACTTTCTGATTCGGTCAGCTAATAATGGATCCTTCTTCTGCTTAGAAGCAATCTTTTCGATCATCCCTAGTCGAACTTCTAAACATGACAACATAGTCGTTTCTGTACTAGAACTACTCTTATATCTCTATAGCAATCTGCATGTAGCCACGCCTCTAAATCTTTCCACTCAGCTATCTTTGCCAATACTGCATTCTGATGTTTTATGCTAAATGCATCAGCAACCTTATTGCCTTTCCATGCCGTGTACTCAATACCAAAGTCATATGCGGCTAGGAACTCTAACCACCTCTGCTATCTCAAATTCAACTTCTTTTGAGAGAATAAATACCTCGGATACTTATGATCCATATACAACTCAAATCTCTCTCCTAAGAGGTAATGTCTCCACACCTTCAGTGCAAAAATTATTGTAGCTAATTCCAAATTGTGCGTTGGGTATCTAACCTCATGCGGTCTAAGTTGTCGAGATGCATAGGCAAGTACTTTACCTTTTTCATTAACACAGCTCCTAATCTTATCCCACATACATCTGTGTACGCCACTATGTCCTGATCTAGAACAAGTAACACAAGTGCATTCGTCAATAAGCGTTTTAGCTTCTAGAATGCTGCCTCACACTTATCAGTCCAGACAAATTTCACATCTTTCCATGTTAGCTTAGTCATCGATGCCGCTATCTGCGAAAAGTCCTTAATGAATCTCCGATAATACCCGCCTAATCCTAGAAAGCTTTTTATCTCAATCACTGTCTCCGGTCTCTTCCAGCTATTCACCGCCTCGATCTTAGCCAGATCCACAGACAACCCTTTCTCTGAGACTACATGATCAAGAAACTTCACTTCCTTCTTTCAGAAATGACATTTCGAAAATTTCGCTTTCAATTGGTACCGCCTCAACGTCTCAAGCACCACTCTAAGATGAACTTCATGCTCTCTATCATCCTTAGAATATACCAAAATGTCATCTGTGAATACCAACATGAACCTATCCAAGTGCTCTTGGAAAATTTGGTTCATCAAACCTACAAAGAATTCTGGCGCATTAGTTAGTCCGAACGGCATTACTAACCATTCGTACGATCCATATCTGGTCCTAAACACCGTCAAAAGAATACTATCCTCTACCACCTTAAGTTGATGGAACCATATTGCTCAATCCAACTGGGAAAATACTTTGGCTCCACTCAACAGGTTGAATAAATCGTCAATTCTATATAACGGATATCGATTCTTATCGTCTTCTCATTCAACTTACAATAATCGATACATAACCTTAACGATCTGTCCGGTTTGCTTGCAAACATTACGGCTGCTCCCTAAGACGAACTGCTTGGTTTGATAAAATTCTTGCCTTCTAAATCCACCAACTTCACCTTTAGCTCCCTCATCTCGGTAGGTGTCATTCTGCTTGGTGGTCTACTCAACGGTTCAGCTCCTGGTACTAATTATCCGAAACTCAATAGCTTGTTTTGGCATCAATCCTACCATGGGTTTAAAGACATCTGCGAACTCTCTAGCAACGAAAACTTGATTCAACTCGTCTTCTACCTCCACAACACCTAATAAAGCATTAATCTCAAAACTAGGGTTTTCTGTAAAGTATATAATCCGATCACTACAGTCAGGGTGTCTAAGTGATATTTTCCTGTTATGGCAAAATATCCTAGCATGGTATTTACTAAACCAATCTATACCCAAAATAATTCTGAATCCTACGAAATCAAACATATGCAAATAGCAAGAAAAAAACTTAGCAATTCAATTTCTAGATGGTCACATCTTATCCCAAGAGTCGCTTATCCTCCTATCGGATTCACAACATTCAAGGAAGTAACTAAGTATAAGGGTTCTAGGTTAAGCTTATCTACCAAACATTGAGATATAAAAGAATGCGATGCACCGGTTTCGAAATAACTCTAACTGATGCATCATGAATCAAAAGCGTACCTCCCAACACAGCTTTTCCCTTCTCCTCTGTTGTTAGTCTTGAGGCAGCTGGTTCCAATGCAAACTTCTTGCCTTTTCCATTCTTGGCTAGCTCCTTGCACTAGTTCTTATAATATCCGATCCGATCATAGTTGAAACACCTTACCCCTTTCTTATCAGCAGCTTTCTTTCCTTTTCCTATTTGGCATTCATGAGCAAAGTGTCCTTTTTTATCACACTTATAATAGACAACTTCTGCCTTCCCTTTCATCGGTGCTCCACTCTTATGAACTCCTTTCTTATGGAAAAACTTCCTCTTCTATTTCTGCCCTCCTTGAGCTTCCTTCGCCTTGTTTCCTTCAAGAAAAGAAAGCATCTCCTCCTTCCTTAAAGCCATCTCAACAAAGAAATCGCATGGATCTCTAATATGCGATAACGTGGCCTTAGCAAGCTCTGATTTCAACCGCGAATGAACTTCTCATTCCTTTTGATTACAGTATCAACCGTAGCTATCTGTATCTTGCTAACTCAATCTGGTTGCATACTCAAGCATTGTAATATCTCACTGCTCCAATTCAGTAAACTTTCTAAGCAGAGTAGATTTAGCAATCTTCGACATAAATCTTTCTTTAAATCTCCTTCTAAACTCAGCCCAAGTCATAGTCACCTCGTTGACTCCAATAGTAACACCGTTCCACCAATACAGTGCTGGTCCTTGCAGCTATGTAGAAGCAAATCTCCTTTTCTTCTCATCATTGAGCTCAAAATCAGCAAAAAATTCTCTTGCAAAGAAGTAATCAACTCTCCACTTCGATTGCATCTTCAGTACTAATAAACGGATTTCCTTCCAACCGAGCATAATGTCTACCCAAAACAACATAGTTATTAACCACAGGAGCTCCTTGATTCCCTCCTTCAACATTTCCTCCAGCTAACCCTGCAGCAACTCATGCTTGCATCATGTTAACTTAAAACTGATACATCGCTCCCATATCGACTTATGGGAATGTCAGCACCCATATTTGCAACTTATGCCTAACCCGGGTTCCTCCTAGTATTAGGTCTGACATTCCCATTGGTTATGGTGCTTCCCCCACTAATGTTTACTCTTTCTTCTCTAACATCCATATCTTACGTCCATAAATATGCATTTGAGTCCTTGTAAGACACGGAAGAATTGCCTAAGAGAGATGGGAGAATAGAGATAAATTATATGATTATGTCTAACAAATACAAGTACGTTACTATAGTGTTTTCCTATACTCCAATATTTTCTCTAATTCCTTAGGATTATGTTTTCAAAATCATTTTAAGTTTAAAATTCTATTTTCATAAACCTATGCTCTGATATCAAGTTATAACATCCCCTATCTTGAGGTTGAAGCTAAGCGCTATAGATGCTGCAGTCATCCATAGTATTGACTTCGGGTGAGAAAATACGGTAATAGCAATAGTATCCATAATATCAAAAGCACATGAATACGAAACTAAATCACAAATAAAAAAACAGCTTTATTGATTACATTGCAAAACCATGTTTCATATTCCATTACATAATCTCAAACGATTCCTAGGTTTTGATCAAGTATAATTATTACAAATTACACCAAGAACGATAAATGAAGATGCCGCCTTGGATGACCAGAATAAAATAGACATATCAGTCTTAATACAACACAACGGAACTAAAAATAAATAGCTCCTATATAGCTAGCTTTGTCTCTTACACGTGTTTAGAAGATTTATTCGTCAAACCTACTAAATCGGAAAAACCTTAACTCTCAATCTACTCAAATTAATTTTGAGAACCCGAGAGTTTAAGGGGAGAAACATAAACTTTGAGTTAGACATAAAGCCAAGTGTGAATAATACTATTACATCTCGATTTACAGATATCAAGTGAGATAACATCGCTTAGCGGAATGGGTTTTCCTCACTATTATCCTTTTAAAACATATCTGTTTGCAAAATAGAATCTTGCAATCAAACTGATCAAAACATTAATAGCAATATCATATATGCTTATAAATCAGGTAATAAACTGACTATCTATCCGAACTATATAGCTTTGTTTGGTTAACTACTAACCATCGGCTGACTCGGGACTACTTGACAAAATAAATAATCTAACATTTGTTAGACACTCCTCTGGATGGTCCGTCCTTAATTACTTCTCTCAGGGTCAACTGATCCTAATTGTTTTGCGGGCTCACCAATAACCTATCCTCCTCCTCTATATATTTCTTTCTGTATGGAACATCATTTAATTCTTACCTGTGACCAAACCCTACACACTAGAATTTTGAACTAAATTAGCTAGGGGCTATAGCTAATGTATAGGGTGCGACCCTACACCAGTCCCATCAGGTATTCAAATATTTGAGTTATTTACTTAGAGTTAACTACCCATCAAATTTTCCTTGAAATCATCTTTCAAATTGATTTAACTCTTTAAATCATACTTAAAAAAAGAAAACTTATTATTCTCTTTACTCAAATCTCTTTTCCACGATATATGCTTTACTTAAAACATTGTTGATGAAAAACTTCGAAACCTTCGTTTAAAATCTTTGAACAATCTCTTTCGAAATCTTTGAAAGTACCCCTTTTGAAACTATTGAAAGTACCCCTTTCGAAATAAGTTAGCTACTTTACTTTGCAACATTAGGCCGATCGACCGAAACATACCTTTCGGAACCTTTTACAAATGACCTATCAAAAACATTGAAAGCACCCTTTCAAAAGCTTTATAAAACCTTAAACATCCTCCTTTTAAAACACTTCTATTTGTATTTCAAAAACATTGGAAACCTTCCATTCAAACACTAAAGGTAAACCTT
Source organism: Allium cepa (assembly GCA_030765085.1). NCBI lineage: Eukaryota > Viridiplantae > Streptophyta > Magnoliopsida > Asparagales > Amaryllidaceae > Allium > Allium cepa. The sequence goes on from CM060932.1 coordinate 445,140,370, forward strand.
TTGAAAACATTGGGGAACCTCCCATTAGAATCCTTCATTAGATTCCTTTCGAAAGTATTAAAGTCCTTTACTTAAAAAAAACCTTTCGAAAACATTGGGTTCAAGTAAAAATGTGTGGAACATAGTTTCAAAACCTTTAAATCCATTCCTTTCGAAACCTTTAGGTTTAGATTTCAAATTATAAAAAGGGCCTTAAAAGAACTGGAACGAAATAACTCTTCCGAAAGCATTTTCCTAAATAAAATAAGTGGATGGTGTCGAAATCAACCCCTCCGGAAGCATTGGAGAAGTGGCTTCAGGGTTTAAAATAAAATAACCCTTTCGAAGGCATTGCTTCGAAAGGTATAATGTGGCAGCAGGGGTTTCAGCCTCATCGAAAGCTTCTTTTTTAAAACAAAGGTAGTAACCTCTTTCGAAAGGTCGATTCTTTAAAACAATTGACCAAGTCGAAAGCCATCTAATTCGAATGCCTCATTTACAACCAAAATTGTTCTAAGTTTTCAAAAGCTACTTCAACTCCTTCGAAAGCCCTATTTTGACTCCATACCTTTCACCCAACTCCAATCTAATACGTACCAAAGATGATACTATGTGTATTGGTTTCGACTTGGATGGAGGCAGTAGTATGAGGTCGAAAGGTGCTGCTATAAGTGGCAAAGCAGATAAACCTTATAAAACTTATTTGTAACTTCATCAAGTAATTTTTTTAACTGACTTGCTTTGTCTGTCAACATATAATTGGTTGCTAAGACTATTTCAAAGTCTTCTCTAAAAGTGCGACCAAATTTCAAAGATTAACAATTTAAAACATTTACAAATTGGCCCTTCTCCTTTTTTAAACATATAAAACATTTAAGCCCTATACCTAATATAATTTTATATACTTATTAAAAAACTTAGAAAAATTCTCCAAAAATTCTCATAAATTCTCATAAATCCACTTTTAATGTGTTTTCTAACATATATAAATTTCTGACCCAAAGCTAACAAATAATAGCCTTAATTAATTTAAACCCAATTTAACCATTTTCTTCACTAGAAAATTCATAATAAATCCACATTAATTCAAAAAATTATAAAATTTGAAACCCATCCCTAAAATAATATTTCTTACCTTATACCAAAATGGCAAGTCATTTGGACGTCATTCGATAGGTTTTTCTATCATAATTTACAATAAAAATCTATATGAACAAACAAAATTCATCAACAAGCGCATATATATATATATATATATATATATATATATATATATATATATATATATCATTCATAACATGGCATAATACTTTGCAAAATATTTTCGGATATGATCTAGAATTGAAAATAAGAAAATATGAGATGTAACCTATTATTCACCATAGCTTGTTGTTAAGGAGTTGAGATTTGCTCTTGAATTTAATTGATTAGGCTTCTTACTCTTGATTCTAGCTTATCTTCCTCTTACTTTTTTCTAATCGTGGCTGGCCTATCTTGAATTCAGTTTTGTTTGTGAACATTGAAATGAAAGTGGCATGAGGGTTTAAGCTATAAGAATATAACTTATTCCTATTTTGCCCTTCTTTATTACCCTCATTTATTTAATTTTAATTCCCCTTTTGTTTATTAGTTTATTAGGCATGGCTACCCTATAATCTCGCAAATCCTAATCCCATAACCATTTAAATTATTTCATTTAATTTAACTAATTAAATATCCAAAATAATGCTAATCAAAATTTGGGTCGTTACAGACCTCCACCGCATGGGGCTTTACTTCATCGTCTTGAATAGTAAACTCAGCCAGAAAGTTTATTAGTGCATGCTCCTTGATTGTAGTCTATGGGTGATGGGTTATCTCATTTTGACTTAACTCAATGCTCCACTTGGTAAGACTTCCTGAAGTATCCGACTTGTGCAGAACCTGCCTCAAGGGCTAATTTGTTAGTAATCAGATAGGATGTGATTGAAAGTAATGCCTTAGTTTTCGAGATGCAATCAACAAACAGTATGCTGGCTTGTCCAACTTAGGATACCTAGACTCCGGCATGGTGAGACATTTACTTATGTAGTACATGGGATGCTACAATCGGTCTTCCACCCTCACCAATGGCGCACTTAAAGTATGATATGACACTGCCAAGTAGATGTATAGATCGTCCCTCTCAACCAATGTAGATAGGATTAGAGTCTTTTGTTAGTGCTTTAATAAATTTAAAGATTGGCCAGGCATTTATCTGTCTAGACGAACTTGCCTTTCTCCTTTTTGACTGCTTTAAACAATGGAATGCACTTGTACGCGGCATTGGATATGAACCTACTCAAAGCTGTTACCTTATTGTGTAGACTATGCATTTCCTTTCGTGTTTCAACGATTTTGATATCTTGTAAAGCCCGAACCTATGTCAGATTAGTCTTCATCCCCATTTCATGCACGATTAATTCTAGGAACTTTCCAAAAGCAACTCCGAAAGAACATATTAGCAGGTTTAGGTTCATCCCATACCTCCACGGAATTTGAAACATTTCGTCCAAGTGCGAGATGTAATCTCTAGCCTTCCTTGACTTCACAAACATGTCATCAACCTATAATTCCATTGTTCTGCCAATCTGTTTGGCGAACGTCTTGTTTACCAGATTTTGTTATGTAGCTCTCAAATTTTTTAGTCCGAATGGCATAATCTTGTAGCAGTAGATCCCCAAGTTGATGATAAAGATGGTGTGTTCTTGGTCAGGGATATGAATCGTGATTTGGTTGTACCATGAGTTAGCATCCATGTAGGACAGGAGCTACCACTGCTCCATCTATTAATTGACCAATCCTCAGAAGTGGAAAGCAATCCTTATGAAAAGCATCGTTAAAGTTAGAGAAGTCAATACATGTTTTTTATTTTTCATTTGAGTTTTTAACGAGAACCGGGTTTGCTATCCAGTCTGGATACAACGATTCTCTGATGAAACCATTTTCCAGTAAGGTTTTCACTTATTCATTTAGCATCACAGATCGTTCTTGGCCCATACTCCTTTACTTTTGCGTCATAGGAGGTTTCCTTCGGTCGATGTTCAAAGCATGGCAGACAACCGAGGGAGAAATTCCATATATGACAGCATGGAACCAGGTGAACATGTCAAAACCACTTAGTTTTATTTTCAGATCCCGCTTCAGACCGGATTTGATTTTCATAAGTTTCATAGTATCGTCATCATTAACTTTCATAAACTCCAAAGCCTCTCCAGGCTCAACTGCATTCCCCTCTCCTCCATCTCTTAGGTCAAGCTCCTTATGAGAATCACTTGTAAACTCGAAGGGGACCTTCTTTAATTGCTATGAGAGGGTGTCTTGGAACAAAAGGAAAATTCCACGTCCTTCCCTTTCTCTGTTCATTTATTCTCTCGATAATTAGCAACATAACATTCCTTGGATGTTTCTTGGTTTCCTTCCACCACTCCTATCTCATTGGTTATTGGGAACTTCGTTGTCAAGCACCATAGGGCCATTAATGCATGAAAATTAGATAAGGCTGGGTATCCCATAAAGGCATTATAAGCCGAGAATCCATCCACCAATACAAAAAATTTCTTTCGTACGGTTGATCGTGGATGGATTCCTATCTCAATGAACTAATCCAACTATTCTAAGGGCATGGTTCCCTCTCTCGTGAAACCATGTAGCCATTGGTTGTAGGGCATAACATAATGGACGATCCCATCTTATCAAATACATCTTTGAGCAAAATGTTCACTAAACCTCCATTATCTACCAGACTTCTATGCACTTCTGCTGAGCCAAGCATGGCCATAATCACCATTGGATCTGTATGCGTGTCTTGCTTTCCTCACAAGTCATTGTCATTAGAAGCCATCACCTCCTACTCCCAATGGGGAGACTTAGCTTTCTGTTCCTCACCTATCACACATATGTAGGCATCTCCATTTTTCAAAGACATTGCAAACCTCTCCATCTCACCCCAACTTCTATCTCCACATAAGGTCCACTCATTATGGTATTTATTACCAGTCTCCTATCTTTCCCGTAGCTGGCATTGGACTCTTCACCTCCATTCCTTGGTGGAGGCTGCCTCTAGGGCCGCTTCTTAGGGTAGGGAAAGCCTTTGGGCTTTGACGTATCACTACATCTTTCTTCTCCTGATATGCTCCTCAATCTTGTCTTGTGAATGGCGCATTCGTTAATGTTGTGCTCGTAGGATTCATGGAATCTACAATATTTCCCAGTATTCTTCTTAGCCTCTGTTTCTTTCTTTGGATCAGGCCTGTTGTACTTAAACTCTACTTGAGTGGCTTGGTAGATGGTTTCGATTATGTCATCCAAGTCTGTGTAATTTTCATACTTGTTGCCTTGCTTAAACCTCTTTCAATCAATCTTTCTACCACCAAAATTGCCAGGATTGTTGCTTTCCTTTTTCTCCATGCCACCACCTTCATCATTCTTGACCATAACATTCACAGTACTGGAGGCTCCTAACAGCTTAGTATCAACCTGCCTCCTCGACGCAGCTTCCCCCAATTGCATCTACTTCACAATTTATAGAAACAGTCCTGAAGTGTTGTTGGATTTTTAGTCAATCTCCGAGCCATTTTCGTGTCGAGACTTACACCTCTACACAATGCCATCGGATTCAATTGTTCATCCGTATTCTGAATGCTGGCAGCTGTAGGGTTGAAGTGAGTTAAATACTACTATGGAGTCTCATCCTCTCATTGTTTTACAATTGACAAAGAATACGGGTCCCTTGGTTCTCCAATGCGGATGAGACGACCCGCCCTTCTACTACCAGAAAGACGTATCATCAGTAAGAAAGAAAGGGATAAGAAAATAGAAAAGATAGAGAAGAAAGAACAACAACATTAGAATCTCACAGTGGAATGGAACAAAATATAATATATCACATAAATATTACATAGTTTAATACATCAATCTGAGTTATACAGATCATACACCACACTAGGCAGTTATAAACTCCTGACTAGTTAATACAACTCAATACAATACAACTCAAACAATATGACTCAGAGATACCAACACAGCGGAACTATATCTATATCTACAACGCTGAAGCCTCCTGTTCCATTTCTCCTCCAGAATTCGTCAAATCTAACCTGAATCCCTTGGCTACCCGTAAAAATTTGGGTACCCGAGAGTTTATGAAAAACAAAAATAAACTCCGGGTCAGACATGGGTCTGGTATGAGTAAACGGGTTAAAGTTGTTTAACTTTGAAAAACATTTGAAAATAAAGGTATCACGTAAGACTCCCCACAAATAAATACGGGTAAGTTTTTACCTTACGCTAACCAAAACATTTTATAGGAAATCCAGTGATATTATAATAGTGTCTAGGGTTTTCAAGTAAATAGAAAATAGCCGAAATTGTTACATTCATTAAATTCCAGCTACTAGCCACAAAAGTGGGTAATACAAATCAAAACCGTAGGGTCTCGTAGGGAAAATGGATTTCCAACAATGGCAGGGCTACTGGGGTACCGCCCGTCACAGTACGGGGCCTAGATCACCGTACCGAGGATTACTCCCTTCATCCCCTGCAACAAAAGGCCGGAACCATTCCTTACTGAACAGTCCCGAACAAGATAAACCCCGCGGTTGTAGCTAGCAACCGCCCACTAAGCCGAAATATAAAAAGGGACATCTAGATAGGGGAAATATCTTGTCCTGCTTGGGCATGACCCACCTAACCTTGCTGCACATCCCCTGTTTTAGCCATTCCCGGTTGATGAGGCTTGAGGTTACGATTACCTTTATTGAACATTATTCTTAGAATGCTCATCGTCCGCCTGACGATGTGTTGAAAGCATTCAATCCATACGAGTTCGTTCCGGGTTCGAACGAAACCGAAGGCATTATCTCGTCACACTCATTTTGGAATCACCCTCAGAGTCAACGACGATAATCCTTGCATTCTGAATACACCATCTCGATCATCATTTCAGGATTTACGACCTAACGTTTAAATTGGATTGATGTGGTTTTCGGAGAATCAAAATTGATTCTTCCGATCCCAGTCTCATCGAATCCAAACGCCATTTTAAGGGTCAAGTTGTCTATTTAACTTAACAGTTTAAATAATTTAAATCTAACAGTTGAATTTACATAACATGTATCACAGATAAAACATGTACAAGCATCATAACATATCAAAGAACATCACAGGATATCATCAATTTAAACATCACAAATCAGATATTCTACTCAACCATCCATAGCAATTACTCTTAAATCCTATTTGTAATTAATTCAATTTAGAATTAATTACCCGATAGTTAATCTCTTAACTCTTATTAATTAACAATTTATTTTATATTTCATTTCAAATCATCTAATAAATGATTTCTTAATCAACTATTAAATCCTAGTTACATACTTATTTATTTCACACTATCAATTACTTAATTTCTTCTTAATCCAGTTATTTACTTCAATTAATCATATAATTAATAATCTTAATTATTAATTAAACTTAAATATTCCATTTAATTACTGCTAGTTACTTAATCTTAATTAATTTACTCAACTAATCAATTATTAATCGTTCATAAAATTGTCTTTAAGTAAATAATTTCCAAATTTACCACTTCTCTTAATTATTTACTCGATCTTTGCTTGTGAAGCAATTATTCTCAACCAATTTCCACCAAGATTTAATCTTCCGTTAATTCTAATTTAAAAGTAATTGTTAATGATTTATTGATCTTATGAGTTCAACTTAATTAAATATGTAAAAGTCCTCTTTTAAATTGTATCATCAAATATAGTATTAAACATAACATTAATTATTGGTTAACCTATTACTTACTTTAAATTAATTCCATAATTGAATAGCAGCCAAGAATTTGAACTATTGTGAAACATTACTTCCATAATAAAACTAGTATTAAATTGTATCTGAATATTGGTTAAACATTACAACAGAATCAACAGGCCCAAAATCAACAGACCCGAGATCTCACCCTAAAAACCCGAGACTTACCCTGTTCTTACTCGGGTGCTGCTTCGAGTTCTCCCCCTAAATTCCCCGAGCTACCCCTGAACGCATCCTTCTTCTTCACCCTCTCTCTTATTTTTATTTTTATTTTCTGTAAGCTAAATCCCTAAACTAAGCATGAAGGGAAAACCATCAGAAACTCACGCGACTCAACTAGCAATAAAACCCGAGTCTTCTCCCCCTTCCACTCGAGCGCGACACGATGCAGATCCTTTCATTTCATCACCGACACGATACCCTACCCAACGCCACCGTGCACGTGCACGGTGGTTAGCCGCACCTCCAGCGGTCCTCGCCAGCACCCACAAACCACAATTCATTTGAAGATGCGAAAACAGAAATCGATTCAACTGCAAAACTTGCAATTCGAAATATGGCTATCCACACGAAAAAGAACAGGAACTCACCCATCCCAAAACCATTACGTCACTGACGCCAGCCACCGTTGGCTCTCATACCTCTGCTACATGACGTCAACCCTATAACCCACCAACCACCAACGATTCGCCTCACTCGATCGCACAACAAAGATGATCGCGCTATGATAACAGGCAGATGCAAAACTTAGCAATAAACCCTAAGATGACCCTGTACTCCAAAACCATGAAATCGAAAATTTGTTTGATAATTTTTACAACATCACTTATGCTCATACGTGGTTCAACACAAATTTGAATATTTAAAATTGATTCTATAACTCGAAAATGGGGATAACACAGTTTCAGTTCACATACAAACTACCTTTGAAATTCCAAACTAAAATTCTTCATTTTAGTTTTAAAAATCATGAATTCAAGTATGGATTCAATCTATGATCATGAATTTCTACTTTACAGCAATCGATTTCTTTTATCTAATCATCATTTGGTTCCTGTTAAACAAAATTCACAGTACTTATATTTATCTCAAGTTTTAATCAGTTTTCTGAAATCAAATATTCAAGTTTTAAACACCTTGTTTTAGATGGAAAACTTTGAGTTTTATATTAACCTGAAGAGTATAATTGAATTTGGAAGAAAAAGAAAAAAAAACAACCTGTGTCAATCAGCAGAGAAGAACAGAACATCACAAGCACATTTAAACAGAAGCATATATTATCCAGATTATTAATAAATCTTGAACTAAATCCTTTTTTTTTTAAAGAACTTAAAGCTTAAGAATTCCTTGTTTACTCACCTAATAATCTTTGAACAGAGGGTAAGGTTGATGAAGAACTGCAGATGAATCACTGAAAATCCCTCTGCCTTGATGTTGAGTTATTTGAGTTTGCAAAGCAATAAATGTTTATCCTTTCTCCCTATTTGATTCTCAGGTATGCTTTTAGGTTTTAGTCCAGTTTTATAAACTAATATAAAGATATGGTAGATATATATAGAAGCTATTTTGAACAATACAGGTGATAACTGGCCAGCCACCATATTTGACCCAATAAAAATCTTAGTATTAAATTTTCTGCAAAATGAAATGATTTTGTAACCACGGCTGCATGTACTTGTGAAAACAAGATGTTAGGCTAGTTAATGCTTATGCTTTTAATTATAGTAGCAAGTAATAAATGTTTACTGTCTAATGCAAATTTGGTACAAAGATATTTATTGTTACTTACTTTGTTGTACAAGATATTTATCATTTTCGGCCAAACATGTTAGTAAGATACAGGTTTTAATTTTTTTCTCTTTTTACTGGGCAAAGATGTTTGAACATTTTCAATTGTTCAGTTTCATATTTGTTTTCATTTAATGAATGCTTCATCAAGTGGTAAATGTTCATATTTCTGTTTTGCTTGTGCATATGTATGGCTTGTCTTATTTTTCTCTGACAAGTAGTTGTATTTTGTAAGATACAGACACTTTGTTTTCATTATATTTGTACAAGAGCACAAATATGTTTATTACTGGTTTACATTCATTTTTAGTTTATAAAATTTTCTCTGGACAAAACTTAATTGCTGTACAAATGTATATGTGTATATAGGAAATGCATTTATTTGTTCATATTTAGTTTACATTCATTTTTTTTATTTAGGATATTGTGTTGTTTAATTTGAATTTTGAAGATCATTGTTTGACTAAAAACACTTGTATTTATATATGTCAAATTATAATTTATATTTTATATATTTATATTACTTTGATTACATCTTATAATTATAATTGTGTTTTATACTAATTTTGAATGTTTACACCTATATTGTTTTGCACTTCCATATTTATGTTTAATATTTTCATGTTTGTTTATTTTAAAACTTATCATTTTAAAAACTAAAATTGTATTCATATGTATTTTATCTAATATTAGAAATATAAAGACTTTGATTTGATTCTATTGAATAGGTCAGATTTTGTTTTAAATGGTTTTGAAGTATTTAATTTTAAAATTTTCAAATCAAACTTTCTTTTATAAACTCATATAACTGTTATATATCCAAAATCTCATCAAGTTAAACATTGACAAGCTTATATTTAATTAAAATTAGATTAACTTGTCATTAAAATATGCTGTCAAAATTCCGGGTCGTTACATTCCTCCCCCCTTAAAAGAATTTCGTCCCCGAAATTTAAACAACAGTAAATTCAAAAGCTTTTATATTAACCATCCAAACAAACATATCATTCATACAATAGCAAACAAACAAACAGTCTACTCTAACAAACATCACTAGTTATCCGAACATGAATCCGGATAACCTTCCCTAAAAATTATCGAGAGTTTGTCTCTCGATGATCAATAATCCAAACTGGATTCCTGACCACAGTTAAATTCGACTCAACTTCCAAATTTCCTGAATTACTGGTTTAACAATCAATGATGAATCATGAACAAATTTCCTGAGATATATGGAATATACAATAAATTCCATACATCCATTCTAGCAATTCAATTTTAAAAGTTACAGTATTAACTCTTTCCAAATTTAATTGACTCTTTACAGAATTTCTATATCTATTCAATCAAGCCCGTACGATGTACATATACCATTCGTACGCAATATCAAATCCGATCGCTCGATCACACAATTTCATTTCCGAACTAGTATCGTCCACCCGACTTCCTAGTGCGGACTCAGAACTGGTTTCTTGATCAGAAACTGTCATTCTCCTTGCATAGTCACAACTATGATAGAGAATTTCCAGCATCAATCAAAATCCAAATCCATGGTTCGTCGTCGAAAATCGAGTGAAAAATTCTAACTCGGGTCGATATAACTATCTCGAAATTCTGTGCTCGAATCTGGATCAAACTGTTATGTGAACAAAATAATATACGTACATCCTACGTATTATATCCGTTGATTATCAACTATATCAAATTTCTTTTTATTCACATTATTTTGATTATATCCACATGGAATAATTTTCTCAATATCAAATTTTACTTAAGAATTTCACCATTCATTTATTAAGCTTAATATAAGCATTATATATACCCTTACATTATTATTCTGCCACTTAAGCCTTAATCTTCTTATTTAAATCTGAATTACCAATTCCATATGAATTCAACTTTCTTAATCTCTGAATAATGAACCTTTATTGATCATCTCCATTTATAACTGATTCCGATTATTATTAATTTCAAATTAGTTTCTTTCATTAGTTTACTTTAAATTTCCAATTTGAAATTGTTTTGTTTCTAATTTTTTTTTATATATAGTTTTCAAATTCTGAAAAGCTTTGACATATTCTCCATTACATATTTTCATAAGCACATATGTAAGGTTCCAATCCTCAACGCAATTAATTTCAATCAATTCTCAAACCATTCCCTTTTAATTAAAAGGAATTTACAACTTACTTGCTTATATAATCCATTTAAGCAAAACAAACTCATATTCAAAATCATCTTATTTTGCTTCCAATAATTCATAGAATTTATCTAATTCTCATTTACTTCAAACAACCCATTTCCTTAGGTAATTTAATAATATCATTGTGAATAAATAATCACTTAAGCTTAATAACAAATCTTAAATTGATTTCAACTCAACTTACACTTGAGTCCATCTCAATTAATTTATTCACAATCCTTTCGTTGCATTTCCTTTCTTTTCAACAGGTTTGATTCCAAACCATTTTATTAAATTTGACAACCCATATTTTACATTAATCATCTCACCATTTATTTAAGTCATCAACTGTTTCACTTAGTAACTTAAGTTCATTCTATTCCACCAATTCCCATTCAAATCTTTGATTTTATTTTCCCTTAATCAAATCCCAACTATTTACTAATCTATTTGATTAGTTTATTCTTTTATCCTTTCTTAAATTTTAATTTACATTAACAACTCATTTTTCCATTTATTCACAATCAATTATTTAATTTATACTTGAATTAAATTTATTAACAACTTACACCATTTCTATTTAATTCCAATTCAATACTTACTTTGATTCAGATTTACTTATTTACATAAGAATTTTATTTCATTCAATATTATCTATACTTGACTGAATTCATTTAAATTCTATTTTATTCTAACTCAACTACAGTTAAATTTAGCTACTTACAAACCTTTAAATTTATTTCTTAATATATGAGCTCAAAACGTATTTATTTACCTTAAGGTTTATATTACTCATTTGGGTCATTTCATCTTATAACCACAATTTCAGATTATATAAATAACACTTTGTTGGGCGAATTTTCACCCAGAAAATCTCGAGACCGAGAAGCGTCAGTTACACCCGGGTTCGTAACCTCCAATCCATTCGGCAGACACAAGGCTCAATGCTAGCATAAAATCCATTCGGCAATTCAAGCATGGTGGTTCATTCGGCATGGGTTCATTCGGCATTCCCAACCTAGTCCGGCAACCAGACTCCCCCTCACAATCCCACTACCGAACGAGGTTGGTACCGAACCAATCACCACCGGTCCAATACCACACAACCAAACCGGACCAATCTCCACATCAATGCCGAACCAACCTCTTCATCACCGGACCACCATGACCGGACCACGTACAACCGAACCAACCTCCAAGCTCACTACCGAATCAACCATCTCAGAGACCTCAACACGGCCGAACCAAGGCTTCGCCGAACCAGAACGCTACCAGGCCAGATTGCTTCAGCCCGGGCCCACCAGCAGCTATATACATCCAAGACCCCTGCCCTCTACCTCACTCTATAAATAGAGGGGCAGGGGTACAACAATGGCAGACAAGTTTGAGAGCTCAAGCAAGGAAGGAACTTTCAAACTACTTTCATACACTCGTATACAACGCATTGTACTTGTAATCTGGAAGAAGAAAGATAATAACATATAAAGTGGACGTAGGCACATTCTGGCCGAACCACTATAAATCTGCGTGTCTTTTACATTTCAGCCCTTACTTTTCTCATATTTACATACTCATCTAAAATCATTGAAAATCACACATACTCAACTAAAATAATACGACTTGGAGGTGTTTGTCCATTTTTTGTGCAAACATTTTTGGTGCTTTCATTGAGAGCTGAACTCAAACTTCATCTTCTCCCACTCAACCTTTTTCCTAACGACATCACTCGTTGCTTAGAAATCATGCCTTCCAAACAGAGAAGGGATGTTAACAAAGGAAAGAACATCGCAACTAGCAGCCTTCCAGATCCAGCAATCACAGATCAGCCCACTTCAACAGCAGTACCAGATGAAAATCAGGAAAATCCAACTGGTCCCGCAACGGAACAACCAATCACTAGGGCAGATCTGGACAGGGTTGTGGCTGAAGTAACTAACCGCTTCACATCCCAACAAGAAACTTTGGTGGACCAACTCATGACACGCTTAAGGGACGCTGAAGAGTCCAACCGCAACACTGAATCATGGGGTGAATCCCAATCCGGAGGATCCCGGAGGCAACAAAGGTCTTCACTCTTCGAACAAGCTATCAACAGGAAAAACAATGATAGGGGCCGCGCCCGGACTCAGCCCGAATTCCGACTCGAGGAAGCCCTTGGAACCGAACCTAGCGGGGGAGGCACCAGGCGAGGGTCGGATGTAGCTGAGCCAGTCATGCCACCTAATCATAGAAACCCCGCTGAACGGAGCCGAGCTAGAACTCAGCCCGAAGTTGACCCCATGGATGTGCTCGAAACAGAACCCCACAGGGGAAGATCAAGGCAGGGGGCAACTGTAGCTGGTCCTAGCGTGCATCCAAGCAGCCAAAGACAACCACTGGATAATGCTAGAGGTGATAGACTGTACCATCCCTACAGGTCATCTGGACGAGATAGATCCCGCAGGGAAGAACCGAGCTCATTTTTGTCCGCTCCAAGTTCTGACGAGCGGATGGCACGATTATTCAGAGAATGTGTCCAACGGGAGCAAAGGGACCGGGGAATAGGCGCTAGGGTCACCAGTCCCTTTACCCGAAATATCGAAACTGCCATCACTCCCCGGGAATGGAAAATGCCAACCATGGAACCTTACAAAGGAACTTCCGACCCCATCGTACACCTGCAGAGATACACCCAGCATATGCTCATGAGTGGAGCAACAGAAGGAGTATTATGTAAATGCTTTCCGCTATTCCTATCAGATCTAGCTACCTCCTGGTTCTGCCATCTACCCCAAGGATCCATCAGCTCATGGGAGATGTTAAAAGAAAGGTTTATTAGCCAGTTCCGCATCCATGTGGAACAACCCAAGGATGCTTATTCTCTATCCAATGTCAAACAGAAATCCGGAGAGACGCTGCAACAATATCTAACACGGTTCAACGCCGCAGCGGCAGCAGTTCAAGATGCCGATGAAAAACTCACTCTAATGGCCCTCTGTAGTGGTGTACATCCAGACACCAAGTTTGCCAGAAGATTAACTAAGGAAAAACCAACTACCCTGCCTGATTTCTTCCATGAAGCTGGGAAGTATATGAGACTTGAAGACGCTGCTACGGAGAGGCAGTCAGGGCAACAAGGCAAGATAGTTCAGGACAAGGTTCCCACTGCAGCTAAGGACGCTCGAAGAAATGAATCTAGAGACAATGCTGGGGGCAGAAAGGTTGAGAAGCGCCAATATCGACCAGGGCCAAGATTTGACTCCTACACTCCTTTGAATGAAACAATCGAAAACATCTACCTAGCCACTCAGGGCGAACTCGGATACAAGCGCCCCCCGCACAAGAAAGAATCAGATAACGCACTCAAGTCCGGAAAGTTCTGTCGCTTCCACGAATCCCACGGACATGACACCAATGAATGCCACCATCTTCGGGACTTGATCGAAGAACACATTAGAAGAAGAAGACTGGAACGTTATGTGAAAAGTCAGAACAGGACTCCAACTCCTGCCAATGAGAATTCAAAGCAACCCCTCCCAGAAGTAGGCGGAGGGAGTCGCAACAATCACAACACCAGTGGCTCTAGTCAAGAGAAGATAGTAGTCCTTACCATCTCAGGAGGACCACACATTGCCGACAGAAGTTGGGCAGAGATGGAAAGGTACGGCAAGTCGCTTAGAAATACCGAAGGATACGTTAACTCCGTCACAGAAGAACGCCAACCGAAACGAAAAGAGAGCGACGACATCATATTCAGTAGACGCGATTTGGAAGGAAGACAGTACCCACATATGGATCCTATGGTCATCTCTGCCTGGTTCGGCCCTGCTAAAGTTTTTCGGATTCTAATAGACACGGGAAGCTCCGTAAACATCTTGTTCAAACATGCTTTCGACAAAATGAAGTTATCAATGAAGGATGTGTCTCCCTGCGACAAACCACTGCACGGTTTCACTGGAGATGCAAAAATGCCCCTCGGGCAACTTGACCTCTTCGTCGAAATAGGAAGTCATCCCCGCTCCGTGGTGCGAAAACAAACGTTCGTGCTAATAGAGAACCACTCGGCTTACAACGCCTTCTTGGGGAGACCAGCCTTGTCTGACTTCCAAATTGTCCTAGCCCCCTGGTGCCTGAAGATGAAATTCCCGACAGACAACGGAATAGGAGAAGTAGAAGGAGATCAAGACGCTGCCCGAGACTGCTATGTAACTGAGCTTCGCAACAACCGCAGAAAGAATAAAGGAAAAGATGCAGAGACTACTCTCTGCATGAAGAGCTGGGAGGCATAGCAACTAAAGAAAGCCCCTCCTCTTCGATACACAAGCGATCCCTTCAATGAACTAGACCCCCGGGATAAAGAGGAGGAGGCTACCGCCGAGCCTGCAGAGGCTATGGAATTCGTATCTGTAGATAAGCATGATTCAAGTAGACTCTTAAAAATCGGATCTCAGCTGAAAACGGAATTGAAGGATCGACTCATTGACTTTCTCCGCCACAACTTAGATGTATTTGCGTGGACCCATGCCGATATGACAGGAATCTCCCCAGACGTAGCATGCCACATGTTGAACATCGATCCCACCAAGGTACCAGTAAAGCAGAAAAAGAGGAGCATGGGGGCAGAGCGATCAGCAGCCCTTGATGAGGAAGTAAAAAATCTACTTGCTAATGACTTCATACGGGAAGCCATCTACCCAGAATGGATCGCTAACCCAGTGCTAGTAAAAAAGGCCAATGGAAAGTGGCGAACATGTATTGACTTCTCCAATCTGAATGACGCTTGCCCGAAAGACTGCTTCCCACTTCCCCGAATTGACCAACTCGTGGACAGCACAGCTGGGCACGAGCTCCTATCTTTTATGGATGCATACTCCGGATATAACCAGATCCCCATGCACGCTCCCGATCAGGACCACACTAGCTTCATCACCGACCGCGGATTATATTGTTACAAAGTCATGCCTTTTGGACTCAAAAATGCTGGAGCTACCTATCAACGCCTCGTCAACAAAATGTTCGCAGAACTGATAGGACGTACTATGGAAGTATATGTGGATGACATGTTGGTGAAGTCCAGGAAAGCCAACGACCATGTAAGCCATCTGGACGATATGTTTCGGGTACTTCGCCGATATGGAATGAAGCTGAATCCTCTAAAGTGCTCCTTCGGAGTATCATCGGGAAAATTCTTAGGATTCATCGTCCACGCCAGAGGAATCGAAGCAAACCCTGAACAAATCCGAGCTTTAAAAGAAATAAGGATACCTTCCACTCGAAAAGAAATGCAGAGCCTAAACGGAAAGGTGGCCGCCCTAAGCAGATTCATTTCCAAGGCAACTGACAAGTGTGTCCCTTTCTTCGAAGCACTCAAGAAAGACAAAGGGAGGTTCGAGTGGACCGACGAATGCTTAAAAGCCTTCCTCAACCTAATCGAACACCTTCAGAGACCACCAGTACTCTCAACTCCAAATGAAGGTGAAGTGTTATACCTATACCTCGCTGTATCATCTCATGCTCTAAGCGCCGCCTTGGTAAGAGAAGAAGACCGCACACAACGTCCGGTTTACTTTGTAAGCAAGAGATTTACGGGGGCAGAAGCCAGATATCCTAAACTTGAGAAGTTAGCATATTGTTTATTGATCGCGTCACGGAAGCTGCGACACTACTTCCAGTCTCACTCCATCAGGGTTCTAACCGATCAACCACTAAGACAAGTGCTCCATCGTCCTGACACTTCTGGGCGACTCCTCAAATGGTGCATCGAACTAAGTCAGTATGATATCACCTACCATCCCCGCACCGCTATCAAAGGACAAGCCATGGCTGATTTCATTGCCGAATTCACTACCAACGAAGGCAAGGAACAATCCGAAGTAGCAAAAAACATCAAGTGGAACCTCTTTGTAGACGGAGCATCGAACGAACAAGGCTCGGGGGCAGGTATTGTGATCGTCACCCCCAGGGGAAGAAAGTTGTACTATGCATTAAGATTGGAGTTCACGGCCACTAACAACGATGCTGAATATGAAGCAGTAATAGCGGGATTGGAACTGGCCCTAGAAATTGGGATCAATTCCTTATGTATTCATAGTGATTCTCAGCTTATCGTAAATCAGGTACTAGGAGAATTCCAGACTCGAGGAGAACGGCTCACAGCATACCTAAAGAAAACCAGACTGCTGCTCGATCGATTGGACCATTATCTAATCAAACACATTCCTCGAGAAGAAAACCAAGAGGCAGATGAACTTGCAAAGCAAGCTAGTATGAAGGACAGCACCATTCCCGGAGCACTAGTAATCTCAAGGCAGCTAGCCCCAAGTTTCGAACAAGTAAATCTGATAACTGCAATCGAAGAAGGAACCTGGATGACTCCTATCCGGAAATATTTGCAAGATGGCATACTACCCGACAGGCGTGACGAAGCCAAGAAGATCTTGAGAAAAGTTCCCCACTACACAATACAAGAAGGCATCCTCTACCGGCGTGGCTTCTCTAGCCCCTTATTAAGATGCGTCGCCGGAAGGGAAGCCAAGGAGATATTAACAAACATCCATCAGGGAGGATGCGGAGATCACACTGGAGGACAGACTTTGGCAAGAAAGATACTCCGATATGGATATTACTGGCCCACACTAAACAAAGATACCCTAGACTTCGTTAAGAAATGCGACAGATGTCAGAAGTTCGCCAAGATCCCTCGACTGCCCACAAACGAAATTACTCAAATGACCAGCCCTTGGCCCTTTGCTGTATGGGGAATTGACTTAATTGGCGAACTGCCAACGGGCCGAGGCGGAGCCAAATATGCTATAGTGGCAGTCGATTATTTCACCAAATGGGTGGAAGCGGAACCTTTAAATAAAATATCTTCAGCAAAAATTATTAACTTCTTGATCAAAAACATTCTGTGCAGGTATGGAGTCCCCCTCAAGATCGTATCAGACAACGGACTCCAATTTGACAGCGAAGAATTTGCCGACTGGTGCCAAGAGCATGGAATTCATAAAAGCTTCTCATCAGTAGCTTACCCTCAGGCAAACGGACAAGTTGAAGCTGTCAACAAAATTCTCAAAACCCTAATCAAGAAGAAACTTGAAAAGTCAAAAGGCGCTTGGGTGGACGAACTTCCTACGGCACTATGGGCATACCGCACATCTTTCAGAACATCAACGGGACATACTCCTTTCTCTATGGCATATGGATCGGAGGCAATGCTCCCAGTTGAGACTATTGTGCCTTCCCACCGTAGGATCCACTACAACCCAGAAGAAAACGAAGAACTCCTCCTCATGTCTTTGGAACTGATTGAGGAAAGGAGAAACGATGCAGCACTCAAAGCAGCAGCTCACAAACAAAAAGTGGCAGCACTATACAATTCCAAAGTCAAGCATCGCAGCTTACAGGAAGGAGATCTTGTCCTCAGGCGAATCTTTCCGCGCCCCGGGGCACTGGACCCCATCTGGGACGGACCATATGTAATTCACAAAGATCTCCACAACGGAGCTTACATTTTGTCAACAGTGGACGGAGAGGTGTTCCAGAGGGCATGGAACATCCGACACCTCCGTCGATACTTTTCTTAACTTGTACTGCCCATATGAAGTGAATTAACAAAGAGAACCAGTGGACGTAGGCATTTTCGTGCCGAACCACTTTAAAAAATCTTGTCTCTTTTTAACTTGTTCCTTTATGTCTTGGCTACTTGTTAAGTTTTATCCCTTTCTGTTGAACAAAATCCTATGGCATCTCCACTCAAGACGCACCGCGGCCTCATCTAGACTAGGCCTAACAGGTACGCCACGATTCTATGCACTCGCCAATGAGACTCTTTTGCTCCAGCATCCCTCTGCTGCGGGTTAACTCATTGCGCGCCTGCCCTCAAAGCCAACTGTAATGAGCCGATTATAAGTCATCATAAAGGCCGACTATAGCCGATGGCAGCTCATTACGGCGTTCGGCTCGTCGGTAACCGTGAACCTACTTTAAGCCCCAACATAAGGTGTGGCCAGCCAGGGGTAGTTCACGGCCAACGGCACCCACGCTAGCCGGCCACGGTAAATCGAATAATACCCACGATTACGGACCATAACGGTTCGGGTAGTTACCGTGCGCGATCTCGGCTCCGATGTGTCTTAAGTGCGGCTGTGGTAAAAAAGAAAACTCCCCGCGGAGGCGTAAGATGGGTGACAAATGTCTCCAAGACCCACAGCTAGGGAAAGTGACTACAAAACCCGTTTGCCACGAACTTAAGCACATCGACGGCCTTCCGTGACTGGAAGTTTTACTTTTACTATATTTCCATTTCATTTAAATATTTTTCTCCTATCCTGTATAACAAACTCTAAAGTACAGGAAACCAAATAGGAAGCATTCACTCATGAGGCTCTAAGCCTGCGTGCTGGGTAGCAGGGCGCTCTGCTATACCCGTGAACAGTTACACAAGACACTCAAAGCTACCGCCTGCGAATAAAACATAAAGGGCGGTACTCTCTTCTCTTGTACATAAATGCGTAACTATAACTTATTCATACACTGACATTGCAAAACGTGAAATTATATTTCAAGCAAAAACTTAACATCAAACACAAGTGGAATCACAGGCATATACATAATTATACTTCTCACACAGCACATAAAGATAGCAACAACATTTAAACATGACAAAATCAGCTTATATTATAAGATCACACGAAGTTATTCTTTGCAAATAATTTTATTACAGTTGCATATCAAAGACTAACATGAACAGTGATAAAAAAGAAACAAAAAGATGGCAGATGCATCCACACTCCATCACCAACTCCCCCAGCCTACTTAGCCACAGGATCGGAGCCCCCAGCATGTGGATCTGAAGTCCCACCTGTCCAGATCAGAAGAGGAATTCATTAAACGAACGATCAAGTTATGAAAACACGAAAAGAAAAGAAAGGGAAAAGAATAACTCACCAGCATCCGCCGCTTGATCCTCATCATCCAACTGCACGCCCGCTTCCTCTGCAGCGAGTAGCCGCATCCCCTCCTTCACCGCCGCTTGCTCCTCCTTTGAGAACTGAGCAGTAACCGCGCTCAAGTTGAAAGCCTCTCCGCCTTCCTTACCCGCATTCACCCTGGCCTCCTCTAAAGCCTGGAGATACACCTTGGCCATGACCCGAGGGTAATCGTCCATCCAAGACAAGCCGCCCTCTTTCCAAGTATGGAAGTACATATCCTGAAGCATCTCATCCATCATCCCCTCATTTTCCTCAAACTCCCTCACCCGAGCCTCGGAAGCTTGCAACTTAGCGACGGCGACGTCCCTCTCTGATTGGTATCTCAAGCAGTCAGCCTGGAGTGACCTCCTCATTTCCTCCTCCTTCAACCTAAGGGACCTCCTCATCTCCTCCATCTCCTCCTTCAACTCAGCCTGAGCCATCTCCGCAGCCTCGAGTCTCCCCGACAACTCCTCTACCCGCTCGAGATCCGCATTTCGAACCTCATCCACCGTTGTAATGGCCATGTTAATCCGCTCCCTGCAGGTAACCTCCATCTTCCGTAACTCCGCCCTACTGGCCTTCTCCATGGTCTCTTTCAGACGCTGGGAGGCTTCCTCATGCTGGGAGATCTGGATGGCTTGGTCGGCAAGCTGCTTGGCCTGATCGGCAACCTTTAGCCTTAACCGAATATTAGCACTCCCAATCTCCTCCCCGGCCTTGACCAATCGAGCATGATGCTCCATTAACTTCTTAGTCTCTTCGGCCACCCGGTCAATATTAGCCTTGGCCTCGTCCCCCATAGTAACTACCCGAGTAGTAAGCAGATCAAGATCTAGGGACTTGGCCTCATCCAGCACACGTACCATGGGGTTGCGGGGAAGTAGGTGCTCGCCCGTGGTCTCATCAAATGAAATATCCCGAAAACTTGGGTCTAAATCAGGATGACCGGCAAAAGGGTCACGAGGCACGGGGCGAGGCACATCGGGACGCCTTATATGAATGACAGTAGATCTCTTGGAAGGAGGAGGAGGGGGGCAGGGCTCCGTGCTCTCCTCCGTAGTATCACAAGGAGGCTGAGTAGGGGGAGACAGAGTAGGAAGCTGCGAAGCAGAAGAAGACTCAAATAAGGAACGGCTCCGCTTCCTCTTCTGAATGCCCTCTTCGATGACCCCAAGAAGAGGGCGGTACTTGACTACGTCCCCAGTGCGATCAGTAGAAGGTTTCGCGGAAGCTCTCCTCGACTTAAATTGTTCAAGGCGGTGTCGAACATCCGACGTTTTACCCGCCTGGCCTGCCCCTGGAATAAAGAACAAATGTTACGAACATACAATAATCCGCAATTCAAAAAATGTGCTAAGTTAAAAAGAAAGAAAAGTGAGGAGACACATCTGTTATACAAACCCGGCGGAGGAGTGGGATACTGCAATAAGTCCTGGATCTCATTCCAGGACGGAAGTGAACCGTAAAAAATTTCTAAGTCCCTATCGAAAATGGAATCGGCAGAAGACAAAAGTTCACCTTGCATCGCCGGGGTCACCCTAGCTGAGGAACCCTTAGAGGATGGGTCAGTGCTAACCACAGCTTTGCCGGTTTCCTCTGCCTTCTCCGTTTCCTTCTCTGTTTCCGACTCCCCCTCTGACTCCCCGAAGGCCCGACGGAGAGCCTCATCCAGTTCGAGGTCCTGCTCAGAGGTTAGAGCAGCAACACCGCTACCACCCTGACCATCGTCGTCTCCTCCACCCTCCGACCCTTCTCCAACTTCACCTCCTTCCTCCTCTTCTACGCCTTCCTCCTCCGGGACATCCGGGCAAGTACTTGGAGAAGGGCCATCGGACTCCTTGAGCTTCTTGCCTCCTACGACTGGACGTTGTGCAAAGGGCTTCCTCTTGCCACCCTTCGCTGTCACCCCACCTTTAGGCTGGGCAGCCTTCTCTTCTGCCGTGTCCCTCTGTTTGACTACGGACTGATGTGGGAGGATCAAATTATACATCAAGAGCCTGGCATTCCTAATCAAATAAGCAGCCGATCTGTCTCTCCCGGAAATAGCTTCAATTTCAGCTGCCATCTGAACCAAGCGATCATCTTCCACAACCGCAAAACCACCTGTCGCTAGCAAGAAATAAAAGCGCATAAGAGAGAGAATTACAGCCAAGACAGGAATTATGAGTAGAGTTTTGACTTACATCCGGAGGTAAATCGGCGAATAGAGACGGAGTCATCCCTAACAAAGAACCATTCCTTCTTGAACATGCTATACTTCGAGTATAAATCCAAAACCGGCTTGAAGGAAACGGCTGACTCCAAGCTAATATATGGGGACCCCTTCCTGTACCCCCTCAGATTGTACAGATATCGTATTTCCCGGTTGGAGGGGGCACGCCCGTATCTCTTCTGGAAGATAGCATACAAGCAAACCAGAATGGCATAAGAGTTGGGCTGGAGCTGGAATGGAGCCACCTTCAGATAAGTGACGAAGCTTAATATCCAGGCGTTGACTGGAGGAATAGCCCCGCACATACAATGGTAACGGCTGTAAGCGAAGTACCCCTCAGGGGGATCATATGGCATGACCCCCTCCCCCGGTAACAGCATAAGAGCCCTGTCTATCCCAAAGGAACGGGATATAACGTCAAGTTGCTCCTCCTTTAGGGAGCTAGGAAAGCAGTCGGGAGGGGAGACCAGAAGTTCCTGTGGACCATGTCCGTCCACCAACGACCTCGGAACAGGTCGATGTTGCCCGGATCCTGGTTGGGCTGGGGGCACAGAAGAAGACTCTCCTCCATCCTTGGATTTCCGTCTGTCTGATCGTGTTTCCGCCTTGCGAGACATTTATCTGCATACACAAAAGTGAAAAACATGATGTTAGAACAAGAATACAAGCAAGCATACATAAGTCCAGAGTTCCACCCAAAGACCGAATACAAAGTTCATTCGGCACTAGGGTCTTATGCTCATTCGGCACTAGGGACTTAAGTTCATTCGGCAATCATAAGTCCATTCGGCACTAAAAAACACATCCGGTATACATATCATTCGGTAAAACAAAACCCTTCGTGTGCATTCGGCAATCATATTCATTCGGTGATAAAAAACCATTCGGCAAAAGAATATATACCTAATTCGGTATAAGCTTGGTTCGGCAGAAGTTTGGTTCGGCTAAAAATTGATTCGGCTCTCTTTGGTTCGGTAAGGGAAAACTAAGGGGGGTAGCCTCTATATATAGGCAAACTCAGGATTGCCGAACCAGCTGGTTCGGCCTACCGGACCAACATACCGGACCAGCGTACCGGTCCAACCAACAACCGAATAAAACTGTCTCTACCAGCAGAAACCAGAAACAGGGGGCACGCAGGGCGCTTCACTCAGATAAGTGCCGAACTCTAAGAGCTTACTAATAAAATAAAAAATATGATAACAATGGATAAGTCGTGAATCTCTCACTAACATGGATTAATCATTTACACGTGCACGCGACCACGAACGGTCCATAGGCACGCTCTGAATGGCTATTAACCCTATCGTCATGAGAATTTGCACTTTGACACGCCTTTTTAAACTCATAGGTAAAACGGATATTTGATAATTATGAAATGGCTAAGCTACTTACACATGTATGGGGTCGCGAACGATCCCTAGGCATGCTCTGAGCTTGCGATAAACCGTCTTGACAAGCGATCCAAGAATGCTAAGCCCCCTCGGGGCACACTTGCTCGCCTCGAACGACACGATTAGCTTCATTTCAAATATCTCGATCCCGAACGATCGTTATCTAAAACCACACTAAAACTATAAATTAAATTCCTTTGCAGGACAGCAGCAGGATACGAATATCCAGCCCATGGCGTTACGAAACAAGCCTTTCTACCACAGGGAAACAAAGCGCGACACATGCAAGCACGTGCCCCACTTTGGGGGGCAAATGTTGGGCGAATTTTCACCCAGAAAATCTCGAGACCGAGAAGCGTCAGTTACACCCGGGTTCGTAACCTCCAATCCATTCGGCAGACACAAGGCTCAATGCTAGCATAAAATCCATTCGGCAATTCAAGCATGGTGGTTCATTCGGCATGGGTTCATTCGGCATTCCCAACCTAGTCCGGCAACCAGACTCCCCCTCACAATCCCACTACCGAACGAGGTTGGTACCGAACCAATCACCACCGGTCCAATACCACACAACCAAACCGGACCAATCTCCACATCAATGCCGAACCAACCTCTTCATCACCGGACCACCATGACCGGACCACGTACAACCGAACCAACCTCCAAGCTCACTACCGAATCAACCATCTCAGAGACCTCAACACGGCCGAACCAAGGCTTCGCCGAACCAGAACGCTACCAGGCCAGATTGCTTCAGCCCGGGCCCACCAGCAGCTATATACATCCAAGACCCCTGCCCTCTACCTCACTCTATAAATAGAGGGGCAGGGGTACAACAATGGCAGACAAGTTTGAGAGCTCAAGCAAGGAAGGAACTTTCAAACTACTTTCATACACTCGTATACAACGCATTGTACTTGTAATCTGGAAGAAGAAAGATAATAACATATAAAGTGGACGTAGGCACATTCTGGCCGAACCACTATAAATCTGCGTGTCTTTTACATTTCAGCCCTTACTTTTCTCATATTTACATACTCATCTAAAATCATTGAAAATCACACATACTCAACTAAAATAATACGACTTGGAGGTGTTTGTCCATTTTTTGTGCAAACACACTTAGCATCTTAAGATATAAATTTCCATCTCACATTTACAATCATTTTACCTTCAAATATTATATCCAATTAAGTTCATTCTGAACTTCAATTTCATTTAACTTTATCTCGGGTTAAGCTCCAATATGTTCCCTATTGTCATTTACTTAAGTTAAATTTTAATCTCCTGGATTAAAATTCCCAATTTCATCTTATAATTATCAACTTTACTTTATAAATTCAATAGTTGATTTACTCAAACCTTTCACATTATTAAATAGAATTTCTTAGAATTCAATTTCCCGGTTTTCATTTCCAAAACCATTTTGAAATGATGACCATACATACCCATCAGGTATATCCAGTCAAATTTTCAAATTCCAAACACTTGTTTTCACCAAAACAAATTTTCTCCTTTTGAAAATTTTAAAATAACTTGCATACCCAACAACCCCAAACAATATCATAACCAAAAATTATTTTCCAAAACAAGATTCCAATATTTTTCCTTTCCTTCAAATCTTTGTAAAAACATTTCAAACATTTCCAAGATTTTTAAATTTCCAAATCCTTTGTTTAAATTCATTTAAACACTTTCAAATTTCCGGGACTTAAATTCTTGTTTAATCAAATTTTAGCTATATTCCTTTTGTATTAAAGATCATACTTAGACAATTTTATTTGTTTATCATCCACTAAAATTTCAATTTTTATTGATTGTACTATTAACACCAAACATCCAAGTATATATAGTTATTTCAGAAAAATATTTCTTCTATATTAAAATATAATGTTGGGTAAAATTATTTCATTTACCCTACTTTGAAAAAAACAATACCGTGTCGAATTGCTCTATTTAAGTGTTTAGAAACCCCATCGATACAGTTTTCGAGGCTGTGCCGACGAAATTTCATATACCACTCAATAAATCAATCAACACCATTTTATATTCACTAACAAATACGCGCTCATATCTATTAATACACTCAAACTCATTTTAGAGTTCTACTGACTCTATTTTATGAGTAATTCCTACCAGAGCCAAGGTTATCACCAACCTGGCTCTGATACCAAATGAGACGACCCGCCCTTCTACTACCAGAAAGACGTATCATCAGTAAGAAAGAAAGAGATAAGAAAATAGAAAAGATAGAGAAGAAAGAACAACAACATTAGAATCTCACAGCGGAATGGAACAAAATATAATATATCACATAAATATTACATAGTTTAATACATCAATCTGAGTTATACAGATCATACACCACACTAGGCAGTTATAAACTCCTGACTAGTTAATACAACTCAATACAATACAACTCAAACAATATGACTCAGAGATACCAACACAGCGGAACTATATCTATATCTACAACGCTGAAGCCTCCTGTTCCATTGCTCCTCCAGAATTCGTCAAATCTAACCTGAATCCCTTGGCTACCCGTAAAAATTTGGGTACCCGAGAGTTTATGAAAAACAAAAATAAACTCCGGGTCAGACATGGGTCTGGTATGAGTAAACGGGTTAAAGTTGTTTAACTTTGAAAAACATTTGAAAATAAAGGTATCACGTAAGACTCCCCACAAATAAATACGGGTAAGTTTTTACCTTACGCTAATCAAAACATTTTATAGGAAATCCAGTGATATTATAATAGTGTCTAGGGTTTTCAAGTAAATAGAAAATAGCCGAAATTGTTACATTCATTAAATTCCAGCTACTAGCCACAAAAGTGGGTAATACAAATCAAAACCGTAGGGTCTCGTAGGGAAAATGGATTTCCAACAATGGCAGGGCTACTAGGGTACCGCCCGTCACAGTACGGGGCCTAGATCATCGTACCGAGGATTACTCCCTTCATCCCCTGCAACACAAGGCCGGAACCATTCCTTACTGAACAGTCCCGAACAAGATAAACCCCGCGGTTGTAGCTAGCAACCGCCCACTAAGCCGAAATATAAAAAGGGACATCTAGACAGGGGAAATATCTTGTCCTGCTTGGGCATGACCCACCTAACCTTGCTGCACATCCCCTGTTTTAGCCATTCCCGGTTGATGAGGCTTGAGGTTACGATTACCTTTATTGAACATTATTCTTAGAATGCTCATCGTCCGCCTGACGATGTGTTGAAAGCATTCAATCCATACGAGTTCGTTCCGGGTTCGAACGAAACCGAAGGCATTATCTCGTCACACTCATTTTGGAATCACCCTCAGAGTCAACGACGATAATCCTTGCATTCTGAATACACCATCTCGATCATCATTTCAGGATTTACGACCTAACGTTTAAATTGGATTGATGTGGTTTTCGGAGAATCAAAATTGATTCTTCCGATCCCAGTCTCATCGAATCCAAACGCCATTTTAAGGGTCAAGTTGTCTATTTAACTTAACAGTTTAAATAATTTAAATCTAACAGTTGAATTTACATAACATGTATCACAGATAAAACATGTACAAGCATCATAACATATCAAAGAACATCACAGGATATCATCAATTTAAACATCACAAATCAGATATTCTACTCAACCATCCATAGCAATTACTCTTAAATCCTATTTGTAATTAATTCAATTTAGAATTAATTACCCGATAGTTAATCTCTTAACTCTTATTAATTAACAATTTATTTTATATTTCATTTCAAATCATCTAATAAATGATTTCTTAATCAACTATTAAATCCTAGTTACATACTTATTTATTTCACACTATCAATTACTTAATTTCTTCTTAATCCAGTTATTTACTTCAATTAATCATATAATTAATAATCTTAATTATTAATTAAACTTAAATATTCCATTTAATTACTGCTAGTTACTTAATCTTAATTAATTTACTCAACTAATCAATTATTAATCGTTCATAAAATTGTCTTTAAGTAAATAATTTCCAAATTTACCACTTCTCTTAATTATTTACTCGATCTTTGCTTGTGAAGCAATTATTCTCAACCAATTTCCACCAAGATTTAATCTTCCGTTAATTCTAATTTAAAAGTAATTGTTAATGATTTATTGATCTTATGAGTTCAACTTAATTAAATATGTAAAAGTCCTCTTTTAAATTGTATCATCAAATATAGTATTAAACATAACATTAATTATTGGTTAACCTATTACTTACTTTAAATTAATTCCATAATTGAATAGCAGCCAAGAATTTGAACTATTGTGAAACATTACTTCCATAATAAAACTAGTATTAAATTGTATCAGAATATTGGTTAAACATTACAACAGAATCAACAGGCCCAAAATCAACAGACCCGAGATCTCACCCTAAAAACTCGAGACTTACCCTGTTCTTACTCGGGTGCTGCTTCGAGTTCTCCCCCTAAATTCCCCGAGCTACCCCTGAACGCATCCTTCTTCTTCACCCTCTCTCTTATTTTTATTTTTATTTTCTGTAAGCTAAATCCCTAAACTAAGCATGAAGGGAAAACCATCAGAAACTCACGCGACTCAACTAGCAATAAAACCCGAGTCTTCTCCCCCTTCCACTCGAGCGCGACACGATGCAGATCCTTTCATTTCATCACCGACACGATACCCTACCCAACGCCACCGTGCACGTGCACGGTGGTTAGCCGCACCTCCAGCGGTCCTCGCCAGCACCCACAAACCACAATTCATTCGAAGATGCGAAAACAGAAATCGATTCAACTGCAAAACTTGCAATTCGAAATATGGCCATCCACACGAAAAAGAACAGGAACTCACCCATCCCAAAACCATTACGTCACTGACGCCAGCCACCGTTGGCTCTCATACCTCTGCTACATGACGTCAACCCTATAACCCACCAACCACCAACGATTCGCCTCACTCGATCGCACAACAAAGATGATCGCGCTATGATAACAGGCAGATGCAAAACTTAGCAATAAACCCTAAGATGACCCCGTACTCCAAAACCATGAAATCGAAAATTTGTTTGATAATTTTTACAACATCACCTATGCTCACACGTGGTTCAACACAAATTTGAATATTTAAAATTGATTCTATAACTCGAAAATGGGGATAACACAGTTTCAGTTCACATACAAACTACCTTTGAAATTCCAAACTAAAATTCTTCATTTTAGTTTTAAAAATCATGAATTCAAGTATGGATTCAATCTATGATCATGAATTTCTACTTTACAGCAATCGATTTCTTTTATCTAATCATCATTTGGTTCCTGTTAAACAAAATT
The DNA here is from genome assembly GCA_030765085.1 of Allium cepa. Lineage (NCBI taxonomy): Eukaryota > Viridiplantae > Streptophyta > Magnoliopsida > Asparagales > Amaryllidaceae > Allium > Allium cepa. Next base: position 445,169,023 of record CM060932.1, read on the forward strand.
CACAGTACTTATATTTATCTCAAGTTTTAATCAGTTTTCTGAAATCAAATATTCAAGTTTTAAACACCTTGTTTTAGATGGAAAACTTTGAGTTTTATATTAACCTGAAGAGTATAATTGAATTTGGAAGAAAAAGAAAAAAAAACAACCTGTGTCAATCAGCAGAGAAGAACAGAACATCACAAGCACATTTAAACAGAAGCATATATTATCCAGATTATTAATAAATCTTGAACTAAATCCTTTTTTTTTTTTTAAAGAACTTAAAGCTTAAGAATTCCTTGTTTACTCACCTAATAATCTTTGAACAGAGGGTAAGGTTGATGAAGAACTGCAGATGAATCACTGAAAATCCCTCTGCCTTGATGTTGAGTTATTTGAGTTTGCAAAGCAATAAATGTTTATCCTTTCTCCCTATTTGATTCTCAAGTATGCTTTTAGGTTTTAGTCCAGTTTTATAAACTAATATAAAGATATGGTAGATATATATAGAAGCTATTTTGAACAATACAGGTGATAACTGGCCAGCCACCATATTTGATCCAATAAAAATCTTAGTATTAAATTTTCTGCAAAATGAAATGATTTTGTAACCACGGCTGCATGTACTTGTGAAAACAAGATGTTAGGCTAGTTAATGCTTATGCTTTTAATTATAGTAGCAAGTAATAAATGTTTACTGTCTAATGCAAATTTGGTACAAAGATATTTATTGTTACTTACTTTGTTGTACAAGATATTTATCATTTTCGGCCAAACATGTTAGTAAGATACAGGTTTTAATTTTTTTCTCTTTTTACTGGGCAAAGATGTTTGAACATTTTCAATTGTTCAGTTTCATATTTGTTTTCATTTAATGAATGCTTCATCAAGTGGTAAATGTTCAGATTTCTGTTTTGCTTGTGCATATGTATGGCTTGTCTTATTTTTCTCTGACAAGTAGTTGTATTTTGTAAGATACAGACACTTTGTTTTCATTATATTTGTACAAGAGCACAAATATGTTTATTACTGGTTTACATTCATTTTTAGTTTATAAAATTTTCTCTGGACAAAACTTAATTGCTGTACAAATGTATATGTGTATATAGGAAATGCATTTATTTGTTCATATTTAGTTTACATTCATTTTTTTTATTTAGGATATTGTGTTGTTTAATTTGAATTTTGAAGATCATTGTTTGACTAAAAACACTTGTATTTATATATGTCAAATTATAATTTATATTTTGTATATTTATATTACTTTGATTACATCTTATAATTATAATTGTGTTTTATACTAATTTTGAATGTTTACACCTATATTGTTTTGCACTTCCATATTTATGTTTAATATTTTCATGTTTGTTTATTTTAAAACTTATCATTTTAAAAACTAAAATTGTATTCATATGTATTTTATCTAATATTAGAAATATAAAGACTTTGATTTGATTCTATTGAATAGGTCAGATTTTGTTTTAAATGGTTTTGAAGTATTTAATTTTAAAATTTTCAAATCAAACTTTCTTTTATAAACTCATATAACTGTTATATATCCAAAATCTCATCAAGTTAAACATTGACAAGCTTATATTTAATTAAAATTAGATTAACTTGTCATTAAAATATGTTGTCAAAATTCCGGGTCGTTACAGCGGACTTGCAATTTTCCAATGAACTTCTCCTTTAGCATTTCCCATGAGTGTATTGATCTGGGGGAAGGCGGTAGAAACACATACTTGATAGATCTATCAAGAACAAGGGAAAGCATTTAGGGAAGACATCCTTTGTTGTTCCACTCATCAACATATGTTGCATATATCGTTGCAAATATACTATATGAGTAGTCAAGCCTTGGTAAAGATCCACGGTAGGCATTCAAAAGCTCTTGGATTTCAGGCAGTCTCAATTTCCACAACAAATGGGCTATCAAATCTCGTGCTAATCGCTCATTCTATCTGCTACTGACGAACACATTCCCTAATATTTCATGCCATACAATCCTTCGATTCAGCAGATGGATGAGAATGAACCGACCTTTCCTGCCTAAGAGAGAGGCTTCTATCATGTCGTTTATGATGACTCATCTCGCAATCCCGGTTGTGTTCACTACTCCAAGATCGTCCGTGGCGATAAACTTGCCTTCCATCAGTGTTTACCTCTATCAAGACTAGAGAGCATCGCTTAGATCGAGGAAGTTTAACCATGTCTACCCCCTAGTTCATTGCCTTCTTTGTTCGAATTGGATCCAAACCGATCCTTGGATGTGGTGTGCAGTTGAATTCCTGTTCAACTTGCTTCTTCAGCATTGACTTATCCAGCTCCTCGATTTCTTGATCTAATTAGCCAATAGAATGTGTTCTCCTTGTATCCTAGACCCTCGAGACTGGGTCCTCCTATTAGTTTCAGTGTTGTCTGTGATTGGCTGCATTTGTCCAAGCGTATCATGATTTGATCCACAATGGCTTGCTGCCGGGCAACGAAGTGAGTATTGAGATCCACCCAAACTATGTATAAGTCACCTTAGAGATGGTATCTCAAGCTGGGTACTGAAAGAATGGTTATCCTGCTTTATAGTATCATGATTGACACCCCTACTGGCACCAATGATTCTTCTCTTAGATTTAGGAGGCATGTTGGAAATGTTTAATTTCCAGTGAAAGCACTAAAAAATTTTGAACCAAAATGGGCAAACACCTCCAATAGATTTTTCATAGGAAAATAAATGAAAAGTAAAGAGCAGTAAAAGTAAAGTACACCTGGGTTTGTAATGGTTTATCCATAATAAGCCTACATCCATTGTTAGTTTTTATTTCTTTCTCTTATACTTTCGATATTACAAGTAACCGATAAAGAGTATAAGGATTTATAATAGAAAATGGTGATACGGATGTTCCGCGTAACTGATTCTACAGCTAGAAGTCCTGTAGATCCCCAAAAGGTTGTCTTTTGGATGCCACATCTTTGGTTATTTTTTACGATAAAGAATTGGCATCATTGATCCGAGAAATTATGATGTTTCCATGTATAACTTGCCCAAATGCAATATTCCTATGCAAAATTTAATTGATAATTTCCTTAATATGCATATTTCATTCCATATATGGCCCTCCTGGTTTGGCTAGGAGTTCTGTTCAAAGGTAGGTTGGTTCGACATTGATGTCCTTGGAACATTGTTGAGCAAGTTCTTGCCTTCATGGTTCAGTGGATTCCTACGTGCATGGCTCAGTGAGCTTCAACAGTTATGGTTCAATGTGCTTAGACCATCCTTGGTCCGATTCCTCCAGCCCTGCTCTAGTCCGGCTTTTTCCACCAAACAAATCACCCCATTCGATACTTTTGGGTACCGAACATGAATCTACCGAACAGGAATCCCTGTTCAATACCCATGGGCATCGAACATGAATTTCAATTTGGTACCTATAGGGTACCAAACAGAGCTTGTGCACATTGTATGCATCCCCATCGCTTTGCTTTTCCCAGCCTTCCACCATGCTTCTTCCTTTTTGGCTTCCATGGGTCCTTTCCTAGTTCTACCCAGACTTCAGTCTCTTGGAAAAAATTGCCTATAATAGATATTTTATGTTTGACCTTAGTTATATTAACAATCCGAAAACCATCAACTGAGTCATTGCATAATTATCTAATAACTATCAATACATAATCTCTTTGTTCCCTTGTACTCATGAGTAATACGCTGTCCAATATTTGGAGAGCATTATGTACTCTAATCTCAATGGTTCATCGATATCTTGTCACGATACATTTTGATTAGGAATATTTAAAACGATATGTTTACTTTACTACGATAAATCACTCATGGTTGTTGTCATGACCCATCTTCCATTTACCAGAAAGACGCATCATGAATTAAGAAAGAAAGGGATAGAAGAAGAAAAGATAGGAAAGAAGAAACTCAACAACAATAGATTTTCACAGCGGAACGAATGAAATATAATATATCACATAAAATATTACATAGTATCATATACATTAGAGTTACACAACTTATACAACTCATATTAGACAGTTATAAACATATGTCTAACTATACAACTCAAGATATCACAAAGATACAGACACAACACAAACACAGTGGAACCATTATATATCTACACGTTTAAGCCTCCCGCTCCAAATCTCCTCCAGAATTCCTCAAGCTAACCTGAATCTCTCGAATACTCATACATAATATGAGTACTCAAGAATTTAATAAAATAGAAAATAAACACTTGGGTCAGACATGGGTCTGGTGTGAGTAAATGGTTTAAAATTGTTTAACTTTGAAAACCTTTGGAAAGAAAGGTATCACGTAAGACTTCCCACACATAAATATGGAAAAAAATTTACCTTACGCTGACCAAAACATTTGATACGAAATCCAGTGATATTATAATAGTGTCTAGGGTTTTCAATTAAATAGAAATAGCTGAAATTGTTACATGATTAAATTCCAGCTACTAGCCACAAAAGTGGGTAATACAATCAAAACCGTAAGGGCATGTAGGAAGAATGGGTTTCCATCAATGGCAAGGCTAATGGGGTACCGCCCTTCACAGTACGGGGCCTAGATCACCGTACCGAGGATTACTCCCAATCCCCTGCAACACAAGGCCAGAACCATCCCTTATTGGACAGTCCAGAACAAGACCACCCCGTGGTTGGCGCGACCAACCACACACTAAGCCTAAATAGAAAGGGACCTCTAGACGGGGTAAATCTCGTCCTACTTGGGTGCTACCCACTTAACCTTGCTGCACCTCCCCTGTTTTAGCCATTTCCGGTTGATGAGGCTTAAGGCTGCGATTACCTTTATAAAACACATCTATCTTAGAATGCTCATCGTCCACCTGACGATGTTCTGAAAGCATTCAATCCATATAAGTTCGTTCCGGATTCGAACGAAACCGAAGGCACTATCTTGTTGCACTCATTTTGGAATCACTCTCAGAGTCAACGATCATAGCCCTTACACTCTGAATCACCATCTCAAAACTGAAAGTACTATCTCTGTCAAACTCATCTCAGAATCACCCTCAGAGTTATACTGACGAATAGTTCTTACACTTCGAGTCTTCACTATGCTTTCACTTGGATTCACGACCTAACGTTTAATTTGGATCGATGTGGTTTTCGGATATCCAAATATGGAAACCTGATCCTGGTCACATCGAAATCCAAACGCCATTTTAATGTCCAAGTTATTTAAAGGTTTAAACAATTTCAACTTATATTCAGAAAAACATAAACAATGATGATTCACAATATCACAGATAGATAGTTCATGTCAACCCATCATCTCACAAAGCAACCATATCACATATCTGAGATATCATATCCAACTCATTCAATATCAATCATCCAATATCAATCAATCATCCATAAGAAGGTTTGATTCTCTCTTAATTAACCTTTAATTAAATTAATTACTATCCTTTATTTACTTGGATTACTTCAATCCTTCTTACTTATCATTAATTAATTACCAATTAATTAATTAATCATCTCATGATGATCTACCTTAATTAATCTCCCTTGATTAATTATCCTTTAATTACATTAAGTAATTATCCTTTAATTAATTACACAAATTAATTATCATACTCATATACAGTAATTACCTTTAATTACAATCATTAATTGCATTAGTTAATGATTTTCCATTTACTTCCATTAATTAATTAACTATAATCAATTACATTAATTCTTAGTTAATCACATTTAATTAATCATACTTTAATTAATTACTTCCATTAATCAACCTTGATTAATCTCATTAATTATATTAATTAATGATCCCCATTAATTAATTAATCTTTTAATTAATTGAATAATTAATCTTTAATTAACCACCTTCATTAATTAGTCTTAATTAATCATAACAGTAATTAATCATCTTGTAAATACTTACCTTAATTAATTAACTCCTTAATTAATTACACTAGTTAATTAATCCTTAATTACTTCATTAAGTAATCATTTATTAATTACATTAATTAATAATCCATAATTAATTACTTCATTAATTAATTATCTTTTTAATTAATTACATTTAGTAATTAATCTTAAATTAATCACATTTATTAATTAATTAATCACATTAATTAATTAACCAAATTAACTAAGTAATTAACCCTTAATTACTTCCATATGTAATTATCCACAAATTACTTTCATTAATTAATTACTTTCTTAATTAATTACCTTAATAAGTAATTAATCATATCATTAATTAACCTTAATCATTTAATTAATTACACTTTAATTAATTAACTTTCAAATCAATTATATAAATTAATCCTTTAATTAATCCAAGTGATTTACACTTAATCACTTCCATTAGATTACTTCCATAAGAATTTCCCACTAATTACTTCCATACATAATTCTCTTTTCTTAATTACATTCAGTAATTATCCATTAGTTACTTCATTAAGTAATTATACTCAATTAATTATTAAGTGATTATCTTAAATTAATTAGACTAATTAATTAACCTAAATTAATTACATTAATTAATTATCTAATTAATAAATCACTTACTTCCTAATTAATTCATTAACCATCCACTAATTACTTCATTAATTAATTATTCTTAATTATAAATAAGTAATTAACCTTTAATTACTTCACTAATTAATTATCCCTAATTAGTCTCAACCTTTAAAGATAAACTCTTCATTTATCTTAAATACTTATTACAATTATTAACTTCATTAAAACCAATTTAAAAATCATTTATATATTTGAAATAAAATTTTACTTTAAACAAAACAATTACAACTCTAAACTTTTAATATACTTAAAATCTTTGAAAACCCTTTTCAAACATGTTTTATTATATTAAACAAATATCTATCTTTGAAATCTTAATTATCATATTCTTTAAACTTATCTATTTGAATATATAAATTTGAAATATAGTTTAAACATTACTTTGAATATAACTCAACTACTTGAAACATGCTTATTTAAAACTTGTATAAATCTCTTAAAACTTTGTTCTGATGTTGTAAATTGAAACATCTTTTGAATTCAATTCAAAATCTATTTAGCTAATTACTTTTACAATCAACTATTTTAAACATTACAAATCTTGAAACATATTAATTTTAAACATTCTCAAAATCTTGATTTTCATTTATTTTGAAAAGTAACTTGTTTTACAATTTAAAACTTGATTTCTTTTTAGAAAATTTTGCTTTTAATTTACTTAAACTGGATTTTCTTTTTACAAAACATTGCTTTGCTTAACCCAGATTAGCATATCATCATATCAGAGTCAATCTCCTACGAAACGCGTGCTCACCTCAAGTCAACATCCACCTTCATCTGCTTCGAGACAAACATCCATTCGCACGAGCGAAAACTCGAGCACAACCCTTCGTTCCCAAACCAGATCTTTACCTGACACCAAAACGTGCGTGTGCACATGCACCGACAACTCCGGCCGTCGATGATCAGCGCGACGATCTCCAACAACCCCACAAACCCACGCGAACACGAATACGAACCCAGATGCAATGAAAATCCAACGAAACAAAATCGAACTAAAAACTCGACCTACTGGAACCACCGTAGCCGGTAAAACCCCTTCTCCCCATCGCATCTGACCTCAAGACCACCGGTCCACCTCACTGGAGCTGCGTCACATCATCCAGCTCGCATTCCCACCAGCACGAACTGCTCCGGCCTCCCCACGGTGACGAAATCACTTAACACAACCTCGACCAAACTGCTCTTCGAACCCTACTTCGATCCTTCCTGGCCTCCACAACCACCAGAAAAATACTCCATTATTTTTCCTGAGACCGACAACACTTCGGCTACCTCCCACCCAAAGCTTGACACTCACCTTAACGCCGAACACCGGAATTCGATCAAAACCCAAATTCTGGTCATCCCAAAATATCCCAACATTTACTTATCTAAAAATCATGATATCTTCACCTAAATTCATTATTTCCTATCACTAATATATATATATAATCTAATTTGGAAATTATGATGATTTATTTCCGACCATTATTCATTTTCTACTGTTATTCCTATTTTAAAAATTGTTTATTAAGTCAAAAATCCAGAAACTATTTTTAAAGTTATCATCACACATTAACAAACAACTTCCATTTAAACATCAAAGTCTAATATTGATCTTATTAGGAGATTCGAATTTTTGAAAGTAAAACCTGGACTGAAACAACAGATAACAGGGTATTTATATATATACAGACCTACTTACTCGTATATACATATCTACCAATTCAATTATATAAATACTGAAAGATTTTATGCAACATCAATATCAATTCACAGATTAACACATGCATTAGAGCCAATCACAACTTAAACTGTTTTTTTAAAAAAGTTTACTCACATGAACTTGAAGAACAGAGAGCACTCCAGGCTTTCAATTTGTTTCCTGGAATTGCTTATTTTGAATTTTGCTTTGCTGTTGAAATCTTTGCATGCTTGATCTCTGGTTTTAGATACTTGAAAACTGATGTTGATCTTCATGCTTAGTTGAGTTGCAGATTGAAGTTGTTGTGGATTTAGTTGCTTGCTTGAAAACTTTGCTTGAAACTTGTTACAGCTTTGGAAATTTGCTTTTAGAAAATTGTTTACTGGATTTGGAAATTTTGTTGGTGAGAAAATTTTACAAGATTTTTTTTTGTTTCGAAATCTTCTTTGTTACAACTGAGAAGAGGGAAAGGAAATGGGAGAGATGAAGAATAAATTTTATGAATTAAATTATAGTTTATTAAAAATTAAAGAAAATAAAATTTGAAACGATGACACTTGTTTTAAAAGTTACATTTGTCACTTATATTACTTAATTTCCCTACACATGTTACTAACACGTGTTAATATATTTACACATGTCATTAGATATTTTAATTAAATTTTCAAAATGGTTTAAAAGCTTCTTAAATTAACTTTCCTAATTAATACATACTTATCTTAATACATATATACAAATTACTTTTAAAAGAACACATTATATTGAAATAAAATCTTATACATATATTTTAAAAAGTCAAAATAATTATTTTTATTGTTTAAGAAATATAAATTAAAATTCCAAATACCCTTTGAAAATGTATTATATTAAATTATACTATCCAAATTACGATTTACTATATATTAAAATTTGAAACACTTTTATTAAACTCAAACAAAAACTTCAATATATACAAATATACATATAGATTTTAAATAGAAAATATGTTTAACATTAGTTTGAGAACTATTATATTAAACTTCAAAACAACTTCACATCATAACATATACATGCACATATATTACAATTTGAAAATACACCATTTATTTAATAAAAGACCTCCTATTCACAATATATATACCAAATATATATATTATAAATAGAATAAAATTTTATTAGCTTTGAAAGATAAGTCTTATCAATTTTAAATTGTTAGAAAAGATATAAATAAATATTAACAGATTAAATATTTATTAGGCTTTAAAAGATTAAATTACCCATTTAAATTAAAATTACTAAAAAAATTATCAAACCAATTAAATTATTAATAAAGATTATTAAATTGATATTCTCCAAAATTCTGGGTCGTCACGTTCCTCCCCCCTTAAAAGAATTTCGTCCCCGAAATTTAAAAGCAAAGATAATTTAATAACCCAGCAAAGATTTTAATTTCAAACAACAAAGCATAACTATCATCCAGTTACTAACAACCAAAGCAACCAATCAAACAAATAAACCTAACTAATTATCCTGACACAAATCAGGATATATCTTACTAACAATATCTAGAGTTTCCCAAGTATAAATCACTGGGAAACTCGCTCTACAGAATCTAAACTAACCATACAACTATGATCCAAAGCTCCTCTTTTCTATAGATCCACCAATCTGAACAAAATATCAGACTATACTCAAGTCTAGCTCAACTTCCAAATTCAGCTGAACTGCTGAATCCACAACCAGAGATAGATCATACAAGTATTCCCTCAGAGATACGTGAAATACCTTGAATCCCAGCCATCCAAATTGGCAATTCAATCTTATAGACAAAAGAACTTATTCTATCAAGAACACAAATAAGAAATCCCAAATACCTCGAAGCTAGCTTTCCAATCTTATCAAATTACTGCTCTCTTAACCAGAGAAACCTTAACGACAATGAAGTCTCCAACTTCGATTATCAGACTCCTTGTCTCTTATCTGCATAACTCAACATACAATCCTGGGCTACCTAACTTCTTCCCGATCAACTCAACTTATGCTTCCAGAAACAACTGGACCAAAACAAATCAGTTTCTGGATCCTACTCAACAGAAAGGTCTTCCAAGGTCCATCGAAATCCACAAACATCAGAAGATCGAACTTGCTTCCTTCCTCGCACAACTGCTACCTCGCTTCCGCTGCACAACTCTGATTCTGGAATAGATGAGAATGCTAATGAGGAACATGAGCACAAACTTATCCAATATATCCCGGAAACTTTGTTCATCAAATTCATAAAATCTTAGTGACCTATCTGACTCGGTCACACAACCTTACAGCAGAATCCAAACTTCAAAACTGGATCTGACCAATCCATTTTCAAAAATTCCTGAGCTGCTACAAAAACTATTCTCTCTCTAAGAACCATCCTACTACCAGGCTAACCACCAGTATTGCTTCTGGATCCAAGTCAATATGGAACTCAACTCCAGATGCAAACAAACTTCTGACTACTTCAATAGCTCTCACTTCCTCATGAGAAGCCTCAATCTCAAACAAAAGATTACCTAAGATGAATTCCCAAAATAATCTCAAGTCACTTTTGCGATCCTACCTAGATCGGATTCCAAAGAAACTGTCCTCTCTTTACCAATTAGAACAGCTTTAAGCTTTTCCAAACAAGGTTAACCCTTTAAGAAAATCTTCACCATCAGCTCGGACTGTTGATAGAAGAACCACAAAGGTTTCTGAATCATCGGAGGAACGGGCCACACTGCTGCTTCCAAACTCTATCTCTAGGACACTACTAGGCCAAGAGACCTTCTTGTAGGCACACAGAACACCTCTAAGCTGCACTCCTGCCACAACTTACCAAAGACTTCTAATCCATAGGCTCCTCGAACTCCAAAAGCCATCAACCAACTTCACACAAGACCCCTTGAGATGGTCAGACATCCTCTCAAGAAACTCAGGCTTCAAACCAAGCATAAACAACTTAATCTTCTTAAGGGGTAACATTAAGACCATGCTGTAGCGAAGCAACTTATAGACCTTAGTCTCATATTCCAAAATAGACAAAACTCCTTCCTACGATTGCTAAGATACCATCTCTTGCTTCTGCACATCCGATAGATCTAAACTCTAGAAAGTTCGCTCATCCGAGTGCAATCCAAACTTACACTTCAAAGATGGGCTCCGAATCTTTAAAAAGATTTCCTTTGGAGATCAGAGAAATCCTTGCACCAAGCTACAAAGCTCACACGAGACAGTATTAGATCTACAGTCTTGACAAACACTCTTCCAACCCCAAACATTCAAACTCTAATTCATTGGTAGTCGTGTTACACACACCACTACCCTATCTACCTTTATAACTTATGTCGGAAAACCCGAACAGGTAATCCCAACAAATCAGGTGTGTATATATATATATATATATATATATATATATATATATAAACACAAGTACGCTCTCTCAAGAAAGATAGAAATCACTCCAAAGCCTAGATATTAACTCAACCTAGCGCTCTGATACCAACTATCATGACCCGTCTTCCATCTACCAGAAAGACTCATCATGAATTAAGAAAGAAAGGGATAGAAGAAGAAAAGATAGGAAAGAAGAACTCAACAAAAATAGATTCTTATAGCGGAACGAATGAAATATAATATATCACATAAAATATTACATAGTATCATATATATCAGAGTTACACAACTTACACAACTTACACAACTCATATTAGACAGTTATAAACATCTGTCTAACTATACAACTCAAGATATCACAAAGATACAGACACAACACAAACGCAGCGGAACCATTATATATCTACACGCTAAAGCCTCCTGCTCCAAATCTCCTCCAGAATTCGTCATGCCAACCTGAATCCCTCGACTACTCATACATAATATGAGTACCCCAGAGTTTAATAAAACAGAAAATAAACACTTGGGTCAGACATGGATCTAGTGTGAGTAAATGGTTTAAAAATGTTTAACTTTGAAAACCTTTGGAAAGAAAGGTATCACGTAAGATTTCCCACACATAAAAATGGAAAAGTTTTTACCTTATGCTAACCAAAACATTTGATAGGAAATCCAATGATATTATAATAGTGTTTAGGTTTTTCAAGTAAATAGAAAAAGCTGAAATTGTTACATGATTAAATTCCACCTACTAGCCATATAAGTGTGTAATACAATCAATACCGTAAGGGCACGTAGGAAGAATGGGTTTCTATTAATGGCAGGGATACTGGGGTACCGTCCGTCACAGTACGGGGCCTAGATCACCGTACCAAGGATTACTCCCAATCCCCTACAACATAAGGCCGGAACCATCCCTTACTGGACGGTCCTAAACAAGACCACCCCGTGGTTGGCGCGACCAGCCACACACTAAGCCGAAATATAAAGAGACCTCTTGACAAGGGTAAATCTTGTCCTACTTAGGTGCTACCCACTTAACCTTGCTGCACCTCCCCTGTTTTAGCCATTTCTGGTTGATGAGGCTTGAGGCTGCGATTACCTTTATAGAACACATCTATCTTAGAATGCTCATCGTCCACCTGACGATGTTCTGAAAGCATTCAATCCATACAAGTTCGTTCCGGGTTCGAACGAAACCGAAGGCACTATCTCGTTGCACTCATTTTGGAATCACCCTCAGAGTCAATGACTATAGCCCTTGCACTCTGAATCACCATCTCGAACCTGAAAGTACTTTCTCTGTCAAACTCATCTCTTAATCACTCTCAGAGTTATACTGACGAATAGTTCTTACATTTCGATTCTTCACTATGCTCTTCACTTGGATTCGCGACCTAACATTTAATTTGGATCGATGTAGTTTTCAGATATCCAAATATGGAAACCCGATCTCGGTCTCACCGAAATCAAACGCCATTTCAATGTCCAAGTTGTTTAAAGGTTTAAACAATTTCAACTTATATTCAGAATAACATAAATAGATAGATGATTCACAATATCACAGATAGATAGTTCATATCAACCAATCATCTCACAAAGCAGCCTCCATAAGCAGGTTTGATTCTCTCTTAATTAACTTAATTAACCTTTAATTAAATTAATTACTAACCTTTATTTACTTTGATTACTTCAATCCTGCTTACTTATCATTAATTAATTACCAATTAATTAATTAATCATCTCTTAATGATCTACCTTAATTAATCTACCTTAATTAATTATCCTTTAATTACATTAAGTAATTATCCTATAATTAATTACACAAATTAATTATCATACTTATATACAGTAATTAACCTTTAATTACTTTCATTAATTACATTAGTTAATGATTCTCCATTTACTTCCATTAATTAATTAACTATAATTAATTACATTAATTCTTAATTAATCATAATTAATTAATCATACTTTAATTAATTACTTCCATTAATCAACCTTTATTAATCACATTAATTATATTAATTAACGATCCCCATTAATTAATCTTTTAATTAATTTAATAATTAATCTTTAATTAACCACCTTCATTAATTAGTCTTAATTAATCATAACAGTAATTAATCATCTTGTAATTACTTACCTTAATTAATTAACTCCTTAATTAATTATACTAGTTAATTAATCCTTAATTACTTCATTAAGTAATCATTTATTAATTACATTAATTAATAATCCTTAATTAATTACTTCATTAATTAATTATCTTTTTAATTAATTACATTCAGTAATTAATTTTAAATTAATCACATTTATTTATTAATTAATCACATTAATTAATTAACCAAATTAAATAAGTAATTAACCCTTAATTACTTCCATAAGTAATCATCCTCATATTACTTTCATTAGTTAATTACTTTCATTAGTTAATTACTTTCTTAATTATTACCTTAATAAGTAATTAATCGCATTTTTAATTAACCTTAATGTTTAATTAATTAATTACTCTTTAATTAATTAACTTTCAAATCAATTATATTAATAAATCCTTTAATTAATAACACCAAGTGATTTACACTTAATCGCTTCCATTAAATTACTTCCATAAGAATTTCCCACTAGTTACTTCCATACGTAATTTCTCTTTTCTTAATTACATTCAGTAGTTATCCATTAATTACTTCATTAATTAATTATACTCAATTAATTATTAAGTGATTATCTTAAATTAATTAGACTAATTAATTAACCTAAAATTAATTACATTAATTAATTATCCAATTAATAAATCACTTACTTCCTTATTAATTCATTAACCATCCATTAATTACTTCATTAAGTAATTATTCTTAATTATAAATAAGTAATTAACCTTTAATTACTTCACTAATTAATCATCCCTAATTAGTCTCAACCTTTAAAGATAAACTCTTCATTTATCTTAAATACTTATTCCAATTATTAACTTCATTAAAACCAATTTAGAAATCATTTATATATTTGAAATAAAATTTTACTTTAAACAAAACAATTACAACTCTAAACTTTTAATATACTTAAAATCTTTGAAAACCCTTTTCAAACATGTTTTATTATATTAAACAAATATCTATCTTTGAAATCTTAATTATCATATTCTTTAAACTTATCTATTTGAATATATAAATTTGAAATATAGTTTAAACATTACTTTGAATATAACTCAACTACTTGAAACATGCTTATTTAAAACTTGTATAAATCTCTTAAAACTTTGTTCTGATGTTGTAAATTGAAACATCTTTTGAATTCAATTCAAAATTTATTTAGCTAATTACTTTTACAATCAACTATTTTAAACATTACAAATCTCGAAACATATTGATTTTAAACATTATCAAAATCTTTATTTTCATTTATTTTGAAAAGAAACTTGTTTTACAATTTAAAACTTGATTTCTTTTTACAAAATTTTGCTTTTACTTTACTTAAACTGGATTTTCTTTTTGCAAAACATTGCTTTGCTTAACCCAGATTAACGTATCATTATACCCGAGTCAATCTCCTACAAACCCGTGCTCGCCTCGAGTCAACATCCACCTTCATCTGCTTCGAGACAAACATCCACTCGCACGAGCCAAAACTCGAGCACAACCCTTCGTTTCGAAACCAGAACTTCACCTGACACCAAAACGTACGCGTGCACCAGCAACTCCGTCCGCCGACGATCGGCGCGACGATCCTCAACAACCCCACGAACCCACGCGAACACGAAAGAACCCAGATGCAATGAAAATCCAAGGAAACAAAATCGAGCTAAAAAATCGACCTATTGGAACCACCATGGCTGGAAAAACCCCTTCTCCCCATCGCCTCTGACCTCAAGATCACCGGTCCACCTCACTGGAGCTACGTCACATCATCCAGCTCACATCCCCACCAGCGCGAACTATCCGGCCTCCCTACGGTGACGAAATCACTTCGAACACAACCTCGACCAAACTGCTCTTCGAACCCTACTTCGATCCTTCCTGGCCTCCACAACCACCATAAAAATACTCCATTATTTTTCCTAAGACCGACAACACTTTGGCCACCTCCCACCCAAAGCTCGACACTCACCTCAATGCCGAACACCGGAATTCGATCAAAACCCAAATTCTGGTCATCCCAGAATATCCCAACATTTACTTATCTAAAAATCATGATATCTTCACCTAAATTCATTATTTCCTATCACTAATCTGTATATATAATCAAATTTAGAAAGTATGATGATTTATTTCTGACCATTATTCATTTTCTACTGTTATTCCTATTTTAAAAATTGTTTGTTAATTCAAAATTCCAGAAACTATTTTTAAAGTTATCATCATACATTAACAGACAACTTCCATTTAAACATCAAAGTCTAATATTGATGTTATTGGGAGATTTGAATTTTTGAAAGTAAAACCTAGACTGAAACAACAGATAACAAGGTATTTATATATATACATACACAGACCTACTTACTCATATATACATATCTACCAATTCAATTATATAAACACTGAAAGATTTTCATGCAAGATCAATATCAATTCACAGCTTAACACATGCATTAGAGCCAATCACAACTTAAACTGTTTTTTAAAAAAGTTTACCCACATGAACTTGAAGAACAGAGAGCACTCCAGGCTTTCAATTTGTTTCCTGGAATTGCTTATTTTGAATTTTGCTTTGCTGTTGAAATCTTTGCATGCTTGATCTCTGGTTTTAGATACTTAAAAACTGATGTTGATCTTCATGCTTAGTTGAGTTGCAGGTTGAAGTTGTTGTGGATTTAGTTGCTTGCTTGAAAAACTTTGCTTGAAACTTGTTACAACTTTGGAAATTTTGTCGGTGAGAAAATTTTACAAGATTTTTTTTGTTTCAAAATCTTTTTTGTTACAACTGAGTAGAGGAAAAGGAAATGGGAGAGATGAAGAATAATTTTTATGAATTAAATTATAGTTTATTAAAAATTAAAGAAAATAAAGTTTGAAATGATGACACTTGTTTTAAAAGTTACATTTGTCACTTATATTACTTAATTTCCCTACACATGTTACTAACATGTGTTCATATATTTACACATGTCATTAGATATTTTAATTAAATTTTAAAAATGGTTTAAAAGCTTCTTAAATTAACTTTTCTAATTAATACATACTTATCTTAATACATACATATAAATACTTTTAAAAGAACACATTATATTCAAATAAAATCTTATACATATATTTTAAAAATCCAAAATAATTATTTTTATTGTTTAAGAAATATAAATTAAAATTCCAAATACCCTATGAAAAGGTATTATATTAAATTATGCTATCCAAATTACAATTTACATATATATTAAAATTTGAAACACTTTTATTAAACTCAAACCAAAACTTCAATATATACAAATATACATATACATTTTAAATAGAAAATGTGTTTGACATTAGTTTGAGAATTATTATATTAAATTTCAAAACAACTTCAAATCATAACATATACATGGACATATATTACAATTTGAAAATACATCTTTTATATAACAAAAGACCTCCTATTCACAATATATATACCAAATATATATATATTATAAATAGAATAAAATTTTATTAGCTTTGAAAGATAAGTCTTATCAATTTTATATTGTTAGAAAAGATATAAATAAATATTGCCAAATTAAATATTTATTATCCTTTAAAAGATTAAATTACCCATTTAAATTAAAATTATAAAAGAAAATTATCAACCAATTAAATTATTAAATTGATATTGCCCAAAATTCCGGGTCGTCACAGTTATAAGCATTGCTACTACTATCACAAAACATGTCATTT
Organism: Allium cepa; assembly: GCA_030765085.1. Classification (NCBI taxonomy): domain Eukaryota; kingdom Viridiplantae; phylum Streptophyta; class Magnoliopsida; order Asparagales; family Amaryllidaceae; genus Allium; species Allium cepa. Next base: position 445,186,486 of record CM060932.1, read on the forward strand.
ATGGATTTTCTATTAAATATACTTTTAATTAGCTAATTAATTAATATAACTTATTATGTCAGGTATATAATAGAAAGAAAATACCTTTTATCAAACAAGATTGGTTATCATGCTAGATATATGTAATAAATTACAAAATTGACCCTAGGGCATACCCCTAACTATATATCATAATATTCAGATCGAACCCCTAAGTGTGTAAATTGCGTCCAGGATATCAAAAAGATTGGACTATGTTAGGATGCCGTTAAGTGATGAAAATACATGACTCGTTGATATTTAAAGCTTGATTTAAGAGTGGAGACTAGTAAGGGTCACGCCCTACACTCTAGCCATAGAGCCTCTGGCTAGTCGGGTCTGCGATTCCTATGGGTAAGGCTTTTTCGATGTTGAGGCTAAAATTTATGGTATGCATCCAGGAAACTCATAGCAATGGTGCTCACTTATACTTTCTTCTAAAGGGACCGAAAGGTCATTTTGATTATTTTTATTCTATCGGAAATAGAAGGTCATTGTTAGTTCTCTTTTGAAGGGACCAGAGATCATTGTAATTATCTTCTTCTATTATGGGAGTAGCTTGGTACTTTTATGGGAAGAGAAGTTAATTGGATTATTTGGCTAAGATTTTAGCCCGAGTCAGCTCAATAGGTGTTTAGTTCGCCTATGAAAACTAATAGGTTCATAGTGACCCTTGGAAAACAATGCTAATTTTTGGACTTAAAGGGATGGGCAATTATGGCAACATGCGACTCTTAGATCCTAGAACACCAGACTATTCATTTTGACTCATTATGTGCGATGATGTTGTGTTATGTTCTAATCATTGTGGTTGTAGGAAAATGATATACTTTCCATAGATTGCAAGATAATAGTGAGAGGAAAACACGTTTCGTGCTTCAATGGCGTGGTCTTACAATATATCTATTTTGCTTTGAGATGGACTAATATTATTCACACTAGACCTATTTTTCAACTCAAAGTTTTTCATTTCCCCCTAAATTCTCAAGTACTTATTCGAGTGAAAGTAGAGATTTTCATCTTTTGACGAATAAAGCTTCGAAAGATATGAAGAAGGCAAGATAATATTAAAAGTATTTCCACTGTGCAGTATAACTACTTTACTATTGTTTGATTGTATGTTGATGGGTTTTATAACCATCAAGTAGCTAAAACTATGATCACCCAAAAGAGCATCTTCTTATGTCATTCTTGGAGTTATATTTGTATTTATTATATTTTTCCGAAGGATGTACTCGTGTGGTTGTGTAATAAATATGAAATGAATCAATGGAAAAATGTATTTGAAATCATATGCTTTTGATGTTAGTAATACAATAAGTAATCTTGTTTTGTCACAGTAAAATATGCTAAGGATGACTGTAGCATCAATAGTATTTATTCTTGAGCCTCAAAATAGGGGACATTACACCAATAGTAATGGACATTCCTTGTTTAGCTAACAAGGTTAAGAAGAATATCAGCAGTGTTGGATCAAGTGCACTGGATAGTGAATAATTTGGTCTAAATTTCAAGAAGTTCTACGATTAATTTAAAGCATAGGATCCTATACTACATGATGCAAATAAATTGGTGCATTAATTCATATATAATGCACCGATAGTTATTTGAAAGGTTACATTTAGGTGTCCTAATGATAATAAATTGGCGCATTAAATCATATTTAATGCATTGGAAGGTATTTGAATGGTTAAAGTTAGGTGTGTTAATACTAATAAATTGATGGATTAAATGGTATTTAATACATCGAAATGCAATTGAAGCTTACAATTAGGGTTATGTTATTTTTAAAATTTTCATTAATTCTTAAATCATATCATAATCTGTGTCATGTTAATATATAAATGGATATCGAATATCCATATATATATATATATATATATATATATATATATATATACGAGTATGGTGGCACGTCCGTTGGACGTGTGCAAAGAAGGAAGTGTGCATATTTTGTCTTTGTTACAATTATGATATTGCGAGAGATCACAGTAATGTTTTTGTTGATTATAGGAAAAAAGAGGAAGAAGATATTACAACTGAACAAAAATAAAGTGTTGTGAGAAAGACGATAGGTAAACCCGATAATGAAACATCTTTGAGTTATATCAACCTATGAATAATCTATGATATTTTCAAGTTTACTTCATAAGAAATTAATTAAGGCATATTAGCCTTTAGATTTTGACCTAGTGCAAGGTTAATTTTGTTTGTCAGATTATTGTAGAGATAACATAAAAAGTTTACTGAAATCCTTGTATTGATTAAGAAAACAGACGGTTAAACAATATATCAGGTAATAGAAGGGGGTATGGTGGATATATAACAAAAATATGAACAAAAATAAGCATAAACACTGCAGGTTAATAAAAAAAAATGAAATAGTGATATGCATTCCTATCTATGTGACAGACAATGATATCAATTTGAGTAGTTGATAGGATCTGCTCATTAGCCTCACTTAGTGCTGCTATATCTCGGCCTAAAAGAATTGTTAAGGTTTTGCAAGATATATGGAATAATGCATAATTCTCTAGAATATAAAAAAGGCAAAAGTGGACAAAATTTGTTATAACAAATTATTTTATTAGCATCTTACAATTACAAAATGTATGGTCATGAATGATTTGCAAATCATATTGCACCAACTGTCTGAAGTTGGTTACAATTAGCCTGCAAGAATCTTTATATAATGGTGCATGTAATGAAGTAGGGGGACAGAAAATTAAATGAAACATCTTCTGTACAAAATATTTCTTCTCTGTCTTACTCTTTTTTCATCTTCTCCTTCTTTCTCTCTTATTCTCTTCCATATTTTATCAAACAGACAATATACCCGTATCAGAATCTTGTGAAACTTTAAAAATCAATCACAGGATTAAATTTTGTAAGTAGATTATCAGAACCTTTACAGAGCTGCTGTTAATTTCAAGAGCCTGCAATCTTCCGCAACCGTCTTCCATTCATTCCGCTTCTGAAAATGAAGTGCTCAGTTTATCCATTAGGCTGTAACATAAAACTGCCAAATATATCCTTGTGGCTGCCTATAATTCCATCATCAGAATGTCCTAAAATATAAATAAGAAATAATAATGAATGAAAACATGAAGCTTAAGATGGATATTATTATTGTAAAGTATCTAAACAGTGGATGTAAAATGAAGATAGCTCAAACATCAGTTGCTGTAGAATAACCTGAGGGAAGTGGTAGAGGAACAATTCCGGAATAAATATAAATTAAATTTTTACATTGCCAGTAGCCTTCTTATTTAGGAGGATAGTAATTCAGAGATTGGAGTATTGCGCGGGGAGACACTGTTCATCAAAGATGACCTAAAAGTCTCCGAAACAAAAATTGAAATCTTACGGAGAATCCTAAATCTCTACTCCCTTATTGGAAACTTTGCAGCAGGTTGTACATCCAACTGGATCGACCGCTTTTGCACCATCCTATTCGTCATAGTGATCTTCTTCGTGGGTGCCGCAGTGATGGGTCTATTGTCGAACTATGCATAGCACACAACATGTTCAGTTTGATATAATTCCTTTTGTTCAGGGTATAATAATAAATAAATGTGGGAAAGAGGGGTAACTCCAAAGTAAACTTCGTGTTTACAAATTAAATTGACAGAACAGAAGTGGTTGCATAAGTCACAAAATATTTGGACATGGAACCGCTGATTGCGTCATAGGTAGAATTATGAAGCACATGATCCTCAAGAAAATGCAAAGAGTAAAACAGCAAGCCATTAATAGGACAGGAAACTGGGTTGCAAAAAATAATTTAGATTTAGCAAAAGTTGGTAAAGTGGGAAATCAAGTGAATAAAGTTAATAATAAAGCCACTAACACATTGGCATCTCAGCATCGTAAACTACATATCATGTGGAGAAAGTAAAACACATAATTCTGTGGTGCGTGTATAGAGCCAGGCTGCCAAGACAGCCTTGTAGGCTATCAATAAAAAAAGCAATGGAGAACATATACAAAAAGTACATAATGGAAATCAAGCTTACTCATCAGTTCTTGTTTACTCAATACCTATCTTCTGTCCTGGTGGCGAAGAGTCCTACAAAAATTGATGACCGAATGGTAAACTAATATTAATAACACCATTTAGTGCATTCATTATTTATTTATTTAAAACAAACTTATTATATTTTATCTTACTAATCTGTTTTTCATTTTTATATCTCAAGGAAATCTAATATACTTATGGAAATCCGATTTTAGGAAATAACGTACTTAATGAAGCCTGGTGCAAAATATATAACATAATACTGGTGATGTACAAATCAATTTCATAGAGGTAGGAGGCGAAACGAATTGATAACAAATTAATAAAATTTTACCATTATTTGTTACAGTTATTTTTCAAAATGGCAAGTTAATATATGGTACAAAATAAATTCTGCCATGTGAACATTGGAAGGAATAATTAGGAGTAATAGGTGATACACTGTGAGATTAAGTGAAATTCATGTCTTTCTATAATCATGCTAAAAAATTCAACTATATGATCCATCACTTTGTTTGATTATTAGAAAAAAAAGTGAATAAACAATATTAAAATTGTAACATTAATTATGCCAAAGAATGAGTTGTCATGTAAAAAAATCAGTTTTTTTAAAATGCATATGTTATAGGTGTAATCCCTAAATCAGAAAAAGAATCAGTGGGAGATTACCTAAAATGAAGAGAACAAACTGAAACTTGCTGCATTCATTTAGTTGTCAATACCTATTTCATTTTTGCTGCCTCCTAATCTACATACTTGATCAAATCCTGCATTTATGGAAAAAACTATTGTTAGTAAGATTATTGACAAACACTTTAGCTGCATATGAATATGAATGAATGAAAGAAAGAATCTGATATCAATACCATAAACATGAATGATACAACCATTACCATTATAACCCAAACATGCAGAATAATAATTGTACAATGGATGGTTGATATACCTAGGCAAAAACCACTTGGTCAGCCTTCATGTTATCATTCAAAGTAATGTCCACCAATTTTGAACCCGAAGTCTTTAATCTAAAGCTGTGACAAACTTCTCTATTTATTTCAACTGAGTATCAAACCTTTACATACGAACAAAAAACAACCTTATACTGCATGAAATTAAAGAAATAATTCCAACATCTACAATTTTGAAAATGATTTCATACAACAGTATGCCAAATTTTCTAAGGGTGGATACATCAAGGTATGACTACTAAAACCAATAATGTATATAGACAAAAGAACATATAGTTCATAGATGAATGTACCATTCATGGTAATAAAATCACAATAGTTAGAATATGTAGCGCGTTAAACAAAATAAATACAACCATAATTTATCAGTTGAAATATTAAAGATTCATTTGTTGGAGATAAATTCGGAAATCAATATTAAAAGCTAATCAAATAGTCGTTTGGCATATTCTCTTCTCCATTGACTGTTCAATTTTTTTAAGCAACAACGCGGATCACCTATTTCTTGTACCAAAAAGAAAAACTACAGTATTTTTTACGTGTAACAATGAGAGAGAGATTAATCACTTTGTAAACAACAGTTGAATTTGAATATCAATCCATTTAAATCAGAGTTATTAATTTATTATATACGGGCAGTTGATGGGGAAGTGTTGCTAGTAATTTTGAACCCAAAATATATTTGTTGCAGACATGTTCCTCAGATCACCGCTCTTGGCCTTAGCATTTGTATCAGTATTTTCAATATTAAAAAATCAAATTCAAATTTATATAAATTTGTTTAAATTCATTTTTGTTTCGTAAACTGAAGTGAATATGAGTTTAAGAAAATTCACATGTACCGTCCTTTTGGGCACAAATCAAAATGACCTGAAAATGATAATTCTCATCCGATTCTTCCCAGCCATCTACCGCCCCTCATATTTTACTTGAAAAGGTATACTCTTTAATGAGTTTAAATGATATTTGTATTCCCCTAATTTGTGCTTTGAAAATGCAGGACAGTCGATAGTGCTTTGACCTATAACAAACATCTCAAATTCAGGTACAACTTAGGGCAAGTCCATCTCAACTAACAACTCTTTCTACATCGTTGCAGTCCTACAATACAGATGTTTAGACATTTCAATTTTGTTATGTATAACAGAATTAACTATCATTCAAATGAATCTGAAACATGATATCATGAAAATAAGGTGATAGAATTACCTTGTAAAGCCAATCAACAGAAGATACACCAAGGAATATGGAACGTAGACCAATTTTCAGTGGATAAGTAAGTAGGTCAGGGTAGCAATGACAGCCATAAATCTGAACAGCAATCAGAGAAGACCACGCAATGCTTCACCATCGTTATGCCTTTCTGTATCAAAACTCGCCCAATAAATATGCTTTGAATCCATATAGGCCGCCAAACTAAGTAATTACCAAATCCAAAATCGAAAAAATGACTGAAGAATTTTTACCTAATTCATGAATCAGATTGAAGCACATATGGCACATGATGCTATATAAGAAAACTCGGTTGCACCACTGATATTACTTGCCAGATCTGTAATCATGAATTAGGCCGAAGCACTTCGAAGACGACATAAGATTTTGTACAGGTAGTTGTGCCATGAATATTGCATGCAGATCCCCAATATCGAAAAGTGAATTAATGGAAATGAATCGGCATAAGGGATTTGAAAATTGAAATACGATTGCACTGATGCATACCCATATTCTATGACATAGGATGTAGCAGAACAAAAAATGGTTTGGATAAGAGAGGGTTTTTTTAATCTTTTTTATTTACGAAGGTAAAGGTATTAAGAAATTGGGGAAGAAGGTGGATCTGTTTTCTGGCGAATGTGGAGATAGTGCAACAGTAAATTGACCGAAATGTCATTTAGCAGAAACAGGGAAGAAAATTTCAGCATGGGCATTCTGGTCAGTTCAAAAAAGGCTTCACTTTGACCACTTTGACCAAGATTTTGCTTTATAGTGTGCGTGTGTGTGTGTGTGTGTGTGTGTGTGTGTCTATATATATATATATATATATATATATATATATATATATATATTTGAAAATGAGTTCATTCATTAAACATCTAAGAATACATGAAGTATACGCATATACACACACACTTTTGGCACTTCAGCTTTCATACGCAAACCCTTTAAACCCCCAAATCTTTCCAATCCAGCCCATTGGACTTAAAGAGTAAAAACATCTAACCTAACTAAAATCAAAGAAGTGTCCCCCAATCTAGGAATGAAGAGCACATCCCGTCACCGTATCAATTCCATGCATACCCATATATAGAAAAGCAGACATGTTATTTGCCCATCCTTCAGAAATGCGCTAGCTAATAGTAGCATTTTCATTGCAAATTGGAAAATCAGTTTGGAACATCTTATTTTCTCACCGAAATAACAACCTAAAGCTCAAAGTGATATATGTTTATTAATTTATCTACATTGATCTCCACATACCCACAAAGATATGGTGTTCCATAAGATTGAATGCTCGGCAAGCAGTCTTCATCTTCCATGTACTCCATGACACGAAGTTCATGGGATGTTTATAAAGCTCCTAGTTCTTCTTTTAGGCAGAGCTGTAGTTGGTTTAGGGATTTTTTTTGCCTTGCTACTGAAGATATGCAGGGTTTGCAGTAACCATAGTAGAGAAGTCAATAATTTTTGGTGCAGTTGAAGTTTCCTGAATGTGCTCTGCGGTGTTATAGGTGATGGGAGTCGGCTAGCAAGTCTTCCACGGCCTCAGAATCCTCTGATATAGAACTATCAGTATCTACATCTTCAACAAGAACCCGGTCTTATTCTAGAATCTGGTATGCAGGGCCTACCGATGAACCTTGATTAGCGTATAAGGGGGAAGTATTTACCACATCATCTGACTGTAAACACTCATAAGGACTTTCCATAGGTATTTCAGTGGCTCGATTAATGTTTTTAAGTTGAGTGGATTCCTTCATTTTGTTCCTAACATCGTTCGATTTTAGCTGCAAAGAATCTATTTCACTTGCACCAATCTCCGATGTATGTATTCATGATAACCTAGGCTATTTACTTGTTGTTGCTATACCATCATTAGTTGTGCCTTTCAGTTGCTCAGTCATTATAGTTTGTTGTTGTCTCTTTATGCATACACTATCTCCTTTATATGTAAAGCTAGATGTGCTAGGCCTATGTATCTATTGTGCACCAGTCTTATGTTCTTGAACCATAGAAGCATTGTCTGTTATTGTCTTGTAAGGACATTTGACGGTGTAAAATCTCACCTGTTTAGGCGGGGTAATGGGTTTCTCACTGAACTCAGTTGTGATATGAATATGTGATTCAGTATTGGTAGAGAACTGACTATCAACGGACCTGTTCTTTTGTTTCCAAGATTGACTGTAAGAAATTCTGAAATCCTATGTACTATGTCTAAATGATTTGCAGTTATCACATATTTTAGGTTTATATTCATAGACAACTTGTATTTCAATGTGCTTCCCATCGTAGTTCACTCCATGAATTGAATCAGGGTAGCTGAAGTCAGGACCAACTTCCACTAATACTCTTGCTTAGTGCAACCTAACCTCCTTTGCTGTATTATTATCCATTTTGATAGGGTTTCCCAGAGTACTAACTGTGCGACTAATAGATTCTTTATGTTGGGGATTTTGCGGTTCGAGGCGAATTTGATGGCAATTGCGGTGAAGATAATATTGTACTTTCGACTTCAAGGATCTATGAAATAGATTCTTTCAGACAATAGTTCAACCCACCAGATACAAACGGGTTATCGAACTATCGACTTTCAGGATTCAATAAAGCCTTACAACAGTGTAAGCAGATTCAAAGTTTGTACACCTTTGATCCTACCAAGAACACTTTAGTATTTGATATCTGACGATGCAATATGTAGAGAAAGGAATAAAGAAGAAGAAGAAACAAATCTGCAACGATTTAGCGTTTGCAACAACTTACAGGCGTTACAAAATATAGAGCAATGGAAGTGCAGCGATTAGCAAGACTTCCCTGGCATTCCAAATCTGCGTAGAAAGAAGAAGAAGAATAGTAATTGATTCTAACACTGTCTGGGCTTTGCTATTTATAGATGTGAAGAGGTATCCATTCGTGAAGGGTTGCGTCCCTTCCTAACGTTGCTAATAGTCACATATGTTTGAATTGAAACGTCGCGTCTATTCATTTTACAACGCTTAGAAAACGTTACAAATTTCCCGCTTTTTATTTAAATTCAGAAATTTCGGTTAAAAATATCTTCGGATCCGAACCCGAAACCCGACTCGGCCCAGTTTGCTTCAGTCGGACGGACGGCGGCGGCGCGTGTGTGGTTTTGCATGACTTCTCTCCTCACAACAAAGCAAACATGTGGAAGCCCCAAGGCCCCAACGTCCACATGAGAAAGCTATATTTATACAAATATATTGCATAATTTTCTAGCATGTGGGACTAATTGATTTCTGCTTCTCTCTTTACTTCTTCTCTTTCAAATCAAAACCCAAAGCCCCAAAACTATATATTTGAAAATTTTACAACAATCTCCTCCAATTTTCAAAATAAATAAATAGGACGGCTGAATCACTAGAGTGACTTCCTACATACCCAAGTGGGATCAAGCCTATGTAGTTCTAAGATCAAGTTTTGCATCATCGTGAAAACCAACACATAAACAAGATATCATTTAGATTTTAACCTTTACTTAGTGTAAACCATTTAAAGCCTTATCGAGATTCTATGGTGAACGAATCTTGAACCAAGTATCCCTAATGATGAAACCGGAACAATCACACACGTTGATTTTCTTAGGTAAAGTGTTCTGTATTGCTCAGCACGTTAATGACCATGTCCTTAAATCCTGGTTCATGAGTCCACTTAGAAAGCGGTCTTACTTTCCTAGGAAACGGTCTGATTTCCATACTCATATAGGTAAGTCTCTTAAGGTGTTTCTGCGATACACCTTTTAAGGTTTCTAGACTTATTAAGGATATATATCCATCCTTTGTTCTTGCAGAATCCAACACTAAATATTTGGGATTATCGATTTAGTGTTCCATAATCATTCTCTTAACTTGTTGGTACCAATTGAACTTTGTCTATCCTTTTCAAGACATAAGTTGAGTTTCTGTGATCAACCTTCATTCACAGACCTTAATCTCATTTCTTGTGACTTTATAGAAACCATTGCCTTTGGAAGACTCTTTGTAAGTAGGTCAACCAAGTTTTTCTTCATTTCTATGTAGTCAACAGTTATAACTCCTCTTTTGGGTAACTGTCTCACCATTTGATGTCTTAGACTCACATGTCTAGACTTTCTGTTATATGTCTTATTAGACACATTGTATATCGTTGCTTGATTGTCACAGTTAATCAAGACTGCTGGAAATGGCTTCTTCTATAAAGGGATTTCCATTAATAATTTTCTAAGCCATTCTGCTTCTTTACATGCATCTGCTAATGCAATCAATTCTGACAACATTGTTGAGTCAGAAATACAGGTTTGCTTCTTGGAAGCCTAAGACACAGCAACGCCTTCTAATGTAAAGATCTATCCAGTCGTAGACTTGGATTTAGATTCTACATTGTTTCAGGTTGCATCACTATATCCTTCTATCACAGCAGAATATCCTTTATAAATAAACCATATTCAATGGTTCCTTTCAAATAAGCTAAAACTCTGGAAATAGCCTTCCAATGTTCGAAACCTGGATTACTCGTAAATCGACACAATACACTTATAGCATGTGCGATGTCTGGTCTAGTGCAATGCATAGCATACATAAGACTCCCAATAACACTGGAATACTCTAGTTGAGAGATGATACGTCTAGTGTTCTTTTCTAATTTATTACTAGGATCTAAAGGAGTTGGTGCTGGTTTGTCATCGTAATGACCATACTTTTGTAGGAATTTCTCTATGTAATGAGATTGAGTTAGTAATAACTCCCCCTCTTTCCTAACAATTTTAATTCCCAAAATTACATTAGCCTCTCCTAAATCATTCATATCGAACTTAGAAGACATAAACTTTTTAGTTTCATTCACACAGGAAATATTGAAACTAAATGTCAGCATGTCATCAACGTATAAACATATTATAACACTACCGTTGTTATCCGATTTGCTATAAATACATTTATCAACATCTTTAACAATGAATCCATATGACAATGCAACTTTATCAAATTTCTCATACCATTGCATGGGAGCTTGCTTCAAGCCATAAAGAGATTTCACTAATTTGCAAAATTCCTTTTCTTGGCCTGGGGTTTTGAAACCTTCAGGTTGTTCCATATATATCTCTTCTGCTAAATCTCCATTTAGAAAAGAAGTCTTTCCATCCATTTGATGTATGACTAATTTATGAATTGATGCAAGTGCAATTGAACAGCATATAGAAGATATGCGAGCAACTGGAGCATATGTTCAAAGTAATCTACTCCATGTTTTTGCTTATATCCCTTAGCAACTAATCTACCTTTAAACTTATCAATGGATCCATTTGTATTCAACTTTTTCTTGAACATCCATTTACATCCTATAGGTTTAGCACAGAAGGTAAATCAGTTAAAACCCAAGTTTGGTTTAACAGTATGGAATTCATTTCATCATTGATAGCTTCTTTCCAGAAATTGGAATCTTTGGAACTCATAGCCTCAGAATAAGTTTTGGGATCGTCATCGACGTTCATTACATATTTAGTCATATTAAGGAATTCGTCCTTGCTGCCTTCTACAAGATATGCAATGAAGTCAGGACCATGGTCCTTCTCTATTCTCACTCTTTTACTTCTCTGTTGTTCAGTACTATTATCTGGTACTGATTCTTCCTTGTGTTTTGAGAAGGAGCATAATCATCGTCATTGATATCATTAGCCATACTAGGTTCTGGACTAGATGATCTCAATGGGATGTCAATAGTTTGATTTTCAAAAAATTCTACATCTACAGATTCTATAACTTCTAGGGTGTCAAGAATGAAGAATCTATAAGTTATACTATTAAGTGAATATCCTATGAAAACACATTTAAATGCTCTATTTCCTAACTTTGGTCATTTAGTGAATTCATTTGAGAAATATTCACTACCACGATCTAAATGTAATATTTTAATTTTAGTTCCTAATTGTGTTTCGACCTCTGCTTTGTAAATTTTGAATTTATCAAAAGCCTCATCTTTAGTTTCCATTAGATATACATATGCATATCTAGTATAATCATCAATGAATGTTATATAGTATTGGTTACCACCATAGGTGATATGACTTTTTAAGTCACCCACGTCACTATATACCAAATCAAGCAAATCAGTTTTCCTTTCTACGGATTTAAAGGATTTTCGGTGTATTTTTGGTTGAATACATATTTCACATTTAGAGATGGTATCGAAATCACAATCAGAAATTAATCCTAATTTATTCATATTTCTAATGGAATTATAATTAACATGTCCTAATCTACCATGCCATAAATTAATAGAATCAACAATATAAATGGAAGATTTCTTTATTAGATTCAACTTAAACATGCCGTTATAAGAGTATCCCTGTCCAATGAATCTACCATTCTTAGATAACACTAGCTTAACAAACTCATACACCATCTTGAATCCTCCTTTGTTAAGAAGGTATCCAGAGACCAAATTCTTACACATAACAGGTACATAAAATACATTGACTAATGTAAGAACTTTTCCAAAGGTGAAAGAAGTTCTATAGTGCCTTTTCCTAGAACTTTGCTTGGAACCTTATTTGCTCCAGTAACTTCGTCGGCTTCTCCTTTATTTTCTTCGCAACTCTTGAACAGAATACGGTCTTTGCAAATGTGAATGGTTGCTCTAGTATCGAACCACCAATCATTATCATTGCCGCTAACGGAGTTCGCCTCTTGCACCACAGCCACAAGCGAGTCTTCGATCACATTCACTTTTTGTTATTTCTTCCGCAGACGGCAGTCTCGGGCATAGTGGTCGGGCTTGTTACAAAAATAACAAGCATCTTTCATTTTGTTGTTGGTTTTGAAATGTTTTTTCTTCTTAATATGTGTCTCATTCTTTGACTTTAACTTCAGTAATTTCAACATTATTTGCCTTAGAATGGGACTCAGTTTGCGGATTATCATCTAGATTGCGTTTGCGAGAGTCTTCTTCAATACGAAGATGACGCTGTAAACCGTCTAAATTATAATCCGTTTCTGCATGCTTCATTCTTTTTTTATAATCATTCCAACTATGCGGAAGCCTAGAAATTATAACTCCAACAACAAAAGATTCAGGGAGATCAATTCCAGCATCTTTAAGTTGATGCACCAACAGTAAGACTTCGCTTACTTGTCCAATTATGGACTTATTGGTGACCATTTTGAAATCCATAAAATTAGAAATAAGAAACTTTTTATTACTGGCTTCGGATATGCGGTACTTATTCTCCAGAGCAGTCTAGAGTGCCTTCGCTGTTTCCAAGGTCCTATGAGATTGTAGACTGGGGTAGATAGCGCATTCAGAATATGTCCTCTGTATAGAAAATCATCCTCTTTGCGCTTTGCACGTTTAGGCTTTAGAGCAGCGTCATCCTTATCAGTTTCCTCCAGGATTTATTCCAAGTCATCTTCCAAAATTTAGGATAACTTGACAGTGACCAAGAAAAATTTCATCGTCTCTTGCCAATGAGTGAAATTTTCGCCATCAAAACACTCCAATCGAGTTAGATGCTGATTCATGACTTGTAGAGCGCTCAAACCTTCCATGGTTGAAGATTATTGTCTGAAATTTGTTGGGGATTTTTCGGTTCGAGGCGAATTTGATGGCAATTGCGATGAAGATAATGTCGTACTTCCGACTTCAAGGATCTATGGAATAGATTCTTTCAGACAATAGTTCAACCCACTAGGTACAAACAGGTTATCAGACTATTGACTTTCAGGATTCAATGAAGCCTTACAACAACGTAATCGGATTCAAAGTTTGTACGTGTTTGATCCAACCAAGAACACTTTAGTATTTGATATCCGACGATGCAATATGCAGAGAAAGGAATGAAGAAGACGAAGAAGAAACAAATCTGCAACGATTTAGCGTTTGCAACACCTTGCAGGCATTACAAAATATAGAGAAATGGAAGTGCAGCGATTAGCAACACTTCCCTGGCGTTGCAAATCTGCGTAGAAAGAAGAAGAAGAATAAGAATTGATTCTAACACTGTCTAGGCGTTTATATTTATATATGTGAAGAGATATCCATTCGTGAAGGGCTGCGTCCCTTCCCAACGTTGCTAATAGTCACATACGTTTGAATTGAAACGTCACGTCTATTCATTTTGCAATGCTTAGAAAACGTTACAAATTTCCCGCTCTTTATTTAAATTCAGAAATTTCAGTTCTGGGTCCTTAACGGGCTGAAATCTAACCCGTTACTGTTTACATTCGATCCAAAAAATATTTTCGGATCTGAACCCGAAACCCGACCCCGCCCGGTTCGGTCGGATGGACGGCGGCGGCGCACGTGTGGTGTTGCACGACTTCTCTCCTCACAACAAAGCAAACATGTGGGAGCCCCAAGGCCCCAACATCTATATGAGAAAGCTATATTTATACAAATCTATTACATAATTTTCTAGCATGCGGGACTAATTGATTTCTTCTTCCCTCTTTACTTCTTCCCTTTCAAATCAAAACCCAAAGCCCTAAAACTATATATTTGAAAATTTTACAACACTTTATTCAACAACTCCAACATTAAATCTCTAATCTAAACCATATGGGAATGGTAGAAAAGTATTTGCATGTAAGTTTCATACCTAGTGACCATTTTTTCATGATTATAATTTTGGAATTGTATGTGTAAGGCCAAGTTTTAATCACTCTATTGTAGTCTTCATGCTTTTCATATCGAATGATAATAAACCCGTTAGGTTTATTGTAGATATCACCCTTTTCTTCTGGTTTCCATAGGTTTTCAATGTATTTCTAGAATTGAACATAAACTAGTCGACTCCTAAGAATGTATACAACCAACCAATTGCTTCATTTAGTTTCGACGGTCTCCTTTTCGATTGGGGGATGGAAAACAGACTTCGGTTTCCTTAGGAAAGAGGGGTGATAAATTGTAGATCCGTATCTACTTCGATTGAATAATCCGTTGTTGAACCCTTAACGGTTTCTACCCATGAACGACACCAAGAAGTTGTACAATCTGGAGGTTCTGGAGGCGGCGCTTGTAGGCTAACCATTCTCTCTTGAAATTCCGTTTCCACCATTAATTATTCAGATCTACACACACACACATATCAAAATCTATGTGCAGATGTTTACGTGTATATAGGACATATAATTTATAGCTAAGTGTACGTGTATGCAGCAACTTGTATAACAAGACATTATATATGTCTGCATAAAAATACACATAAAGAAAAATATTGTTATTAGGATTTATATTGTATCCTATATATATAATACACACACTCTACTAGTACTTACACTATATGAACTAAAATGTGGTCTTGCATATACATGTATATTTACATATTAATTATATGGCAACACACACATATACATGTATGTATAATAAATCAATATATGTAGCTTAATAAATCTTTATAATTTTAGGTCATGTACATACATTTCTTAATAACATGTGTGTGTATATATATATATGTGTGTGTAATATATATAAATTTAAGTACACACTTATATATATACACACACATACATATACATATACCTAAAAGTAAATTACTAATTGCATTAAATGCTATTGTGTTAAATTTCAAATTTAAGTTTTTAATAATTGTTTTACTAATTCAAAACTCAATTCCTTTAAATTTATACACATACTCATTAAATTTATAATTAGATCTTGGATGTTATTTCCACTCCTACATTTATAATAGAGGATTTTCACTTCAAGGGCTTATTTGTGCAGGGTATTAAGTTTTAGGGACACTACTTTTGAAAATTTAGTTTTAAGGACATTTTACATGAAAAAGATAAAAGAATTTATCATTTTCAGTTATATAGAAATAAAGATAAAAGGATTTATCATTTTTCTGTGTAACTTAAAAAGATAAATGAATTTATCATTATGCTGTAAATTGTCCTTAAAATCAATTATTCAGAAGTGTTGTCCTTAAAACTTATTACCCTGCAAATAGAAGCCCTTCAACCTAATTTCCACTTTATAATATATTAATAACATATATGTTTAATTTGTAATTAGATCTCAGATCCTATTTTCACTCATATGCTTTTCCAATCTTGTTTTAAAATTATTTTGACCAATTCTTTTTATATTGAACCAAATTATACTATACGTATCTGAATTTACACAAATTTTATATTTGAATTCATTGTTTATAATAAAGTTAGACAATCTACAAATTTAAGATTATTGTTTTACGATCAATTATAATGCCCAAATTATAAAGTAATATTAAAGAGAACGTATTATCAAATTAGAGATGAATTACCTAGTTTCTTGCTTTTCATCAACACTTCGAAATTGATTGCTTTTCTTCCTGAGAGATCTTCTCCTTCCTTGGAACAAATTTGCAATTTTTCATGGCTAGCAAATGCTAACAAAATCTTAGTTTTGAGAATGAGAGAGAGAGTGATGATTGTGGTGATTATGGTTTCATGTAGACACTATTTAGAGAGCCCATCTACATGGCCCTAGATTTAATTTATCTCTTCATAAATAAAACTAAACTTGAAATAAATAAAAGAATACATCAATATGTATGTTATAAGATGAGGGCCAACCTATATTAATAAAAAACTAATTTTCGACCATGATTTAGAATCATTTTTTATAACAAGAATGATATTTAATTTAAGTATGACATCTTTTTCGGTGTCTTGAGGGATCGAACCCAAGACATCTAGAACAACAATGTAGAGGTCTTACTACTTCAACTAGTGGTCCATGATGATTTATAATCAATATTAAACAATTTAAATGTCTATTCTATTTATTTACAATTGTTCAGCCATTTTAGTAAAAAAAATATACGCAATATTTATATACATTATTTAATTAATATATAACCCCCCAATAATATTAATTCTCTCAAATAAATTAATGTAATATTTATATTAATTTCTCCATGTAATTTATACCATTTATAAATTGGTTACTTCCAAAATCCGCTCAATAAATCTCGATTATATGGCTTATAGGTCAGAATAAGGTCAGCAAATAATATCAAATCATTTGTAATAAAAGTCTACACTAGTTTTGCCTTCATTTGTGTGATATTATGGCGTAAGTACCAATTTTTATAGAAAATTTTGGAAGATATATTTAAATATAATTAAATATAGACCCTCAAGTGACGATATTTGAGTATTTCCTTTTCATCGTCAGTTTATCACTTACGTACCTAAAGTTTGATCGGTGGTCAAAAATTCAAATTATAACATATAGCATGCAAGATTATTGGTCATGGATAAAGCAAAAATGATTTCTCTTTCCAACAAATTTAGAATTTTGCCTCGATAAACAAAAAAGTTATGGATGGTGCAGTATCATATGGAACAATATATATAAATATAAGGAAATTTCCTTTCTACTAATACAAGGAAACACTAGACAGATTAAACAATATTGATAGATTAAAAGAATAGAGGATAGATTATCAAACTAGCTATGTAATATAATCAATTTAAAAGGAAAGAAAAATAATATATCTTTTTCCAGTGCAACTATTCTAAATATATATGGACTTTAGTAAGGTTAAAACTACTTCTACTTCCAAAAGATACCTGCCATTTCAAAGGTAAAGGAATGCCTAAAGTATACTTTTAAAGGCCAAGATCAAATTAGTAGGCTTGCTGCGTCGCCTTTTTTATGGAAAATTTAATTGGGCTAAGGGAGCCTAACCTATTTATTCAAATTCAAAGTAGAGTACAAACAAAGAAGATTAAAAAAGTAAACAAAATTACGATGGAGAATGGTTTTCCTCCTTACTAGTACAGCGCCTACTTTTTTTTTTGGTAGAATAGACGTATATATAAACCCAAAACAAAAGCTGTCAACAAGCCTGACAGGTAACCAGAGTACCAAAAAGTGGAATACAAAACCGAGGAAACTCATAAGTAATACAACGGTCCAACCAAACTGGGAAAAGCAATAGACTCTGGCGAGAAGGAGATGCAAAGGACCTCTGGGACCAGGCACAGATCAATCTGGATGAGCTCCGGAAAATCCACCGCCCATCCAACATCGTAATCAAGCTCCGGCAAGGCCACCGCCCGATGACGATGTCGAGTGACAACCGTGCAAAGTAAGAGCAATCCCATCAGACGAACCACCAAAATAGAAGAAAAAAGCGGCCAACATCCCAATAGCTGAAAGGCCGACAGCCGATAAAGAGAAACGAAATTCCTCTAGGCAAGCTTTAAACGGAAGGGGGAATGAAAAACCATATCCAATCAAGAAATACCAGATCCTGAAAGCAATAGCCACACAGTAAGAAAACAAAAAGGGGGGGAGGGGGGAAGACGGTCAAGAAGGAGATGAGATAGCCAGAACCACCAGTCTCCGGATCGGGAATCATCCAATTCCCGCTCTATAAGAAGACTGAGAGCAGGAGATAGATAACAGATCCACAATGCGTCCTGAACGAGCATTGACCGCTCCTTTGAAAGGTCTGCCACGAAACGCCAAGTAAACATCATTTCTAACCCGCCGAATAATGGAGAAGGGATCCATAGGAGTCTCCTCAAAAATTGCCTTATTCCGCGCACACCAGATGTGCCAGCAAATCAGACAGGGAATCAAGCGAAAGATGATAGATCGAAGAGATTTACCAGATCTACCAATCCACCAAGAGGTCAGTAAATCATTCGGCAAGGAGATGGTACCACGGACACCCACTAAATTACCGAAGTAATTCCAGCAGGATCTGGCATAACAGCCAGAGAAAAGCAGATGATCCACCGATTCTGTTTCCCCGTTGCCGCAGCATCTACAACGGGAAACAAAAGGAATGCCAATCTGCTGAAGGTTCTCATCAACCGGTAACCCATTATGAAGGGATCGCCACATGAGAAGAGAAACTTTAGGAGGGATTCGAATGTCCCAAATGAAGGAAAGATTGGAAGGACTGGAGTGGGGTTTCTAGAAGAGTTCCAGGCCTTAAGAATAGAGAACGGACCGCCATCTCATCCGGAGTGGCCGTCATGAAAATCAGCGAGCAATTTGACCGATTGCATATGCTTCCAAGTCTCACTGGCGAATGATGGAGAACTGGAATAGCCAGAAGACGCCAGGCTCTGGTACTTAGCATGAAGGAACTTCGCCTATAAGGAGTCGTTAGTCCCAAATCTGTACCACAACTTGCAAGCGAAAGCCGAACATATGTCTTTCGGATTACGCAAACCTAACCCACCCTCACTCTTAGGACGACAGATAACGTCCCAAGACACCCAGTGATGTCGGTGATTGTCAACCTTCGATCCCCAGAAGAAAGAGGATGCCAAAGATTGGAACGACCAAAAGAAGGAGGAGGTAGGGGTCATAGCGGCGAAAATATGCGTGCCCATAAAACAGATTGGATGAGCACTAATCTTCCTGCCTGAGACAGAAGAGACGTATTCCAACGGATAATCTTTCCCTTTACTTTGTCCGTAAGAGGATCGAAAATGGCGTTTAGTTTCCTTCCTCTGTAGAGAACAATATCCAAATAAGGTAGAGGAAGGGAAGCTTTCCTGAACCCGGTAAAAGATTCCACCCAAGAAACTCTCGAAGGGTCCATGTCCTTCGTGTGAACGAAGCAACTCTTCGCAGAGTTGACCAGTTGGCCCGAACACCTCTCGTACAGATGAATGAACTGAATCAGGCGGCGAATAGAGGTCCGATTTCCGTTGGAGAAAATGATAATGTCATCCGCGAAGGAAAGAGAAGAGACAAGCGGACACCCTCTCGGAAGTCCAAAACGGTGAATTTAACCAAATATCGTTAAGGTGTGGATACCACGAATGAATGCCTCGGCCGCAATAACGAAAAGAGAAGGAGATAGAGGATCACCTTGACGAATACCTCTACCTGCTTTGAAAAAACCCTTGGACGATCCGTTAATGAGAACAGAAAACCAACAGTTGGATATGAGCCTCCACACCAAATCGATAAGGGTTTCAGGAAACCCGAAGGCACGAAGAACCTTGATGATGAAAAACCACGACATACGGTCGTAGGCCTTTTCCATATCAAGTTTGAAAATAATGTTAGAACCCCTGACCTTACGGTCAATCTGAGAGACAAGTTCTTGGGCTAAAAGGACGTTATCAGTGATTAAACGACCTTTTACAAAACCCGCCTGAGAGGAGGAGATAATACGATCAAGGAACGGAGCCAAACGAGTGGCCAGAACCTTAGAAATCACTTTGTTGGCGAAATTACACAGGCTGATCGGACGGAAATCCGTGCACGCCCGAGGATTATCACACTTGGGAATGAGGACCAAGTTAGTGGATGACCAACTAATGGGAAGAGCGCTCCCGGAAAAGAAATGTTGAATTGCCAGATAGAAATCAGATTGGATGATATGCCAGGCACTTCGAAAGAAGGAACCATTGAAACCATCCGGCCCACTGGCACTATCCTTGCTAAGAGCAAAGACACAGGCACGAATCTCATCCGAAGAAGGCGGATAAGCTAAAGCGTCACTTCCCTCCGAAGGAATCAGCCGAGGAATAAAAGACAGGAGGTCCGAAACCGGATCAGACACAGAGGGAGAACCAAGATATGATTGGAAATGAGACACTATTACCTCTATGACTTCAGACGGAGTCGAAGCCACAGATTGATCTGATCTCAAAATCTCACGAATAGAAAGCAAATTAACTTTCTTACGAATAGAAGAATGAAAGAATTTGGAATTCGTATCACCTTCGACCACCCATTTGATCCTCGCCTTTTGGCAGAGGTAGGAGTTTTCAATACGAAGTTTCGAAGAGAAAGCCAATTGAGCAGAAGCCCAATTCTCCTTATTTTCGGCCGAAGGACTCTCGTCGAACAAAGATTCGGCAAGAATCAGGGACTCTTCTGCCGCTCGAACACGGTCGAAAATGTTCCTGAAAACAAGGGAATTCCACATCTTTAGGCATGCCTTAAGACGCTTCAGTTTATGAGAGAAAGCCCCCATGGGAGCAGCCACAATGGGAGAGGTCCATGATTCCTCCACCACCTGGAGAAAACTATGGTGAGAACTCCACATACTAAGGAAGCGGAAAGACGAAGGGCCCGTCAAAGACCGCGAAGCGCACCGTAAAACTAGAGGCGCATGATCAGAACAAGATCGATGAAGATGAGAAGTAGAGAAGGTAAATGGGAGGTTAAACCATTCAGCATACCCAAAAATCCTATCCAACCCGGAGAGGATCCGATTCGGACCTTCCTGGTTGTTAGACCAAGTATAAGCAGAGCCCACGAAAGGAATTTCAGATAACCCAAAGCTCACAATGAAAGAATTGAAATCAGAAACCGAGTGCCGATTGACGGCCACCCCGCCTAATTTTTCAGCCTGACTAGCGACAACATTGAAATCACCACCCACCACAGAAAACGAGAACCCGAAGTCAGCAAGTGACAGAATGTCATCCCATAGAGATAATCTGTCTAACCGGTCACACTTGGCGTACACCGTTGAAAAAAGGAACGGTTGCGGGAAAAAGGAAGAGGAACACAAAACAGAGAAAAGTTGAGACGAGTCGAAAACAGGGCGAACAACGCAGTCTTTGGACCAGAGAATCCAGATCTTACCCGATACATTTGTCAAAGCACCGCCAAAACCAAGCGACAGTACTGCCTTGGTAACCTCTCCAGGACCCACAAAAGGTTCTAAAAGAGCCACCAAGCCAATGGAATGCTTACGGACAATCCGCTTAAGCCTAGCGGAAGAAGCTTCATTGCCAATATCACGAATGTTCCAGAAGAGAAAGTTCGACATGTAGGCAACTACAATCGGAGAGAAAGAGGACAAGCCAAGAGAGACAGCCCAGACGCAAATCAGATACGATACAAGGAAGAAAGAGCAGACCTATCGATCTGCTCAGTCGCCGCTATAGAGCGAGTACGGATAGTGCGGGGGATGACGGATGAGCCACGCGATCTACGTCGAGAGGACCGACGCAGAGGCTGAAGCAGTGGCTCGGACTCCGAAGATGCACCTAATCTCTCCTTCGTACCGGACAATCTAGAAGAGGATCTGGAGGGAGCAGAGTTCTCGGTGGAAAGGCGCTCATTAGTAATCGCAATCTCCTCTACACTAAGCATCAGAATGGTAATCGAAAAGGTACAAGAAGAAGAAGGAAGCGAGCAACGGGAATAGCAACAATAAGGCGAAGAATCAGGAGAAACGAAACAGATAGAGGATAACGAAAGTATGTAGGGGTGCTAATAATACGCATCCCACGATGCTGTAGGAACCTAACCCATGCCGGACTGTCACTAGTAATACAGCCCCGCGAGACAGGTGAGGTTCGCAAGGTGGCCTTAGCAGAGATATCACCCGATCGGTTCGCAAATGACCGGTAATATTCCAGGCTGCCCGCATAGTGGACCGCATCAGTGTTCACTATGCGATCAGGGCTGGAATACCGTCCTAGCCAATTGACGGAGACAGGATAATTTCTCCGTAGAGACCAATGGAGACCAACCAGGAGAGGAAGACGAGAATAAGCCAAAAACGACACTGACCAGGCCTCGCTATGGCTCAGAGCAAAATACCAACAAAAGGACCCACACTGTCCGCTCCAAACGGAGTACACAATGCCTAAAGGACCTGACACGCCACTAATCAACATCTGGGTAGCATTGTCAGGGAGCACACGCCGAGGCGTGTCAAGGCTCAAAAACACAAAGAACAAACCATCAATCTCAAACCAACAAGTCATCATAAACCCAACATAACGATCAATAAAGAATGCAATAGCGAGATACTCACCTGAACGGGCAGATGATCACTTACCTGCAGCTGCGAGACAATGGGAACAACAAGAAAATCAACCAAAAATTGCTCGCGCATCATACCATTCAACATACAGGGGGACACAGACCCACAAGGTCGAGCAGTTCGAATAGAGCGACATAAAGGAAAATCCCAATCAAAAACATTTGCACTGAAACCCACAGCCAAATCGCTAAAACCAACCCATGAATCACGTACCACCGAAGTAGGTACAGGGGAGGGAAGCACCGCAACCTGACTGGAATGGGCGATTGAATCCCCTTCGTCCAAAACATCAAGACCAAAGCCAGAACCACATAACACCGAACCCACCACCAGAGGCTCCTCCCCACGAGGCAAAATCTCACAAGATACATAAAAAGTTAACAACGGTTCGAAGTGGGTGATGAAATCCCTCTTCGAAGCAACATCGAATTCACCAGTAGCAGGCGTCGCCACCCAATCTGCGTCGAACTGAGAAATTCGCCTACAGGGGGGAGGACGGCACAACAATCCATCATCAGAGACCGGCAATAATTCCATAAAACAGTTCTCAACCAACAGATAACGAGATCTAGAAAGAACCCCAAATGAAGCCAAAGAGAAAACCCTAATCTCAACCGTATAATCACCAGTAAACACCACCGAAAAAGGACCAGAGGCCTCCGCCAGAATGGCGGCGCCAATAGCGGCGAACGATGGGCAGTGACGTACGAAAGAACCAGAGAGAACGAACTCTCCAACGCCACCCAAATACGACATCAAAACCAACAAACAAGCAACAATAGATCGCAGAGAAGGAGAGAGTAGTCACAGGGAAAGAGAGATTAAAGATGGGGGGAAGCAGCGGCAAGATGAAAATTCGCAGGCGCTAGAGAGAGGCGGCCATGAAATAATTTATTTGATGTTAAATGATGTATACTATCAAGCAGCAGTCTACTATGAATTTTCTAGTAAAGATCTGATGAAATATTGCTACAATTTTTGAATACTCTTACATTCCTTTCGGCCCAGATCATACCCATAATGTTTAAGAAATTTAAGCAGTAGCTTTATTCTAGGATTTACCATCTCATCGCCTTGAATATGTTGAACCACTCATGTTCGCTATTGGTAGATGGTCAATGGAAGTTGTTTTTGCTAATACCTTAGACCATATTATGTTAACGTAATGACATTAAAAGAAAAGGTATGTATAGGTTTCTGTTTCAAGGGCATAACATATACATATCTTCGGCTATTACGTCTCTTTGGAACAATTTCCCTTTAGTTAGAATGGAGTTGGCCATTATCTTCCACAAAATGAAGTTCTCTTTAGTTGGACTACCCATGGCCCATATTCTTCTAGCCCATGAGAAGGCCCAAAAATTCATTTGGTGCTTGAGAGTGCTTTGTAAACTTAAGAAATATAGTGGTGCTTAATAGAAGAGGTCCAAAAAGCTAGTGCATCAGATTCAGGCAGTGGGTTAGTTGATATGGCTCCCCATATTTACCTTGCATGGCAGAGCTGCAATAAGGGAGAGAACATAGTTGTTTGTTACATAGTCCTTTGCTAAAGCATATCGTGGAAGTCAAGTTAGATGCCTCAAATTCTCGTCAATTATATTATTCAAAATCAAGTCTGCTTTTGTCCAAGGGAATGTCTAGGAAAGTAGATATGGACTAGTTTTAATGCTATATTGGACTTGAGAAAGGAAAACTTCTCTAAGCTTTAAATGCTTGTCCGACATTTACTGGCATCATTGAGTACACTGAAGCAACCCATAATGCACCAGCAGCTCGACCATCACGTAATATCAAGTTGCCTGCCAAATATATGGATTAAGATGCACCAGAAAAGATATAAAAATGTTGCACTTTTGCAGCAGGAAATAAGAGCAGCAAAACGGTTATGTTTTTCTTTATTTTGGAATCCTTTCCGTTACAAGGCAGAGGCTATAACTAATTATAGCAATTATGTAAGCTTCTAGATGCCAGATGTCAAGAATTGTATGGATGTAGCAGCTTTATATTAGCTATACGATGAATGAAAATGCTTGCTGAGAATTATTTCTAATCTTCTCTAACTGAATTTTCTCTCTTCTTCCTTCTTCTCCTCTGTTTTTTTTCTGTGAATTTATAAGTAGCATAGACCTTAACAAATTGGTGCTTTCGTTGTCCTCCCATCCTCCCAATCACCACCATGACCCGTCTTGAAGAAATAGCTTCGCAACTCAACCACCAACAAACGACCATCGACTCCTTACAAGCCACCATTGCCAAACAAGAAACCACCCTTGCCGACTTACCAGATATTAAAAACTCCCTCGCCACACAACAACTATCAATACAACACCTCACCTAAACCATAGCCGAATTCACATCCAGATTTCCTGCTCCACCTCTTTCCTCAAGCTCTGAAAGCACCCAAAGATCACCAACACAACCCCCCTACTTACAACACCCCTTCACACACAACCCCATACCTCTCAATTTCCGCCTCCACCACATACCCGAATACCGAAATGTGAGCTTACCCATTTTGATGGATCAAATCCATTAGAATGGATTTTTCAGGTGGAACAATTTTTCTCTTACTATGCAACACCGGATGACCAGCGCATTCATCTTGCTAGCCTCTACATGACCGGCCAAGCCTTGACGTGGTATCAATGGATGTTTCGAAACAACCAATTCACCTCATGGAATAACCTAACCTTAGCCATCGAACAACGCTTCGGACCCTCCACCTTTATAAACCCACAAGCCACCATTTCAAACTCCGCCAAACAACTACAGTCGAAAACTACCAATCTCAATTCGAAACACTTGGCAATCGCATCACAAATCTTCCCCATGACGCCCTACTAAATTGTTTTATTTCCGGACTAAAAACCAACATTCGCAATGAACTACAGCCCTTTAAGCCTACCAACATATCCGACGCAATCGACCTCGCCAAACACATAGAAAACAAGATCACTGAAACTAAACAATTCCAAAACCGCTTACCTCTTACTCGCCCACAACAACCTCCCTTGCTGTATCTACCACCTATCCCAACCCCAACTCCACAAACAAACCCAAACTACCCTATCAAACGTTTAACACAGACCGAACTTCAGAGCCGCCAAGCTAAAGGTCTATGCTACCACTGTGACGAAAAGTACTATCCCGGCCACAAATGCAACACCAAAAGAGTACTCATACTTTACCTGATGATGATGACAATGACACGGAACCGAAACCTCCAGATGGAGCAGATCAGCCACCAATCATCGACCCAGCCATATCCTATCACGCACTCGTGGGCTTTTCCTACCCCCGCTCTCTCCGACTTCCTGCTCGCGTAAACAACAAGCCCGTCCCCATCCTCGTTGATTCGGGGAGTACCCATAATTATCTCCACCCGAAGACTGCATGCTTCTTAGGGCTTCATGCAGAGAGCCAACACGATTTTCTTGTCACTGTTGGTAATGGCGATAAATTACCTTGCCGAGAAGCATGCCGCCAAGTTCTAGTACAAATCCAAGGAAACGATTTCATCACTGATTTTTTTCTGCTGCCGATCTCAGGAGCTGAAGCAGTTTTTGGCATCCAATGGATGCAAGATCTAGGCCCAATTACGTTTGATCATAAAAAGTCGGTTATGACTTTTTTGTATAATGGCAAACTCATTACTCTATTGGGCCAAGGAAAAGTAAGCCCATCTGAAATTTCCCTTCAACAGTTGAAAAGGTTGCAGGCTACTACTTTAATTTCCACCTATTTTCACTTAACCTCTGAACCCACTCAACATCCAACCATAACCGCAATGTTCGAACCTGAAAACACACACCCAGATATTCACCGCATTTTATCACAATACCCTCTCGTCTTCAATAAACCAACCAACCTTCCCCCACATCGCAACCGTGACCATCACATTAACCTACAACCAAATTCTCAACCTGTTAACGTTAAACCATACCGCTACTCGCATTACCAAAAAAACGAAATCGAGTCACAAGTAAAAGAAATGCTCCAAAACCAAATAATTATACCCTCCACAAGTCCTTTTTCTTCTCCAGTACTTCTAGTCAAAAAAAATAGACGATACATGGCGTTTTTGCGTGGACTACCGCGCTCTTAATGCCATCACCATTAAAAACCGATTTCCCATCCCAACCGTCGATGAATTATTAGACGAATTATATGGCTCTACGTATTTTTCAAAGCTTGATTTACGTAGTGGCTATTTTCAAATCCGGGTTCATCCCTCCGATACTTCAAAAACCGCATTTCGAACACATGAAGGACATTATGAGTTTTTGGTCATGCCGTTCGGCCTCACTAACGCTCCTTCCACCTTCCAAGCTACAATGAACGACATTTTCCGTCCTCATCTTCGAAAATTTATTCTCGTTTTTTTTGACGATATTCTTGTTTACAGTAATTCATGGGATTCTCACCTTATACATTTGCAGACCACCTTGGACATCTTGGCTAAACAGGAATTTTATGCCAATTTTTCTAAATGCGTTTTTGGAGCTACAGAACTTTACTATTTGGGCTACATAATTTCAAAAGATGGAGTTCGTGTTGATCAGACAAAAGTAGAAGCTATTTTGAACAGGCCACCACCTACCACAACCACTGCCATTCGCGGATTCCTGGGCCTTACAGGCTACTACCGCAGGTTCATTCAAAATTATGCTCATATAGTTAGTACTATAACTGACTTACTTAAAAAAGGAAATGCACCATTCTCTTGGCCCATGCAAGCCCACGAAGCTTTCCTTGCCCTCAAAAAAGCAATTACCACTGCTCCAATATTAGCCCTACCTGATTTCTCCCAAAGTTTCGATTTGCATACTGACGCGTCTGTCGTAGCTTGCGGCGCCGTGCTTTCCCAATCCCGACACCCCATCGCCTTCCACAGTCAAAAACTTCCACCTCGCCTTCAACGAGTATCGACCTATGCACGCGAGATGTATGGGATAATCTCGGCTGTTCAAAAATGGCGCCACTACCTTCTCGCCCGCCATTTCACCGTCACCACGGATCACCAAAGCCTCCGACAATTGTTAACCCAAACTATTCAAACACCCGAGCAGCAAAGATGGCTCTCAAAGCTCATGGGTTTCGATTTCACTATACAATATAAACCGGGCAATACAGATACGGTGGCCGATGGATTATCTCGCTGGACGACGACAGCGACCATGGCAGCGTTCTCTTCACCCATTTTTGATTTCACCACCCGGATCCGCTCAGTCCTATCACTAGACGACAAAGCCCAGCAACTCATCAATGCTTCTAAGTCAGGTGATGCCTCTAAACCAGAATTTCATTTTCGGGACGGACTATTATTCAAAGGAAATAGGGTGTACATCCCAAACGACCCAGCGCTTCAACATGATATACTCCAGGCTTATCACGCTTCCAAGTTGGGAGGACACTCTGGAATTAACAATACCAAAGCCAGAATTGCATCCAATTTCTATTGGCCAAAACTTACAGCAGCAGTTCGGAAATTTGTGCAAAACTGCTCTATCTGCCTACAGACCAAACCAGATAATACAGCGCCTAAAGGATTATTGCAACCCTTGCCCATTCCTAACCAAATATTTGAAGATATATCAATGGACTTTATAACTCATTTACTGTAACGACCCGTAAATTTTCGATAATTAAAATAGCTAAATTTAATAAGATTTCGTGATTTAGTGTTAGAAAAAAATTGTAAGTCGTTTGGAATAATAATAACAGAATGAAATGCAACAAGATTTTATCTAAGTTAATTATTTATGAATTGAATAAAATCCCAAATCAATTGAAATGTTATATAGTCAAAGGTAATTGAATGAATTTGTATTGTATAGGTAATTGTGACACTTGTTTGTAAATAATAAACTTATAAGAAATTAAAAGTTAACGGTGATAATTATTTAAGTTACCTATTCATTTAGTTAGTCGAATTGAATTTGTGAACCAATAGCAATTGAAATGAAAGTTCATATATTAGTTGAGTGCATTATCTCTAACCGTGGATTAATAATAATGTAGAGTTCATTTGATGTAATATAGTAAATCGACTGATAATGAAATTTTTATTTAAAAATCCAATATTGAAATCCGTCAAATATTGAACAATTAAATTGTTTAAATTTAATATTTGGAATTTATTGAATAAGTTGAATAACGGGAATTGAATAACTGTTTAATGAAAATGGTTGTTCTATAATTTGAATTTGTTAAATTTTACAAGTTCGTTTGAATATTTCAAAAGATAGTGATTTAAGAATAATCAAATTTGTTTAAATTTAATATTACAAATGTTTGAATAATTAAATTCCGAATTTGATACGATTAATTTGATATTGAAATTTAATATATAAAAATAGAGTGAATAATTGAAATTTGGTTTAATATGATTCAAATTGGTTTCCAAAGGGAATGTAAGTTATATCGGGATTATAATAGAGTTAATAAGATTTTAAAATTGAAATTATTGGATAATTGAATAACGGTTTTAATATGATTAAAAATGATTTGTAAAATTTTATTTTTTTATATTGGAGTTATAGTGATGTTATAGAACTTTTAAAACTGAATTTAAAATTTATTTGTGAAAATTGAATATTTTAATATTTAATTATCGACTGAAAAATAGCCAATTTTCGAACAGTGTAACGACCCGTATTTTACGTGTCGATAAATCGTAGAATTTACAGGTCGTTAGTGTTGTTTATATTGTCTCTAGCCTGAGTCGTATAGGAAGTTAACTCGTGTGTTAGTGTTGAGTCGTTAACGAGTCAACTAGGAGACCGAGTTGAGAGTCTGACCGACTCAATGATGACCGACTCATAGAGGTAGCGACCTATAGGATTGGCCGAGTTAGTGAGTTGCCGAGTTAACAGGTTAAGGGTTAGACCGACTCATAGGGGTTAACGAGTTACGACTCAAGGCTGGGACGAGTTAGTAGATGTGATCGGGTTAAGCTCTTCACCAACCTATAGGCTTGCGCGAGTTAGCGTGTTAGCGGGTTAGGAGTTAGCATAGCTAACGAGTTAGCGACCTAGAAGTTTTAGACGACTTAAGGATGCTAAGTCGTAAGTCGTTAGCGGCTTAGTTAGGTCGTAGGGTCATCTGGGCCGTTGGAACTGTTGGGCCATAGCACTAGTTAACCCGAGTTGGTTGAGTCGTTGGTACGAGTTAAGACCTTAGGTCGCCTAAGAGTTGAGTCGGCAGCTAGTTGTGTCGTATGGCCGAGTCATAAGGACATGATCTATGTGTTAACTCGTATAGGAGTTAAGTCGTGAGTCGTAGTGGCTTGAGTCGTGAGTCATGAGTCGTGGACGACTCATAGGGGCGGACGACTCAAGGGAGATTTCAGCCTATAAATAGAGGGCTTTGGCTCACTTTTTGGCACCGGTTTTTGAAGCGACGAAGTGCTGCCATTTTGAGAGCTCGACTACAACATTTCTTCATCTCCTTTTTTCCATTTCAATTTAGTTCTAACATCCATTCAAGATCGAAGATCCAAGAGCCAAAGTTGAAGATCTTCATCCAACCAAGCTAGATTTCATCGTTTTAAGCGGGATTTCGACGAATCAAGCTTGAATCCTTGCTGTCCAGATCTGGAGTTGATAGTTTTTGAAGTGTTTGGGCGATTCGGTGAGTGGTGGTTATCTCTCACACGGACCCAAAGGAGTATATTGGTTTGGGTGGTTTGTTGGAGTGTTGTAGATAGTGATTTTATGCACTCTTCCTTAGATCTAAGTATAGATCCATTACTTATGAAGATGTTTACTTTTGCAAGTTCATTCATCAAGTTGTAGGGACAAAACCTATGATTTATATTTGTTAGATCTATGCTAAAAACCCATGATTCATGTATGATAGATCTATTCTCATTTATTTTACGAAATTGCCATTTTAGTTATAAATGCCAATTTAGATCTCGATTGACTACTTATTTGTTTGGATTAATGTTTGCCTTGTTTGATTGTTGTGAATGAGTTATCTAGTTGATAGATTTGGACAAGTATGGTCAAAGACAATTCAAAAGCTACGGAAAAGGCTCTTGAATGGTGAAAGTTGCTTAAGGCATATGTAGTGGATGTTGAAGCTCATATGTATGGATTGGATGATGTTGAGACGGAATTTTTCCATGATGCGATGAGGCAAACCATGATGTTAAGATGAGCCTTTGCTAAGATGAAGATGATGCGAGGCATGATATGATGTAACCTTGGTATAATCAAGAAGGATTGCTCCAAGCATGATTGATAACTTGAAGGGTAGTTCAAGTTGATTGATAATGGATGGCTCAAGAGGTAGTTTGGGCTAGGATGAGAATAGTCGTCAAGGAGGATGACTAGAAGGCTTGGATTTCATCGTTGTTGAAGGTTCTAGCAGACTCAAAGCAAGAGTACAAGGGTTGCCCTAAAGACTACAGGTAGGTGGTCTGGACACCCTAAAGACTACAGGTAGGTGGTCGAGTACTCTGGGTAGTTGCGAAAATTCCTAGGCACGGGTCATGATGACGTGTGGAGTTATGTCTAGAACCGGGGTTACCATTAACCCTTGATAGATGACTCAGGAAGGAGTCGGTCATTCAATTAACGGTGATTTCGAAGCAAGGTTAACAGTGATAGCCAGAGTCATGGATGTTTGATTGTACTATCATTCGGCCTCAAGAGCGGTGTTTTCTGGGTGCTTATCTGATCTTGGTTTAGGCCTTGGGGGTTTGTATTTGGAAAACATCGACCTTGACTCGAGTGGTTATTGCTTTACCTTAATTGTCTGCTATGTTATGCTTGCTTCACCTTAGTATGTTTGGGGGCTATCACTGTAGAAAGAGGTGGAGTAGGATGGTTTGGTTCCTATTCCTTTTATCCCATATGCTCTTTTGGTATGTTTGATAGTTGATTTACTGCTCACTAAGACTTTGTCTGACTCAAGGTTTTATGTCTCCTCTTATTACCTTGGGCTGTTCATCCATGTTGGGATGGACAGACTAGGTAGTAAGTGACAGGTGCTGTTCTTGGAGATCTACGTTGATGATGACGAAGACGAGCAGGAGGCTTTTGCATATTATTTCATATTATGTACTGGGTGTTCCGCTGCTGTATTTGTTTGAGTGTTTTGTAGTGAGGCTTTGATGTATGGATGATTCATATGTTTGTATAAAACTATTATGATGCTTATATGATGATGTCCTGTTCTATGGAGCTTCACTATATTGTATTTCTCTATTGTATTTTATCCATGCGCTGTGAGTTGTACGATAGATTCTGCGATGTTTATTCTACCTTGACGGTCACCCTTGGCTGCCTGGCACACCTTCAGCGCACCATTCCCTTGTTTCCGTGCGGGAGTCATGGGCGGTCGTCACATTTGGTATCAGAGCTTTGGTTAATCGATTTTAGCC
Source organism: Allium cepa (assembly GCA_030765085.1). Taxonomy (NCBI): domain Eukaryota; kingdom Viridiplantae; phylum Streptophyta; class Magnoliopsida; order Asparagales; family Amaryllidaceae; genus Allium; species Allium cepa. Next base: position 445,218,840 of record CM060932.1, read on the forward strand.
AACGCTCGCTGACGTAACTACGTAAGAGAGACGTAATTGTATTTTGATGGATGATTACTATATATAATATAGTAGTTTAGAAGGATTTGAACTCCTTATGTAGTTGTTTCTCAAGGTGTTCTAATCATTCCTTTTTGTAGATATTAAGGATGAGTCGAAGAGGGAGACCAGCTGCTAGAGAAAACCGTGCTACTGGGGAAGCTACTGATTATGGAGCTATGTTTGAAGCTATGATGACTTCTATCATGAGAAGGATACCAGCTCCAGGGCCATCAGTAGATGTTGGAGTTCAAGTTCAAGCTCCAAGACCGGTGGATTTTGCTAAGTTGTGTAAGGACTATACTGCTCTTGGAGGAAAGGTTTTCTTGGGAACAGAATCAACCATTGAGGTGCAGAGATGGATTGATGCTTGTCAAAGGATTTTTGGTGACTTGGGAATTGAGGATGCAATTAAGAGGAAGCTCGCATCAAGGCAACTTCAAGGGAGAGCTTCGGATTGGTGGAATTCTGTCACCATTGATACTCCGGAGGAGGAGATTACTTGGGAGCAATTCCAAGCTAGATTTGAAGCTAAGTTTATCTCTACAGCTCAGAAATCTGTTTTGTTCAAGAAGTTTGTAGAGCTCAAGCAAGGTGGGAGATCGGTCCTTGAGTATGTTTCTGAGTTTGAGGCTTTGTCCAAGTATGCCAGATCGTATATTGATTCTCCCTATCAGAAGAATGAGAAGTTTGTGACCGGTTTGGATGCTTATCTTGGAAGACAGTTGGTGGATCATCTGGACGATCCGTTTGAGAAGCTTGTGGAGAAAGCCCTCGGGCATGAGTGTTTGTTTCCTAGGGAAAGTTCTGTTGTTGCTGTAACCAAGGAAGGATCTAGGCCACAGCAGAGTGGAAACAAGAAGAGGAAGCAGCAGCAACAGAGAGGTAAGGATGGCCAGAAGAAGCCGAAGGGCGAAGTGACCTGCTACAACTGCCAGCAGAAGGGCCATCTCTTCAAAGATTGTAAGAATCCCAAGGTGCCAGGAAAGTGTTACAACTGTGATAAGCTGGGACATATCAAGAAGAATTGTCCAGAGCCGAGGAAGGACAGGCAGATTGTGCAAGCTTATTCTTTGGGAGCTGTGCCGTCGTCTTCAAAAGCTCCTACTGCTGAAGAGAAGGGGAAGAGTGTGGTGGTTCAAGGTACTCTTTCCATTTGTGGTGTTCCAGTTAGAGTGTTGTTTGATACTGGAGCGTCGCATTCTTTTGTTTGTGATGATTTGGCAGGCCGGTTAGGTTTGAAACCGGATATTGTTGATAGGCCATTGGTTGTGACTAATCCAGTTGGGGGTTCGTCTTGTTTGTGTATGATATGTCGTGGTCTAGTTGTGTCGAGTCATGATTGCTCGTTTGTTAGTGATTGCTTTGTTCTGAACTTTGCGGGGTTCGGAATTATTTTGGGTATGGACTGGCTTAGGAGGTATGCGGCAAGGATTGATTATGAGAGGCTGGAAGTGACAGTCGGGAATGTGGAAGGGCAAAAGGTTGTGATACGATGTAAGCATGAGGAAGGCGTCTTCATGAGCTTTATGTATTCGCTGGTTATTCCACGGGATGGACTGTCATCGGTGCCTATTGTGAATGGATTTGAGGATGTCTTTGACGAAGTCAAAGGATTACCGCCGCATAGGGAGATCGAGTTTCGTATCGATCTAGTTGAGGGAGCCAGACCTATGGTGATGCCTCTTAGGCGGATGGCGCCTAGGGAGCAGCAAGAGTTGAAGGTGCAAGTTGATGACCTTTTGCAGAAAGGATTCATTCGGCGTAGCGTGTCCGAATGGGGTGCACCAGTTGTGTTCGCAACCAAAGCGGATGGATCGTTGAGGTTGTGTGTGGATTATCGCGAGCTGAATAAAGTGACTAAGAAGAACAAGTATCCATTGCCGAGAATAGATGACTTGTTTGATCAGCTTCACGAAGCTAAGGTGTTTTCTCAGATGGATTTGGCAACGGGATTTCACCAGTTGAGAGTGGCAAAGGATAGTGTGCCGAAGACTGCTTTTAGGACACCATCCGGTTTTTATGAGTGGCTGGTAATGCCGTTTGGATTGACTAACGCACCAGCATATTTTGTGGATCTTATGAATAGAGTGTTCAGAGATCGGTTGAATAAGTTCGTGCTTGTGTTCGTGGATGATATTCTGATTTATTCCAGAACTGAGGAAGAGCACAAGACGCACTTGCGTATTGTTTTGGAAATCTTACGGAAGCATCAGCTGAAGGCTAAGTTTTCGAAGTGTCACTTCTGGAAAAGTGAAGTGAGATTCTTAGGCCATGTTATCTCTGGAAGTGGAATAGCGGTTGATCCCGCTAAGGTGACAGCGATCCAGGATTGGGTTAGACCTAAGAATGCATCTGATGTGAGAAGTTTTCTTAGATTAGCTGGATATTATCGACGGTTTATCAAAGACTTTTCCAAGATAGCCGCACCGTTAACAGGATTGACGAGAAAGAACCAAGTGTTCAGATGGGATGATAAGTGTGAGCAAGCTTTCGTGATCCTGAAGGAGCGACTGACGAGTACTCCTGTTTTGACTATTCCAAGTGGGAATGATGAGATGGTGGTTTACACCGATGCATGTGGTACTGGACTTGGAGCAGTACTAATGCAGAAGAATAAAGTTGTTGCATATGCAAGTCGACAACTGAAGCCGCATGAAAGGAATTACCCGACTCATGATTTGGAGTTAGCGGCAATTGTTTTTGCTTTGAAGATGTGGAGACATTATCTATTGGGAGTTAGATTCGAGTTGTTTACAGATCATAAGTCGTTGAAGTATCTGTTCTCCCAAAAGGATTTGAATCTTCGACAGCAACGATGGCTAGAGTTTTTAGCATCATATGATTTTGGTATAGCTTATACTCCGGGAAAAGGTAACGCAGTAGCTGATGCGTTGAGTCGAAGACATGCAGGATTGGGGGCCATGTTTTCGGAATGGAAGAGTCTCGAGTATTTAGCTGGATTTGACTTCAGGCCTAGATGTGAATTGGAACCTGAGATGTTGGCAAACTTATCAATAAGGCCTACTCTTGTGGAAAGGATTGGCGAGAGTCAAAAGCGAGACGATAAGCTTATCAAGATTATCCATGATTTGGAATCTGGATTGGACCCAGAGAAGGATAAGGGATTCGAAGTCGATCGAGAGGGTTGGCTTCGGAAGCAAGGACGATTGGTTGTTCCCGACATAGATGAATTAAAGGATGAAGTTCTGAAGGAAAGTCATCACTCGAAGTTGACAATTCATCCAGGTGGAAATAAGATGTATCGGGATATGAAGAGAACCTATTACTGGGAAGGTATGAAGAAGGATGTTGGAAATTTTATTTCCAAGTGTATGAATTGCCAGTTGGTTAAAGCAGAGCAGAAAAAGCCAAGTGGATTGCTTCATCCATTAGAAGTTCCTATGTGGAAGTGGGAACAGATATCGATGGATTTTATCGATGGTCTACCTAGAACCAGAGCAGGAAATGAAGGGATTTGGGTCATAGTAGATCGGTTGACCAAGAGTGCAAGATTCATTCCTGTTCGATCGACTAGGACTGCATCGAAGTTGGCTGAGTTGTATGTTAAGTGGATAGTTCGATTCCATGGTGTTCCGAAGAGTATAGTGAGCGATCGAGACCCATTGTTCACTAGTGGATTTTGGAAGAGCTTCCAAGAAGTTTTGGGAACTAAGTTGTGTTTGAGTACAGCTTATCATCCTCAAACAGATGGTCAGACTGAGAGAGTTAACCGAGTTTTGGAAGATCTCCTCAGAGCATGTGTTTTGGATTTCGGAGGATCATGGGAAGATCATCTTCATTTGGTGGAGTTTGCGTACAATAACAGTTACCAGTCAAGTATTGGTATGGCACCATATGAAGCACTGTATGGAAGACCGTGTAATTCTCCGACATGTTGGTTGGAAACTGGAGAAAAACTGATACTTGGGCCAGAAATGATTCGTCAGACTTCGGGTTGTATAGAGATCATTCGGCAACGAATGAAGGCAGCCCAAGATCGTCAGAAAAGTTATGCCAATAATCGTCGTAAGGATTTGGAATTCGACGTAGGTGATATGGTTTTTGTGAAGATTTCTCCTCTGAAGAATGTTATTCGATTTGGAAAGAAAGGAAAGTTAACTCCGAGATTTGTTGGACCATTCCCGATTATCGAGCGAATTGGAAAGCTCGCTTATAGATTGGAGTTACCGGAAAAGATGGCGGGTGTGCACAGTGTTTTCCATGTATCTTATCTACGGAAGTATGTGCATGACCCAACTGCAGTGGTTTTTGCTGATAGCTGTGAAGACTTGGAGGTTGATCCAGTTGTTACGAGACCTCGTAAGCCGCTTCGTGTTGTTGAAACCGACACGAAACAGCTTAGGAGGAAGACGATTACGTTGCTCAAGATACAATGGAGTGATGATGTTAACGACTGTACGTGGGAGGAGGAAGAGAGGATTAAGGCAGCTCATCCTGAACTCTTCGAGGTATGGCCCTAAGGTGTCGTGACATCTCATGAATTTGTAGCTTGTTCTAATCTTAGAATTCTGCATGCTAGGCTAGTAATTGGATGCATGGTTTGTTGATTGCTATGGATGGTAGGCATGCAGAATAGTTTTGATTGCTCTTGTTTGTTTGGAATTTCGGGGGCGAAATTCCTAAGGGGGAGAGAATGTAACGACCCGTATTTTACGTGTCGATAAATCGTAGAATTTACAGGTCGTTAGTGTTGTTTATGTTGTCTCTAGCCTGAGTCGTATAGGAAGTTAACTCGTGTGTTAGTGTTGAGTCGTTAACGAGTCAACTAGGAGACCGAGTTGAGAGTCTGACCGACTCAATGATGACCGACTCATAGAGGTAGCGACCTATAGGATTGGCCGAGTTAGTGAGTTGCCGAGTTAACAGGTTAAGGGCTAGACCGACTCATAGGGGTTAACGAGTTACGACTCAAGGCTGGGACGAGTTAGTAGATGTGATCGGGTTAAGCTCTTCACCAACCTATAGGCTTGCGCGAGTTAGCGTGTTAGCGGGTTAGGAGTTAGCATAGCTAACGAGTTAGCGACCTAGAAGTTTTAGACGACTTAAGGATGCTAAGTCGTAAGTTGTTAGCGGCTTAGTTAGGTCGTAGGGTCATCTGGGCCGTTGGAACTGTTGGGCCATAGCACTAGTTAACCCGAGTTGGTTGAGTCGTTGGTACGAGTTAAGACCTTAGGTCGCCTAAGAGTTGAGTCGGCAGCTAGTTGTGTCGTATGGCCGAGTCATAAGGACATGATCTATGTGTTAACTCGTATAGGAGTTAAGTCGTGAGTCGTAGTGGCTTGAGTCGTGAGTCATGAGTCGTGGACGACTCATAGGGGCGGACGACTCATGGGAGATTTCAGCCTATAAATAGAGGGCTTTGGCTCACTTTTTGGCACCGGTTTTTGAAGCGACGAAGTGCTGCCATTTTGAGAGCTCGACTACAACATTTCTTCATCTCCTTTTCTCCATTTCAATTTAGTTCTAACATCCATTCAAGATCGAAGATCCAAGAGCCAAAGTTGAAGATCTTCATCCAACCAAGCTAGATTTCATCGTTTTAAGCGGGATTTCGACGAATCAAGCTTGAATCCTTGCTGTCCAGATCTGGAGTTGATAGTTTTTGAAGTGTTTGGGTGATTCAGTGAGTGGTGGTTATCTCTCACACGGACCCAAAGGAGTATATTGGTTTGGGTGGTTTGTTGGAGTGTTGTAGATAGTGATTTTATGCACTCTTCCTTAGATCTAAGTATAGATCCATTACTTATGAAGATGTTTACTTTTGCAAGTTCATTCATCAAGTTGTAGGGACAAAACCCATGATTTATATTTGTTAGATTTATGCTAAAAACCCATGATTCATGTATGATAGATCTATTCTCATTTATTTTACGAAATTGCCATTTTAGTTATAAATGCCAATTTAGATCTTGATTGACTACTTATTTGTTTGGATTAATGTTTGCCTTGTTTGATTGTTGTGAATGAGTTATCTAGTTGATAGATTTGGACAAGTATGGTCAAAGACAATTCAAAAGCTACGGAAAAGGCTCTTGAATGGTGAAAGTTGCTTAAGGCATATGTAGTGGATGTTGAAGCTCATATGTATGGATTGGATGATGTTGAGACGGAATTTTTCCATGATGCGATGAGGCAAACCATGATGTTAAGATGGGCCTTTGCTAAGATGAAGATGATGCGAGGCATGATATGATGTAACCTTGGTATAATCAAGAAGGATTGCTCCAAGCATGATTGATAACTTGAAGGGTAGTTCAAGTTGATTGATAATGGATGGCTCAAGAGGTAGTTTGGGCTAGGATGAGAATAGTCGTCAAGGAGGATGACTAGAAGGCTTGGATTTCATCGTTGTTGAAGGTTCTAGCAGACTCAAAGCAAGAGTACAAGGGTTGCCCTAAAGACTACAGGTAGGTGGTCTGGACACCCTAAAGACTACAGGTAGGTGGTCGAGTACTCTGGGTAGTTGCGAAAATTCCTAGGCACGGGTCATGATGACGTGTGGAGTTATGTCTAGAACCGGGGTTACCATTAACCCTTGATAGATGACTCAGGAAGGAGTCGGTCATTCAATTAACGGTGATTTCGAAGCAAGGTTAACAGTGATAGCCAGAGTCATGGATGTTTGATTGTACTATCATTCGGCCTCAAGAGCGGTGTTTTCTGGGTGCTTATCTGATCTTGGTTTAGGCCTTGGGGGTTTGTATTTGGAAAACATCGACCTTGACTCGAGTGGTTATTGCTTTACCTTAATTGTCTGCTATGTTATGCTTGCTTCACCTTAGTATGTTTGGGGGCTATCACTGTAGAAAGAGGTGGAGTAGGATGGTTTGGTTCCTATTCCTTTTATCCCATATGCTCTTTTGGTATGTTTGATAGTTGATTTACTGCTCACTAAGACTTTGTCTGACTCAAGGTTTTATGTCTCCTCTTATTACCTTGGGCTGTTCATCCATGTTGGGATGGACAGACTAGGTAGCAAGTGATAGGTGCTGTTCTTGGAGATCTACGTTGATAATGACGAAGACGAGCAGGAGGCTTTTGCATATTATTTCATATTATGTACTGGGTGTTCCGCTGCTGTATTTGTTTGAGTGTTTTGTAGTGAGGCTTTGATGTATGGATGATTCATATGTTTGTATAAAACTATTATGATGCTTATATGATGATGTCCTGTTCTATGGAGCTTCACTATATTGTATTTCTCTATTGTATTTTATCCATGCGCTGTGAGTTTTACGATAGATTCTGCGATGTTTATTCTACCTTGACGGTCACCCTTGGCTGCCTGGCACACCTTCAGCGCACCATTCCCTTGTTTTCGTGCGGGAGTCATGGGCGGTCGTCACAAACAGTCTCAGAATTGGACGAAACTAGTTCCATTAGATCCGTAATAGTTTGTTATTACCGGATTTCAATTTTCGTAGCAATCGGAGTTTTCGTTTGACCGTGGCAGCTCGAAACGCATCGAAATTGTTTTAATATTAATTTGGCGAGTTAAAATAGTCATTTTTCAAACGGTCTCGGATTTCGACGAAACCAGTTTCATCGGATCCGTAATGTCATATTTTTGTAAGGATTTAAATTTCGAGTCAATCGGATTTACCGTTTGTCCGGGGCGAGCCCAAACACACAGAAATTTGATTAACCGATTTAATTTCAAATCGATCGTTTATTGCCGTAACTCACACATACGATCGAATTAGCTTCCGAAACCTGTTCCATTGTGTCCGGAACGTGGGGTAAACCCTAGAAACGCCAGTCGGCTTGCTTCGTTTGGAGTTCGGAAAATTTTCGATGAATAGTGTTTTGGCGATTTTCTATAAAAGGACCCCCACTTTCTTTGTTTTGCAAAAACCCTAGGGTTTCAGCCCTTAGCCGCCACTTTCATTTCAATGGCCAGAAAATTTCGAAACTTCTTCCTCATTTTCCCCTCAATCCATCGATAATTAGCAAAAACCTCCAACTACAAAGTTGTAGATCTCGACGAGATCTACAAATCCAATGGTCATGATCTGAAATGGAGCTTCGGATCGACGGAAAATCGAGTTCAAAGTCGCTGCGTTTTTCACGTTTTTCGAGGCCAAAGGGGCAGCCGAGTTTCATGCTATTCACGGTGTAGGTAGAGTTCGCCGAGGGCTTCGCGATGGAGGTGGCCGATCGTCTTCAAGTCGTGTATTTTGGTCGTGAAAATTCGTTGAAGGTTGACGGCAATGGGTTGTGCGTGCGTGTATCAACTGGGAAGGAACGTGATTTTCACGTTTGGAAGAGGAAGTAGGGAACAGCCGCACTGGGAAGGAACGTGATTTTCACATTTGGAAGAGGAAGCAGGGAACAGCCAGATTGTGATAGGGTTAGGAAATTTAATTAAAGTTGTATAATTATTTATACTCAAATCTGTATAAACTTTGAAATAACATAACTTTTTCATACGAGGTCAAAAACGCACGAAACTTTTCGCGTTGGAATCGTATCGATGAGCACTACGTAATGGAGATGGATTGGAATAATTTGGAGATAGTGAAAATTTCGGGTAAAATTAAACGCTCGTTTAATTTTATTCGAAATAAAACGCTGGAACTACATTGAAATCAAGGTGAGTGTTTTATAACGCTCACAACGTAATAAATATCTTTATGCTAGTAAAATTTGACATTATGAAGTGTTATGATTTTATTTTTCGTTGTTTGATAAAAATTTAATTGTTATATAGCTTGTCATTTGAATTAACCGTTGAAATTAAATTGACAGTTAAATTTAAATTGAAATTGAAATTGGATTGCGATTAAATTACCTGACATTGATAACTATGAAACTGCCATGAATTGTATTGTCTATTGGATGATGTATTTTGATGGATGTTATTGGTTGATATTTAAATGTTTGGATGTTTATTTGCTTATATATAACCTGTTATGCATGCATATGATACTGTGATTTAATTTAAGTAATATATACTCATCCCTGACATTTAATTGAAATAAATAATTACTTGGCCATAGGATAGAAAATTATATACGGACACCGAATTGGCTAAATTAATAATTTTAAAAATCGTCGATTTGGAATTTGTTTAAATGTTTTGATTTAAAAGTTATAAATAGAAATCAATTTATAAAAATCGAATTTGTCGAAAATTTGAGTTTGGAATGTTGAAATTAATTTTGGTTAAAATAAATTGTTAAAAAAAATTAATTAAGTGGAGACTTTGGAATTTAAAATCAGGATATGATTGAATTTCGAAATTGATTTGTTTAAAGATTTAACCTTAATTCGAGCTTTGAATATTACTAAGTAAAAGTGATATAAAAATGATATTTTGAAATCGAGCTTGGAATTGAACCATATTTGAAATTTGGATTTAAACTTGAATATTGATGGAAAATTTGTTAAGTGTTATAAATGGATATTTTGAAATCAAGCTCCAAATCGATAAAAATTGAAATTGAATAAATTGAAGGTGAATGTAGAATTGAATTGATTTGAAGTTAAAGTTGACGTTGTTTTGAATTGAAATCGAAATTGAATCGGTAGAATGGAAATTGAAAGTGATTTGAATTGGGAAGTTATAAATGGAAATGGATTGGTTTTGAAGCTGTTTTATTTGTTTTCCAAATTACTCGGTTATATAAACCATTTTGGATACTTAAACTGTTTTAATCTATTTTAAATCTACTTAACCCGATTTAAATTATTTTAAACTAATTTATCTATTTCACATCCATTTTAAGAGTTTAAGTATTTTAAGTATTTTAATTATTTAAACTACTTTTAAACTACTTAAAACTATTTTTCTAAGATTCCAAACTGGTTAATAAGGTGAAATGTTTATGTTTAAATCTTGAATTTAAATACGAATTGAGTTAAATGAAGTTGCAACCTAAATTGAAATTCGAAATGATTTTGAAATCGAAATGAAATTAAGGCGAAAATGATTTTTGAAATGGAATCTTACATTTGAATAGATACGATGATATTTGAAATGGATTCGATTTTTGAAGCGAATATGATATTTTGATATCAATTATGAATCGATTTGAAATATAAAAGAGCCAACGGTGTAATAATACGTAGTTATTAAAGAGACCGGGATCAGATATAGACATACTCTCTGTCGATACCGAACACCACTTTAATAACTATTATACGCGGAGTGTTAATCCAGAATGAAGTGGATGGTTTGGTGAACGCGTTGACTGAAGAAAGAGAACGATATTGGATGACCCCTGACATGACTAAAACAGGAGCCGCGCCGGGCCATTGAGGTTCGCCACCTCTAGCGGACACGCTTCTTCGATACCATTTCTATTACATTTGTGATTCGATTTGGGTGCACCCCTTGATTTGGGAGTGTTGTTTCGCGGTGTTGGGGTAGCTGCTGGCTATGCTCAACATCAGTCCGGATCACGCAACTACTAGTATCCTAGTTGGTATCGCCTCATGTACCTTGTCATACTGATTATCCTATTCGCGACCACTACGTTATGCTTTATGTTATACCTATGGGGTACCCTCTGATAACCACCAGTTTACGGTGGGGCTTACGGTGCTGTATAGACTATGGCATTATAAAAATGTGTTAAGGGGGATTATGGTAACGCCTTAACGCTATTTTGATACTTTATATTACTGATAGGCATTATCTACTTAGCGTACATTACTACATAGTAGATAGTTTAACGGATCCTTGAGAGATGGAAAATCCCGTAACATCTCTTGAGTTATTGCACGCACGTTGACACTGGATATGAGATGTCAAACCCCGTAAACATCTCTGACGCCGTTACACTCATATTTATTACGATTGATTTAACTTTCATAAGGATATTTTAGTCCTGACTCGAGAATTTTGTCTTTTCATTACGCTCGGGTCAGTCCTGAGTTTTTCAGATTTTTGAAGATCTATTCTTGAGGATGAAGACGAAGATTTGGTATACTATTACTATTATTACCCTTGCATCATGCTATCTGCTGCATTATTTTAATTGTTCTGTTGTATATGTATAACTCTGATAAATGTTGTATAAATAATTGTCAAAGTATAGTAAACAGATTCATGAACTGTTTATTTGACTATTATATTTTATCGTTCCGCTGCGAGATTCTGTGTTGTTTCATTTCATTTACTTCTCTTTCTTTTATTTTCTTATTTACCCCAATAACTATCTGCCCTTTTGAATGGTTTGGAATCGACATGTGTATTTGATCGTCGATTTAAATTTTTCAAAAAGGCGGGTCGTTACAGTTGGTATCAGAGCTTTGGTTTAGCGATAAACCTTGGCTCTAGTGGGGAATAACTCATTGAAATAGAGGTAAACTATATGAATGAGTTGAGTGTATATGAGAGAGCGTACTTGTTATTTGATATAAAATGGCTTTATATTGTGTTAACTTTGTTCCGTTGAGTATTTATGAATTCTGGTCGATACTTAGGACGCCAAGGAGTCGATAGGAATTTCTAAACACTCGAATAGGACAAACCAACACAATATCGTTTTGGAATATATTTCATATAAAAGAATTATTTTAATATTTATTCATTTTGATTGAATTGATTGTTAGGAGATGATAATATTAGATTATTATCGTTATTGTTTGATCAGTCAATATTTACGACAATTGATTAAATAACAATGGATTTAGGAAAATGAATTCTTGTAAACACAATTGATAATGAATATAAATGAATTTTAACTTGGATTTGGGAATTTAAATTCCGGTGTTTGAAATTGACTTACAAGAATTTGAAAAATATAATATGAGTATTATATGATAGTATAATTGATTTGAAATTGTTTTCGAAGGATTTTTTTAATGATAAATGTTATATTCCCTTCTCTTGACGCTAGAAAATGATTTCGGTGATGAGTGCATGTAACAACCCTAGATTTTTATGTATATCTTAATTTTGACTTTATTTCATTTTTAAATTTTTTTACTGGTTCCATTTCAAACTTTTCATTTTAAATATAAACTTTGATTATTATGTGAATTATAATTTCAAACTGGTATAAATTGAATATTTTCCTGAAATGTCGATTTTGGTCAATTTGGGTCAAATTTTTATTTTGTTAAATTTCAAATTTAAATATTTAAATTCTTAAATTTTATCTTTTATTATGAAAATATATTTAATAACTTGAATAGTGCTTTTCGTTTCGTTGGAAACGGAGATAAACCGTGAAAGTTATGTATATTTCAATAATGAGTGTAAATTGATTTATTTAGCAATATTGTTTATTCTAAATTATATAAATAATATTTTTATTTGTCATATATTATTAAATTTTGTATTATATGTTATGTTACATATATTTTTGTCTTTTAAATATTTTCAAAGTGATGTTTGAAATTTTTTCAAAGCTTATTGCATTTATTTTCTATTTTTAAAGGCTGTTTTCTATTTTTCTGCAATTTTCTTCATATAAATTATATTTAATTAAATTTTATTTATTTATTTTGTGAATAAATTTTTATTTTATGTTATTATCTTTATTTATAATTATTTTCCATGTCCATATAAATTTTTCAAAATTTATTCTGTTTATTTCCAATTTTCTTGACTAGTGTGTATTTTCTGAGCTATTTTCTTATTTTTATCGTATATAATTATTATTTATTTAATTTTATTTTATATTTTGTTGCATTTTCGAAAAGTTAAACTGAAATTATTATATTTTCAGTAATTTAAACTTATATAAAGAAATTAAGAGAAATTTGAAAAGGTTTTGACTTTTGATTTTCCTAAGGCCTTTTATCTTCCACCTTTTCACATTTTAACTTAACTCTTCATTCAATTGGCCATTACTTCTCATTTCTTTCGGCCGACTATCATTTTTATCATTCATGTAAACATTTTTCTCATTCCTGAAGAAAAAATTTCGGCCATAGCTTTTGAAGGAAGTTTGGTAAACTTTATTTCCTTTTTCCATTTGTTTATGCTTGAATTCATGGTTTTTGCACTTGTTCTTCTTCATCATAGGTTCGGCCTTGCTCCTCCACCACCATAGCCACCTCCACCATCACCACATCAGGTCACAATCTCCTCCAGGCCACTGACCAAGCCATGCCGTGGTCATCTATGACTAGATCCACCAAAGTTTATGCAAACACTCCACTTGTTCAGCCTAGTCGAACCATTTATGCACATGCCCTTCATTTTTTACCTAAACCACCTCCTTGGCCGCCACCACCAGTCCCTCCACCACCTTTGGCCGACACTCCAGACCCCACCTGACCTTCACCTTGTAGGAGCCGAGCCCAATGGTCCTTTGGTTGAGCCATGGTTGCACAAAAGCCACTTATTTGCCTTAAACCCTTTGTATTCACATCTTGTAACTTCCACCACTTCACCACACCCTTAGCCGCCCTTTGCACCACATTCTCCAGCTCATACCTGAACCAAAACCACTGCCACACCATCTCCTAGCCTCCAGCAGATCTGGCCATGCCATTTGTAGCCTTGCCCGATGCTTGAAATTGCACAAAAATCCACTTGTTTGCCTTGTACTTGTATTTTCATACATAACAACTTCCATACCTTCACTACCCTTGCTAGGCCGACCATATATGACCCATACCTGACCATATCACCCCATGGAAGTACCTTATAACCCTATAGGATGATCATAGTGATGGTGGAAGCAAGTGCAAGTGTTTGATTAATTGTTGTTCCTTAATTTCTAGCATCGTTTATCGTATTTTTGGTCTGAAACCTTATAATTATTATATGGTTTGTTTGATTTGTATTCAAGGAATTAATCCTTGGCTCCTCCATTTCGTATCTGTATCGTGCTTTTGTGCTTGTGTAGATCCCGTTGTGCAATTCGTCGTTGTGTTATCAGCTCAAAACTGTGAGTAAATCTCACCAGACTAATATGTACTTATGTAGTGATAAACTGACATCACCTGAATCTGTAAATGCATATCATCCTGTTATAACTGCTATATTACATTCATATGAAGTTCACACCTATATTTACACTTGTTATACCATATGTTACTGTTATTTCATGCTATTCTGTTATTTTCATCAATTTATCACACTGCAAGTTCCCTGTAGACTAGAATCACTATGGGTTGAAATGATACATACCCGAACGGAATTTAGAATAGGAGAAAATCGTTATGGGCTGAAATGATATGCCTTAATGATTTTCAATTATTTTCTTTTACTTGGGATTGCGGGTTTGAAATGGTCAAACCCGGTTTTCTTTGTAAATTACGGGTTGAAATGATATATTACCCGTATCACTTTATCTAGGCTAGAAAATGAAATACAGACCCGTTGTTAAAATATGTTTTTCTAAATTTTTTAATTATTTTAGAAATGTAATATTATAATATTTTGATTTAAATTTGATTAAAATTGATTTTTTGTAAAGCATTATTGATTTTCTGAAAATTTATAAGTGAAATAAATAAATGGTAAAGTTAGAAAATCTGAAATGTAAGTTATTTTGGAAATTAGAATTTGGTGATAAATGGAATTTAAATTAAATATGAAAATATGATAAATTTATGATATTTTGAATTAAATGAATTTAAAAATGATTTTATAATATATCAATGATTTTTTAATAAAGTTAAAATGTGAAATGAATGAATATTTAGGTTGAAATTTGGAAATATAACTAAAATTGGAAATTTATGAATTTGGCTTAAAAGTGAATTTTAAGTTAAGTAAATAAAAATGAAATTAATTTATATTTGAAAATTTTAAACTTAAATGTTAAGTTAAATTTAATATAATGAATTTAAAATTTTAATGTTGGAATTTAATAAGTGAATTATTATTAAATTTTGGTTTTTGAATGGAGATTTAACTTTATAAAATCATGAATATAAAGGTATTTGAATGACTGTTTTAAAAGTGAAATTATATGATTTTATAAGCTAAAAATGATTTAAATAGAAATATAATTGTTTGTGAAATTATATTGAATACTTGAAGTTAATTAACTACATTTCTGAAATGCTATTAATTCTAATGTAAATGATAATACAACATTTGTAAATGCTGTAGTTGATAATAATGAACCAAATGGCTAAGTTTAATTAAAGGTTATTATAGCATTTTTGTAAATGCTATAATTATTGAATTTAACTAAGTTTTATTTGAAACTAATGTAACCCTATTACAGCATTTTTAAATGCTATCTTTTGTTAAATGAACTGTTTTGAATGTAACTTTCCGTAGCAATTTCTAAATGCTGCGAAAATTGAATTTTCATCTGTTTTAATAAATTAAGTGGATAAATGAATTTTGAAAGACTAAAATTTTGGAAATTTAATAATTTAGTTATTAAATATAATAACTTCATTTTATGATTTAAAATGAAGTAATTTGTTTCGAAATATAAACTATTTTGAAATGTGTTTTGTAATGGTATTTAAATTAAATAAAAATGGATGTGATTTGGAAGATATGGTATTTTGAATGATATTGAATTTTGAAATTACATTTGATTTTGAAGTATAAAATACCATTTTTAAATTTTAACCACGGGAGGTAATTAATTTATAGTTTAACCGATTCTTAAAGGATGGGCGATCCCAAGCATCCTTTAAGTTATTGTGTACTTCTACTATAGTTCACTTGAGTTAGTTTACATTATATAAGTATATATTGTCCTGACTCGAGTGTTTTGTGTTTTACTTTACGCTCAGGCCAGCCTGAGTATTCACAGCTTTAGATTCTCTTTCTGGAGCTGGTCTATGCTGGAGTTTCTGCTTATCTACATTTATATCTACTCTCTGTTTCAGCTGTTCTAGTTTATCTCATGTATTAATTAACTTCTATGTAATTGGGATTTCTATTATGTTGTTTTCAGACTGTATTATGTATTTGGTTTGAGACTCTGCCGTAGTAGCTTCATGAACTACTATGTATTTTATTTCCGCTGTGAGTTATTCTGATATTTCTGTGTCTGTGATTCTGTGATTGTATTTCATTTGCTCCAAATTTATTTACAACGCGGTATTTGAGCAATTCAAGTCCGACATGTGCGGATGCGAATGGCTGAAAATATCGGGTTGTTACAGTGCACGCATCATCGGCGTTTATTTTTGAGAGTCCGAGACGGGAGACCACTTAATAGCTTGTCTAAACCTTGTTTTGATTCAAATTTTATTTTATTTTGTATTCTCTATAGTATGATTTGATATATAAATTATATAAGTATATATTATTTCAAAACTTGATTTGAAATGAAATCGGGATTGGAATTCTTAAGTCCTTTAATAATTAATGATTTTTTTAAATGATTGAAATGAATTTAGACTTGAATCATTAAGGAACTTCTGAATTGTGAAATGAGAAATGAACCTAAGAGCTAAGTGAAAATATCAATTAAGTAGAAATCCTTAGAATTAGGAAATTATGAACTTAAAATAAAATTGAAACTGTAAAACTCGCATAGTATTAAATTTCATTCTATAGCATAGATATAACTTACCAAAATATTTAAGAAGTTCAAAAATGTTATATGAATTGTTAATTGGATAATATACAAGTATAGGATTGAATAATGAAATATGCGTTTAATTAATGGTTTGCAAATATAAATAAAATTGTTAGTAAATAATTGGAATTTAAATTAACATTTAAAGGTGATTCACAATTATGTTAATATAAAATGGAAATACTATATGTGAATGTAAATGTGAAATTAAAATTATAGTGAAATTTAAGTAATGACTTAAGAATTAATTAATTGAAAATTCAACTTTAAATGAAAAGAAGTTGTATGTTGTTTAACTACATTCTATTTGAATAACTATAACTTACCAAATACTTAAAAGGTTTAAAATGCTAATAAGGATAGGTAGAGAAATAATATACTAGTGTGAGAATGAATAATAAAATGTGAAGATCTATTGATAGTTGTAAATATAAAAGAAATTTAAGCTGTAAAATGAATGATATATATAAGTGAATGAATAAAATTTAAAATTAATGAAATATAAAATTGGTAAATGGAGACTAATTAAATTTGAATATAACTAAATGTCAATAAACTTGGAAGTGTATGAAATTAAAATTGACTTGGAAATGTATAATTGATTTAGTGTAGATTTTGGATGGATGTTAATGTTTGATATGCATTGGTTGTTAGATGGATGATAATTGATTAAGTAGAATTCATTAGTGTTAATGGAATTGAATAAACGGAATAAAATTTTAAAATAACTAAATTCAAATTTGAAGCAAAGTGAAATTAAATATAATTGAATTCAATTTAAATTGTAGCAAATTGACTTGAAGTTAAAATATGAATGAAACAAACTTGAATAAATCAGAAACAAATTGAATGTAAACCTATTGCATGGATGCATAAGAAAATAAATGACTTTGTGTTTATGATTGTTCTTTAGAAAATTTGAAGTTTGATGGTTTGCACTTTGAAATAATAAAAGCAAATTTTTAGGAAAAAATCCAAAATTGTCCAATATATGCTGAAACGAAAATAACCATAACTTTTAAATGGCTGAACAGAATTCGACGATCTTGGACTTTTCGAAAATCTTAGAAACTATAGCACAACTTTTGTTTAGATAACTTGAGAAAATTCCTTCGTCTACTAGGTTAAAAACTTGAATGTTACTCGCTGTCCTGTGTAAAAATAAGTAAAATCAGTAGTATACACCCTTAGTATTTTCGCCATATCTTTTGACAAGTTTATCAGTTTTTGATGATGTTGCACTTTATGGAAAGCTAAGAACTTAAGCTAAAACTTTTGTTTTAAGTGTTTTGTGTATTGATGTCGTTTAGAAGGTCGAAAACGTGGGTGAACGTCGCTGACCTGCGCAATTCATTGCCTAGGCTGAGGCGTATCCTCTAAGTAAAACGACCATAATTTTTGAACATATGGTCCGAACTCGATGATTTTGGATATTCCGGAAAGCCTGAAATGTATGCAACAACTTTTGTTTAGATTCTGTTGCCGAATTTTGTTGTTTAGGTATCCTAAAACTAAGATTTGTTTGCTGTCCTGAAATTGGAATCTCAGTTTTGAAGCTAAATATGTTATATATATGTTGTGTAGGCTAAGTATATCGATCTATCTTTATATGCATGGTTCTAACTTGGTTATTGAGTGTTTAGTAGGTGCGGATTGCGCTTGCTTCGCATTTGGAGCTCGCTTTCGCGCTATATTAGCCGTATATGCTCGCTAACAATATATAAGGTACATATCTCGGATTACATACCGTACTTTTACACTTTTTCCCTGCGGGATGCCTCATCACTTGATGAGATGTATATTTGTGATATATATACTGTCATTTTTTTTTCGATCGAGCCGCGCAAAGGAGACTCTGCCAAAATTTTCCGTAAAATCCGGGTGTTAGAAAATTTTTCAAGTTTTAAAATTTTTTATAACTTGTTTTGATAACTAACTTTTAAAGTTAGAAAGCCGTTCAGAGTAACTTAGTGGAAGCGTAGTTATGACTTTATAAATGGAATTTCATTGTTTATAAGTGGATAATTTTTAATAAAATATATCAAATGTTGAATTCTTTACTTACTTCCTTTTTCCTTCTTTTTTCCTTTTCGGGGACGAAAAGTTTTGAGTGGGGGAGAGTGTAACGACCCGTAAATTTTCGATAATTAAAATAGCTAAATTTAATAAGATTTCGTGATTTAGTGTTAGAAAAAAATTGTAAGTCGTTCGGAATAATAATAACTAGAATGAAATGCAACAAGATTTTATCTAAGTTAATTATTTATGAATTGAATAAAATCCCAAATCAATTGAAATGTTATGTAGTCAAAGGTAATTGAATGAATTTTTATTGTATAGGTAATTGTGACACTTGTTTGTAAATAATAAACTTATAAGAAATTAAAAGTTAACGGTGATAATTATTGAAGTTACCTATTCATTTAGTTGGTCGAATTGAATTTGTGAACCAATAGCAATTGAAATGAAAGTTCATATATTAGTTGAGTGCATTATCTCTAACTGTGGATTAATAATAATGTAGAGTTCATTTGATGTAATATAGTAAATCGACTGATAATGAAATTTTTATTTAAAAATCCAATATTGAAATCCGTCAAATATTGAGCAATTAAATTGTTTAAATTTAATATTTGGAATTTATTGAATAAGTTGAATAACGGGAATTGAATAACTGTTTAATGAAAATGGTTGTTCTATAATTTGAATTTGTTAAATTTTACAAGTTCGTTTGAATATTTCAAAAGATAGTGATTTAAGAATAATCAAGTTTGTTTAAATTTAATATTACAAATGTTTGAATAATTAAATTCCGAATTTGATACGATTAATTTGATATTGAAATTTAATATATGAAAATAGAGTGAACAATTGAAATTTGGTTTAATATGATTCAAATTGGTTTCCAAAGGGAATGTACGTTATATCGGGATTATAATAGAGTTAATAAGATTTTAAAATTGAAATTATTGGATAATTGAATAACGGGTTTAATATGATTAAAAATGATTTGTAAAATTTTATTTTATTATATTGGAGTTATAGTGATGTTATAGAACTTTTAAAACCGAATTTAAAATTTATTTGTGAAAATTGAATATTTTAATATTTAATTATCGACTGAAAAATAGCCAATTTTGGAACAGTCTCAGAATTGGACGAAACGAGTTCCATTAGATCCGTAATAGTTTGTTATTATCGGATTTCAATTTTCGTAGCAATCGGAGTTTTCGTTTGACCGTGGCAGCTCGAAACGCATCGAAATTGTTTTAATATTAATTTGGCGAGTTAAAATAGTCATTTTTCAAACGGTCTCGGATTTCGACGAAACCAGTTTCATCGGATCCGTAATGTCATATTATTGTAAGGATTCAAATTTCGGGTCAATCGGATTTACCGTTTGTCCGGGGCGAGCCCAAACGCACAGAAATTTGATTAACCGATTTAATTTCAAATCGATCGTTTATTGCCGTAACTCACACATACGATCGAATTAGCTTCCGAAACCTGTTCCATTGTATCCGGAACATGGGGTAAACCCTATAAACGCCAGCCGGCACACTTCGTTTGGAGTTCGAAAAATTTTCGATGAATAGTATTTTGGCGATTTTCTATAAAAG
Organism: Allium cepa; assembly: GCA_030765085.1. NCBI lineage: Eukaryota > Viridiplantae > Streptophyta > Magnoliopsida > Asparagales > Amaryllidaceae > Allium > Allium cepa. Next base: position 445,238,983 of record CM060932.1, read on the forward strand.
GACCCCCACTTTCTTTGTTTTGCAAAAACCCTAGGGTTTCAGCCCTTAGCCGCCACTTTCATTTCAATGGCCAGAAAATTTCGAAACTTCTTCCTCATTTTCCCCTCAATCCATCGATAATTAGCAAAAACCTCCAACTACAAAGTTGTAGATCTCGACGAGATCTACAAATCCAACGGTCATGATCTGAAATGGAGCTTCGGATCGACGAGAAATCGAGTTCAAAGTCGCTGCGTTTTTCACGTTTTTCGAGGCCAAAGGTGCATCCGAGTTTCATGCTATTCACGGTGTAGGTAGAGTTCGCCGAGGGCTTCGCGATGGAGGTGGCCGATCGTCTTCAAGTCGTGTATTTTGGTCGTGAAAATTCGTTGAAGCTTGACGGCAATGGGTTGTGCGTGCGTGTATCAACTGGGAAGGAACGTGATTTTCACGTTTGGAAGAGGAAGCAGGGAACGACCAGATTGTGATAGGGTTAGGAAATTTAATTAAAGTTGTATAATTATTTATATTCAAATCTATATAAACTTTGAAATAGCATAACTTTTTCATACGAGGTCGAAAACGCACGAAACTTTTTGCGTTGGAATCGTATCGACGAGCACTACGCAGTGGAGCTAGATTGGAATCATTTGGAGATAGTGAAAATTTCGGGTAAAATTAAACGCTCGTTTAATTTTATTCGAAATAAAACGCTGGAACTACATTGAAATCAATGTGAGTGTTTTATAACGCTCACAACGTACTAAATATCTTTATGCTAGTAAAATTTGACATTATGAAGTGTTATGATTTTATTTGTCGTTGTTTGATAAAAATTTAATTGTTATATAGCTTGTCATTTGAATTAACCGTTGAAATTAAATTGACGGTTAAATTTAAATTGAAATTGGATTGCGATTAAATTACCTGACATTGATAACTATGAAACTGCCATGAATCGTACTGTCTATTGGATGATGTATTTTGATGGATGTTATTGGTTGATATTTAAATGTTTGGATATTTATTTGCTTATATATAACCTGTTATGCATACATATGATACTGTGATTTAATTTAAGTAATATATACTCATCCCTGACATTTAATTGAAATAAATAATTACTTGGCCATAGGATAGAAAATTATATACGGACACCGAATTGGCTAAATTAATAATTTTAAAAATCGTCGATATGAAATTTGTTTAAATGTTTTGATTTAAAAGTTATAAATAGAAATCAATTTGTAAAAATCGAATTTATCGAAAATTTGAGTTTGGAATGTTGAAATTAATTTTGGTTAAAAGAAATTGTTAAAAAAATTAAGTAAGTGGAGACTTTGGAATTTAAAATCAGGATATGATTGAATTTTGAAATTGATTTGTTTAAAGATTTAACCTTAATTCGAGCTTTGAATATTACTAAGTAAAAGTGATATAAAAATGATATTTTGAAATCGAGCTTGGAATTGAACCATATTTGAAATTTGGATTTAAACTTGAATATTGATGGAAAATTTGTTAAGTGTTATAAATGGATATTTTGAAATCAAGCTCCAAATCGATAAAAATTGAAATTGAATAATTTGAAGGTGAATGTAGAATTGAATTGATTTGAAGTTAAAGTTGACGTTGTTTTGAATTGAAATCGAAATTGAATCGGTAGAATGGAAATTGAAAGTGGTTTGAATTAGGAAGTTATAAATGGAAATGGATTGGTTTTGAAGCTGTTTTATTTGTTTTCCAAATTACTCGGTTATATAATCCATTTTGGATACTTAAACTGTTTTAATCTATTTTAAATCTACTTAACCCGATTTAAATTATTTTAAACTAATTTATCTATTTCACATCCATTTTAAGAGTTTAAGTATTTTAAGTATTTTAATTATTTAAACTACTTTTAAACTACTTCAAACTATTTTTCTAAGATTCCAAACTGGTTAATAAGGTGAAATGTTTATGTTTAAATCTTGAATTTAAATACGAATTGAGTTAAATGAAGTTGCAACCTAAATTGAAATTCGAAATGATTTTGAAATCGAAATGAAATTAAGGCGAAAATGATTTTTGAAATGGAATCTTACATTTGAATAGATACGATGATATTTGAAATGGATTCGATTTTTGAAGCGAATATGATATTTTGATATCAATTATGAATCGATTTCAAATATAAAAGAGCCAACGGTGTAATAATATGTAGTTATTAAAGAGACCGGGATTGGATATGGACTTACTCTCTGTCGATACCGAACACCACTTTAATAACTATTATACGTGGAGTGTTGATCCAGAATGAAGTGCATGGTTTGGTGAATGCGTTGACTGAAGAAAGAGAACGATATTGGATGACCCCTGACATGACTAAAACAGGAGCCGCGCCGGGCCATTGAGGTTCACCACCTCTAGCGGACACGCTTCTTCGATACCATTTCTATTACATTTGTGATTCGATTTGGGTGCACCCCTTGATTTGGGAGTGTTGTTTCGCGGTGTTGGGGTAGCTGCTGGCTATGCTCAACATCAGTCCGGATCACGCAACTACTAGTATCCTAGTTGGTATCGCCTCATGTACCTTGTCATACTGATTATCCTATTCGCGACCACTACGTTATGCTTTATGTTATACCTATGGGGTACCCTCTGATAACCACCAGTTTACGGTGGGGCTTACGGTGCTGTATAGACTATGGCATTATAAAAATGTGTTAAGGGGGATTATGGTAACGCCTTAACGCTATTTTGATACTTTATATTACTGATAGGCATTATCTACTTAGCGTACATTACTACATAGTAGATAGTTTAACGGATCCTTGAGAGATGGAAAATCCCGTAACATCTCTTGAGTTATTGCACGCACGTTGACACTGGATATGAGATGTCAAACCCCGTAAACATCTCTGACGCCGTTACACTCATATTTATTACGATTGATTTAACTTTCATAAGGATATTTTAGTCCTGACTCGAGTGTTTTGTCTATTCATTACGCTCGGGTCAGTCCTGAGTTTTTCAGATTTTTGAAGATCTATTCTGGAGGATGAAGACGAAGATTTGGTATACTATTACTATTATTACCCTTGCATCATGCTATCTGCTGCATTATTTTAATTGTTCTGTTGTATATGTATAACTCTGATAAATGTTGTATAAATAATTGTCAAAGTATAGTAAACAGCTTCATGAACTGTTTATTTGACTATTATATTTTATCGTTCCGCTGCGAGATTCTGTATTGTTTCATTTCATTTATTTCTCTTTCTTTTCTTTTCTTATTTACCCCAATAACTATCTGCCCTTTTGAATGGTTTGGAATCGACATGTGTATTTGATCGTCGATTTAAATTTTTCAAAAAGGCTGGTCGTTACATTTACCACCATCTTCCGGTAAGACTTGTATTTGGGTAATTGTTGATCGCCTCTCTAAATACGCACACTTTGTTGCATTACTAACCTCATTCACAGCTATTCAATTAGCCTCTTACTTCGTTCTATAGTCTCGGACCGTGACCGAGTCTTTATGAGCCAATTTTGGAAGGAACTTTTTCGTCTCTACGGGACAAAACTCAACATGAGCAGCGCCTACCACCCTCAAAGTGACGGACAAACGGAGGTCGTTAACCACTGTTTAGAAACTTATTTACGGTCGCTAAGTGGCGACTTACCATCACAATGGGTAAAATGTCTACCATGGGCGGAGTGGTGGTACAATACATGCAAGCATTCTTCTATTGGCATGCCACCATTCCAAGCCGTATATGGTCGACCTCCACCCATTATTGCCGATTACATTCAAGGGAATTCTCAGGTTCATGAAATTGAGGAATGGGCCACAACTAGAGACCACATCCTGAAAACAATCAAAGAAAATTTACAGCGGGCACAAAACCGGATGAAACAACAAGCGGACCGCCATCGCCGCGACATAGAATTCCCTGTCGGCTCTTATGTTTTTGTGAAGCTTCATCCTTATCGTCAACTCTCCGTCCGACCTACTCAAAATAAACTCTCTAAAAAGTATTTTGGTCCTTTCCAAATCATTGAAAGGATAGGAGCAGTTGCCTATAAACTTCTCCTGCCACCCGAAGCCCGCATACACCCAGTTTTTCACATTTCACTCCTAAAATCGTGCCCAAACCCACACAATATTATACCTACACCACTCCCTACATCCCTTACTGTACCCACTAACCTTGAGGACAAGGTCGAGCTTTTAGGGGGAGGTGATGATGCAACCCATAATGCACCAGCAGCTCGACCATCACGTAATATCAAGTTGCCTGCCAAATATATGGATTAAGATGCACCAGAAAAGATATAAAAATGTTGCACTTTTGCAGCAGGAAATAAGAGCAGCAAAACGATTATGTTTTTCTTTATTTTGGAATCCTTTCTGTTACAAGACAGAGGCTATAACTAATTATAGCAATTATGTAAGCTTCTAGATGCCAGGTGTCAAGAATTGTATGGATGAAGCAGCTTTATATTGGCTATACGATGAATGAAAATGCATGCTGAGAATTATTTCTAATCTTCTCTAACTGAATTTTCTCTCTTCTTCCCTCTTCTCCTCTGTTTTTTTTCTGTGAATTTATAAGTAGCATAGACCTTAACATACACCCATAACCCAAAAGTCCCTATTTTTGATTAGATTGTGCCCGAGCCACTGAACCCACAAGCTATTGCTATGAGCAGGGAGTTTGTTAATATAGGTAGATAGGACAACCTTATACCATAGCTTTAAGTTAGTAATGCCAAGACCAGCATCATTTTTTAGTTGTTGCCTTTTACGAAAGGCTTTTGGAACCATCTTCTTTGAAAAAGTGATCAACATACCATATAAATTAGTTGATTGCACTTGTTATCATGGCTATGAGTTTTATTAGAAGAATTAAGTGTCTTGACAAATAACAGGTCATGGCCATAACTATGGATTACACGACCACTAAATTTCCTGCTTGGGAGAGTTTTCTGTTAGGCCAAGAAGAGAGTTTTTGGGTTATCTTTTTGTATAAAGGTAAGCACTTCGAGTATCAATTTCGGCTGAAACTAGAGGCATGCGAAGGTAGTGAGCATTAGCATTTCATGAAGAGAGGAAAATTGTATAATTTCAGCCTTTTATTATTGATTCAAGCCAGCGATCAATATGTGGGATTTGAGCATGTTTAATAGGAGACCAGTTATTTTGTGGAAGCTATCCGGATATTGAGAATGCATTGTAAGTTTTCATTAGTTGGTGTTGGTGTTCTAAAAATAATTAGATCATCAGCAAATAGAAGATGAGTTATAAGGGGGTACTTGTAGCTAGGATGAAATGAGAGCCTTTTCAAGTTTACTTTCGAAATGAACAAGGGGTTAAGAATTTCTATAATAATGATAAATAAACAAGGACATATTAGATCCCCTTGCCTAATACCTTGTGTTCCTTTGAAGAATCCACGTTGGCTTCCATTTCTATTAACAGAAAAGAGGGGTGATGAGATACAAGTGTAGATCCATGCAAGTAATGGCTTAGGAAAGTTCATTTTTGACATATAATGGCTATAATGGAACTCCATGTTATGGTGCTAAAAGCTTTTTAAATGCCTAGCTTTAACATACATCTAGGAGATATAGAAGCTGTGACGACCCGGGATTTTGACAATATTATTTTAATAAGCATTTAATCTAATTAAATAAAATACAAACTCATCATTTTAAAAATGAATAAGACTTTTGGCCCTTTACCATTTATATATATATGTATTGTGAAGGAAACTATGATTTAGAAATTTAAAAATAAAGCCTTTCAAAAATATTTAAAATAAAATCTATCTTATTCAATTTAATTAAAAGTTCTGCATTATTAACATTTGATATAATATATATATGAATGTAATTTAGGTAAAAATGCTTAAGATAAAATTAATCTTATCAATATTAAATATAAGTATAAAAATATATGAATATAAATAAAGTGTTTGATGGTTTAAGCTTAAAATAGAAATAAAAAAATAGGGATTTATGTTAGAAATAAGTATTTAAATGGTTATTGTGTGTTTACAACATAAGTTAAAACTATAAAAATAACTATAACAATTTTATAGTAAGCACATAGGATAATTCTAGAATATATATACTATGGAATACATGTGTGAATGCAAGGCAAGAAGATAAAAATAAAAATAAATAAATATCTACATACAAAAATCAGTAGGATGTGGCTGTAAACTTGTAAGGAAACATTTGAATTAAACGATATCTTTTCAAGCACAAAAACAAAGTCATTTCGCAACCTGTAAAAAACTCATTTCAGTTCTAAAAATGAAAATCTTGCCTAGTCAAAGAAATATCTTTGACCAAAGAAATAAGCTTATACCAGTAAACACCTACCCTGTAAAACCTTTCTTCTATATATATGTATATTTTCTAGTTCCTGTTCGTTCAAGGAAAACACAACAAACCAGAAGAAGAAAAAGAGTAAGCATCACCATTCACAAACTCAAATACATCTCAACTAAATAAACAAGAAGATTTAAAAGAAAATCAAGTAGCAGCTTCCAGAATTTGTTCTCTGTTCACACATTTTTACAAGTGAGTAAACACATTTTTAAAAAAGACTTAAGTATACTTAAATCTGTGCAGGTTATTCATGAATAATATTGTGTTTGCATATGTATTTTTTTTTAATGTAGCTCTGTATATATAGGAATTGTTCTGTGTAAATTTATCTACCTGTTCTCCTCTGTTTGTAGTTACAGAGTTAAATAGTTAATCAAAATTCAAAACATCTTCATCAAACCATTTATAGGCTTACAGTTTAAAACAAAACAAGTTACTTAAACATAAATCAAGATATAAAAATTTGTTTTAGACATGTTGGTGAAATATATCAACTGGGAAACTTGTTTTACAGAACAACATATAATTATATGTTGAATTCGAGTGTTTTAAATTGCTAATTCAATTACATAACTTGAATCCACTGTTCAAAATAGGATTTTTAAAACAAAAATGGAAATTTTAAGTCAAGTATGCTTCGAGCAGTTTATAGATGAACCAAAAATGCTTTTTAACCAGTTTCCAGTGATCAAAGAAATATTGGATGTTGAAATTTCGCTTGAAGCTAGTTTGGCACTCGATGAAGTTAGGAAAATTGTTAAATAATTTTTCTATTGCAAGAGATGAATGAAAGAGGCGAATTTAGGGTTTAATGCTCGAGTTTGACGTGGTCTGAAAACAAGGTGATTTCGGCTCCACTGATTGATCAAGCTGCACGAAACTCATGGGAATGGTAGTATGGGGGATCGGCGAGGTGAGGCCGAAGTCGTAGCGCCTCAGGTGGACGGCGTGGATGTGGTAAAGCAAATTGCTGGGTGGAGTCAAGTTCAGGATTTCGAACCAAAGGCTAAATCTCGATCTGGAATTTTTAGCGTCAAATTGATCTTCACTTTCGATTGTGGTGATCGTTCGTGACTCGCTGGAGGTAGCGTGGTTCGCCAGAGGGTCGGCGAGGCGCTGTGCACGTGTACGACACTGGAATGGTGTCAGGAGGTTTTGGTTGTGAGCAACACGAGTAGGTGCTCGAGAAAATAAAGAGCTTGCTTCGGGTTGGAGCCCGAGTGCGTGAGCGTGCTTACCTGTTCTTCTAGTTTAAACTTAAACTTTAACTTAAACTTAAAAAAAGAAATATATGAGGAAGGAAGGAAGTTTTGGGGAAATGGGGAGGAAACTCGAGTTTTAACTTGAGTGGACCCGGGGATTTACTCGGGTTGGGTTTTCAAAGGCTAAGTATAATGAAATTTAAGTTATATCATCTTAAACAAAGTTTAAATATTAACGACTTAATTAATGTTTGATAATTTAAGTAAGGAATTTATTTTAAGTTTTAATTATTTAAGTAAATACTTAAGAATGTTTTTAAAATTCAATTAATACTTTAATTAAGTAGTTAATGTAAGATAAGTTTTAAATTTAATTAAAATTAAAGCTTTTGAAGTTAGTAATAATTTGATTTCAAAGTTATTAAGGAAGATTGTAAAATGTTAAGTAAGAAGGTAATTAAGATAATGATTCTAATTTAATTAATTTATATTGTAAGGTAATTAAGAATATTAATTTATTGATAATGGTAATTAACTAAGTGAATTGAGATTTTTAAATTTGTTATTAAAGATTGATTAACAAATAATTAAGGGTTAAATCAATTTGAAATTAAGGATTTTAAATTAACTACTTAAAGTTAATTAATATATGATTAGTAGTTAACTAATTAAGTAATTTAATTAAGAATTAAGAATTGATTAATTAAGTAATTAGAGATAAATAAATGGGTAATTAAGTTTTATAAATTAATAATTAAGGTTATTAATTAATAATTAAGGAGTAATTAATTAAGTAATTAAGGTTTAACAAATTGATTAAGAAGTAAATAATTAATTAAATGGCTTAAAAAGAAATAATTAATTAACTAATTAATGATTTATCAAGCAGGATTAAAGATGCTTGTTTATGAATGATTGTATAAGTAGAATATCTGAATTTGTGATATCCATTTGGAGATATTCTGTGATACTCTGTGATATGCTTTGATATATCTATGATGTTTGAGTATGATTTATCTATGACAAATGCTATGTGAATTCAAAGTGTTGAATTAAAATTGTTTAAACTATTAAACAACTTGGCCTTTAAAACACGTTTGGATTTCGATGAGACCGGGATCGGGTGTCAGTTATGATTATCCGAAAACCACGTCGATCCAAATCAAACGATAGGTCGTGACATCTCAAGTGAAGATCGAGATGGTGTTTCAGAGTGCAAGGGATATCGTCGTTAACTCTGAGGGTAATTCCAAAATGAGTGTAACGAGATAATGCCTTTGGTTTTGTTCAAAACCGGAACGAACTTGTATGGATTGAATGCTTTCAGAACATCGTCAGGTGGACGATGAACATTCTAAGAGATACGTTCTATAAAGGTAATCGCAGCCTCAAGCCTCATCAACCGGGAATGGCTAAAACAGGGGAGGTGCAGCAAGGTTAGGTGGGTAGCACCCAAGCAAGACGAGATATACTCCTGTCTAGATGTCCCTTTATTTCGGCTGTGTGGGTAGTTGTTGGCCACAACTGCGGAGTTATCTTGTTCGGCACTGTTCAATAAGGGATGGTTCCGGCCTTGTATTGTAGGGGATCGAGAGTGATCCTCGGTACGGTAATCTAGGCCCCATACTGTGACGGGCGGTACCCCAATAGCCCTGCCAATGATGGAAACTCATTATCTAATAAGCGCGCTCGGATTTGGTTGTATACCTATGTATGCTGGAATTTAATAAATGTAACAATTTCGGCTATTTTCCATTTACTTAAAAACCCTAGACACTATTATAATATCACTGGATTTCCTATCAAATGTTTTGGTTAGCGTAAGGTAAAAAATTACCCGTGTTTACGTGTGGGAAGTCTTACGTGATACCTTTATTTTCAAATGGTTTTCAAAGTTAAGCAACTTTAACTCGTTTACTCACACTAGACCCATGTCTGACCCGGAGTTTATTCTGTTTTTCTTAAAATCTTGGGTGCTCAAATTTTTATGAGTAGTCAAGTGATAGGTTTTGGATTGTTGAAGTCTGGAGGAGCTTGGAGCAGGAGTCTGGACGTATCTATCTATCTAGTTCCGCTGTGTTAGTTGATGTATGTTGTATTTTGGGATGTATGTAATGGCATATATATATATATATATATATATATATATATATGACTGTCTTATTTGAATGATGTTGTGTAACTCTGATATATGTAAAACTATGTAATAATTATGTGATGTATTATATTTTGTTTCGTTTCCGCTGAGAGATTCTGATGTTGTTGTTCTTTCTTTCTATCTTTTCTATTTCTATCTCTTTCTTTTCTTATTGATGATACGTCTTTCTGTGGATAGAAAGGGGGGGTCATCATAGTTGGTATTGGAGCATAAGTTGACATAAACCTAGGCTCTGGAATAGTATCTATCTTGAGAGTGCGTATTTGTGTTTTCATATAACTATATACCTATCTAAATTTATTGAGTTACCTGTTCACATTGCCAACATGAGTTTCGAAAAAAGAGGCAGAGGTAGCGGCAGCACCTCGACCGATAATGGACGAAGTCAAACTGCTAGTGAGGCTGTAGATCCAGTACCGCCTCAGGTTAGTTTTGCCGCTTTATGCAAGGACTTTACCAACCCTGGAGGTAAACCATTTAAAGGATCAGAGACGATAACTGAGGTTCAAGCTTGGCTACGCTCATGTGAGCGCATCTTTAAGAGTATGAAGTTGTCTGATGAGCGGAAAAGGGAAATGGCTTCATGGCAATTTAAAGAAGGCGCTGCGGCCTGGTGGGATGCAACGATAGCAAATATCTCTAAGGACGACATTTCTTGGGAAAGATTTAAAGAATTATTTGAGGAGAAATTCATGCCAACAGCAGGGAAAACTCGTATGTACCGGTAATTTATGAATTTGAAGCAAGGGAGCATGACTATAGCGGAGTATGAGACTAAATTCAATGAACTTTCTTGCTTTGGACTAGGGCTCATTGATACTCCCCTTAAAAAGAACGAAATGTTTGTGCAAATTTTGAGGGCAGAATTTCATGAAAAGATGATGGCGCATTTGAAAGGATCTTTTATTGAGTTAATTGATATGGCTCTGAGATATGAGGATTTGATGAACAAGAACAGTGGCACCGGTAGCAGCATCGGGAGGGAATTTTGCCGATCCAAATAAGAGGAAGTTCAATCCCAATTGGAGGAAGCAAAACAAGAAGAAGCCTAGAAGTAATAACGGACCTCGCAAATGCTATATATGTCAACAAGAAGGTCACTTGGCGAATAAATGTCCCAAGAAAGGTCCTCAACAGCAGCAGCAATCGCATCAAAGTGGACCGGGTTCAACTTTGGTTCGGAGATCTCTATGCTTCAATTGTCACCAACCAGGTCATATAATCAAGGATTGCCCGCTACTTCATAAAGCTCAGCAGAATAAGGTATTTTCTTTGGAGGGTGCACCATCAACTTCATCTAGAGGCAAGGGAGTATTGGAAGGTATGTTACTTTTAGATGGCAAGTATATTAAAGTTCTATTTGATTCGGGTGCTTTTTTGAGTTTTATTTCTCTGGAATCTGTAGCAAAATTCTTTCTTACCCCTAGTACTGTTGACCATCCCATCTTTGTATCTAATCCTATAGGAGGAGTAACCAAATTAGATATGATCTGTAAGGATTTGAAGATTTCCTATATGTCCCATAGTTTTTCTTGTGACCCTTATGTGTTGGATTTTAGGGGGTTTGACTTTATATTGGGGATGGATTGGCTTGATAAGTATAAGGCTATCCTGAATTGTGATGAGAGAACATTGGAAACTGATCTGGGTAGGATTGCTAGAGTGATGAGTGATAATTATAGAATTCACTTGAGTATTCTTTTACATGGGGCTGAGACTTCTCAAGAGAAGGTTGAAGATATCGATGTGGTCCATGATTTCCCAGATGTATTTGAGGAAGTCAAGTGTTTACCTCCGCACCGAGTGATAGAGTTTCGCATTGATTTGGTTCCGGAAGCAGTACCAGTGATTCAGCCTAGCAGGAGGATGGCTCTTAGGGAGAGGGAGGAGCTAGTGAAGCAAACTCAAGATCTTTTGGAGAAGGGATTGATTAGGCCCAAATTTTCTTGTTGGGGTTCTGCTGCGGTGTTTGTCGCCAAATCGGATGGCTTGCTAAGGTTCTGTGTAGATTATAGAGAATTGAACAAATTGATCATTCAAAATAAGTATCCTCTTTCTCGTATTGATGATCTCTTTGACCAGCTGCATGGAGCTTCTATCTTTTCTCAACTGGATTTAGCTTCAGGTTTCCATCAATTAAGGGTAGCTGAGGACAATATTCCCTTGACTGCATTTAGGGGACCCAATTGTTTCTATGAGTGGTTGGTTATGCCTTTCGGGTTAACCAACGCTCCTGCCTACTTTGTCGACCTGATGAATTGAGTCTTTCGAGATGTATCAAATAAGTTTGTTCTGGTATTCATCGATGATATCCTGGTCTACTCTAAGTCTGAAGAAGAGCACAAGCAGCATTTGAAGATTGTGTAGAGACTCTTAGAAGGCATGTTTTGAAGGCGAAGTTCTTTAAGTGCCATTTTTGGAATCGGAAGTCAAATTTTTGGGGCACATTGTTTCTGGAGAAGGTATCTCTGTAGATCCAGCAAAGGTTGAGACTATTCTGGAGTGGAAGCAGCCGCAAACACCGACTTAAGTTCGTAGTTTTCTGGGGTTAGCTGGCTATTATAGGAAGTTTATCAAGGATTATTCTAAGATTTCTTCACATCTAACTAAGTTGACAAGGAAAGGAGATAAATTCAAATGGACACCCCAGTGTGAAGAGGCTTTCCAGGAGTTGAAGACGAGGCTGACCAGTGCTCCTGTGTTAACTATTCTAGATGGGAAGAGTAAGTTTGAGGTTTATACGGATGCCTGTATAGTTGGACTGGAAGCAGTTTTGATGCAAAATGGTACAGTTACCGCGTATGCGAGTCGGCAATTGAAGCCTTATGAAAAGAACTACGCTACACACGATCTTGAATTGTTAGCCATTGTTTTTGCTTTAAAGATCTGGAGACACTATCTCTTGGAAGAGAAGTTCGAGTTATTGATGGATCAAAAACCATTTAAATAACTTTTCTCTCAAAAGGATCTTAATCTGAGGCAGCAGCGATGGGCCGGTATTCTGGCGTCATATGATTTGGATATTCTGTATACCCAAGGAAAGGCGAATGTTGTGGCAGATGCTCTTAGCAGGAATGCAGTTCTGTCTCTTTTGGAAGTTGTTCCGTCTCTCCAGGAAAGAATCATAAGCAAGCAAATGGAGGATAAAACTTTAAAGAAAATTATTCAAGGAATCAAAGAGGGACAATATTCTGATTTCGAGATTGACGATCAAGGAACTTTAAGGATTAATGATCGTCTCTGTGTGCCAAATGTGGATTGGTTGAAGCAAGAAGTCTTATCAGATTGTCATCGCTCCAAACTAAATATCCACCTAGGAATATCTAAGATGTATAAGGATATGAGAAGATTTTTCTGGTGGTCGAGAATGAAGAGGGATGTAGCTGCTTTTGTCAATAGTTGTGCTATCTGCCAACAGGTGAAAGGAGATCAATAGAAGTCGGCGGGTTTATTGCAACCTATGGAAGTTCCAGAATGGAAATGGGAGATGATTTCGATGGATTTCTTCGACGGTTTGCCTAGAACCAAGAAAGGAAACGAAGGAATATGGGTGATTGTGGATCATCTAACTAAAAGCGCCTATTTTATACCGTTTAAGGCAACTCATACTGTAGCTTCTTTAGTAGATATTTTCTTGAGAGAGATAGTCAGATTGCATGGTGTTCCAGTCAGTATAGTAAGTGATCGAGATCCTATCTTCACCAGCAAATTCTGGGAGGCTCTGCAATCAGCTATGGGACGAGTTTGAGATTGAGTACAGCCTATCATCCTCAGACAGATGGACAGACGAAGAGGCTTAACCGAATTCTAGAGGATATGCTACGAGCTTGTGTTTTGAATTTTGGTGGATCTTGGGAAGACCATCTTTATCTAGTGGAATTCTCTTATAATAACAGTTACCAGGCGAGTATTAAGATGGCTCCTTATAAAGCTTTATATGGAAGACCATGTAGATATCCATCATGTTAGATAGAGTCGAGAGATCGTCTTGTGCTTGGACCAGATTTGATTCATGAAGCTTCTGCGAAAGTTAAGCTTATCAAGAACAGAATGAAAGCTGCTCAAGACCGTCAAAAGAAATATGCAAATAAAAGGCGAAGACAATTGGAATTTGAGATTGGAGATTTAGTCTTTGTCAAAGTTTCCCCGTTCAAAGGAGCTATAAGATTTGGAAAGACGGGAAAACTTTCCCCGAGATATATTGGACCATTCCGAGTGCTGGAAAGGATTGGTGTTGTGGCTTACAGAATTGAATTGCCAGAACGGATGTCTGGAATTCATAATGTATTTCATGTATCCCATCTAAGGATGTTTGTCCACGACCCATCACTGGTTGTAGAACCAGTAATCCAGGAAGATTTAGAGGTCGAGCCAAACTTGACCGTGGTCAGGAACCCTGTTCAGATTGTTGATCAAGACGAGAGGCAACTCAGGAGCAAAGTAGTGAAGCTCGTCAAAGTACAGTGGAGCGAGGATCCCAGAGATTGTACCTGGGAAACTCTAGATAGTTTTAGGAAAGCCTATCCAGGTTTGTGTCCGGATGGTTAGTAATGTTTGTTTAGATAAATTGTTTGATTGTTTTCTGATGTGTGAATGATATGTATGCTTGGGTTGTTAATAAGCAGTAACACACAAGCACGATCGAACAAACAAGCACGATCAAGTCAAGTAAATGACTTCTAATCCCCTTTTTTAATTAATTTTCCTTTACTAATTAAAAACCACTTTTATTAGTAAAAATTATTTTTTTACTAAATAAACTCTTTATAAATGAAACTCAATTAATTAATTAAACTCCACTATTTAACTAAAACATCACTGTTCATTTTCAACACATTTCAACACTTTCCAAAAGTATTCATATACTTATCTCAACCATATAAGTGTATTCACTAATCAGTTCAAAGGAATTGAGACAAATGTTACTCAAACATCATCACTACAAACCCAAAACCTTTCGCTTGTGATTATCTTTAAAACATTCTTTTTAAAGATCCATTTAAATTTATGAGTATAATCGAAATAGATTAAAGGTGAATGTTGCTTACACATTGCCATAATAAACCCAAAACCAAATCATGCTTGTTATCCTCTTTAAAATCCCATTATAAAAGATATAAGTATTTTCCCAAACTTATTTACAATATTTTAACACTTTAAAATATTATCTAAGGGGTTAGAAACAAATGTTACTAAAACATTGTTCACAACAAAACCACAATCACCTTACTATCCCGTTTTCTTTAAAATGCCATTTTAAAGATCTAATTTCTTTTCAAAAGTATAGTTATATAGGTTAAAACAGATGTTGCATAAACATCGATACTATAAACCCAAAATCCACTTTTATACTTGCCTTTAATTTGAAATATCCATTTCAAAACTCTAAGTATAACTTTACTTATTAAATAAGGTAATATACCTTTTTCATCAGTTCATAAAACAAGCCCTTATAACATAGGTGTTATAATCCCAAAACCCTTTTAAATCCATTTATTACACAATCCATTATAACATAAATGGTATAATCCAAAAACTCATCTATATCCTTTTAAAAATAGCAAACTTCCTTTTCACAAATAACTTCCATTTCACAACTTCTATATTTTAAAATACTTTTGAAAAGATAGATATTTACCTATAGTAATTTATTTATAAAAGTAAGATATTTAGTAAAATATTATAAACCATCTGTAAAATATTATAATATAAAATCCTTTTCATTCTCAAATAAAATCTTTAGCAACTTTCTAAAACCAGATATATATACACTAAATACATACTTTTAAAATACTTATACTATATTATAAAACCTTTGTTTTAAACACCACTTAAAACCTGTTTTATATTTTAAAACCACCGCTTTATAAACCCATAATTGATTTTCAAGAATACATTTAAACCTTTTTGTCTCCCAATAATAAGTATGCTAATAATACTTATTATAAATTCAAATAAGCCCTATGTTATCTTCTAAAGCTAACTTTCAAATTGTAGATCACGGCGATTTCAAAGTGCATCAATCACTACCATTTTGCTCTTACCATATATAACATCCATTTCCCAATTCCACAAATGTCCAAACCAATCTCATTTATGTCAAACACACCCAAACATGTGTGAACAATCCAATACACACACACAGATATATATATATATATATATATATATATATTTTCACAATTTACCTAAATTATCCAATTTAACATATGTCAGTTATAAGGAATCTCAAAATACATTAATAACGACCATATCGTTTCTAACATTCGTAACATGTTATCGCTTTACACAAAGCTATATCAAACATTTATGTAGTCAAGGAGCCAATATATGTTATAGATGATCAAATAGAGATTATAATACTCAATAATAATGTTCTCACTTGTTGTACAAAACAAGGTAGGGTCCAAAAGTAATAACTTGCATTTTTCATTATACAGTTTATGTTTTCAATACAACAACAATTATATACACAATGATATGTAATTAACTATGAGTATAACTCACCCAAGCTCTAGTTAATGTCTTCGCGTTTTCTGAATTGTCCAAAATTGAACGCCGGCTGAAATTCCCACCAACTCCAAACTCGATGAATCCATCTCCATCGCATGGAAAACCTCAACACGAACGCAAGACAAAAACGAGGCCTCGATCGGATCTCATATGAGCAAGATACGACCGTTCGAACATTCGATATTAATTAAATCATAATTAACATTAATTAATAAGGTAATTAACCTAATTACCTTCTTCCAAAACCTTGGCCGTTTTCAAACCCAACCCTATGCGACTTCGTTCACCCGCCGCCACCGCTGTGTGCCACCAGAGACCGTCGCATGTTCACCAAAGGTCTCCCTACCTCCAGCACTCCTACACCACCATCGGCTCTCCTCCTTTCGCCATTGATCGCGAGATCCAACCAAACCAAGCCTTGTCATTCGTCTCAAGATCCACGCCTCCATGCTCCACCTACCGCCAATCCATTACGGTAGATGAAATCCCCACTCTATGCGGCATCACTATGTAGTTGGACGTTTTGCCTGAATGGCGTCGATCGACGAGGAGATTTTCGGTCGTTGGATCTAGGGCAGCTAAGGTTTAGTTTTGAAAAATAGAAAAAAAGTGTGGTCCTTACATAGGAAATTTTCAAACACTATTCATCCCTAAAAATCTCGAACTCCAAATGAGACGTGCCGCCTAGCGTTCTACACTAATTACCCCTATTTCGAACACAATGAGACTAGTATCGGGGCCTAATTTCATCATATATAGAAGTTAGCTTTCAAAACCAAATTATATTATATTTAATTCCCAAAATCAATTGCCATACATTTCGAGCTCGCACGACCACACAGCACATCCGATCATCACATAACTCGATGGTGTATAATAATTCATTATTCTAGATCCGATGGCACTAGTTTCATTAAAATCCGAGACAATATCCCGAAACGATGATTTTCACATGCTAATTAAAACGAATTATTACTAAACCAGTTTAATCACCTTTAATTCTAAATTAAAAGCTTTCCATATCATTCTTGTTTAAACATAATTTAAATAAGTTTTCGAAATTATTTTTATTCGAATTAAATCCAAGATTCAGTTAATTAAATAATTCTAATATTTAATTATAAGCTATTCAAAAATCTGGATCATTATATCCAACCCCCCTTAAAAGAATTTCACCCCCTAAATTCCAACATAAGCTGCAAAGCAACAATCACATATCAATACCCAACAGTATTGCAATCACTGAGAACCATAGAAACAATCACATAACAATACTATATAGTACTGTAATCACTAGCAATCAGAACTTATGGTTTGACCAGGTTCAGAAACGTTCTCATCATAAAGGATGACAACCAATCAATTCAGCATTACCATATGCTCAACAGTCTCAGGTATTACTCAGTCGAACACACAAGAAACCCCAAACAATTTGAAGAGTAATCCCCCAAACACTCCTTAAGCCAACATACATAACATACAAATATTTTTAAACCCCTACGATATACATATATCGTTTATGCACAAAATTAAACTTGATCACAAGCTCAATCGCATAAAATTTCCAAACTAGGATTTTTCATCTGACCTTTCTAGTGCGCACTTTGATCCGGTTCCAGGATTAGAAACCTTTGTTTTTCTTACATAACCATATACTATGGTAGAAAAATCCAAGATCGTATCAAGAACCTGTAACGACCCCGACTTCCAACGCCTAGGAAGACGTATCGTTAATAAAGAAAGAAAAGGGTGAGAAAATAGAAAAGATAGAGAAGAAAGAACAACAACATCAGAATCTCACAGCGGAACGAACACATAAGTATTTACACAATATATAACATCAATCAGAGTGATACATATTGTACATCACATACTAGACAGTTATAAACACCTGTCTAGTTATACAACTCAATACACCATACATCACAGAGATACCACACAGCGGAACTATATATATATCTACAACGCTGAAGCCTCCTGCTCCATTGCTCCTCCAGAATTCGTCAAAGCTAACCTGAATCCCTTGGCTACCCGTAAAAATTTGGGTACCCGAGAGTTTATGAAAAACAAAAATAAACTCCGGGTCAGACATGGGTCTGGAATGAGTAACAGGTTAAAGTTGCTTAATTTTGAAAAATCTTATGAAAACAAAAGGTATCACGTAAGACTTCCCACACATAAACATGGAAAAGTTTTTACCTCACGCTAACCAAAACATTTGATAGGAAATTCTGTGATATTATAATAGGTCTAGGGTTTTCAAGTAAATAGAAAATAGCCGAAATTTTTACATGATTAAATTCCAGCTACTAGCCACAAAAGTGGGTAATACAATCAAAACCGTTGGCACTTATTGGATTGTGGATTCCATACAATGGCAGGGCTACTGGGGTACCGCCCGTCACAGTACGTGGCCTAGATCAACGTACCTAGGATCACTCCCGACCCCCTGCAGCACAAGGCCGGAACCATTCCTTACTGAACAGTCCCGAACAAGATAAACCCCGCAGTTGGCTGCAGACCAACTGCCTACACAGCCGAATAAAAAGGGACATCTAGACAGGGGAATATCCTTGTCCTGCTTGGGCATGACCCACCTAACCTTGCTGCACCTCCCCTGTTTTAGCCATTCCCGGTTGATGAGGCTTGAGGTTACGATTACCTTTATAGAACATATCTCTTAGAATGCTCATCGTCCGCCTGACGATGTGTTGAAAGCATTCAATCCATACAAGTTCGTTCCGGGTTCGAACGAAACCGAAGGCATCGTCTCGTTACACTCATTTTAGAATCACCCTCAGAGTTAACGACGATAATTCTTGCATTCTGAATCTTCATCTTCACTTCAGATTCATGACCTATCGTAAATTTGGAATCGATGTAGTTTTCGGATGTTCCAAATAAGGGAAACCGATCCTGGTCTCATCGAAATCCAAAACGTGTCTTTTAAGGCCAAGTTGTCTATTTAGTCTTAACAATAAATTCAACATTATCAATATGCACAGATAGGTAATTCACATCATCATAAACAGTTAATTAATATCATCATCCAAACAGATAATTAAATATTATCATACTTAAACCATACATCCATATCACATAGATATTATCCATCTCATTTCTAAGATCACAATCAATCAATGAAATATCAATATCATCCATAAGCAATGATTTATGAATCACAATCTATAATTAATTTAAAATGAATTAAATTAACTACTTCTATCTTTAATTAATTTAAATTAAATTAAATTAATTACTCATTCCATAAATCCTTCTCTCACAACCATTAGTTAATCAAATTAATTAATCACTCTCTAATTGCAAGAAGTAATTTAGTCCTTAATTAATTTCTAAAATGAATTATTCTAAATCATTCATAGCAAGTTAATATTTAATTACTTCCTATTAGTTATTCCTTAAGTAACAATTCTTAATTTCATCATTAATTATATTAATTAATGATCTCTAATTTATATAAAATTACTTTATTTAAATTAATGACATTATGTGGTAAATCTTTAATTAAACACAATTATTAATCACCCTTGATTAATAACAAACCAGTAATTAACTACCCTTAATTTACTTATTAACAAATTAATAATTCCATGTTTAATTATTCCCATAAATTAATCCTTTGATTAATTACAAAAGAAATTACCCAAATTACTTCACTTACAAATCATCTTGTATGAATTTCATCAAATAATTATCATCTAATTACTATTCTAAGTAATTATACTCCATTAATTACACTAAGTAATTACACATACCAAATCATCAAATGATTTCTTAAATTAATTAACTTAATTTATATCTTATCATCAATTACTTATATATTCCAATTAATCATCTTTGATTTAAATATCCTTTGCTGCATTCCAGTAGTTTTCCTTAATTAATTTACGGAAATTAAACTTGAATAAATCCATTAATTAATTACATTTATATCGATTTATTACCATTTAATTATCTTGTTGATTTATTATTCCTAAATAAATCAATTTCTAATCCCATCATTAATTATATTAATGAATGATTTCTAATTACATTTTCATTTGTTAATTATATTAAGAATACAAATCTTCAAATCACAAATATTAATCTTCTCGATTAATAACATACAGTAATTAATCATTCTTAATTAATTACTTCTCAATAACAAGCTTAATTAATCCCTTGATTAATTTCAAGTAATTATACTTCAATTACTTCCATTAACAACATCATCCAGTAATTTACCTCCAGTAATTATCCATCAATTACTTCTCTAAGTAATTTAATTCCAAAATATCAGTTAATTAAACTAAATTAATTAACTCAAATTAAATCAATTTTCTCAATTAATAAGTAATTAATTTCTTAATTACTTCCCAAATAAATAATTTACATTTAAACTATCACAATGATTATTATTGAATTAATTAATCAAATTAATTTATTAAAAATCAATTACATTAATTAATTATAAATAATCTAGTTAATGATCTTCATTAACACTTACTTAATTATTCTCTTCTATTTATCATTGTTAATTATAAGTTTGATTAACCATTAAAATTTTATTAATTTAAATCAAAACCTAATCTATGGTTCTTAATCACATATTAGTTAATTAATTTATTAATTAACTTTAATTACTACTTTTAAACTTATAATTACTAATTTAGTTAATATCAATCATTAATTATTCTTACTTAATTAACTTAAAGTTATTGCATATAAAATTCTAAAAACTTCATTACTCAAAGTAATTATTCTTATTATGGATTAAATTTTTATTTTAAAAATGTTCTAAAAACATTTGTTTCAAATTACTTTGTAAATAAATTCAATTTTATCCTTAATAAAGTTTAAAACTAATTTTTTTCTTCCAAAACCCCCTTTAAACTCACATATTTAATAGCACTAAACTTATTTGAATCAATTTAAATTATAAAACTTTAACTTAGTTTCAAATCTAGAATTGCATATCTAAGTCCTGACTTCTTTTGGAGTTAACATGTTTCAATCTTCCCTTAACAGTTTTGAATTTTCATTTGAACTCAACTTAGTTTGAAAATACTTTAATCATTAACCACTTTTAAGTTATTTAAATAATTTAAATTTTAAAAACTTTATTATTTCCAACTACATTGCAAAACTAACTTAAATTCATTATTTAAACCTGATTTAAAACAAGGCTTGACTTTGATTAAATTCTAATAACCAAAAATTTCAAACTGCTAAAACCTGTTACAGGTTTTAAACCCTGAATACTGCAGCCGACCCCCCTGTGATTGCTTCGAGTAAACATATGAAGTTTCCCGAGAAAAACAACCACTTGCTTCGAGTTTTCCCTCAGGCGCGCAACAACCAATTCAAAACCTGACTCTTCCCTGTTACTTCGAGACCAACCCAAAGTTTTCGAACAAATACCCGAGCCCTTCTCGAGACCATCACAAAATCACCAGCGCCACTAACAAATCCAGTTCTCCAATCTCTTCTTCGTGCACGTGCACATGGTCGCCGACCAACTCAGACCGCCGCTGATGATCCTCCCACGTCAACAAACACTTATACATCTAAGTACGATCATCAGATCGTTTCCCCATTTCTCGAATTCGAATTCGAGACCTTCATTCCAAACCTGAAACACACGACCCACAATCCATCCAAACCTGTCATCGCCGCCCCCTTCCAACCCTGACCACCTGGAGACCAACAGCTCCGGCCATGAACGCGACTATGACCGAGCTACCCCCTCACAAAACTCCGCTGCACTCGATCGCCTGATGGTGACGAACGGAACCAAACACTTCGGCCACTCCAAACTAGGTTTACGTGCAAAAATTTTAGCTCAGCTCGAACTAAACAAGGTGAAGCTGATTTATAATCAAGTTTTCAGGGCATATGCAGACAGGTAATATTATTATGTTTCAACAACTAAGACAATATTTGTACAATAAAACATAAAAATCTTTTGTTTGTACAGATTTTATCAGAGATATTTTATTATAGAGCTGATATGTAATACAATTGTGTGCTAGAAAGATTTTTCATTAATGACTTTTGTTTGTTTGTTTAAGAATACATAACCATGTCTTCCTTAGCAAGCTTCATACATACATTTGTTTTTATTACTGTCCTTATTTTGTTTTACTTAGTTTGGCCTGCACACATATTCGACCTTAATGCTTTAAACATATTATATATATATATATATATATATATATATATATATATGTTGCAGTTTTCTTATGTTGGTTTACAAACTTGAAAATTCTTTGTTCCTAGTTTTAATTGTTGTCTTGATGCTTTACACTTATATATATATGTATACTGCAGTTCATTTTTATGTTAGTTTACAACTTGAAAATCATATGTTTCTAGTTTCATTGTTGACTAGTTATTGTATTTTTGAAATGTATGTGAATGTTATCATTTTTGTTTTGTTGTTTGAAAACTAAATGATTTTATAGTTGTTATGTTATTATAATTTAACCAATGTACTTACTTTATATTTTTTTTCCCTAATTTATCTTATAGTCTTGTATTTTTATTTATTAACATTATTTAAAAGTAACTCATTTATCAATTTTGAAATGATAAATAAAATAAATCATCTTTTTATTATAAACTACATATTTTATAATATATGTTAATGTATTGTTTGACAAAATTATATTAAAACTCATATATATTTTAAATTCATATTTTTATCAAGCTATACTAAAAAGAAAAGAAAACAAATCTTTTTGTTATAAATTAAAATTTAAACTTAAGTTAAAATAAGTATCAAACTATTTAAGCATTTACCTTATGTATTTAAAACCCTGTATTTATTTACTTATTTAGCTTTGAAAAGTTTATATTAAATAAAACATAATTTCTAATTCACTAAAATGTATATTAGTATTTAAAACATATTTTATTAGTTAAACTTTTTTAAAACAAATCTCATCTATTTACAATGTATAAAAATATATACATTTATAAATAGAAAACAATTCAATTAATTTTAACAGATAAAATTTACCAATCAAATATTTATTAAAAGAAAAGTATCAATTCAGATTTAATTAATAAAGATATATCAAATCAATTTAATATTTAATGCAGATTATTAAATTGATATTGCTAGAAAATTCCGGGTTGTCACAGAACCCATATCAAGTATTATCCGTCCATAATCGAGTGAAAAACCCTAATTGGGACCGGTGCAAATCACCTCGAAATCCATGTACCCGAATCACAGATCAAGACATGTTACATGAAAATAATGATCTACATACAACTCGCAAACTCTTTTCAATTGGTTTCTTAATTACCCCACTTGATTTCCATTTTAATTCACATGCAATTTCATTTAGTATTTCATACTTAATACTAAAATCACTTATGAATCATTTCATAAAGTTTACTTCAAGTTATTAAGCATTTTATAACTTAAGTTCTTATTCATATAATACTCCCCTATATCCTCAGAGTATATACAAGAATATCCAATTCATTTTACTTAACATGAATATTCAATCAATTTAAAACTTGTTTAAATTCTATTATCTTTCCAAATCAAGAGTTATATAAAATTTAACTTATATAAACACTTAGTTTCCAAATTCTATTGTCTTCTAAGTTTAAGTTGTATAAAACTCATCTTTATAGTTTCAAAAAACACTTAGTTTCAAATTATTTATAAGAATTTTGAAAATTTTCAAATTATTCATACAAATTTCGAAATTTCAGAAGTTCAAAATCATTGAAAATTCCACTTCATTTTTAACAAATGAAAATTACGATTAACATATCAAAAAATGCATAAACAAACTTACTTCAATGCATAAGCTATATGTGCCTACAAGTACCTAATTGCAAGCTTGAGAACCAAAAACTTGATTTCATTTCGTAATAATATATACCTACAACTTTTGTATATATAATCATACTTCCAGTATTTAAATCAAAATCTATTTTTACCAAAACAACTCTATAAAAATCGTTACTATAGCTTCCCCCACTTTGAAACTCCAAAATAAACATGGACGATGCTGCAGTCATCATTAGAATCATTTTCCATCGACAGAAGTGAGTTCAATAGATCCAAACCATGCCTTTCGGACTTAACCAAAATCATTTCCAAAATGGTATCAAATATTCCATAAATATTACTAAGTACCTTGATATCAATTCTATAAACCAATTCCCAAGTATTTACTTCCAGATAATACTAGTATTATTTTCCAAAACCTTAGAAAACCAATCTCTAAAACAATGGAATTTAAGTTCTCAAATTCTGAATTTAAATCCTTTACGTAATTACAAACTATATCTGTAAACCATATTTTCTTATATAAGTATCACACAACTGTTTACCCTGTTCAGATCAAAATAATCAACTCTTGTTAAAATTAAATTTTAACCCAACATTATAATCAAATGCCTTATTGTTAAACAGTGAAACTTAATTCACAAGGTGTTCATTTCAATGTTTCCCTCAATTTATTATCTACCCAACCCATGTAGTGAAAAGGTAAAACTGCCATAAACTGGTCGAGCACAACAAATCAAACAACAAATGATAATAAAAAAATATTATCATTTCCTGACAAACAACCACATCATAAATAACTACATCATTTTATGAAAATTATTCTTGTATATATAAAATAAATCGTAGGTGAAGTTATTCATTTACCAATTTTGAAAACAATACCATGTCGGTTTTCCCTATTCAAGTGTTTAGAGACCCCTGTCAATAACAATAGCAACTCATATTGATCAGAATTCATAAGCCACTCTACAAACCAATCAAAAAATACGAAATGTTTTTATAACAATAAAATATATATACTCTAGTACATATACACTCAACTCACAATAAGGCATTCAGTTATCCTATCTCTCAGTGAGTTATACCCACTAAAGCCGAGGTTCTCGCTTAACCTTCAATTCTGAAATGAAGTGTAACAACTCGAACTTTCGACCCTCGGATGTCGACACTAATACATCCACGGTATTCACGTGCCAAGCACCCAAGTATCGAAAAGACGAATAGTAAGGGAAAATAAAAAGAAAAAGAAACAGAATAATAAAGAAGAGAACACAATATTAGAATCACACATGCGGAACGATAATATATAATATCTCAAAAGGTTTTAACCAAAAGGAAAACCTTTATACACATACATCAATTGGAGAAAACTAACCTATCATTAGCCTGGAAAGTTATAACAACCTATCCTTAAAAATGCCGATAGATACAACCAAGTAATGCAGCAAAAAATAAGTACAGTAAGGAACTATCCAGCTCCTCTCCAAGAGCTCCAATAAACAGCGGCTAAATTTGGAAACACACTCGAGCTGACCCAAGCATTATAAGAGAATAACATCTGGATTAGTTTGGTAAACCAGCGTAAGAAAATCAAATTATATAAAATTTATTATATCTTAAAACCATCCAAACAAGGGTATATCATAAGACCGTGCCGTCAATGAACACAGATGGGTTTTTCCCTTAATATGACCAAACCATTCTGTTATAAAATCCAGTGATAATATAATAGTGTCTACGGCGTGAAATATAATGCAATGACCCAGAAATTCGACCACTTCATCTTAAAATAAAAATCTCAATTTTTGGAACTTAATTAAATATTGAAAATATGATTTTCTAACCTTTTTAAATACCTTGCAATTAATAACTAGTATTAGAAAATTATTTTGGAAATGCGTTTACAAAAATATATTCTTTAAAGAAATACTGTGATTGAAAAACGTTTTTTGAAAAACCAATATTTTGTTAAAAAAAGTTGTTGAAATAATTTTACACAATTGGCTATAATATTAATTAGGGCTTCAAATACACTTAAAACTAACGGTAATTAATCAGCATAAAGCCTTCTAGAAGAAGGACGAGTTGACCCTTGATTTAAGGAGATTTGAAAGGAGTGATTTAAAGGAAGTAAGATGTTAAAAGAGCATGCTTTCTCATTCCTTGGCTGACAATTTGAGGGTAATAGAGGTCATTTAGCCACTTCCTAAAGCTTATAAATAAGCATCCTTAGCCTCCTTTCATTCTCACAAACTCACTTGAAAGAAATCACTTCATACCACTCTCTTCTCTTCTCTAACTTCTCTAAATAAAGAGCAACTCAATCAACTACTTTTCAAACTTCTCCAAACTCATGCCATCATCCTAATATAGCATTAATTCCACTCCTCCATCTCAAAACCAAAGGAAGTTAGGCCAATTCCTCCAAACCTTTCAAGGCCAAAAGCAAAAGGCAAGATTTTACCTTGGCCGAGACACTTTCTAGCCTCAATTCTCTCTTGTTTTGCTTGATTCTTAGCTTCTGTGTGGAAGGAAGGAAGTGTAGTTGAATGTTGGTAGGAAAATAGTGGAATTTTATTTAAGTAAAGGTGATATATTGTAACACCCCATATTTTTAGTGATTAATAGGGGTAGCCGTGCCATGATAACAAATGAACTAAAAATAAAATAAATGAAGTGGTTAAGTATAATAGGCGAGGGAAAAATAGGAAAATTGTCAAGGCCCGTTTTCCATACCCTTTGAATCGACAATAAACCACACATGTCCAAGTCAAATTGCACGAAAAGATGGAACATGAAGGGTAATAAAGAAAATAAGACAAAACAGAATCTTACACGAATGGAATAACATATAATATTGAAAAATATCTTTATAGCGGAAAACTTTTTAAATACATATATCAGAGTCTAACCTAAATTCAGCATGGACAGTTATAGAAATCATTCCTTACAATTGGTGACAAACATCAAACTAAAACTTAACAAAGCACAGCGGATAATAGAATATGTCATATGTAGATGAATATCCCCAACTGTCCTTTGGAAACTCCAACCGTCTTCGACTAAACCTGAAACTACTTGGATCTGACCCGAGTATTGAAAATACCCGGATCAAGCTTGATAAACCAGAGTGCGAGAAACTCAATAATAAATGGCAGTGTCATTATCATCCTTTAAATAAAAATCCTTAAAAATAAAGAGTATCTCATAAGACCACGCCCATACATAAACACAGACGGGTTTTTGCCTTATGATAACTAAAATACTTTTATATCAAAACATTTGATATTATTTCTAATGACGTCTCTTTGAAAACATTTGCAAATAAACTTATCAATCTTATCCGAAATGGTTACCATATAGCATTTTGAGGCTATTCATTACGCTAATACAAACAAAACCGTAGGTTCTTATTGGAGAATGGATTTCCATACAAATGACCAGGTAAATGATCTACCTTCCAAATGGATACACCTCTAGATGGATGCCCCGAGGAACAACACAAAGGAACCTCTACTAACACAAGACCGGCCTACCTTTATAACTAGATAGTACCGAATATGTCATCCCCTGGTCGTTACCGACCTTTATCTGAGGGCCTTCACCACATTAATTTAAATCCCGACGTCATAGTGGGAAGAAATATATCTAGAAGGGGATGACCATACTCTACTTGGGAATGACCCACTTAGCCTTGCCGCATCTAATCCTGTTTCGGTCATTTCTGGTTTGATGAGGCTTGAGGTAACGATTACCTTTTCACATAGCAAGTATCACATCTCTGAAAGCCACATTGCCATTTTCATTAACTACTAATTGCCTTCCACAAAAATACAAACCTTGAGCTCGTACGTATCAAGGAGGGTGTTAAGCTATGAGAAGTTACCTTCTCTGCCGCTATTGATGTACGTTTGTAAAAACCAATGTACGTAATCATTAGAAATGCAATGTCAAACAAACATCCATACAAGTTGTCCAGGAACAGGAAAAACCGAAGGCACTCTCCTACTACCACTAGTAGCAAGTAGTCCTTGCAATCCGAAAAATCTCTACCATGAGGAGATCGCTGCTATAAATAACTCTATAATGGGAGCTACCCAGAGCATGTTCCACAACCAGTTTCATGTAATGAAGATCCACGATCTTCAATAATCATCATCTTCATCATGTCTTCATGTTCGAACGTATACATTGGTTCGAAGTGGTTTTCAGATAGGAATTATCCAAATCCGACTCTAGTTCCTATGAAGCCAATTATCGATTTAAAAGATGTTAAGTCCATATGTGGATATCAATCATCAATCAATTACTTCATCTTTTATAAAATATCTTTGTTACATATATTCTTTTCAATTTATTCCATCTTCTTTTCAAGAGTATAAGGAATCACTAAGCCTCATTTATCAAATCTTTTGGTTTATTTAAACCTTTCTTAAATCCTGGAATAATTCTAGTTCATTTTCCCTTTTACTTAGGAAAAGATTTCCAAATCATTCATTAAATCTTAATCAAAGATTTCTTATATTCAATCTATAACTTTGAACTTAGGGAAAATAATCCCAAATCATTTATTAAATCTTAATAAAAGATTTCTTTCTTAACTTTTAACTTAGGGAAAATATTTCATTTTTATAATATCACTTTCCAAAACATCTATTTAATTTAAAGGATTATTCACTATCCAAAATCATGAATATAATTCGTTTAATAAAACTTTCACTTTTAACTTATCAATTTAAATTGATTTCAGACTTGTAAAACAGTGTTTGTAAATTCCATTTATATTTTATAACTTCCATATACAAAATTTCTTTACTAACAAATTCCATTTATATGTCAAAATCCAATTATAATTTAATTACTTATAAAACTCTTATTTACAAATTCATTCCTTTCAAATCTTATTATTTATAAAATCCATTATAAATTCTTTTCTAAATTTCAATTGCAAATCCATATACTGATTACAATCCCATTTGTAATGTTTATAAAACACTTTTATAATTCCATTACTTTATTTATAAAATAAAAAATTTATAAATCTTATATATAGAACAATTATAATAAATTCAAAGAATTTATTTATTTTCTTTTATCTTAGAAAAAAACTTAATTATGATCTTTTAGAGCATCCGGGCTTTCCTTTCGATATGTTCCACCCTTCGCCTGAGAAGAGAAAATATAGGCCATGTAAGTTCAGGGCACTGGTTTCTCCATTCCTAACCTTAGTTAAACACCTTGTTTTATCTTCCTAGAACTCACAGACGGGACAAATGTACTAGTCATTTCGCATTACTTAGTTTGTTATTATATTCAAACTTTTTCACTTATTGTTTAAGTGGTATAAACAATACCTCTTTTCCATTTATTCAAACTCTCATTAAAACTTCCAAATCATCTTTAAATGACTTAATTATTCTTTTAAAATCATTCAAAAAATATATAGGAAAGAATTATTGAGTTTAAAACTGCATTTCAAAAGTTATTTCAAACTGCTGCGAAAAGCGTTGCGAAAAGTGTTGCAAATAGTGTTTTAAAAGCTATATTCTTCAAAACGACTTTTATACCATTTAGAAATCCATCTTTTCAACTTATATATCTTTTAAAAAAAATTAAAAGATTTTTAAAATTTATTTCATATTTTTAAAACGTTTGAAAAATCAGTTTTAAACTTTGGTCACTTTACTACAAAAGTGCAATTTTTTCTGGAATATTGTTTTGGACATATCTAAAATATACAAGATAAAATATTGATTTTATTCCTTTATTTCTTTAAACATATTTAGATTTTTATAAAACATTTCTAACTCATTTTAAAACTATTTCCAAAAGTTTAAGCATTCCATATACACTATTTAATTTTCAAAAGGAAAGTAATTTCCTTTGTGCTTATCGACGTGTATTAACGTGACTTGGTAAAACAATTTAACAATCACATCGAACAATTAATACTTGATAATCAAAGCATATATAAACATCCGTAGCAATCATAACACAATATGAAACATGTATATATGTAAATAGAGATGTTAAATAGAGTTTCTTACCATAAACCAAAGCGATTAACTTCCTACCAACATTCTAATCAACCAACACTTCACTAATTAATTCCTACTCCATTAAATACTAGAAAACAATACCGTCTCCCTTCAAATAGCTTGGCCGAGGCTTGAGATGGAGGTTGGCTGAAAATATAGAGAAGAAGCGGTAGAGCTTTGAACTTGAATTCTCAAGATTTAGATCCGAAAAATATGCCATCTTCTCTCTTTTTTTGACTCACTTACTCTCAAAATTTGAAAAACTTGTTAACTGAAAAGTTGTTGAAAATTAATTTCTCTTGAATTTTAAAAAAAGAATCACTTGATTTTGTTTAATTTTGAGGAAGATATGATAGAATGAAGAAGAGGTATTGTCGAATTGACAAAAATGAAGCCCAAAAATGCACTTTAAAGAATTTAGTTTCAAATATAGAAAACCTTAAAACTGGGAATAGGGATCAACATAAAAGTTGTAGCCAATGAAATTTCATATGGTTTGAAATTTTTTTCTTAATTTGGTTCAGTTATGATCAAGTTATGATCAAAACAAAATAGTCTATTCTCTGCATTAAAAACTGGGCCAGAAAATGCACTTGAAAGAAAAATATATAAGTTTAGAATGAGACAATGTGGTCAAAATGAAAGTTGTAGCGACTAGAAAAGTACATGATTCAGAAAAAGAATGTTGCATTTTGGTTCTATTTTTAAGAAGTTATGGCCGAGGTAAGAAGAGGTAAAATATGGAGAAAAGAGGAGTTTGATTTGAAGAGAATAAACATTGATTTCTTTTGAATATTTTTAAATATTTTGACATTATTTCTTTATAAATTTTTTTCTATGGCTTGGAAACCATTAAAGAGGAGAGGAAGAAGGCGAAGAAGCTTGAGAAAAGAAGAAGAAGAAATGTGAATGAAAGTGAAAAAGGAGGTGGGTATTTATAGAAAAAGAAAGAAGTGGTAAATTTACCAAAATAACCTTTTACCAAATTGCCAAACCAATCTTACTTCAACCTAAAGGAATCTCCACCTTTTTAAAACATAACATCATCCTTTCACTTCTTAATTTATGTCTTGGTCACTTAAAGATTAAGTAAAGAATAACATAATTATGTTGGCTTTGATTTGATGTGATTTGATGATTACTTTTTCTTGCTTTTATTAATTCTTATTTACTTTTACTAATGACTTCTATAAGCTTTCTAATCTTATTTAGTAAAAGTAAACATGTTTAATGATTTAATTAATACTTACACTATTTGAATATATGTTCCTATATAAGAAAATAAAGGTGCGACGACGTTGCAACAACTTTTAATCGACAAAACGTTGATTTTTGACAAAACGTTTTACGATCACATTTTGACGTTTTAGTTAAACTATTTATTTATGTAAAATAAATTAAAAAATAAATTTTTATAATGCTATTTAAAAATATAAACATTCATAAATAAATTAAAATAATTTATTTAACCATTGAAACTTACTTTTCTAAAATCAGCATTTGGTCACTTTTGTCGAAATAGGCAAATGTTACTATTTTTGTGTATACTTCCCTTTTGCAAATCCTATCTAATATTGTTTGAATCATATAATCTTACATATTTTATATTTAAAATCACTTTAAATATTATATTTTAAAGTGGTCGAATTCCGCGTCGTTACAAAAATGAGCATTCTAATACCCTAAACCGTTAGCCGCGTATCCTCACATTTAAATCATTTGTAAAAATTAAAAAAAGAGGCCAGCCACCATTAGAAGCAACTATAGGAAGATAAAAGAATCAAGGGGAAGATTAACCAACTTAATTCATTCAAATCTCAAACTCCCCAATCTCAAAGCTAAGGTGAGACGTCTCATTTTTCTAACTGTTTTGATTTTAAGATGAATCCAAAGTATTTTGCATGATTATGCCATGTTTTTGAATGATTAATTGTTTATATATGCTTTTTGATGATTTAGGCTTATTCATATAGATTTTATGATATGTTTTAATATGAAAAATCCTATTTAAGGACATCCAAAAGCCATGCAATTTTAAATATAGGTCAGAAATGATATTTTAGATATGGGTTTCAATTTTCATAATTTTTTGAATTAATATGGATTTTATATTAATTTTCTAGAGAAGAAAATGATTATTTGGGTTTTAAATCATTTACAACTAAAAAATTATTATTTTGATCTGTAATTTATATATGTTAGAAAACATATTAAAAATGATTTTCTAGAATTTTTGAGGAATTTTCCTAAGTATTTTCGGGAATATATAAAATTATTTAAGGCATGGGACTTAAATGTTTTATATATTTATAAATGGAGAAGAGGTATTTTATAAATAAATTAAATTATTTTTTTCAAAAATATTAGCAAAACTTTTAGGAAAGAAAATTAGCAACCAGTAATATTTTGACATATAAGGCATGTTAGTTGAAAATAATTTCTTCTTAAAGTAAAAATTAGTTTTTACATACTTTTAGCATGTTTTGCCACTTTCGCACAATTGTTCTGACTAAGTACTGCAGCCTCCATGCCACCGAAACCAATGCACATAGTAATAATAACTTGGTACAGAGTGAATTGGAATAAGGAGGAAGGAACTAGGTCGAGATCACCAAAGAGGCTGAAGCGTGTCTTTGCTTGTAAATGAAAATGCGTCGGCTTTGCTTTCGAAGGGTATGCTTTCGACTTAGTTGGCTTTCGGCTGAGTCAAATGTTTTAAAGGAATGGTTTCGAATGGGTTGCGCCTTTTGTTTAAGTAAATGCTTTCAAATGGGGTCGAAACCCCTAGCTACCGCTTTTCTACCTTTTGACGCCAACGGTTTCAGAAGGTATACCTTGCTTTTAAAACTTAGCTGCTTC
This sequence comes from Allium cepa, assembly GCA_030765085.1. NCBI lineage: Eukaryota > Viridiplantae > Streptophyta > Magnoliopsida > Asparagales > Amaryllidaceae > Allium > Allium cepa. The sequence goes on from CM060932.1 coordinate 445,271,935, forward strand.
TCCAATACTTTGTGAAGGTTGGTTTCGACATCACCTCTTTGCTTAGGAAATTCTTTCGAAAGAACGCTTTAGACTTAAATGTTTTATGACCCTTTTGCTCTCTTGAAGGTAGAACTCAAATGGTTTCGAAGGAGTTAATTTTTAATGGTTTTGAAAGGTATTTACACATGTTTTAGTTGAACCCTAAGGCTTTCGAAAGATTTGATGTTTTATTGCTTTCAAAAGGTTTTAAAGAATGGTTTCGAAGGGGTGGTTCCCTAATGGTTTCAAAAGGTTTGAAAGGAAAGGTTTGTCAATGTTTTCGAATGGTATAGTTTAAATATTTTAAGATAGGATACCTAAGGTTTTAATGCTTTCGAAAGGAATGGTTTCTCAATGTTTTTGAAAGGGAGATTGAATGGTTTCGAAATGAATGTTCTGGCCTTTCGGCCTAGGATACAAAGAAGGGTTTACTTGGTTTCGAAAGGGGTATTTTCAATGGATTCGAAAGAGGTACTTTCAAAGGTTTAAATGTTTTCATCAACAAAGATTTGAGTAAAGTATATATAACATGACAAGGTGATTTTGAGTAAAGCATAGAGCATATATTTTCCTTGTTTAAGTTTGATTCAAAGGTTTTAAATCAATTTGAGATGAAAAGGTTTTCAAGGAAAATTTAAGGAAAGATTACCCTAAGTAAAATGACTTGGATATTAGAATACCAGATGGGACTGATACAGGGTCACGCCCTGTACATTGTCTATTAACCCCAGTTAATTTAGTCCAAAATTCTAGTGTGTAGGGCTTTGTCACAAGCAAGACTAAAATTATGATTACACACAGAAGGGAATATATATTTGTATACAGATAGGTTATTGGTGTACCCGAAAAATCATTAGGATCAGGTGACCCTGAGAGATGTTAAGGGGCAGACCATTCAATAGAGGGGTATTTAATAGATAGTTAAGGACAGAGCATCCAGAGGAGGAGTATCTAGTAGATAGTTAAGTACTGACCATTCATAAGAGGAGTGTTTAACATGTGTTAGATTATTTTGATTATACTGTCTGGTAGGCCCCGGTTAGCCAGATGTTCGTAGCTAGCCAAACAGAACTATAGCGTTCGGACAGATAGTTTATTCGTTACTTGATATATATGTTTACATAATAATTCTACAGTTTTAACTTGTTTTGGTTGCTGGATAACGAATTGCAAAGGATATGTTTTAAAAGGTTATTAGTAAGAGGAAACCCATTCCGCTAAGCGGCATAGTCACACTTAATATCAAATAACCGAGATGTATAATATTATTCACACCAGGTTTTATGTCTGACTCAATTATGTTTTCCCCCTTAAACTCTCGGATGCTCAAAATTGATTTGAGTAGGTCGAGGGTTGAGGTTTTACAGGTTTCAGTAGGTTGACGAACAAAGCTTCTGGAGACGAGCAGATGGCTGATGGATAGCTATTTATGAGTTGTTGTTTTGTTTTGTTTTATTCCGCTGTGTTGTATTTAAGACAGTTATGTCTATATAGTACTCTAGTCATCCAATGGTGGATCTTCATATGTCGCTCTTGGCGTATTTTCTACTAATTGTATTTGATCTTTACCTATGAAATAGTTATGAGATTATGTAATAGAATATGAAACATGTTTTGTAAAAAGTAATCAAAAGAGTTATTTTTGTGAATTCTACGATTTTGTTTCATATTCATGTGCTTCTAGTATTATAGATAGCATTATCATTACCATATTTGGTCATCGAAAGTCAATACTATGGATGACTGCAGCAACTGTAGCGCTTAGCTTTGGGCCTCCAAATAGAAGATGTTACAACTTGGTATCAGAGCATAGGTTTATGACTAACTTAAACTAAAAAATGATTTTTGAAAACATAATCCTAAGGAAATAGAGTAAGATTGGGGCGTGGGATAATGCTATAGTAAAGTACTTGTATTTGCTATATATAAGTATGCACTGCATCTTTAGTTTCCTATCTCTCTGAGGCTACTCTTCTGTATCTCTTTAGGCTTAAATAAAGATATGGATGCTAGAAGTGGAAGAGTGAATCTTGGAGGAAGCACCATCACAAATGGAAACTCCAGACCAAATACCAGGAGAAATTAAGATCAGGCACAAGCAGGGAGTGTTGGTGCCGGAGTTCCACAAGTAGATATAGGAGCTATGTATCAGTTTTTTGTGAATATGATGCGTGCGGGTGTTGCTGCTGGAATGATTGGAGGAAATGCTGGAGTAGGAGTTCAGGAAACTTCGGTGGTCAGCCATTCTGCTATCCTGAGTAGAGGTAGTAATTCCCTAACTCTAGTCAAGCCGAAAGGTTTGGATGGAACTTTAACCCTTTGACCTGGTTAAAAGTTAACAAATTCCTTCCTTAATTTATTCAAAGGATAAATAGTCTCCTAAAGTCCTCCGACATTGATCATCACAAATAATAGCCAAGATTAAAACCTTGGAAACTTTCAGCTTAGTCATTTCATTCAAAAATGTGAATTCATTCGACCGAAAGGTTGAGCCCATATTAAACAATTTTGTGTAAAGCATCGGGGATGTTAACAAGAAATCTTGTTAACATTTTTGGCACTAGAAGGAGGGCTTGTACCTCCGGCCTTGTGGTTAACACGACTAATTGCGGAAATTTGATTTGTTGTAGGAAAATGAGTTAAAAAAGGCTTCTTCCCATAACGAAAGGGATGAACCTATAACTTCTCTGGAGGAGAACGTCTCATCATCTTTCAACCCTAAAAACAGGGAGCTGGGGCAATCTTCCGCCCCAGCTCAACCAACTATTCCTCCGGCTCAGATTGGACTATCACCACAACTGGCTCCAACTCAAAATCTTCAACTGGAGGAACACATTGCTAAAATCGCATATCTAGAACGATAAATGGCAGAGATGAAAGATCTCCTAAATAAGGTGTTATCTCACAGATCATCCATGAAAGCTTCTATGGCGGAAGAAGAAGTTGTCTCTCGGAGAAAGAATCTGAATATCATCATGAATGTCGCAAAGAATATAGTTAATAGTTCTTCATCAAAACAAAAAGATCGCCTTCCAGTAAAGCCCAATTATCAAGGAAGAGTTCAGGCGGAAGATAAGGATTTTATGCAAGCTCAACTTCGAATGGTTACAAGCCAGAGAAAAGGAACTATTTGAGCAGTGACGCCTACCTTAAAGATGTAGAAGAAAAGGCTGTAAAGGACCTATTGAATGTCAAGTGTAAGAGAACTGAAGATGAAAGAGTAAACAACAACAAAAGGGTTGCCCCTTTTATCGACGAAATCATGTTAGCACCTATACCACCTCATGTAAAGGTCCCAACTATGAAATATCATATGACAACTTTCCCAGATGACCATTTGATGACCTTTGATAGTCAGATGGATTTATACAATGTTTCTGGCACTATTAAATGTTGGCTCTTTCCAGTCACACTACAAGGAGCTGCTGCTAAATGGTACTGACAGTATCATGAAAACACGATATATTACTGGAAATAATTCTCCTACGAGTTCTCTGCTTAGATTTGCATATGTAAGGATCCCTCTATTGACTATACTGTGCTTGCTAACATCAGACAGAACCATGGAGAGTCATTAGAAGATTATCTGAAGAGGTTCAATACTGAAGCCTTGAAGGCCAAAGGAATGAATGATAGAGATAAGCTCATTGCTGTTCACTCGGGTCTCATAGTCAATTCTCCTTTTTGGAAGGAGTTTTTCATCCATGGATGTCAGGATCTTCAAGACTTTCATTTTCAAGCCGACAAATTTATTCGAATGGACGAATTATACTACTCAAAGAATAAATTTAGTCACAAGAAGGATAGCGGTAAATTCGGCCCAGAAAGGATTCCTTAGAGAGCTAGAGGGGAAGATACTAATACTAGCATGATGACATTAAATCGGCCGATTTCCTACATTTATGCAATGACCTAGGATAAGGTCAACTTCCCCACTTCATTCAAAGCCCAAAATTACCCTAAATAGAAGAAAGTAGACAAATATTGTGTCTACCATAAGGTGAATGGCCACAGAACCAACGAATGTTAGATACTGGTTGGAAGAATTCAGTAATTGATTCGAGAAGTGCAGTTGAAGGAGTTTGTGAAGAACCCACAACAAACTCTCCCGTCAGATACCGACGCAAGGAAGTCTACTAGTAATGCCGTAAATATAATCGAGGATGAGGACCTACTAATCCTAGGTCCACCTCAAAACAGAATTGATGTTATATATGGTGGACCGTATCCCACTAGTGGAAGTCAAAATGCTCGAAATAAATACGTTTGTGAGGCCAAGTAGGGTGCATTTTCTATACAAGAAGAACTTCCACTCAAGAGCCCAAAATACAACATCAATATGCGCACAATGGTGATCAATCCACAAGAATTAAGAAGGGTAATCCATCATCCCCACGATGACCCATTAATGATCACAACTCAAATAAGGTCCTCGGTGGTCACAAAAATCTTGGTTGATATAGGAAGTGCTGTAAATGTGATATTTCATCATGCATTTGAACAGATGGGAATTTCCAAGGACAAGCTTGAGCTTAGCCCTGAACCTATCTTCGGGTTCAATAATAAGGGGATGACTCCACTTGGGCAAATGAAGCTTTTGGTTCAACTAGGACTCCCCCATGCTCTCAAGTTTTTGGAACAACCTTTATGATCATAGATCAACCATCATTCTACAATGCTTTCTTTGGATGGCCGACACTAGACAAAGTTGACGCATTTGTCTTGCCAAAATACCAAATGCTTAAGTTCATTATTAAAAAGGGCTGGGGCACCATCCGAGGCGAGCAGTTCACATTGAGAGAAATGTATTTTGCAACTCTAGAGTAATATAACAGGGAGTTCACTTGTTACTTTGATTCTTCCATTACTTTACAGCCTTCGAAAGATGGATTTCTACATCCATCGTTCGACGCAAAGAAAAAATCTAAATAAACTAACAAACGTATTGCTGCAAGATGTTTTGCACTTTATGGAATGAGAAAGAGAATAGATTCCAACTCGGTAGATGAAAGTGAAATTGATACAGAGTAAGATTATCGAGGAGAGGTTGAAAGAGTTAAGCTGGTTGAAGAAACCGAAGAAGTTCCAATAGATTCTATCGATTCTAATAAAGTAATCAGAGTGAGAAAGGATCTAGAGGAGCACTTAAAGTCAAGATTGACAAAAATTTTAAAACACAATAAAGATGTTTTTGCTTGGACTTACTCTAAAATGGTTGGAATTAGCCCTACGGTTATAAGCCACACCTTGAATATCAATCCAGACGTTCTTCCAGTAAGCCAAAAGAAAAGATAATTCGATAAAGTAAGGACCAACGCCTTAAAAGTGGAAGTCAAGAAATTGCAGCAAAACATGTTTATCTGTAAAGTTCGGTACCTTAAATGGTTGGCAAATCCAGCTTTGGTAAAGAAATCCAACGGGAAGTGGCGGACATGCGTGGATTATAAAGATTTGAATAAAGCTTGTCCAAAGGACTGTTACCCCTACCAAGGTAGATCAATTGGTCGACTCCACCAGCGGACATAAGCTACTCTCACTGATGGATGCGTATTTTAGATACAATCAAATCCTTATGTTCAAATTCGATGATGAGCATACCAGATTTATTACGGACGAGGGAACCTATTGTTATAAGGTAATGCCATTCGGATTGAAAAATGCTAGGGCAACTCATCAAAGGTTAGTTAACCAAATGTTTAAAGAGCAAATCAGGAAAAATATGGTAGTCTATGTAGACGACATGTTGGTACTAAGAGGTCAAGCACCATCTTGAAGATCTAGATGGAATGTTCAAAGTGCTCCGTAAATATCAAATGAAACTCAACCCCCAAAAATGCAATTTTGGGTCCATTCCGGAAAATTTCTGAGCTATATTGTAAGTGCACAAGGGATTGAGACGCCCAGAGAAAATCAAGGCCATTAAGGGTATGGCTGAACCTAAGACAAATAAAGATGTTATGAGTTTAAATGGGAAAGTAGCAGTGCTAAGCATGTTTATATCAAAGGCCACTAAGTGCATACCTTTTTTTGATGTAATAAAGAAAAAGAAAAAATTTGGATGGAACGAGGATTGCAAAAGGGCGTTTCAATTGAAGCTACATTTGGAAAAACCACCGATATTATCTAGTCCCGAAGAAGGAGAGGACTTATTCTTATATGTAGCAATCGCTGAACGTGCTGTAAGTTCAGTATTGATCAGAAAGGACTAGGGGTTACAATTACCAGTTTATTATGTGAGTAGAAGATTAAAGAATGTTGAAGTATTGAGAAACTGGCACACTGTCTAATTTTAACGGCTTGGAAGTTAAGGCCTTACTTCCAAGCATACCCGATAAAAGTGTTAACCGACATTCCATTGAAAGTAGTCTTTGGAAAGCCTGAAACATCTGGAAGATTGATTAAGTAGGGCATCGAATTAAGTAAGTATAATATAGCATATCGGCCAAGAACGACTATAATAGGACATGCTTTAGCTGATTTCATTAATGAGTATACGAGATTCATTTCAGAACAATCCGAATGGGATGCAGATGGCAGTTATTTGTAGATGGCACCTCAAATGAGTAGGGGGCTGAGGTAGGATATTTTATAATTACCCCAGATGGACACAAACTTCACCATGCCAATCATTTATTATCTATTTCTTATATTCTTTGTGCTTGTGATCATGATCGACTCAAAATTCGGGGATAATCATGATTAGGCATTAATTTAATATTAACATCTAATCATTTATGATTTATTTCTTATATTCTTTGTTTATTTCGAGTATGTGCCATTAAATTGTCAATAGACATTTTCATAAGTTTCATTCTCCTTTACTTAGCATCAACCAAAAAGGGGTAATGCGACTTGTGGATTAATTCCAAACATGAGTCTCATGGTATATCAAATCAGCTCTTACTATTATCTTAATATGTTTGGATGATACATTCTTTTCAAAAGGATTTTCACAAAAGGAATATCAACTAAGGAAGCAGAAAGCGTCAAGAGAGCGACAGATAGAGTAACATCTCTTTTCGATGACGCCGAAGGGTTCATAACCTTCCGGAGGGAGTCAAAATAGATGTTGATAAGTAATTAATTACTTTCAGTTTCCGAGGGAGATAGAATACAATGAAGTGATAAAGTCGGATGCTGAGTGATTAGTATAATTAGGTCAAAAGGTTTAAGTGACTTAAAATCCTCCGACCGAAATGGAAGGTTTAGTAATTCCCTAACTCTAGTCAAGCCGAAAGGTTTCGATTGAACTTTAACCCTTCGACCTGGTTAAAAGATAATAAATTCCTTTCTTAATTTCTACAAAGGATAGGTAGTCTCCTAAAGTCCTCCGACATTGATTATCTCAAAAAAGGGCTGAAATTAAGGCCTTGGAACCTTTCGGCTTAGTCATTTCATTCAAAAAATAAGAATTCACTCGACCGAAAGGTTGAGCCCATATCAAACAACTTTGTTTAAAGCATCGGGGATGTTAACAGGAAATCTTGTTAACAGGTACGCTACTGTGGATACTGAGTTGAAGAGGAATGAGAAGTTCATAAGAGTGTTGAAGCCTAAGTTTGCAGGGCTACATTACCTCATATCGGAGACCCCTGTGGTGTGGTTGTAGAGATGGCTCTGAGACACGAGGAGATGCTTGCTTCTTTGAATAAGAATAAGAAGAAGGAGGTCCTGGTGAGGTAGAGTCAGAAAAGGAAGTCTTTCATAAGAATGGTGCTCAGAAAGGTGGAGCAACAAAGAAGGGAAAGTCTAAGGATATGTGCCTCAAGTGCGACAAGAAGGGGCATTTCGCTAATGAGTGCTGTACTGGAAAGGCAAAGGAATTGACCGAGGAGAAGAACATCAAATATTTTAACTACGATTAGATTGGCCACTATAAGAATCAATGCAAAGATCCCGCTAGGGATGGAATAGGCAAGGTATTTGCATTTGTGCCTGCTATATCAGGACCAACAGCGTAGGAGAAAGAAAAGCAGTCTTAGGAGGTACGCTGCAGATTCATGGTATGTCTACTAGCATTCTGTTTGGTACTAGTGCATCACATTCTTTTATATATCATTGTTTGGTAGATAAGCTTAACCTAGAACCCACATACTTAGTTTCTTTCTTAAGGGTTGCAAATCTAATAGAAGGGTATGCAACACTTGGAATGAAGTGTGACCACTTAAAGTTTGATTTGCTAGGACATACCTTTGTTTGCAGTTTGCATTGGCTTTGTAGGGTTTGGAATTATTTTGGGTATGGACTAGTTAAGTAAGTATGATGCTAGGATATTTTTCCATGATAGGAAAATATCGTTAGGCATCCTGACTATAGTGATCGAATAGTTAATACCGTAGAAAACCCTAGTTGTGAGGTGTTGGGTGTTGTGGAATTGGAAGATGAGTTGAATCGAGTTTTAGTGGTTAGAGGATTCATGGATGTCTTCGAGTCTGTAGTTTGATTGCCATCGTAACGAGCCATTGAGTTTCAGATAGATTTGGTGCCTGGAGTAGAACCGGTGAGTAGGCTGCCAAGCAGGATGATGCCTACAGAGATGAGGGAGGTGAAGGTGCAGTTGGTAGATTTGGAAAGCAAGAGTATTATTAGGCCATGTAGTTCACTTTAAGGAGCAGCCGTAGTGTTTTCTAAGAACCCAAACAGATCGTTGAGGTTATGTATCAATTGTCATAAGTTGAATGAGAAGACGATAAAGAATCGATATCCACTGCATAGAATTGACGATTTGTTCGATCAGTCGAGTGGAGCTAAGCTAATTTCTTAATTGGATTTAACAACAAGTTTCCATCAACTTAGAGTATTAGAGGATAGTATGCCTTTGATGGTGTTTAGGACAAGATATGGATCGTACGAATGGTTAGTGATGTCGTTCAGACTAACTAACGCACCAACATTTTTTGTGGATTTGATGAACCAGATTTTCCAAGAGCACTTGGATAGGTTTGTGTTGGTGTTCATAGATGATATTTTGATATACTTTAAAGATGAAAGGGAGCCTGAAGTCCATCTTAGAATTATGCTTGAGATGCTGAGGCAGCATCAGCTGAAGGCGAAGTCTTCGAAGTGTCAGTTTCGGAAGAAGAAAGTGAAGTTTCTTGGTCACATGGTTTTGGAGAAGGGGTTGCCAGTCGATCCAGATAAGATCGAAGCTGTTAATAATTAGAAGAGAACTAAGAAAGTGACCGAGATAAAGAGTTTTCTAGGATTGGCTGGATATTATATGAGATTCATAAAAGATTTTTTGCGGATTGCAGCACCGATGACCAAGCTAATGCAAAAGGATATGAAGTTTGTGTGGACTAAGTGTGAGAAAGCATTCAAGAGCTTGAAACACTTATTGACCCATGCACCTGTATTAGTTGTTCCGAAAGGAAATCAGGATTTGGTAGTATTTACGGATGCATGTGGAACTGGATTAGAAGCTGTGTTAATGCAGAGAGGTAAAGTGATTGCCTATGCTTATTGACAGCTTAGACCGCATGAGGTTAGATATCCAACGCCTTATTTGGAGTTGGCTGCAACGATTTTGCTTTGAAGGTGTGGAGACAATACCGTTTGGGAGAGAGTTTCGAGCTTTATACGGATCATAATTCCTTGAAGTATTTGTTCTCTCAAAAGGAGCTGAATACGAGATAGTAGAGGTGGTTAGAGTTTTTAGGCGCTTATGATTTTGGTATTGAGTGCACACCGGGAAAGGGAAACAAAGCTACAAATGCATAGCAGAAAGAATCAGAACGTAGTTGTTGGTAATGATAGTGGAGTGGACTAGATTTGGAAGTGTTGTCGACTTGTAGAGTGCAATGGAGATCTAAAGTTGGATCTAGTGAAAGAACTACTATGGTTTCTTGTTTAGAAGTTCGACTAGTAGTGATTGAAAGGATTGCTTCTAAACAGGAGGAGGATCTAGTGTTGGCTGAACGGATCAAGAAGTTGAAGGATGGAATTGAGATTGATGACTTGAAGGATTTTAGTCTTGACTAGAATGGGTGATTGAGAAATAAAGGGAGGTTGTGTGTTCCGAATGTGGGAGACATTAGAAAGGAATTTTTTGAGGAATGCCATCGTCCGAAGTTTACTATTCATCCAGAAGGAACTAAGATATATCAGGATATGAAGAGAAGTTTCTTTTGGGAAGGCATGAAGAGGGATGTTGGCTTATGGGTGAATCAGCGTCTGAACTGTCAACAGGTAAAAGCCGAACATCAGAAGCCATGTGGGTTGTTACAACCATTGGCTATACCGATATGGAAATGGGTTTCTATTTCTATGGATTTTATAGATGGATTGCCAAGATCTTGTGGAGGAAATTAAAATATATGGGTCATAGTGGATAGATTGGTCAAGGTTTCCCATTTCATTCCAGTTAAGTCAACTAGAACGACACATGTTTTGGCTAAGTTATATATGAAGAATATAGTTAGACTTCATGGAATTCCTAATAGTATAGTAAGTGATAGAGATTCTTTGTTCACTAGTGAGTTTTGGAAGAGCCTACATGAGATTTTAGGAACAAGCTCAAGATAAGTACCGCTTACCATCCACAGACCGATGAGAAAACATAAAGAATTAACAAAGCCTTGGGGGATTTATTACGAGCCTGTATGTTAGATATTGGAGGATCAAGGGAAGTCCATCAACACTTAGTCGAGTTTTCATATAACAATGGTTATCGAACTAGTATATGGATGTTACCGTTTGAAGATTTGTATGGAAGGCCATGCAAATCACCGGTCTATTGGTTAAAGACTTTGGATAGGTTGGTTCTTGGTCCGGATTTGGTTAGAGAAGCTTCAGAGAAGGTTGAGTTGATTCGAGCTAGGATGAATGAAGCTCAATCTAGATAAAAAGGTTATATTGATAGAAGACGGAACGACTTAGAGTTCTATGTTGGAGATCTTGTTTTTATTAAGGTGTCACTGATGAATGGTGTGATTCAACTCGGGAAATCAGGAAAGTTGGTAGCAAGATTCATAGGACTATTTCCTATTGTAGAGAAGATTGAGAAACTCGCATATTGATTAGATTGAATAGAGTTGCCGAGCAGTTTGGCAGGAGTCCATGATGTTTTCCATGTTTCTCATCTAAGGAGGTTTGTTAGAGACCCGTAGACTACTATAGCACCGACCGTGTTAGAGGACTTAGTAGTAGAGTCGAACTTGACTATAGTTTGAATCCAATTCATATAGTCGTGCAAGAGATGAAAAGAGGCTAAGGAACAAGATAGTCAGATTAGTGAAAGTCTAATGGAGCGATGATGAGAGAGACTGTACATGGGAGACTGAGAGCAGAATTAGAGACGCTTATCCTGATTTGTTTGATGGTATGTTTTACCTTTATGTTTGATTGTTGGGTACCTTATCCAAATTTCGAGGATGAAATTCTTTGAGGAGGGGAGATTGTAACACACCATATTTTTCGTAACATTGTTCGGGATATTTAATTAGCTAAATAAAATAAAATAATGTGATGATTAGGGGATTGAGATTTTTGATTAATAGGGGTAGCTGTGCCATGATAACAAATGAACTAAAAAAATGATTAAGTATAATAGGTGAGGGCAAAATAGGAAAATGAGCGTTCTAATAGCCTAAACTCTTAGTTGCGTATCCTCACATTCAAATCATTTGCAAAAATTAAACAAAGAGGCCGTCCACCATTAGAAGCAACTAGAGGAAGATAAAAGAAGGAAGGAAAAAATTAACCAACTTAATTCATTCAAATCTCAAACTCCATAATCTCAAAGCTATGGTGAATATTGACTATATCTCATTTTTCTAATTGTTTTTAGTTATTGAATCCGAAGTATTTTGCATGATTATGCCATGTTTTTGAATGATTAATTGTTTATACATGCTTGTTGATGATTTATGCTCGTTCGTATATAATTTATGATATGTTTTAATGTGAAAACCCTACTTAAGGACATCCAAATACCTTGCTATTCTAGATATAGGTCAAAAATGATATTTTAAAATTGGGTTTCAATTTTCATAATTTTCCAAATTAGTGTGGATTTTCTATTAATTTTCTAGAGCAGAAAATGATTATTTAGGTTTTAAATTATTTACGGCTAAATGACTAATATTTTGGATGTGGAATTATTGTATGTTAGAAAACAGATTTTCTAGAATTTTTATGGAATTCTCCCAGTGTTTTCATGAATATATAAAATTATTTAAGGTATGCGACTTAAATGTTTTATATATAAAAGGAGAGGGAGTATTTTATAAATAAATTAAATTGTTTATTTGTGAAATATTGGCAGCACTTTTAGGAAAAAATTTAGCAACCAATAATATTTTCACAAACAAGGCAGGTTAGTTGAAAAGAAATTCTTTTTAAATTAAAAATCAGTTTTTACATGCTTTTAGCATGTTTCGCCACTTTTGGCATAAGGGTTCCGACCAAGTACTGCTGCCTCCATGCCATCAAAACCATTGCACACAATATTAGTAACTTGGTACAAAGTGAATTGGACTAAGGCGGAAGGAACTAGGTCGAGACTAAAGGTTCCGAAGGGGTCAAAGTATGTCTTTGCTTTTAAATGAAAATGCGCCTGCTTTGCTTTCGAAGGCTATGCTTTCGACTTGTTGGCTTTCGGCTGAGTCAAATGTTTTAAAGGAATAGTTTTTAATGGGTTGTGCCTTTTGTTTTAAGTAAATGCTTTTGAATGGGGTCGAAACCCTTAGGTGCCGCTTTTCTACCTTTCGACGCCAATGTTTCGAAAGGTATACTTTGCTTTCAAAACTTAGCCACTTCTCCAATGTTTTCAAAAGGTTAGTTTTGACACCATCACCTCTTTGCTTAGGAAATGATTTCGAAAGAGTGCTTTCGACTTAATGTTTTATGACACTTTTTCTCTATTTAAGGTAGAACCTAAATGGTTTTGAAGAAGTTAATTTTTAATGGTTTTCAAAGGTGTTTCCATATGTTTTACTTAAACCCAAAGGCTTTTGAAAGGTTTGATGTTTTATTGCTTTCGAAAGGTTTTAAAAAATGATTTTGAAGGAATGGTTCCCCAGTGGTTTCGAAAGGTTTGAAAGGAAAGGTTTTCCAATGTTTTCGAAAAGTAAATTTAAAATGTATAAAGATAAGATGTTTAAGGTTTTAATGATTTCCAAGGAATGGTTTTCAATGTTCTTAGAAGGGAGATTGAATGATTTCGAAAGGAATGTTCTGGCCTTTCAGCCTAGGTTATAAAGAGGTTTACTTGGTTTCGAAATGGGAACTTTCAATGGACTCGAAAGGGGTACTTTCAAATATTTAAAAGTTTTCCTCAACAAAGATTTGAGCAAAGAATATATAACATGACAAGGTGATTTTGTGTAAAGCACAGAGCGTATATTTTCCTTGTTTAAGTTCGATTTAAAGATTTTAAATCAATTTGAGATGAAAAGGTTTTCAAGGGAAATTTAAGGGACGATTACCTTAAGTAAAATGACTCAGGTATTAGAATACCAAATAGGACTGGTATAGGGCCGCGCCCTATACATTAGCTATTAACCCCAGCTAATTTAGTCCAAATTCCAGTGTGTAGAGCTTTGTCACAAGTAAGACTAAAATTATGATTACATACAGAAGGGAATATGTATTTGTATACAGATAGGTTATTGGTGTTCCCACAAAACCATTAGGATCAGGTAATCTTAGGAGATGTTAAATTAGGGACAGACCGTCCAGAAGAGGAGTATTCCACAAATTGTTAAGTGTAGAGCACCTAGAGAAGGAGTATTTAACAGATAGTTAAGGACAGACCCTCCAAAAGAGAGTGTCTAATAGGTGTTAGATTATTTTTATTGTATTGTCTGGTAGGCCAGAGTCAGCCAAAGGTTGTAGTTAGCTAAACAAAAGTATAGTGTTCGAACAGATAGTTTATTTGTTACCTGATATATATGTTTACTTAATAACACTTTATAGTTTTAAATAGTTTTGGTTATAGGATTAAGATTTGCAAAAGATATGTTTTAAAAGGATATTAGTGATGGGAAGCCCGTTTCACTAAGCGGCATCGTCTCACTTAATATAAAATAACCAAGATGTATAGTATTATTTACACTAGATTTTATGTCTAAATCGAAGTTTATGTTTCCCCCTTAAACCCCTGGGTGCTCAAAATTTATTTGATATAGCTGAGGGTTAAGGTTTTACAGGTTCTAATAGGTTAACGAGTAAAGCTTTCGAAGATGAGCAAGTGGCTACGGATAGCTATTTTGGAGTTGTTGTTTTGTTTTGTTTTATTCTGCTGTGTTGTACTTAAGATAGTTAAGTCTACATAGTACCTTGGTCATCTAGGAGGACAACTTTATACGTTACTCTTCACATATTTTTTAATAATTATATTTGATCTTTACCTGGGAAACGATTATGAGATTATGTAATAGAATATGAAACATGTTTTGTGAAAAGTAATCAGAAAGGTTATTTCTGTGAATTATGTGATTTTGTTTCATATTCATGTGCTTATGATATTATGAATACCATTAACATTACCGTATTAGGTCACCGAAAGTTAACACTATGGATGATCGAATCATCTGTAGCATTTAGCTTCAGGCCTCCAGATAGGGGATGTTACAGATATCTCACTCATCAATCAAATCCATAAAAACATGACATATATGATATTATATGTGTTAAATTTTCTTAATGATATTCCTCGATATGTGTTACTAATTTTAGGCACTAACTAATTAAAGTTATGACCAAAATAATATGATTTGGAAAGTATGTGATTTGCAAAAGTATTTCTTTTAAACTATTAAAATGAGTAGTTTAAATTAAATGTGTTCGAATGCAAAATGGACATGTTAACTTGTTTGAATGTTGAAACATGTTTAGTAATATGGGTTTAATCAGGAGTCATTTTTGTGTATAAATGTGAATGACACTAAACATTGGGTACTTAATTGAAAGCAGAATTGTCTGTATAGCGATAGTCGCTATAAACACACTTTGAATCCCTTAAACTATAACTTATGATAATGGTGATTTAGTGACATATCTTGATAATAACCTGTTTGGTTATTTTCTACACTTATCTAAGTGTTTTAGAAAGTAAATAATATGTTTTGAAAAGTTATAGCAAAAGTAAATCAAAGTTTAGAAAGATTGAAGTAAAAAGGTCGATATATTAACACTTTTAAAAATAGTATGTCATTGAAAATAACGATCATTTTTGTGGAAACTTTCTTAGGGGTTTCTTTAGCAATTAATCAAGTAAATAATATATTATTCTTTTAGGGAAATGTTTGAACCTTAAATCAATTAATAGCTATTTGAACGAAGAGGAAAAAGTTATAGCAAAATAGTCGTTATATGAGAACTTTGGTAAAATACCTAGTTTTTGGAAATTGCTATAGAATAATTAAAAGATATTCTTTGTGATTTTTCCTCAAGGTTTTCAAGTACCCAAAGTATGGTAACTACTATATAAAGAACGGATTAAAAATCATTTGCTAAGACGTCGAAACCTAGGCGCAAAGTTATAGAAATTTTACCTTAAACGATAACCTAGGACTTTTAGTAGCACTGTTGTAGTGCTGTCTTTGCTTCGAAACACTTTTGAGTTGTTCGGAATTATTTTCTAGCATTTGCGGAAATGCTATGTTGTTTGAAACTATAATTTGTTTTAAAATGATATTTAAATTTTGTATTTTTCTTTAACCTTTTTAGGATTGTTTTCTAACTTATAATAAAGTGTTTTAAGATTATTTTTAAGTTCAAATATATTTTTAATAACTAAATATGAATTTCTAAACTTAATAGCTTTTAAAATAAAAATTGTTTTTCTATTTCAAAATTCCCTATTCTTACATAACATTCTATATAAATAATCAACATATATTTTAAGTAGTTTTTAAAAGTGTTTTAACATTTTAATAAGTATTTTATAGATAATTCTATAAGTTATAAATATGAAATTAAGTATTTTATAAGTCCAATAAAGGAAGTTTTTAAAGAAGAGTTTTTAATAACAAAGTAAATTAAGAAAAAAGAGATTAAAAGTCATTTATGTGACTTGATTGTACTTGAATGTAAGTAACAACTATGTAATGACCTTAGTTTGATTATTTGTGGGATGTTAGTATTAATATGCTTAAATTAAAAGTCAAACGATTAAACTTCTCTATTTGTGAGAGTAAAGATTGATGTTTAGGTAGGGACGGAGCAATAGCGCTCTAACCTATCGGCGTTCTTCTAGGCCGAGGAATAGTTAAGCAGAAAGTTGGAAATGTGTAATGTGTGTGAACCTTAATTCTAATAAGCAAGCGTTCAAGGCTTGATAGTCGATTAGTCGACTATCAATCTTGACCAAACTTAACTTAGTAAGTATACAGAATGCTTTATGGATTTTAACCAATAAGAACCCTTGGAGAGGAGTATCGGTACGAAACACCTCTAGCTTTCGATTATTTCTAAAAGAACCGGTATTGAGTTAATCATAAATTTATCGACTGGTTTTGGAGAGATCGGGAGCGATAAGTGTTCTACTTACCGAATACCATTTCAATATTATTATATAAATTTGATGATTTAGAGATGGAATAATGGAATCCATGTGGAATTCATTAATTGATCGAGTTTTGTTGGACACTCATGTGAAGATGCCGAACGTAGCCTCAACATCAGGAAATGACTAAAGATAGTATGATGCACAATCCTGGGTTTAGCAAACCCAACTAAAGGGTACAACAACTCTAATTTTCTAGAGTATGCTTATTGAGATGTTGCTAGCAGGTGTTGTTGATACTTGGTTCACGTGTCAAGGCATTGGCTAATTATGTTTACCTTATGGTATATTTTATCTAGAGATATACGATGCTCGGAAGGTAATTTCTGGCCTTTGTCATAGGAGATCGTTCTTATTGAGGAGGTCACCGTGGAAAAAAATCCATTTATACGAACGTCCCATAGCGGTTTTTGTTTATGTACCTAGGTATGCTGTAAAATGTAAGCAATGTAACCATTTCAGCTATGATCTATATTTATATTACACACTTTAGACATTATTTATAATATCACCTAATGTAAATATTAATTAAGTTTGTTCTTTCGATGGGAAACCAATCTGGTAATTCAGATGGCCTTGGAAGTATAGTTATATGTTTATATACATTTCTGAGTTTCCCATGCCAGACTTATGTCTGACACATGGTATACTCCTCAAGTTCATCGTAGAGACCGCGTCCCCTCATGGTACCTGTCATGAAGTATAGATAAAGAGCTTTAGTAACAAAGAATAGGATTGAATAATATGTATATAAGTGAGTATGACCTTAGTGAAACATGTAATGTGTCTAGAGGGAGGGCTTAAAATGGCATCACAAACCAGATCGGGCAGCCATTATGGTAGGAATCAGACTGATTTCAAGCACAACATGGCTAGGACGAGAAGATGTGTAACAATCCATATTTTCATAACATTATTTAGGATATTTAATTAGTTAAATTTAATAAAATGATGTGAAGATTAATAGGTTGAGATTTGATCAAGTTAAGGGTAGTTGTGCCATGTTAATTATAAATCAAATGAAACAACATGAACTAATGTGTTAGGAAATGTGCAAAGGCAATATAGGAAATAAGAGAGACTTATACCCTAAACCCTTAGGAAACGGAAACACACGTTCATTAATTTTATCAAACAAAAAAAACATCTAAGGCCGGCCACCATATCCATTCTCAAGAGAAGCTAAAGCTAAGATTCAAGAGAAGGAAGTTAATTAACATATTCAACATCAAATCTCACGTCTTTTAATCTCAAAGCTAAAATGAATACTTACTACATCCCATTTTCTTATGGTTTTCGGTTTCAAGATAGATCCAAAATGTTTTGCAAGTTTATGCCATGATTTGATGATTAAAGTTATATATATGCTTTTTTATGAATTATATATGTTCGTGTTAGTTTTTATGTTATGTTCGATAGGAAAACCCTATAAGATGACATCTAAATGCCTCAAAAATTTAAATCTAGATTAAAAATGATATTTGAAGATGAATTTCAATTTTTATATTTTTTTGAATTTATATGGATTTTATTTTAATTTTCTAGTGAACAAAATGATTTATTGGGTTATAAATTATTTACGGCTAAAATAATTGTTATTGGTTTGAAATTTTTGTATGTTGGAACACATATTAAAATAGATTTTCTGGAATTTTTTTCAGATTTTTCCTAAGTGTTTTGATGAATATATAAAATTATTTAAGGTATGAGACTTAAATGTTTTATATATTTAATTAAGAAGAAGGGGCATTTTATAAAATAAAATCTTTATTTATTTCTGAAATTATTGGCAGCGCTTTTCTCAAAATTATTTTTTAACCAATAAGAGTTTGATAAACAAAGGCATGTTAGTTTAAAAGTTATCTCTTTTATGTTAAAAATAAGAAAATCATGCTTTTAGCATGTTTCAGCCATTTTCGGCATCTAACCTTCCGACCCAGACCTTTCGACAAGGTCGAAAGGTATTATAGCATACGACAAGATCAAAAACCAAGTATGGTATCAAGCAATTGGTATGTAACAACTTGGAGAAGGTCGAAGGGTACTTGGTTGAAGTCTTAGTAGTCGAAAAGGTTGGAGTATGTTTGTTTTATAAACCAAAACTAATGCCTGCTTTGCTTTTAAAAAGGAGCTTTCGACTTGGTTGCTTTCGACCAGGTTAAATGTTTAAAATAAAGGTTTAAACCTTTCGACGAAGTCGAAAGGTAAGCTTGCTTTTGAAGGGGTCAAAATCCCCTAGCTGCCGCCTTTCAACCTTTCGAAGTCATGCTTTCGACAAGGTCGAAAGGTTTACTTGTTTCCAAAACCAACCGCTTCTCCCATGCTTTCGAAAGGATGCTTTCAAATTAGATGGTTTACCATTGTAATTCTAATTGAAATATAACCTAAGCTTTTGAAGGAGGTGTTTCAAAGTGTTAAAAGGCTGGAGGTTATTGTTTTAAAAAGAAATATTTTAAAACTTTCGATGGGGAGCTTCCGAAGGGGTCGGAAGCAAAGCCTTCGACAAAGTCAAAAGGTAGCTTTCAACGAAGTCGAAAGGTTTTAAAAGAAGATTTTCCACATGTTTAAATTGAACCCAACGTGTTTTTGAAAGGTTTATGTTTTAAGGGTTGAATGATTTCGAAAGGTTTTAATCGCTGAATGGATTCAATAGGGTCGATAGTAAAGCTTTTGAAGGGATCGAAAGCCAAGCTTTCAATAGAGTCAAAAGGTAGCTGTTGAAGGGGTCGAAAGTTAGCTTCCGATAAAGTTGAATGGTTCTATTCTCTAATGATTTCGAAAGGTTTAAAATGGAAAGTTTTTCAAAGGTTTTCTAAGGCAATGTTTTGAAGTATTCTCAAAGTACGATGTCTAAAGTGTTATCGCTTTCAAAAGGAATGACTTCAATGGCTTCGAAAGGTTGAAGCATGATTTTGAAAGGTAAGATTTTGGCCTCTTTGCCTAGATAATTGAAGGGTTTTACTTGGTTTTGAAGAGACGCTTTCAAAGGTTTAGAAGGGGGAACATTCAATGGAACTGAAAGGGATACTTTCAATTGTTTAAATGTTTTCATCAACTAAGGTTTGAGTAAAGTATATAGATATAACATGGCAAAGTTATTTTGAGTAAAGCATAAAGTTTTTATTCTTTCCTTGTATAAGTTTTATTTAAATGTTTTAGATCATTTTGAAAAGCTTTTCAAGGAAAATTATGGAAGGGAATTCCTAAGTGAAAATAACTCAGATATAAGAATACCAAATAGGACTGGTATAGAGCCACGCCCTATACATTAACTATTAGCCCCAACTAGTTAAGTCCGAAATTCCAGTGTGTAGGGCTTGGTCAGGTAGACTAAAATTATGATTACATACAGAAATGAATATATATTTGTATGTAGATAAGTTATTAGTAAGCCCGAAAAACTATTAGGATCAAGAAGACCTGGGAGATTATTAATGATGTGCACGTAAATGTACATATTTTTACCACCATATTTAATCTATTTAAATTGAACAAATGATCATATTGGGTATTTTAACTTGTTTTAACCAAAATTCAAATTATTTGAAATTGTCACATATTCATCTTCATCCAAGGGCAAAATGGTCATTTTTGTGCATATATAAAGTTGAGAAAATTTAATGGGAAATTTCTATGTTATTTTTTAGGAATTTAAACTCAATTACAAGTGGTTTCATGAACAAATATGCATGCACAAAGAAGATACAAAAGAATGAAGATGGAAATAATTCAAACTGAAGAACATGGAGGATCCCACCCACTTACCTTGATTTTCAATTAGGAGCTAATGCACATGCTAAAAGACATTTAAAGCTTCATGTACATTTAAGTGGGGGATTATGACATGCTAATGATTACTTGGTGGCCACACTTTCTCCAATGGCATTTTGGACACTCTCAAAAAATATGCATTAGGGTTTCTAACTTGTACAAATACCCTTTGTGTTTCATGTAGCCTTCCTCTCTCTCTTAGTCACTCTACTCATTAGTTTAGGCTCAAAATAAAAGAAAGCTCTCTTTCTCTTTTCATGGCTACTTAGCCATTTTTATTTTTCTTTTCATTTTATGAAATGTTAATTATTGTTTCTTTTTAATTCCATGTTCATTTCCTTTTATGCAAGTAGTGTAGATCTCTCTTACTTCATGCAAGTAGATTAGTTTTTTCCTTTCTTTTTGCTCTCTTTTTCCTTTTGTTTGTTTAATGTTGCTTTCTACATTTGTTCATATGATAACAAATATGAGAGCTTAATCCCTTCAATTTAGGGGTAATGAAGCTCTCTAGTATGTAGACTCAACATTTTGATATTGTATCTCTCTTTTTGTGCTTAATGACAATGCTTGAAGTGGTTTAACTTGTTGTTTTTGTTTTGAATTTGATAGCCTATATTATTGATACCAAATAGGTTATGCTTAAACAATCACTAATACAAATACTTCTTCATCAAAATATGAAAATGGCATAATAAAGTGATTTGAAATTCAAATTCGATGGTCCATATTTCTAATTAATAGTTAATAGACCATACTTAAAATAGATTTCATTTTCAACTTTGTTGTCATTTTCATTAGAGTTAATAGGTGGTTTAAAGGTTGTGTTATAGTTCGATGGCTTATGTTAAGCTAATTAATAGCACAAATGAGCCATACTTATGATAAACACATCATTTAAATTCACTTATGATCAAAAAAGAGAGATCATAATTTCATAATTTGTTGAACTATATGATCTAGAGAGCGGAATTATCTCTAAATTGTCATTTAACTCTCATATTTTTATCACTTTCTTTTTGACATTTTTCTCATTTTCTAGCTAATCACACTCTTCAACTTTGGTTTAATTTGAATGAATAGAATTTTAAAATCATCAATTCCCTGTGGATCGACCCGTATTCGCCATGTGCTACATTCGTATACCGTGCGCTTGCGGTAAATTTTTATATCGAAATTTTTCGACGGTTTTCTATTTCGATAGAAATCCCGTCGATTAAAAAGTTTTTGGCACCGTTGCCGGGGATTTGTTTTGATTTTGATTTTCTATTCTTCGGATTATTTTTGATGTGATTTTATTTGTGTGTGTGTGTTTGTTTGCATATTAAAAAAAATTGTTGTGTGTTGTTTAATTGTTGTTGCATCTTGTTTTTGTTTTGTTTGTTTTCTAGTTTCATTCACTTTAGCATTTCTACTTTTTAAGAAAAACCACAATTTCAAAAAATAATAATATTCAATTGCATCTACAATATCATTTTTACAATTTCATTTTTTATATAAAGCTTTGAATTTACAATTTCTCCTCTCTGCCTCACTCTCTCTCTGTTTTCATAAAACTGCAGATACAAACAGTGCCTGTGCACTTAACAATACAACTTTGTGCAAAACTCTCCTCTCTGTTACATTTTGTACAAGCACCTTCAATCACAATTCAATACTTCAACCACTTCTGTGCTATATCCTGACCATCAATAACCAAAGCACCAAATATCTCCACCCTGCTCATTAACTGCCTACATTCACAACAACCTGTCTAACTGTCCTCTGCCAAACAAAAATTTCTACTTCACTTAACCTCATCACCACCACCACAACAACAACTTCTCACCACCACTCAACAGTGCATACACTTTCATTTCACTCACCCAAACTCCACTTTCTTCCCTGCTACTGCTGCTTCAAGCAAACACAACCATATTCTTCTACACCACCAACATCCACCTCAACCTTACTTCCTTTCAACCTGTCATACGATTTACTTCACACTTCTCCACTCATACATTCTCTCCTAACCAGTCACCACCATCCCTCTGCAGCATAACCACTTGCCTTCACTTCATAGAATCCATACCATCCATCACCATACAGGAATTGCTACATTTCCATACCTCGCCAACGACCAGAGACCACACTCCACAACATTATACCCACTGCCTCTCAAAACAAACAACTACTTCTGATCATCTTCACCCATTGCTTCCTCCATACTGTCTGCAAGAACAAGTACAACCGACCACTTACCCCACTCAACCGCCTCAAGCAATATACAGACAACTGCCAACATCAAATCACACTGACATCTCAACAACCATACTTCTCTACTCCATTCCACCGAACTGCAAATTCCAAACCACCCTGCAACAATCACCACAAACCCTCCTCCTCGAACAGCAGTTAACAGTTCATCCCTCTTCCATACCACCATTCATCAAAACAAACCATCCACCAGAAGAAAAAAAACTGCTGCTTTACCTTTCCACGAACTCCGCCTTCATCCCAGCGCTCGTCAAGCGCCTGAAATCCCCTACATACGGAAGTTACTTCACCTTCAACTACGCCTCTGACTCGACTTCATCTCTGAATCAACTTTTTTTCCACCAACAGCAGCAAATCCCCCCTTCAATCACTTCAACCCAAACTACAACAGTCAAAAGTCACAAAGACCCACACTTCGAACAACATGTGACACATTTTCTCAAAATCCAAACAAGCAACAGAAAATCACCTCGACCTGAAAACAACCCACGCGCCCACCTTTGCTCAAACCCATATCGCCTGCACCCGCGAACCTCCACCAAAACCACCAACGCGAGCATCGAACGCCAAAACCTTACCTCCGCAATCGCAGAAACCCCAATTCGCGACCACATCGAAATCTCCCATAGCCAAACCGAGAACGTCCCTGAATCAACCGCAACTTCGCCCAATTCCACCACAAATTCTTCAAATCTCCGCCGCATCCCCACCTTATTTGAATCATTTGCAGCTGCGGCTACCATTTCGATTTATTGATTTCGACTTGATAAGTGTTGAAGTAGTGTGTGTTTCGATTTCTATTTGATAACTGTTGAATGTCGTGTGCTTTGATTTGGGGTCGACTTCAATTTTGATTGCGTGCATTTGGTTGGTGGGCCGAGTTTTAATTAGCTTTAATTAAAAAAACAAGATTGTTTTTGTATTCTTCACTTCCTCTGAAAAAAGTTCTCTTTTAATTACTTCATTTTAGTTCACTTTGTTTTGTTTAATTTGTTCTATTTTTTTCATTTTTGTTAATTTGTTTTACTTCTTCAAAAAAAAAAAAACAAACCAGTTAGCTTTAAATTTGTTTTTTTCCATTTGTTTAGTTTCATTGGTTTTGTTTTATGTTCATTTCTGCGTTTTTTTTTATTTTCCTTAGTTTCTTTATAGATATAAAAACAGTTTTTTTATTTTAGGTTGCCAAAGCAGATTGGAGGAGTTGCTTGCTTCACTTAGCTTGCCAAAATAACTGCCGCTCTACTTGCCAAAAAAACTCCTTGTTTGCTTATAAAAAATTCTGCTGCTTTTAGCCCCTATCTAGTATTATTTGAATTGCATAGTTGTTTGCCTGCAATTAAAAAAAAATCAAAAACCAAAAAAGTAATCCATTCGTAGTTGCATTGTTAATACACGTTTAATTTCTGCTTTGCATTTCATCCTAGAATTTTGATTAATAATAATGGTTAGACATTGATAACACTTAATTGTATATTGACAAGTTGTCTTCTTTGAACAATTTAATTTCTTGGTGTCTAGGCTGCGGCAGAGTAATAACCATTTATAAATATTACGGTGATTCATAAATATTATAGTGGTTGTTCCTCTGAAGGTACTTAAACCTTCGGCTGCATTGCTACGGTGATTCGTGGTGCACCGATAACTCCTGCCCGTTACCTGGCTGAGAACTATTTTGTTTATCCAAGACAATTTGTGATTATACAATTTTGGGTTAACATAGGATAAATCATTTGTAATTAAAACCCTTGCATTCATTTAGTTGCATTAGTTCATGCATATTTAAAAAAAATCAAAATCCAAAACTAAAAAAATTTGTAAATATTCCTCTTCTTTTTCTTTGAAAATTTTAAACCATTTTCCTTTGAAATTTCAAAAACATCCCAAAAAAATTTTAGAAAAAAAAAATCGAAGATAAAGTATAAAACCTTTTCAAAAACAAAGAAAAATTTTGAAAAAAACCAATTTCCCTTTTGAAAAATAAATTGCATTTGTAAATATTTTTCCTTTATTAAAAAAAAGCCAAAAAATTCTTGAAAATGTCCGAGTTTCCTTTTCCTTACTCACTTGAATATAGTTGTGAAAATCAATATAATCCATATAATTTCATCCCAAATTCGTATGGATATTTTAACAACAACTATTGTTTAAATAATTCAAATTTTGAACCACAAAATTTTCAAAATAACGAGCAACTCTCAAATCTTGAAATTAGCATTTCATCTTTACTCGAACTTTCTATGCAACAAAATCAAAGTATAAATGATTTGTGTAATTCATATTTGTGTAATAACTCGAATCAAAGTTCAAGTCAAAATAATCAAAATTTGAATTCACTTCAAAATTCAAATAATTTCCAGTATAACCCATGTCAATTCAATTTCGAGCTTCAAAATGAATTTCAAAATCAAGACGAAAATGCGAACCAATTTTCAAATAATTTTGGCAATGGGAATAGTTTCAATAATGATACGATTGAAAACTTTGGCTATCAACAAATTCAAAATGAAAGTTTTCAAATTAATAATCATGACTTTGATTTTGTTGACCAAATGGAAAAAGATAACGGGGATTTATTACTTGAAAAATACAAAAAATTTCATGAAATTCATAATCAAATCTCAACTTGCGAAGAATCAAATAATAATCTACCGTTTATCGAAATTTGATAATTCTTGTTCTCAACAAGTCTAAATCAAAAAATTTCAAGTTAATGATTACAAATTTGACTTTGTTGAGCAAATGAATGAAATTTACGACGATCACACGAATTTGTTGATTAAAATATTGGAAAATTTTCGTGAGAAACAAAATCAAATTTCAATGAGTGACAAGTCAAACGATAATCCATCTTTTACCCAAATCGATGATTTTAAAATAACAACTTTTGAAATTGATAATGATGATCTTAATCACGTTATTGAAAATACGGTTATTATGTTGGATTTCAATTCTTTTGAGGGTATGGAACCAAATTTAAAATTTGATCTTTCTTTTTTCGATTTTGAAAATTTGAATACAACAACTTTGGATTTTGAAAATTATATACATAATGGAGTTGTTGATAACCCAATAAAGGAAGATGAATTTTACGAACATGAATTTTTTGGACTTTTGGATGACGAGTTGTTAAATTCCAACGGTGAAGTTGAAAATCACCATTTTGATTTTGAAATCGATAGCTCTGAAAATGTTTTCAATGATAAGCTTGAATTTCAAATTAGTGAAAATAAACTTGAACTTCAATCAATTCATTTATCGACCCCAAAAATCATCGAAAACAAAACAACTCATACAATTTTCAATAAAACAACATTTGTTTTTCCAAATCAACTTTCATCTTCGAAATCTTTTACGGTTTGGTTTTCTGCGCTTGAGCTGTGTCCCACATACTCGACGAGACTAATGAATTGGTCTTTAAAGACCGTTTCATTTACTTTTTGACGATATACTTTCTGATCTCGTGTAAATACATTTCATTTTCATGTAAATAATAATAAACGTTCCTTTCACTTGGGTTGACTGTGGGGACACAGTCAAAATCAAGTGTGGGGGGAGACTCATCTTCTTTTTTGATTTTTCATGATTTATTTTTACTTTTTCTTTGCAAAAAAAAATCTCAAAAAAAAAAACAACAAAAAAAAACAATTTTATTTAAGCATTTTTTATTTATTTTTAAAGAAACACTATGGGATGAATATATTGTTTTGGCTTATTAAATTGAAATTTTTGAAAGTTTATTTATCTTAAAAACAATAAAAATGAAGTTTGAGTACAAGTAACAATGGTTTAACTAGTATATAGGAAGATTCATATGGGTTAATTATGAAATACATCCTAATTGAAAAGCTTTGTTTTAAAAAGTGGTTGATTTAAAGTAAAGATGTAACATTTTTTTGTCTTCTAAGTTAAATGGTGCTGAGATGATTTTGCAAAACCCTCTCTCCTAAAAAATAAAATAAAAAATAAATAAAAAATCCAAAGCATTCACTCTCATTAAAAGTCCTCACGGTTATGCATTGGTGAATTACTTGGAATCTTTGATTATATGCTTTCGTACTCATTTAAAAAATTCCTCACGGTTATGATGTATGGAACACATGTAAAAAAAAAGAACAGACTTAATAAAAACCGCCTACGGTCGATAGTGTATGCATGAAAGTGTGTGCACTCGCCATGCTCTGTACTCCCCTCACATAAGCCCGAAAGGCAGTACATGGGTGGTGTATCTGGCCTTAGTTTACCTGAGCGAGGTGTGTAATTTTTCTTGCAAATAATGAGAGAGCAAGAAATTGAAATCCTAGCACTATTTTTACTTATTTGATTTGATTTGTTATTGAAAAGAAATGAAAATACCACTTTGATAAACTTTGATAATCAACTAAGGATCCATTTTATAATTACACTTTGTTATCAACCGAAACAACAAGTTAAAATATAGTCTATTTGTTATGATAACTTGATTTTTGTTGGAAATTTTGACGAGTAAATGACATAAATTTTCAAGATAATAACCAAAACCTATATTTAACTTATTCGTGTCAATTTAAAAATAAATCCTTCATTTGTAAATATTTTTAAAAATTTGCATTCATCTCTTTGTAAATAAATCTTGCATTTTGTAACTATTTTCATCCTGCATTTGGATTTTGTGGGTAGTATCAGCTGAAAACCCTCACGAGACAACACTCGTCCTATTGGGGAAACCCAGAGGTTTAAAGGCTTGTTGCATATGCTCAATGCAATCGTGCTGCCTACGAAAACGGATTTATCTTAGTTTTTTTTATTCGAGGACGAATAAAAATATAAGCGTGGGGGTATTTGATATGCGCATAAATGTGCATATTTTTACCACCATATTTAATCTATTTAAATTGAATAAATGATCACATTGGGTATTTTAACTTGTTATAACCAAAATTCAAATTATTTGAAATTGTCACATATTCATCTTCATCCAAGGGCAAAATGGTCATTTTTGTGCATATATAAAATTGAGAAAATTTAATGGGAAATTTCTATGTTATTTTTTAGGAATTTAAACTCAATTACAAGTGGTTTCATGAAGGAATATGCACGTACAAAGAAGATACAAAAGAATGAAGATGGAAATAATTCAAAGTGAAGAACATGGAGGACCCCACCCACTTACCTTGATTTTCAGTTAGGAGCTAATGCACGTGCTAAAAGACATTTAAAGCTTCATATACTTTAAGTGGGGGATTATGAAATACTAATGATTACTTGGCGGCCGCACTTCCTCCAAGGGCATTTTGGACACTGCCCAAAAATATGCATTAGGGTTTCTAACTTGTACAAATACCCTTTGTGTTTCATGTAGCCCTCCTCTCTCTCTCTTAGTCACTCTACTCATTAGTTTAGGCTCAAAATAAAAGAAAGCTCTCTTTCTCTTTTCATGGCTACTTAGCCATTTTTATTTTTCTTTTCATTTTATGAAATGTTAATTATTGTTTCTTTTTAATTCCATGTTCATTTCCTTTTATGCAAGTAGTGTAGATCTCTCTTACTTCATGCAAGTACATTAGTTTTTCCTTTCTTTTTGAACTCTTTTTCCTCTTGTTTGTTTAATGTTGCTTTCTATATTTGTTCATATGATAACAAATATGAGAGCTTAATCCCTTCAATTTAGGGGTAATGAAGCTCTCTAGTATGTAGACTCACCATTTTGATATTATATCTCTCTTTTTGTGCTTAATGACAATGCTTGAAGTGGTTTAACTTGTTGATTTTGTTTTGAATTTATTCTAAATTTAAAACTCATTCTACTTTAATTTAAACACTTTAATATTTTTACTTATCAATTTTAAAATCATATATTTATTTAGGAAATAGTTTTAAAAACTCAATACTAATTTAAAACAAAATTTTCCCAAATTAAAATGTCTATATTAGAATTTTAAAACATGATTCATTTCTTAAATTTAAACCAAATCATTTATTTAACTTTGAAAAGCTTAAATATTAAATAAACAAATTTTCCAAATTACTACAAATATTAAAACTAGAAAATATGCTTTACTTATTAAAATTAAAACAAAACCAATCTATTTAAAATATAAACCAAATATTTGTATTGTAAATAGAAATCAATTTATTATTCAAAAGATAAAATAAAAAATTTAAATATTTATTGAAGAAGATTATTAAATTTATTTGGATAATTATTAACAGATTATTAATATCAATTTAATTTTAACTACAGATTATTAAATTGATATTGTTAAAAATTCCGGGATATTACAATCCTTCCCCCTTAAAAGAATTTCGTCCTCGAAATTTAAAACAAAGATAATTTAATAATCTTATTAAATTTTAAATTTTAAAACACAAGCATATATCAAACATATGCTAACAACCAAAAACAACCAATCAAACAAATCTAATTATCCAGACAAATTCTGGATAGAATTTTATCGAGTTTCCCCAGGTATATATATATATGTATATACCGGGATACTCGCTCTAGAGAATCCAAACAAACAATACTATGAAGCTACAAAGCTTCTATTCATCTATATCTACAACACTAGATAAGATATCAGACTACATACGAGTCTGACTTAACAACCAAAACTCCAGAACTGCTGGTTCCCCAACCAGAGATAGATCATACACGTACTCCCTCAGAGATACGAGAAACTCATCGAATTCCAGTTATCCAAACTGGCAATCCAATCCTGTAGACCAAACACTTATCTCCAAGAATACAGAAAAGATCCAAAACTTTTCAGAGCAACTTCTCAGACTTACCCAATCTTATAGCTCACTTATGATCAGAGACAACTTATCCACAATCAAATCTCCGACTTCAGAATCCAAATCCCTCCGACTCTAATCCATAAAAACTCTTCATACAATCCTGAGCTGCCGACAAACTTACTGATCAGCTCAACCTTCGCTGATGCTTCTAGAAACAAACTAGACCAAACAACTCAACAAAAAGATCTCCTCAAGATCTACCAACATCAAGAACTCAAACTCAACTCCTCAATATCAGAAGGCAACAACTTCTTCTGTCCGGAAAAGAAAAGCAGATACACTTCCAAACTGCTTCCGCTGCTCAACTCTGATCCGAAGTAGAAGAGAATGCTAAAGAAGAACGCAAGCACAAACTGGACAACACACCCCAGATATATGGTTCAACAAATCCATTAAGAAAAATTCAGAAGTTCCTCCAAAACTCCGAGCTGCTACACCAACTCAACTCTTGGAACCATTCTTCTATTTAAGCTGAACCACCGGTACCACTGCTGGAATTCCAGTCGATAAGAAAACTCAATCTCCAGATACGAACCAAACTCTGACTTCCTGAAGACATTTAGAAAAACTCAGATAATCCAAGAGAACACTCAAACAATCGCAAGTCAATTTTGCGAACCACCCAAACCAAATCCAAGGAATACTGTTCTTCCTAAACCAAACAGAACAACTTACACTTAATTAGCCAACCCATTGAAGAAACGGGTCCACTCAAATGCTTCTGAACTCTACTTCAGAAAAACTGCTAAACCAGAAGATCTCTTGCCAACACCGAGAACACTCCAAACTACACTGCTGCCACAGATGCCAAAGAATTCCAAAACAAAGTTCTCTGAGAAACTCGGACCTCAAAGCAAACAGAAACTTCGGCTGAACACAGCCACAACTCCGAAGCAGACTCACCTCCTTAACTTGTTCCAAAGAGATCATCTTCGGGAACATCCATAGTCACTGCATCTCATCACGCAGCTACTACTTCCTTAAGGTATCAAAATACCATCACTCGCTTCTGCCCAACCGACAGATCCAAATTCTCAAAAATCTGCTCACACGATCGCAATCAAACTATACTTCAAAGATGAACTCCGAACCTTAACCGGTTTCCTTCAGTGATCAAATGAAATCCTTACACCAAACTGCAAAGATTACTCAAGACGGTATTAGGTCTACAGCCTCGACAAATACACTTCCAACCTCAAACATTCAACCTCCAACAAATGGTAGTTGTATTACACACACTACTACCCCATCTACCTTTATAACTTATATTGGAAAACCCGAACAAGTAACCCAACAGATAGGTAGAAATATATATATATATATATATATATATATATATATAGTTATATAAAAATTACAAGTATGCTCTCTCAAGAAAGACACCACTACAGAGCCTAGGTATTCACTCAACCTAATGCTCTGATACCAAATGCGACGACCCGACTCTCTTACCACAGAAAATCGCATCATCTTTAAGAAAGAAAGAGATAGAAAAGAGAATAGAAAGAAGAGAAGAAAGAAACAACACATCAGAATCTAACAGCGGAATGAATAAATTATATTTATCACATAAATATTACATAGTTTATAACCATTATCAGAGTTACACAGACATACAACACATACTAGACAGTTATAAACACCTGTCTAGTTATTACAACTCAATACAACTCAAAGACAACAACTCAGAGAAAACTACACAGCGGAATACTATATATATCTACTCGCAGAAGCCTCCTGCTCCATTTGCTCCTCCACAATTCGTCAAAGCTAACCTGAATTCCCTTGACTACTCATAAAAATTTGAGTACCCAAGAGTTTAAGAAAAACAGAATAAACTCCGGGTCAGACATGGGTCTGGTGTGAGTAAACGGTTAAAGTTGCTTAACTTTAAAAACCTTTTGAAAGAAAAGGTATTACGTAAGACTTCCCACACATAAATATGGAAAAGTTTTTACCTTACGCTAACCAAAACATTTGATAGGAAATCCGATGATATTATAATAGTGTCTAGGGTTTTCAAATAAATAAGAAATAGCCGAAATTGTTACATGATTAAATTCCAGCTACTAGCCACAAAAGTGGGTAATACAATCAAAACCGTTGGCACTTATTGGATTTTGGATTCTATACAATGGCAGGGCTACTGGGGTACCGCCCGTCACAGTACGTGGCCTAGATCACCGTACCGAGGATCACGACCCCCTGCAACACAAAGCCGGACCCATTCCTTACTGAATAGTTCCGAAGAAGACAACCCCGTGGTTGTAGCTAGCAACCACCCATACAGCCGAATATAAAGGGACTTCTAGACAGAGGTAAATCTTGCTCTCCAGTGGGTGCGACCCACGAAGCCTTGTTGCACCTCCCCTAGTTTAGCCATTCCCGATTGATGAGGCTTGAGGCTACGATTACCTTTATAGGACATATCACTTAGAATGCTCATCGTCCACCTGACGATGTTCTGAAAGCATTCAATCCATACAAGTTCGTTCCGGGTTCGAACGAAACCGAAGGCATTACCTCGTTACACTCATTTTGGAATCACCCTCAGAGTTAATGACAATAACCCTTGCACTCTAAATCAGCATCTCGAATCTATAAGAACTAATTCCGTCAACTCGTTACGGAATCACCCACAGAGTTATACTGACTCATAGTCCTTACACCTCGAGTCTTCACAAAGCTCCACTTTGATTTACGACCTAACGTTATTTGGAATCGATGTGGTTTTCGGATATCCAAATATGGAAACCCGATCCCGGTCTCATCGAAATCCAAAGCGTGTCTTTTAAGTCCAAGTTGTTTTAAAGTTCTTAAAACAATTCAATCACAGTATCTATATACACACAGACAGATAATTCATAAATCCTAACTGATAATCAACATTATCCATAACAGGTAACCCACATTATCAATATCAAATAGATATTCCATACATCACCATCACAATAGATAACCTATGTTATCATCACAATACAATCAAACATCCATACCACACCATATTATTTATCTCATTACTGAGATCACAAAGCATCCAAGACAATCAATGACACCCATTCATACATAAGCAAAGATTTACTCATACCATAATATAATTAATTTAAAATGAATTAAATTAATTCTCTACCTCTAATTAATTTAAAATGAATTAAATTAATTCCTTCATCTTTAATTAATTTAAAATAAATTAAATTAATTACTTCACCAAAATATATCTTGCTTACTCAATCATTTAATTGATTACAATCAATTAATCATTTATTATTAATTACCTAAATTAATCACTCTTGATTAATTATCCTTAATTACATTCATGTAATTATCTTAAATTAATTTCACAAATTAATTATTCTCAATTAAACAGTAATTAACCTTTAATTACTTCAATTAATTAATTAATCATAATTAATTATCCTAATCCTTAATTAATAAATTAATTAATTACCTTTAATTACCTATTATTGATTAATTAATCATAATTAATCAACCTTAATTACATCATTAATTAAAATAATTAATGATCTTTAATTATTTCTTAAATTAATTACCTTAAGTAATTAACTCATAATTATTAATCATCCCAGATTAATCACATTTAGTAATTAATTAGCTTAATTACTTTATTAAACAAATTCATTATTCCTTAATTTATTATTTAATTAATCCCTTGATTAATTATTAAATAATTAAACCAAATTACATCATACTTAAACATCTCCATTTAATTACAATCCTATAATTATTAAACAATTACTTAACTAAGTAATTTCCAAATCATTAATTACATAAAGTAATTATTTATAAACCAAAATGTTTAAAATTAATTAACCTTAATTAATTAAATTAAACAATCTCATTAAATTAAATTAATTACATTAAGTAATTAATTTCTTAATTACTTTACTAAGTAATTACTCTCTAACCATTTATAATTGATTATTATTAAGTTAATTAATCTAATTAATTATAAAAATTAACCATATTAATTAATTATTAAATAATCCTGGTTAATGATCTTCATTAACCATCCTTAAATTATTTTATTAAGTAATTAACTTGAATTACTTACAATTTAAATTATCTTTAATCATTTATTAATTAAAATTAATTATTAAATTAATTAACCTTAATTTAAAACTTAATTATATAATTAATAATATTCATTCATCATTAATTAATAATCTAATTAATGATCACAATTATAAATTGATTAATCATTAATCAATTATTAATTCCAAATTTAATCAATGAATTAAATTAATTAATCTTAATTACCCTATTAATTAATTCTAAAACATAAATCTTAATTTAATTTCCAAAATCATAACTTAATTATGTTAAAACAATATTATTCAAAACAATGTGCTTTTTGAACTCCTTTAAATTTTCATTTTAAATACAAGTTTAAATTAAAAGTAATTTAATCTTATCAAAGTTTGAAATTTTTAAAACTTATTTAAATTTCAAAACAAAACAAAAGTTTGTCTTAAAAATGAAATCATAAAAATTTGAAGTTGAATTCATTTCAAAATTTTGGAAATTTCAACTCATTCTTAGTTTAAACTTCAATTTAAATCTTCTATTTAAATTTAAAACTGAACTTTATTTTTTAAACTTAGAATTTCCAGATTTAAAATTAATCTGTAAATCTTACTCACATTTTTAAAAATTTCATTATTAAAAAAGTTTAAACTATTTTATCAAACCAAATGGTTAATTAAGTTTAAATTTCTGAAACTTTAATTTTATTTAAAAAATGGGATTTGAATTCAAATTAGAAATTCAAACTAGAATTGAATTTTAAACCTAAATCTTAGTTTAAACCTAAAACTACAGATTTTAAAAGTTTAAAACCCAGATTTAAAAAAAAAAAGAAACAGGTTTTTCTGAAACCTGAACACTGCAGTGACCCGAGGAAACCCATATCCTACTTCGAGTCAAATACATGCCCACTTCGAGTCTTCCTCTTATCCACTTCGAGCAAAACTTCACATCTCCCCTGCAACACACAAAAATCCCAACACCACCAGAATCTTCATCGCCGTGCATATGCACGGCGACCACCACCTCTAGCGATCGTCTTTGATGATCCAACACTTCCAGCAACCCAACAGAACCCACATAAATCCTCAGCTCGAACAAAAGAACAAGTATTCAAGAATTAAGCTCCTCAAACTCCAAACCTGTAAACATTTTCCAGGTTTTTACTTCAACCTGTCAACGACGACAGTTCACCATCGCGACCATCTGACACCCGACCCTTTTGGCCACGAACTCCCTCACACTTCCACTATACAATCCCCAAAAATCAGTACACTCGATCCATTATATGAATCGAAATGACCAATTCTTTAAACCAAATAAAACTAGGGTTCAATTCAGAAAAATCAAAACTGCAATCAATCTAGAAATAAATATCCACTTCTCTGATTTTTTTCCAAGGATCTATGATCCTTACTTAATAACTCAAAAGAAATTTAAGTTTCCACAAATCACAAATTGTAAGAATTTGCACAAATTCATATTTTTGTTCCAGACCAAACTGTAAATGAAACATACACTTAAAAATATTAATACTTGATTTAAAAATCAAGTTTTTTTTTTCAATGTATTAAGTTTATGAATCGGGATTTAAATATTCATAGGATTGATTTTGATCAAGATCAACATAAAATGGGATTGCATGTGTTTACAGAGATAACACCCTGTATTTAACTCACCTAAAAATTTGAATCTTAACTTAAGAAAATAAAAACATATTACTTTATAAATTTGAATTCTAATCTATGATAAACAAACTTCTTTTAATTATTCTAGAACCCAGTTTCTATCTTAAATCTGACCAATTGTAGAAATTCCTTTAAATTGGATGTGAATCTGAGTATTCTCTGCAGAACATAATCAACATGTATATACAATTATAATCACAACAGACTTTCATAAGCACACAACATATTTCATCACAAACATTTATCAAGCAACCTAAATATAGTTTAAAATTTAAATGTTACTCACAATTTGATGAATGCAGACCCCCTGTTGCTCTTTATGCAGAAGACATAAAAATGCAAGCTTGACCCTTTTATACTTCATGTTGAATTTGATATGCAGATTTGCATATGATTACCCTGACTCAAATGCTGGCATGCAGATGCTTTCACTACTCCCAGGTTTAAACAGAATGCAGAGAAAAGAAAATAGTGCAGGCTCAATTTGATTTCTGAATATGCAGAATTGCTTCAGGCTAATGCTTTTGATTTTGATTTTGTATAAGAAGTGAGATATGCAGGTTTCACTTTGATTTGAGGAAATGTAGATTGATTTTTGATGAATTTGTGAATGCAGATTTTGATAGTTAATATGAAAATGAATTTTGATCTTAGAAGCTTGAAGATTTCTTTGATTCAAAAAAATGCAATATGAAATGAAGATGCAAACTATACAAATGTATTTCAGATCTAAGGAAATAAAAGAAAAATTAAAACTAATTTTTAACACTTGTACAAATGTTAGACACATGTCAACTTGTTATATTAATTTTTAAACATATGTTAAATGAATGCAACACATGTTTTTCTTTTAAAGATAATTTGTTTCTAAATTTACAAAGTAATACATATGTGTTAGCTTAATTTAAGTTGTTAATTTATTTAAAAATATGTGTATAAATTTATAAATGAAAACAAACCATGTTTACAAATAAACTTATACATATAAAAATTAAAACAACTAAACAATTAAGATTTCATACTTTTGAATTTAAATTCGAACTAAATTCAAAAATCAAATAATTCCAAATCAAGTTATAAATATAATTCAATTTGAAATAAAAATTACAAATTTTATTCAAAACTTATTTATAAAGACAATACAATATCAATATTGTTTTTATAAATATCTTCTTATTAAATTAAAAATCATTTTACAAGAAATTACATTTTTATTAAATAAATATCTATTTTATTAAGCCATAAAACCATTTTGTTAAATTTATTCTAAATTTAAAACTCATTCTAATTTAATTTAAACACTTTAATATTTTTACTTATCAATTTTAAAATCATATATTTATTTAGGA
The DNA here is from genome assembly GCA_030765085.1 of Allium cepa. Taxonomy (NCBI): domain Eukaryota; kingdom Viridiplantae; phylum Streptophyta; class Magnoliopsida; order Asparagales; family Amaryllidaceae; genus Allium; species Allium cepa. The sequence continues at coordinate 445,308,348 of CM060932.1, forward strand.
AATAGTTTTAAAAACTCAATACTAATTTAAAAAAAAAATTCCCAAATTAAAATGTCTATATTAGATTTTTAAAACATGATTCATTTCTTAAATTTAAACCAAATCATTTATTTAACTTTGAAAAGCTTAAATATTAAATAAACAAAATTTCCAAATTACTACAATGATTAAAACTAGAAAATATTCTTTACTTATTAAAATTAAAACAAAACCAATCTATTTAAAATATAAACCAAATATTTGTATTGTAAATAGAAATCAATTTATTATTTAAAAGATAAAATAACAAATTTAAATATTTATTGAAGAAGATTATTAAATTTATTTGGATAATTATTAACAGATTATCAATATCAATTTAATTTTAACTACAGATTATTAAATTGATATTGTTAAAAATTCCGGGATATTACAGTTAAGCTAATTAATAGCACAAATGAGCCATACTTATGATAAACACATCATTTAAATTCACTTATGATCAAAAAAAAGAGATCATAATTTCATAATTTGTTGAACTATATGATCTAGAGAGCGGAATTATCTCTAAATTGTCATTTAACTCTCATATTTCTATCACTTTCTTTTTGACATTTTTCTCATATTCTAGCTAATCACACTCGTCAACTTTGGTTTAATTTGATTGAATAGAATTTTAAAATCATCAATTCCCTATGGATCGACCCGTATTCGCCACGTGCTACATTCGTACGCCATGCGCTTGCGGTTATTTTTAAATTAAATTTTTTCGATGGTATTCTAATTCGATAGAATTTCCGCCGTTAAACAATTAAGCTAGGGACAGACCATCCAAAAGTGAAGTATTTGACAGATAGTTAAGGACAGATAGTCCAAAAGAGGTGTTTCTAACAGATGTTAGATTATTCTGATATGTTGTCTTGTAGGCCCGAGTCAGCCAAAAAAACTTTTGTGTTTAAACAGATAGTTCATTTATTACCTGATAATTATGTATGTTTACATAATGATACTTTACATTATTTAACCAGTTTTGGTTGGAGGAAAAGGTTTTGCAAAGATATGTTTTAAAAGGATGTTAGTGAGGGGAAACTCATTCCGCTAAGCGGCGTGGTCTCACTTAGCATATTTAAACGGGATGTATAGTATTATTCACACCAGGCTTTAAGACTCAAAGTTTATGTTTTCCACCTTAATCTCTCGGGTGCTCAAAATTGGTTGGAGTAGTCTGAGGGGTTAAAGTCTTTTCAGGTTTTAGTAAGATGATGAATATGGCTACCGGAGGCATGCAGGAGGCAAATGGATAGCTATTTAGGAGTAGCAGTTTTATTCTTTGTTGTATTTTCGATGTGTTTGTACTAAGTCTATTATGTCTATATGACTCTGATCATGCTAAAGGGTATTTTCATATAATGCTTTTGGCCTATTTTGTAATAAGTATATTTTATCTGTGCCTGGGAACGTATTGGGATTATGTAAGATGAATATGGAACGTCTATTTTAAATGTAATGAAGAAAAGTTGTTTTGGAAATCTATGTTTTGTTTTGTATTCAAGTGCTTCTAATATTATAGATACCATTAACATAATTGTATTTAGTCACCGAAAGCAAATACTATTGATGACCGCAGTATCTGTAGCGCTTAGTTTTGTGCCTTTAGATAGGGGTTGTTATAGCTTGGTATCAAAGCATGGTTTATGTAATACTTTAACTAAAAATGGTTTTTTTGAAAAATATAATCCTTAGTAACGTACTTGTATTTTTTATATATAAGTATACGCTATATCTCTAGACTCTGATCTTAATTATGCTATTAATCGATATCTCACAAAGCTTGCATACAGATATGGAAGGTAGAAGAGGCAAAGTTAATCTTGGAGGGAAGAACACCACCACTAATATAGATTATCGAACAGATGCTAGAAGAGATTCACGTCAGGCTCATGCTGAAAATGTCGGTGCTATGGTCCCCAAATGGATATGGGAGCCATGTATCAGTTTTCGGTAAACATGATGCAAGCTGGAATTGTGGCTGGAGTTGTCGGAGGGAATGCTGCTGGAGGAGGAGTTCAGAAAGCTTCGATAGCCAACCACTATGCAAACTTGAGCAAAGATTATACAAGGCTTAGAGGGAAGCCGTTCATTGGAGCTGAAGATGCGATTGAGGTAGAAAATTCGCTGTTGCATTGCGAGGGGATTTTTGCTAACTTAAGGTTGAATGACGAGCAAAAGAGGAGATTATCGTCAAGATAGCTTCAGGGAGATACTCTGTTTTGGTGGAATACTATTATAGTTGGTGTTGATAAGGAAACTATGACTTGGGCAGAGTTTAAGAGAAGGTTTCAAGAAAGGTTTAAGTAGGTGATGGCGCAGTCAGCATTGGTTAGGAAGTTTGCTGAACTGAAAAAGGAGAGATATCAGTTCTAGAGTATGCTAGAAGTTTTAAAGAGTTGGTAAGGTATGGGTATGCCATGGTTGATACGGTGATAAAGAGAAATGATAAGTTTACAAGAGGTTTGAAGCCGGAGTTAGAAAGAGCTACCTTACCGCATTTAAGATATCTATGTGATGTAGAGGTAGAAATGGCATTAAGATAGGAAGAGGCGTTAACTCGCTCGAAGAAGAAGAAAGAGAAGGCAGTTCAGGTGGGACAAGGCCAGAAAATAAATTTTTCCATAAGAAGAATGCTTAGAAAAGAGAAGCACAGAAGAAAGGAAAATATGAGGTGGTCTGTTATAAATGTGATAAGAAGGGACACTATGCTCATAAGTGTCGGACTGCAAAAGGAAAAGGAAAAGAGACAGTTAAAAAGAAGAACATCTGATGCTTTAATTATGATTAAGTCGGCCACTACAAGAATCAGTGCAAAGAGCCCGCAAAGAATGGAAAGGGCCAAGTGTATGCAGTGGAGCCTGTTGCTTTGAGACCAGGGGCACAGGAGAAAGGGAAGGCTATTATGGGAGGATCACGACAGATTCATGGTATGTCTGTTAGCGTTCTGTTTGATACTGGTGCATCACATTCATTTATATCTTGATTTTTGGTAGATAAGCCTAACCTAGAGCCCTCATATTTAGTTACTTCCTCAAGGGTTGCAAATCCGATTGGAGGGTATGCAACACTTGGGATGAGATGTGACCACTTAGAGTTTGATTTGTTGGGTTACACCTTTGCTTGCAATTTGTATGTGTTTGACTCTGTAGGGTTCAAAATTATATTGGGTATGGATTGGTTAAATGAGTATGACGATAGGATATTTTACCACAATAGGAAAATATTACTTAGTCACCCTAGTTGCAGTGAGCGGATTGTTTATACCTCAGAAAGCCCTAATTGCGAAGTGAATGCTTTATTGGATGTAACAGAGATGCATAACGAGTTAAGTCGAGTTTTCATGGTAAGAGAATCCACGGATGTGTTTGAGCCAGTAATTGGATTACCACTGAAACGAGCCATTGAGTTTCGGATAGATTTAGTGCCCGGAACATAACCGGTGAGAAGGCCGCCAAGTAGAATGACTCCTACTGAGATGAGAGAGTTGAAGGTGCAGTTGGTGGATTTGGAACGTAAGAGTTTTATTCGACCAAGTAGTTCACCTTAGGGTGCAGCTATAGTATTGTTAAGAAGCCAGACGGATCATTGAGGCTTTGTATCGATTATCGTATGTTGAATGAGAAGACAATAAAGAATCAATATACATTGCTAATAATTGACGATTTTTTCGACTAGCTGAGTAGAGTGAAGATATTTTCTCAGTTGGATTTGGCTACCGGGTTTCATTAGCTTAGAGTTGTAGAAGATAGTATACCGTTGACGACATTTATGACCCATTATGAATCATACGAATGGTTAGTTATGCCGTTTGGACTAATTATGCACCGGCATTATTTATAGACCTGATGAGCCGAATTTTCAGAGAGCACTTTGATAGATTCATGTTGGTGTTTATAGATGATATTTTAATATACTCTAAGGATAAGAAGGAGCATGAAGTCCATCTTAAAGTAGTACTTCAAACCTTGAGGGAGCATTAGATGAAGGCGAAGTTTTCGAAGTGTCATTTCTGGAAGAAGGAAGTTAAGTTTCTTGGTCATGTAGTCTCGGAGAGAGGATTGACAGTAGATCCGACAAAGATCGAGGCCGTAAATAGTTGGAAGAGGCCAAAAAATGTGATTGAGATAAGAAGCTTTCTTGGATTAACTGAATATTATAGGAGTTTTACAAAGGATTTTTCGTGGATAGTGGCACCGCGGACTAATCTTACGCGAAAAGATGTGAAGTTTGTATGGACAGTTAAGTGTGAGGAAGCATCCCATAGCTTGAAACACTTATTGACCCATGCACCGGTGTCGGTGGTTCCGAAAGGGAATCGGGATTTAGTGTTTTGAGAGGAATGCGCGATCCTCTAAGGATAGAGGAGAGCACACACACACATATATATATAACACAAAAATAAGGCGCTGCCAACATGCTTGACCGGTAACAGGAGCTAGACAAAAAGTAAAAAATAAAAAAGTAATAAAAATCAGGAACCCGAATGGTGAGTTCCGACAAAGTCAGCGGCCCTCGCACCCTAAAGCGAGCTCGAAGTACCAAAAAAGCTAAAGAAAAACCAATAACACAAGAAGACATCACAAGCTAAATGAGAGTCTCCATGCTACAGTGGAACAAAAGCCAGACAGAAAATAGATCCACTAGAAAGTAGAACTCCAAAACGAAGATGGAGGAGCCTTGTAGTCTTGCATCTGCGATGAAACAATCAGTGCAACCAGATAAAATATCTGTGCTGAAACCCTCTTTGCAATCCAAAGTCCTACAATCTGAAGTCTAGAGAAACCTGCAAAGCGAACCTAAACTCCCTGTCGCCCAAACCTGCGTCTAAATAGTGACTAAGAAAAGAGTTAGAATGGTACATATAAATGTATATTGGATAATTAATATACATATATATGTAAGAAAGGGGAGGAAGATAAGATGACCAAGTAAAACCAATTATCTGAACAACCACAAGTACAAAAAATGGGACAATGACTAAAAATATCTTAAGCACCTTCTATCCTAAGCAAACTATGGTCGACGGTGAATCCATTGGATAAGTTTGGATAAATATAAATACCATTTTTATTAGTGTTAAAAATATTATTGTTGAATTTAAATGAATTAATATTGTACCTAACTTTTTTAAGAAACCCTTTAAAAAGTTTATTTTTAGCTAATTTGTATTTGGGATTAGAAATCCAATTAAAACAAAAAGAAGAAATAGTATAAATCAGTTTACTAACATGACTAATATTATTATGAAAAATTCTTTGGGTTCTTTCAAACCAAATATATCAACAAATAATAATGAATAAAGTATCTAGTAAGAACCTAATGTTCTTTTTGAAACTAAACCTATAACTACTCCAGTAGAATTCACAATCATTAATTTTAGTTATTATATTGAAATTAAAAATTCTTAGAGTATTGTTTAGGATGTAATAAGAATCCATGTAGTCGTAATAAATGTGTTTAGTATCTTCAGAATGCATATTACAAAAAAAACATTTGTTGTCATTTTGAATGTTTATGTCTTTAATAATTCTATAGTATTAAGTTTTCCATGAAGTATTAGCCACATATGAATTTTAGATTTAGGGGGGCATTTGCTTTCCAAATAAATTTAAAAGAGATTTTTTATTGTACCTGAAAAGTTAATAAATTTGTAAAAAGAATTTGATGTGTATTTCTCACTCTTATCCCATTCCCACCTAATAATGTCATTATCATTATCAATATTATATAGCTTTAATTTAGCATAAAGCAAGAAAAGTTGCCTAAGAGTTGAACCTACCGGAATTCTGTTAAAACTAAAATTCCAAGGGGGATCGTTTTCAGGAGAAAAAACTTCACTAATTAAGGCATACATAAAATTACAGATATCATAAAGCTCTTTCAATTCAATCTTAAGAGGTAGAGCAGAAATCCAACGGTCATGCCAAAAAGAAGTAAATTACCAGAATGGATTATCGTACTAAGGCCTAGGTTGAAGATATCTGACATTTCAAAATGGATTTCCAAAAATTAGAAAGATTTTGATTATCAGGAGAAATGATTTGATATGAGTTAATACAACCATTATAGTAATATTTAATGACAATCTCTTTCCAAGTAGCATTATCATTTATATCCTTAAACTTGCATAACCATTTACCTAGCAAAGACAAATTCATATTATGCAAATTAATTACTCCTAAGCCACCTTCCTTTCTAGCTTTGCAAACAGTTTCCCAACTTACTAACCACTTTATGCTATTGTTAGTATTTTCCCCACTACATAAGAAATCTCTTCTAATTTTTTTCAATTTTATCTATCACCCAATCGGGAAATAAATGCATGGACATCCAATATATGGAAAGGGCGGATAAAACAGAATTTATTAAAACTGATCTACCAGCTCTAGATAATAATCTCCCATTCCAATTAGATATTATATTTTTGATTTTATCAATGATTATAAACCAGTCATCATGTTTGAGTTTAGAAGGTCTAATCACAAAACCGAGATAATCAAAAGGAAAGTTCATAGTCTTGCAATTCAGAGTATTTGCAACTAGATTCTCAACATTTTCGTGGTCATTTAGGAATAAAACAGAAATTTTATCAAAGTTTATTTTCAAACCTGATAGTAGTTCGAAACAATATAAAATAAACTTAAGAGAAATGATATGTCTAGGTAAATGAGAATAAAAAAGAATGGTATCATCAACAAATTGGAGGACTGATATATCATTACGCAATTTATCATTGCCTATATTTCCCAAGGATCCATTATCAACCGCTTTTTTAATTATCTTAGCAAAAACGTCTACGACGGGATTAAAGAGAAGAGGCGATAAAGGATCCCCTTGCCTTAAACCACTCTTGGATTGAATTTTGTTACCTAAAATACCATTTACCATAATACTAGAATTACCAGTTTTGAGCAAATTCATGATCCAATTAATCCATCTATGACTAAAACCTCTAGCATGAAAAATATCTATTAAAAAATCCCAATCTACGGAATCAAAAGCTTTAGCAAAATCTAGCTTTAAGATAGCACAGGTAATATTGTTTTTACAATAATGATTAATAAATTCTTGAACAACAGCCACACCCCACCAGTGATGTTTCTTCCTCTAATGAAAGCAGATTGAGAACAGACAATTAGATCATTCATTCTTATACTCAGTCTATTAGATAATACTTATGAAATAATTTTAACAGAGCAATTAATCAATGAAATAGGTCTAAAATCTTATAAATTATTTGCACCTACCTTTTTATGTAATAAAATAACATTTGCAAAATTGAATCTACCTAATTACAAGCTTCCATTATGAAAATTGTTAAACATATTGATTAGATCTAATTTCAAAACATCCCAAAAAGTTTTATAAAATAAAATAGGGAACCCGTCCGGACCCAGAGATTTATCACTAGGCATGTCATTAATAGCCTTTCAAATTTCCTCTACAGTAAAAGGTTTGTCTAATTAAGAAAGATCAACATTGGATTCAGGCGGATAAATATCATTCCAATTAGCATTTATTCTGAATCTATTTTCAGTACCAAAAATATCTCTATGATAATCTGTAAAAGCCTTATTATTAAGATCTCTCCGATCAACTAAAACTTCATTACGAATAAAAATAGAACTAATTGTATTAATTCATTTTCTACCATTAGCCACGTTATGAATTTTTTTGTATTATTGTCGCCTTCATTAGTCTACTGGATTCTGGAACTCTGCTTCCATATAACCTCCTCTTTTTCTAGAATTGAATTAAGCTCTTCTTTTAGATTAGCGAGAATGTTACGTTCTCCTGTATTTGGTTGTCTAGTTTCTTCAATCTTATTAATTTTGAGAATCTCATTAAGAATATTATCTTTTTTATTTTTTATATTTCCAAAAACATTTAAATTCCACTTTTTAAGAAAAATTCTAAGATTTTAAGTTTTAAGACAAATTTTTTTGTAGAATTATCTTTATTTCTAATAATATAGAAACTCAAAGTGTCCACTTGTTTTTAATCAAATTTAAAAAGTTAGATTCTAGAAGCCACATCTTTTCAAATTTAAATAATCTCTTAGTTACCTTATGCTTTTCGTAAGTGAGAATAATTGGACAGTGATCGGAGTATGTGTAAGGCAAACCAGAAACTCTGCAAATGGGAAAATTATCCTCAATCTCATCACTAACAAAAACCTATCAAGAAGAGCCATAAAAGGGAGCTCCCTAGTATTGCTCCATGTAAAATCTCTATTGGAAAGAGGGATTTCAATCAAATTGAAGTTAATAATAAATTGATCAAATTCCTCCATGGCAGAGAAATCTCCTTCCCGAGCAGAACGCTCTCCCAAAAAACGAGTAATGTTAAAATCTTCCCCTAGAATCCAGGAGCCCGGAGATAAAGATTTGAACTCTAGACACTCGTTCCATAAAATTCGACGATTAATGTTTAAATTAGTATAGTATTGTTAGAAATATTTAAAAAAGAATTATCGACAAGATTAATAAAAATAATATGTAAAGAATGTTGCTTTGAAATGCTTTGGAGAAGTTTAAAGTAATTATCACGCCATCTGACCTTAAGGCCCCCAAAGCACCAACATAAGGTAAGAAAACCCATTTTCTCAAGTGATAACCTCCTAATCTTCTAAAGAACCTAAAATCTGGGCAGTCAATTTTAGTTTCCTAAAGAAGAGCAATGTCAATAGAATAGTCTTTAAAAAAGATCGAACTTTATCGCACTTATTTAAATCGTGCAAACCTCTAATGTTCCAACTAATAATCCTCATAGACCAATAGAACCAGCCCTGTCCAACTCCCTACATCTAACATACTCACGATCTAATTCAGCATCAGAAAAAATGAAACAAGTATCAGAAGCTAACTTACTAAATTCAAAAGAAGATAAATTACCTAAAGCGTACGAAGAGTAAGAGCTACCCAATTCAAGACTCATACCCGAGCCTGAGTTCCAAGTGCCACACTTGGCATTCGAACCAGGTAACTCACCAATAGACTGAAACTGATTACCTCTGATCCTGGCGCTATGTCTAACAGAACCGTAAGTAGCCATCTTCTTTCTCCTACCTTTCTTAGACAAAGGAGAATATGGGCCAAATAGCTTGTCACACCCACCATAGGATTCTTTTAATGAATTCGAAGAAACCCCAGAAGTAAGACCTTCACACGCATGCCTATCGCCAGAGAAAACTCCGCTGCAATCCGCCGCACCATTTGGTTTAAGACTGTCCTTGTCAGGACAACTAGTAGCCGGTGGAGGGAAGCAGCTGAATCTGCTACGTTGATAAAGATAGTATCTTTGTGCACATTGACATCTATAACCGCAACATCTACATTGTCATACGAAATAGCCAAAATCTCTTCGCTAGTTATACTTTTATGTACGAAAGAATTTCCAGCATAAATATTCGACAGTTTGGATCATTCAATTTGCCAATTGAACCACTCAAACCCAGATCTCCATATAATCTATCATCAGGTATAGTAGAGGATACTAGACATTCAAATGGGTTTTCAGTAGATAGTGCAACAGGGCAGATATCTCTAGCTTTAGCTCTGTTTCTCTTCTGAGTGACCCGGATGTGACCATCGCCATAGAATCCTTCATAGGTTCCAGAATCGGTCAAGACAAAATCCTTTAATAAGAAAGAGTTATCTTAGAGAGCAGAAACATCAGGATCCAGTAGCATTGGGTCAAAGGCACTGCAGCGTTTTGTCGTAGCCTTGACTATATAGTCTTTGCCACTGGAGAGTCCTACCATGGCATTGTTTTCGATTGAAACTATGCTGGAAGGGCGTGAATCTGACTTGCCAGAGAACTCATTGGCGTCTTCTAAACTTTCACGCCACCCGATACCAATGTTGGGGGAATTAACAGCGTCGAAGTGACTGAACATCTCCTCTAAATAGCCAATACCCACGACTTTCAATTTCCAAAGACTATCTAGCAGTAGCCCTTTTAGTATAAAGAATTTAAGAACAAACTGGAACCCGTGGTTAACTAGGGTAGGAGCTGGACTGTGCTTAAGAGCTGCAATCCTCGATTCTGGTGCATCAAAGAGGGTTTCAGGATCACCTATGCGGTCTCGATACCCCTTGCCAACATTTGGCGAATTAGTAGCATCGAAGTGGATGGACTTCTCTTCCAGGTATTTGAGGCTTTCATGTCTCTTTAGCCAAAGATTATCAATCAGGAGTCTATTTAGTAACATGAATTTCAAGACAAATTGAAATTCGTGATTGACCAATGGACAAGGTGCAAAATCGAAAGGAGCCAGTTTGGAATGACAATCGATTTTCTGTGACCAAAATTCCCACATCTAAAACAACAAATTGGGTCCCTACAATCTTTCGCATAATGGTTGTCATGCCACATCTAAAGCAGTAAGCTTTTCCTTTCTTTCCTTCAGTCCAGTTTTTCCTTGGAAAAGATGCATTTTATGGGTTGAATAACAAGTGAGGATCTAACAACTTCGGCAAAAGATCGAGGAACGTGATTTTTATTGCTGGAGAGGTTCGCCTGCTCGATAGATTGAGATAGATATTTAGATTTCGGCACATAGGTGAAAGAGTTTGGGAATCAGGATTTAGTTGTTTATACTGATGCGTATGGAACTAGATTGGGAACGATGTTGATGCAAAGAGGTAAAGTGATTGCTTATGCTTCTACACAGCTCAGACCACATGAAGTTAGGAATCCAATGCATGATTTGGAGTTAGCTTCCATTATTTTTGTTTTGAAGATATGAACGTATTATCTTTTGGGAGGGTGATTTAAGCTTTATACGGATCATAAGTCGCTGAAGTACTTGTTCTCTCAGAAGGAGATGGACATGAGGCGGTAAAGATGGCTTGAATTTATTGCTGCTTATGATTTTGGGATTGAGTACACACCCAAAAAAGGAAACAAAGCAGTGGATGCCCTTAGCAGGAAACATCAGAATGCAGTATCAGCTATGATAGCTGAGTGGAAAGATTTGGAAGGATCTTGTAGAGTGTGGTATAGATCCAAGGAAGGTTCTAGTGCAGGAAGTGCTGTATTGTCTTGTTTATAAGTTCGACCAGTGATGATTGAGAAGATAACTTCTAAACAGGGGGAGGATCCAGTTTTGGCTTAGTGGATTAGAAAGTTAAAGGAAGGAATTGAGAGCGATAACTTAAAGGATTTCAGTCTTGACCAGAAGGGGTGGTTGAGAAAGAAAGGAAGGTTGTGTGTTCCAAATGTAAGAGACATAATGAAAGAAGTTTTGAAGGAATGTCATCGTTCTAAGTTCACTATCCATCCAGGAGGAACGAAGTTATCAAAATTTGAAGAGAAGTTTCTTTTATGAAAGAATGAAATGGGACATTGGTTGATGTGTTAAGCAGTTCTTGAATTGTCAACAGGCAAAGGCACAACACCAAAAGCCAAGTGGATTTCTTCAACCTTTGGATGTTCCAATGTGGAAGTGGGATTCCATCTCTATGGATTTTATTAATGGGTTTCCAAGATCTAATAGAGGGAATGAAAGTATATGGGTCATAGTGGATAGATTGACCAAGAGTGCCCATTCCATTATCGTCAAGTCAAATAGGATGGTCAAATAGGATGGCACCTAGTCTGGCGAAGTTATTTATAAAGAATGTGGTTAGACTGCACAGAATTCCTAGTAGTATTATCAGTGATAGAGATACATTGTTTACTAGTGAGTTCTGGAAGAGTCTACAAGAAGCTTTAGGAACCACGCTCAACATGATTACCGCTTACCATCCACAGACAGATGAGAAAACAGAAAGAGTTAGCAAAGTCTTGGAGGATTTGTTAAGAGCTTGTGTACTAGATTTCGAGGGATCATCACCATTTAGTTGAGTTCTCGTATAACAATTGTTCTCAGACTAGTATTAGGATGGCATCGTTTGAAGCTTTGTATGGAAGACCATGAAAATCTCCCATATATTGGTTAAAGACCGGGGATAGATTGGTTCTTGGTCCAGATTTGGTAAAGGAAGCCGCAAAGAAGATTGAGTTGATCCAAGCTAGGATGAGGAAAGCTCAGTCTAGGCAGAAAAGTTATGTAGATAGAGGGAGAAAGGACTTGAAATTATCTGTTGGAGACTATGTGTTTATCATGGTTTCACCGATGAATGGTGTGATTAGATTTGGAAGGTCAACAAAGTTAGCACCTAGGTTCGTTGGACCTTTCCCTATTGTTGAGAGGATCGAGAAACTCGCATACATAGTTGACTTACCGAGTAGTTTGGCAGAAGTCCATGGTGTGTTTCATGTGTCTCATCTGAGAAAGTGCATAAGGGATCTAGACACTACCATTGAGCCTACTGAGTTAGAAGATTTTGTTGTGGAACAAAACTTGACTATTGTTAGGAAGCCTGTCCGGACAGTCGAGAGAGATGAGAAGTAGTTGAGGAACAAGACAATCAGATTAGTGAAAGTCCAGTGGAGTGACGATAACAGAGACTGTACTTGGGAGACTGATAGTAGGATTAGAAATTCTTATCCTGATTTGTTTGATGGTATGTTTTACCATTGACTGTTTTGTTGTGTACCTTATTGTAATTTCGAGGACAAAATTCTTTAAGGAGGGGAGTCTGTAACACCCCATGTTTTCATAGCATTATTTAGGATATTTAATTAGTTTAACCAAATAAAATGATGTGAAGAATAATAGGTTGAGATTTGATCAAGCTAAGGGTAGTCGTGCCATGTTAATTATAAATCAAATGAAACAACATAAACTATTGTGTTAGGACATAAGCAAGGGCAATATGGGAAATATGAGAGACTTATACCCTAAATCCTTAGGAAAATGAAACACACATTCATTCATTTTATTAAACTAATTTTTTTATTAAACACACATTCAACATCAAATCTCACATATTTTAATCTCAGAGCTAAGGTCAATAATTACTACATTCCATTTTCTTATGGTTTTCGGTTTCAAGATAGATTTGAAATGTTTTTGCAAGTTTATGCCATGATTTGATGATTAAAATTATATATATGCTTGTAGATGAATTATATATGTTTTTGCTTTGAAAAGCAATGGGCTAAGGGAGCCCTGCCCATTTTATTCATCACAGAGTTACATTAACAGTTCAATACAAATGACATTGCTCAAAATCACATTGCACACAATCTCACATAAAACATAAAATAAATTCTTATTCATTGCATTCTTCCTTTCATTTCAGCCTGCTAATCCTTTTAATCATTCTCCTATTTATAATTCTGAATAAAGCATCTGAGTCTTCCATCTTCGAACTAAATATTCTTTTATTCCTTTCACACCATATCTCATAAGCAAAAGATTTCAAAACAATCATAAGAATCATTGCATTTGGAGTTTTCCACCTTGTTGCTTTAAAAATATGAACCATTCAATTCTAGAGGATCTTACATGCTTGTGAAATCCTCCATTAGTAAGCAAACTGCACCAGATTGTATAAGCAAAATTACATTCAAAAAATAAATGAGTGTTTGATTCCGGATGGCTACGACAAAGCACACAATCTTCATTGTTTATCACTCCCAGAAATGTCAATTTCTGTTTTGTATTTAAAGCATTTCCCATTACTTTCCATAATAATAAATTCTCTTTTGCAGGAGATTTATCATACCAAATTCTTGATGACCATGGGAATTTATTTGGATTTGTAGTTTCAATCAGAATTTTATACACCAGTGATATTGAGTGTGCTTTTCCATTGTTGGACCAGAGAACTTTTAGCTCTGATGATGGTAAAGCCAAAGAAGATATTGACTGCCATAACTTTCTAACCAGGTTTGAACTGCAGTAAGGTAGAGCAATAAATTTTTCATTCATATATGTTGAAGCTCTTGCATTAAAAGGAATACCACTCTGCTTTTTTAAAGAGTAAGATATACTTTCTTGAATTATGAAACCAGTTTTTGCCCAAGGAGATGACCAAAAAGAAAAATCTTTATTCTCTAGAGGATTACACTGAATCAAAGGAAGAAAAGTATGTCTAAGCTTTAATAAACTTCTCCAACTCCAGCTGAAAATATTAGGAATGTTCATAGACCAGAAATCCTTTTCTTTTATTAAAATTTTCTTAATCCACTGAGTCCAAAGATCATCATTATCAGATAATATTTTATCAAAGTATACAGATATAGCTGCAATATTCCATGGTTTCAGATTAGTAATGCCAAGTCCTCCTTTATCTTTTGGAAGCTGAATCTTTTTATATGAAATTGGAATGAGCTTTTTTGAAAAAGGATCACCATGCCAAAAAAACCTGTTCAATGCACTATTAACCATAGAAACAAGTTTATTCGGAAGAATATAGTGCCTCATCCAGTAACTTACCGTTGCACTTGCTATACTTTGAACTATAACCAATCTTCCTACTTGTGATAGTTTTGTGTTAGGCCATGTAGAGAGTTTTGCAGTAATCCTCTCATATAATGGAAGACGGTCATTTTTAGTAATTCTTGCAGTAATAAGAGGTAAACCTAGATATTTAGCATTATGATTCATTTCCTTAAGACCAGATAGTGTTATAATATCAGCTTTCAAACTGTCATTAAGCCCTGCTAATAAAATATTTGATTTACTGAAGTTTATCTTTAATCCTGTAATATCATGAAAAACCTTTAGAACCTCAAGTATTGTAGAAATATTAGTTGAAGTTGGTTTGGTAAAGATTATTAGATCATTAGCAAAAAGAAGATGTGTTATGAAAGGATCCTTGCATTTTGGATGCAGTTCCAATTTCTTAAATTGTACTTGCTCAATCAAAAGAGAATTCAAAATTTCCATCACTATTATAAATAACAGAGCAGAAATTGGATCACCTTGACGTACTCCTTGAGTGCCTTTGAAAAAACCTCTTGCACTTCCATTTGTTATTAGAGAATAGTGAGTGGTAGATATACATGTATAAATCCAGGCTATAAGTGGTTTAGGGAAATTCATTCTAGAAAGAATTGCTACAATAGAGCTCCATGAAACTGAATCAAATGCTTTTTGGACATCAAGCTTCAACATACATCTAGGAGAAATACTTGCAATTCCATAACCTCTTAAGAGCTCCTGAGTTAATAAAATGTTATCACTGATATTTCTCTGAGGTAAGAAAGCAACTTGATTTCTAGAAATGATAGATAGCAGAATAGTTCGAAGTCTATTTGAAATAATCTTTGCTATGATTTTGTATAAAACATTGCAGCATGATATTGGTCTAAAATCAGCTACATTGACTGGATTGTTACTCTTTGGCACCAGAACTATGTTTGTTGAATTTACACCAATGGGTAATTTATTATGTGAGAAAAAATATTGGATAGCTTTGATAACATCCACTTTAACAGTTTTCCATGAATTCTGAAAGAAAAATGCATTATATCCATCAGAGCCACCACTACTATCAGGTTTAAGAGAGAACATTGCCTTTTCAATTTCCTCTGATGTTACCTCCTGAATCAGGTTAATAGCTTGTTGATCATCCAAGCATGGAGTTTGCAATTTAAATAGAGGTAACAGATTTGGAATTAAAGGCTTTGGGTTAGATAGAATAGATGATAAGTATTCTATGAAGGCTTTAGTAACTGAATCTTCACTCTCCTGCAAGGTTCCATTCAAATCTTTAATGCACAAAATCCTCCCTTTTGCCTGTTTAACTTTAATTGCATCATGAAAATATTTTGAATTCCTATCTCCATGTTTTTCATAAGTTTCATGCAATACTTCTTTCCTCATTAATGCTTCAAGTTCTAGTGTCTCATACAAAGCCTTTGAAAGTTCAGATTCTTGGCAGGCTAATCTTGCATTCATTGGATTTTGCTACAGTAGATGTTGTATATGAGTAAGTTGATTCCTTATTCCAACAGAAATTTTTGAACCATCACCAAAATTGTCTTTAGCCCAAATTTTTAATTTATGTTTCAACCTTTGAAGCTTTGCTTTGAGAATGTACATAGGATTTCCAAATATTAATTCCTGCCATACCTGTAATACAATGCTATGAAAATCTCTATGATTAGTCCAAGATGTATAAAATTTGAAAGAGGGGTTCCTGTTTTTCATAAAATCTCCTCATGATAAAATAATTGGAGAGTGATCAGATATTGAAGGGCTTAGAAATTTACATAAGAGATTAAGCCAAAGATTAATAGAATGAATGTTATGAAATGCATGATCAAGTTTACAAAAGGTTCTAGGACCATTTTTGCTTTTGTTATTCCAAGTAAATTCAGCTCCAACAAAGTTTATATGACTAAGTGATGAATTGATTAAGGCTTGTTTCAATGGAGTTATTTCTTTTAGGGAAAGTGGAATACCACCAGATTTTTGATCAGATGCAAACATGCAACTAAAATCACCAAGAACAATCCATGGAATATTAAGTTGGACAAGAGAAGAGAGATTGGATAGAAAAGAAAGTCTTTATCTAAATTATTTTGAGCATAGACAAAAGAAATCAGAAAAGATGTATTTGATGGTAAGGATATAGCACTGAAATGAATGACTTGATCATTCTCCATTAACTTTGTCATCTTGAAAAAGTCTGAATTCCAAAGAACGAAAATTCTTCCATATGGAGCACTATACAAATTATCTTCATAGGACCAATCTGGGGCAATATTTTTACAAGCTAATCCTGCCTTTGTCCTATTCAACTTTGTTTCAGTGATAGCAATAAGATGTATATTTTGATCTTTAATCAATTTCTTCACTTCAGATTGCTTTGATAATAAATGCCCTCCTTTGATATTCCAATAAGCAATATTATTGATCATCATCATAGTAGTTTGGGAGATATAAGAATTGAAGGATGCTTCCTTGTATGTCTATTACCACTTGAAAGAGAAGAAGATTCTTTGCAAGATTCATTATTATTTCTAGGCTGTATTTCATCAATATTGAAGTTGTTCCCACTGTTAAGATCATCAGCTGATTCATTGAAGGAGATTTCTTTTTACCTCTTTTCCTTTTTATTATTTGTTAAGCCTATTCCACTATTTTCTCTTTTGATTTACAGGGTGGTGGTAATATCAGGTGGTCAGGAGGAGTAATATTGATATATGGAGAGGATTGTTCAGAGATAACATCTTTACTGCTTTTCAAGGATAAAGAAGAAATTTCATTTGCGTAATTTCCTTGCTCTAACAAAATAGGTGATTTCAAAGCTTTATCATTTTTAGAAACTGCTGTTTCCTTAAGATTTTGACATTTCATATTTACATCTGAGTTCTCAACCAAAGTCTCTTTATGTACTAATATGTGAATTGTATTATCAGAATCTTTTGCAACAGAACCCTTATCAAATATCTAATCTGCAAACAAGCCATGACTTACAGTTGACTCAACAAATTCCTGAATGTTTCCAGATTGAGAATTAGAGGTCTCACCTTCTTTTATTAGCATATTATTATTAGCTTCCTCACCAATAACTGACAATACCATAAAAGGATTTGAAGTTGAAATATTCTCCTTATATCCCATATCATCCAAATTAATTTGTTCAGTACTAGAACCTGAAGAACTTTTATCAATACTTGTCTCTGTTTCCTTTTGAACAAACTGATTTTGATCCCAATTCTTCTTCCCAATATCAGTTAAAAGATTATTTGATTCCTTATTCCAATTAGTACCATCCTTAGGAATTTCTTGGTCTTTTTCCTTTTTCCTCCAGACTTTCATAGTCTTCAAATTTAAATTTCCAGAATTGTGTGTCTTCGATACCTTTTCATGCATAATATTCTGTTCATTGTATTCTCTGTAATCAGTTGCTCCTAAAACACTTCCATAATGCAATTCAGATCTTTCATCCTTACAATATCCTATACACTCCTTAGTTTCATGTCCAAACACTTTGCATTTACAACAAATTTTTGGTTTCCAATCGTATACAACCTTAACATGGGGGCAACTGTCACCTAAATCATCAATTACAATATACTCAGGGAGTTCTTGATCAGGAGATATTTCAATCAAAGCGTTAGCATACTTGAATCTAGTCAATTTTTCTGTACTTTCATCAAGGCAGATCAAGTTACCAACATGACAAGACAACCAATTAATTCCAATTAATGTCCAAGTAATCAGAGGAATTCTATAAAAATGAACTCAAAAAGGAACTTTTTTAATTTGCTCTTGAACATAGCCATATGATGGATTCCATGTTGTTATAATGAACATTTTACCTTTAATAAAGATAGGATCAGATTGCAAAATCTTCATTCTGTCTATGTCATTCGAGAAATTGAAATAAAAATTTTCATTATCAGATTTTATATCAACTTCACCTTTCAATCTCCAAACGCTTCTCAAATACTTTGTTACAGTCATATAAGAAAGAGATCCATCCAAGAAGAAACCAACCAAATGATCACGCCAGTAATTAATTCCTCCTCTTATAACTTATTCAGGTAAAGGTTTCGGTAAACCATTTTTCTTAATCTCAAATTGCCTAGGCACAAATACTCCAGCATTTCTTAGTTTTTTCTTGAATAGAGATGACCACTTATTATCAATTTCAGAAGACTTAGAGGAATAAATAGGATTAATGATCTGCACAGCATTCACTTTAACAGATAGAGAAGGAAAATTCATATCTGCTATCAAAGTCGTTTGATTCTCAGAATTCAGACATGTTTTCGAGTCAAAAAAGTAAGAGGAGGAATCGAAGGAGGAGGAATCAGGGGAGAGGTAGAAGGAGATAAAGAAGAAGACAAAGAAGAGTTCGGCAGAGAAGAAAGAGGAGGAGGAATCGAAGACGAGTGAGGAGGAGGAATCGAAGACGAGAGAGGAGGAGGGATCGGGGAAAAGGGAGGAAAATGATTTATGTGGATTTCAATTAGATGTCATCCAAATGCCGTGAAAATTTAAACATAGATCAAAAATCATATTTCACTAATGGGATTCAATTTGCATAATTTTTTGAATTTATGTGGATTTTATATTAATTTTCTAGTGAGAAAAATGATTTATTGGGTTATAAATTATTTACAACTAAAATAATAATTATTTGGGTTTGAAATTTTTATATTTTGGAAAACATATTAAAATAAATTTTCTGAAATTTTTTCTAGATTTTTCCTAAATGTTTTGATGAATATATAAATTATTTAAGATATGGGATTTAAATGTTTTATATATTTAATTAAGGAGAAGGGGCATTTTATAAAATAAAATCTTTGTTTATTATTGAATTGTTGGCAGCATTTTTCTTAAAAGTATTTTTTAACCAATAAGAATTTAATAAAAAAAGGCATGTTAGTTGAAAAGTTATATTTTTTAAGTTAAAAACAAGAAAATCTTGCTTTTAGCATGTTTCAGCCATTTTCGGCATCTAACCTTCCGACCCAAACCTTTCGACAAGGTAAAAAGGTATTATAGCTTTCGACAAGGTCAAAAACCAATGCGTATGACATCAAGCAATTGGTACGTAAAAAATTGGAGATGGTCGAAGGGTACTTGGTTGAAGTCTTAGTTGTCGAAGAGGCTGGAGTATGTTGTGTTTTATAAACTAAACCAACGCCTGCTTTGCTTTTGAAAGGAGCTTTCGACTTGGTTGCTTTTGACCAGGTCAAATGTTTAAAATAAAGGTTTAAACCTTTCAACAAATTCGAAAGGTAAGCTTGCTTTCGAAGGGGTCAAAATCCCCTAGCTGCCGCCTTTCAACCTTTCGAAGTCATGCTTTCGACAAGGTCGAAAGGTTTACTTGTTTTCAAAACCAGCCACTTCTCCCATGCTTTCGAAAGGAATATTTTGAATTAGATGGTTTAACCTTTTAATTCTAATTGAAGTATAACCTAAGCTTTCGAAGGAGGTGTTTCAAAGTATTAAAAGGTTGGAGCTTATTGTTTTAAAAAGAAACGTTTTATAGCTTTCGAAGGGGAGTTTTCGAATGGGTCGGAAGCTAAGCTTTTGACAAAGTCGAAAGATTGATTTCGACGAAGTCGAAAGGTTTTGAAAGAAGATTTTCCATTTGTTTAAAATTGAACCCAACGTGTTTTTGAAAGGTTTATGTTTTGAGGGTTGAATTCTTTTGAAAGGTTTTATTTGCTGAATAGTTTCAATGGGGTCCGAAGTAAAGCTTTCGAAGGGGTCAAAAGCCAAGATTTCAATGGAGTCGAAAGGTAGCTTTCGATGGGTTGAAAGGTAGCTTCCAATAGATTCGAAAGGTAGTTTCCAACAGAGTCGAAAAGTTTTATTTTTATGATGATTTCGAATGGTTTAAAATGGAAGGTTTTCCAAAGGTTTTCTAACGTAATGTTTTGAAGTGTTTTCAAAGTAGGATGTCTAAAGTTTTATTGCTTCGTTTCAATGGTTTCAAAAGGTTGAGGTATGATTTTAAAAGGTAAGATTTTGGCCTCTTGGCCTAGATAATTGAAGGATTTTTCTTTGTTTCGAAAGAGACACTTTCAAAGATTTAGAAGGGGGAACTTTCAGTGGAATCGAAAGGGGTACTTTCAAATGTTTAAATGTTTTCATCAACTAGGGTTTGAGTAAAGTATATAGATATAACATGGTAAGGTGATTTTGAGTAAAGCATAAAGATTTTATATTTTTCTTGTATAAGTTTGTTTTAAAGGTTTTAAATCATTTTGAAAAGGTTTTCAGGGAAAAGTATGGAAGGGGATCCCTAAGAGAAAATGACTTAGATATAAGAATACCAGATGGGACTAGTATAGGGTCACGCCCTATACATTAGCTATTAGCTCCAGCTAATTTAGTCTAAAATTCAAATGTGTAGTGCTTGGTTAGGTAGACTTAAATTATGATTACACACAGAATGGAATATATATTTGTATATATATAGGTTATTGGTGAGTCTGATAAACCATTAGGATTAGGAAGACCTGAGAGGTGATTAAACTAGGGATAGACCATCTAGAAATGAAGTATTTAACATATAGTTAAGGATAGATAGTCCAAAAAAGATGTGTCTAACATATGTTAGATTATTTTGATATGTTTTCTGGTAGGTTCGAGTCAACCAAAGGCAAAAAGTTAGCCAAACAAAACTTTTGCATTTGAACATATAGTTCATTGATTACCTAAATTTATGTTTGTTTACATAATGATGCTTTACAGTATATAACCAGTTTTGGTTACAAGGAAAGGTTTTGCAAAGATATGTTTTAAAAGGATTTTAGTGAGGGAAAACCCATTCCGCTAAGCGTTGTGGTCTCACTTAACATATTTAGCCAAGATGTATAGTATTATTCACACCAGGATTTATGTCTGACTCGAAGTTTATGATTTCCCCCTTAAACTCTTGGGTTCTCAAAATTGATTTGAGTAGACTGAGAAGTTATGGTCTTTTTAGATTTTAGTAGGTTGACGAATAAGGCTACCGGAGGCATGTAGGAGGCAAACATATAGCTATTTAGGAGTAGCAGTTTTATGCTTTGTTGTAATTCCGCCGTGTTTGTATGAAGTCTATTATGACTATATGAATCTGATTATCTAAGGGGGTATCTTCATATACTGCTCTTGGCATATTTTGTAATAAGTATACTTTATCTAGTTCTTGGGAGCATGTTGGGATAATGTAAGATGAACATGGAACATTTGTTTTAAATGTAATGTAGAAAAGTTGTTTTGGAAATCCGTATTTTGTTTCATGTTCAAGTTTTCAAATATTATAGATACCATTAACATAGCCATATATAGTCGTCGAAAGCTAATACTACAGATGACTGCAACATTCATAGCACTTAGTTTTGGACCTCTAGATAGGGGATGTTACAAGACATCTCTTTAAATATGAAATCTTCCCCTATGAGTGCATCAAAACCGATATGGACGTTGCTCAGACGCCAAAGTCTACGTCGGCATCTTTAATTGGGGAATCCCGACATTGTACGACTTCTAGAGCATCATCTTTATTGCGAATCTCTAAGGGGTGAGCTTGAGACAATGGGACTCATCACCGAAGTCTCACCACACTATTCAGAATCTCTCTCATCGGTATTTGAATTGAAATCATCATCACTGGCGAAGGACTTACCACTACTGCTCTCAATTTCTCCCTGCTCCTTTTTTGTCGCTATCGCAGCCTTGCCTTCTCTCTATTTAAAATCTTCTTCCCCTTCCTCCGGAATCGAGGGTATTCTAGCCGGGCGATTGGCTTCAGTTGCGGCATCCTTTCCTTCACGAGTTTCTTCAGTCAACCCGCCAAATAAGCCTTCCCTTTCTTGAAAAGCCTCCTTTTCGGAACCGTGAGATGAAAAAGTAGAGCGCATTCATATTTTGGAACGAGAAGAGGATGGGACTTCATCTGGAACTACAGATCTCCCTGGATGCAACGGTCCATACTGAAGCAAGTTTTAATCTGTCAGTAAGAATTTGACCGAACTTTCCCAATTATTGACAGCCTTTAGGGTACGAAAGGTTTTATCAAGAGATAGGTCTTTATTTAGCCTTAGAATAATTGTAAGAAGTATTTGACTTGTCATGGATTCCATAGCGATGTATCAAAACTCATTAATTAAGGAAGAGAACATACACCTGTTGTCTAAAGACGATTGAAACCTTCGAAACATCTAAAAAAGAAGTATTGAGTCCTGAATTGAGATAAATTACTCTGTAGTTGTAACACGATTTTTCGATTCATCCGAACCTCAATCACGACTAAAGATGGACACTTATCTCTTCTTATAAATGAGAGAAAATATCATAGCTTGTCGAAGCTTGGAGCATGGTTGAATGTCCGCACACAAAAAAATGCAAGAAGTTAAGATAGCATATCCGTTGGGGTAAATCTAGAATGGGGCAATTGCCAAGTTCAAGAGGGTTTCTCTTAAGAAATCATTGAAAGGGGCACTGCTCCGTTTAGGCATATTTATCAATGATAAGCAGTATATCTCGGAGGCAGCATATGAGCGAATTCATTCTCTTCCGGGGGACGCACTTCATACTTCGGAATGTCGTTTTGCAAGCAAACGTTGTGCAAAATCTTGGCAGAAATTTGGGAAGAGGCTCTATCAGGTGGATTAAGAAGAACTCTGAAGTTGGGAAGAGTTCAGTCCACTACCGAACCAACTGGGACTGGTTGACCATATTCAGCCCGCTGAAGCAAAAGAAGAAGGGGCGACAGACGATAACTCAGCTTCTGAAAGTGTTGGGCTTCCTCCGCTAGACTTATGGCGAGAAGATGGATACTTAATTCTAAACAACAAGACTTGCATCCAAAGCGGTCGGGTAATTCTATCTTTAACTAAAAGACTCCACTATAACACTTGAATTCCGAAAGGATACTGATTCATGCTAACATGCCAGATTTCAAGTATATACTAGGGTGTGTATTATCTATGGGGGTGAGCTTGGTGTCCTGAACACTACAAACGCTCTATCCCATATAGATAGCTCGCTCATAGTGGAAAGAGAAAAGGACTTTTCGTATCGCTTCATGGAATTACTTCTTCTACACTTACCTGTTATCGATCAGCAATTGATAACCAATCTATTATGCAAAGCGACGCAGAAAGTTGTACCCAGTACAAGTACACCGAGCATGCAAAGGAAAACAACTAATCTGAATCCTCCCGAAGGGTGAAACCAATTCAAGAGGCGTCGTGCGATATCGGAAATGTAACTTAGTACATGTTAATTTTGGTTCAATGGACGAAGACAGCAAAATATGTCATGCAGCAAGGCAATGCTCTAATGTCGTTTTGTGAAAAACTCACGACTCGATTTACTATCTTCCTCTATTAAATCGCAATCAACTCGGACTATTTGTTATAATAATCACTATTGCACTACGTCATCGAATCGATAAATGAACATCAGAACCAGCATAACCCACCTCGAACTAAGGATCAAAAGGCAAAAATGGTCGAAGTTTTCAATTAAGCGATCCAAACACGATGGATTAATGACGATCCAAAGAGGCAAACAAAGGAGACAGGGTTTGGTCGGCGGTGATCCTAAAGAAGGGCGGCATAAATCAAGGCGGGAGGAGGTTTTGGAGTCAACGACGGAGAGGATGATCGGCGACGTTGATGGATCGAATGGAGTTTGTACTTGGCCGAAATTGGATCGAATCACTGGAGACAGCTCAAGTCACAGGATGAAAGCTTGGATCGCTAGACGTAACTGAAATAGGTTGGCTCAAAGCATTTAAATAGAGGCGAACAAGAAGAAAAAAGCCTAAGTCATTGGATCGCCGATGATCCATCACAATGGATTGCTAGCGATCCATCGAACTGCTTGCATTTGATCTCAAATTTGTCTAGCGAAATCCATATGCTACTTCAAGGTATTCTAGAAAGCTATAGAGTAAAATTTGGTCTGTTATGACAAGCAATGGCAGTCCAGGTCAAAACTTAACGAGCAGCTATATAGCCAAAGTATCAAATTAGTGTGGCCCTAACATGATTATTTGAAACTCGACAAGCAAAAACTAGAAAGCAATTATTTTTAAAGCACGCCTTGTTTTCAATGAAGACATGCTCTGGGGGGCAAATGTTATCCGGGTTTCTAACACAGCAGATTTCAAAGGAAGTCGGGAAAACTTGGTCAAATCAGAATAACTCAACTAGAAGGACCAGAACAACAAGGCTTGAGAAGTTAGAGGAGAAGAAAGCAAAAATCACTAAGGACATGGATCGCCAAGCGATCCATGGACTATGGATCACTAGCGATCCATGGTATTTGTTCATTGTTCATTGATCTTCTTGCATCATGATCCAACCTAAATTCTAAGAACAATGGGTAAGTATGATGAGATTCCGAGCTAGTTAAATCAAGAGACAAGCATTTGCCTAGTTCTAACAGTAGCCTAATGCAACCAGTAAGCAAACCATTATTATAATAAGGCAATATGCTACGAGGTTACATATACAATAGCAATACGAGACAATAAATGCTATCCAGAAGATAAAGCCCAAAAATTGGCTAAATATGTGGATCGCTAGCGATCCATATATATTCATCAGTTTACTACGATCTGCATGGAACGAAGCAAGGGAAGTATGCCAAGGCATTGGATTGCCTTCAAGCCTAATCTATGGTTCGCTAGCGATCAATTATTTTAGCTTGGATCATGATCCAATTTTCGGTGTGCTTTTCTATGATCATTTGCAAGCATTTGGCAAACAGGCTTGGCCTAGTAGCTCTTCAACCTCTATAAATATTCTCCTACCTGCAACATAAAGAGGATCCTCTAGACTGGCTGCTAAAACTTTGTCGAATCTATTCTTCACTCTTCTCCTTCCTCCTCACAATAGTCATCAATGGGATTTACTATGATTCTCCAGTGAACTCCAACATTGGGGACTTCGGCTAATTAAGGACATTCAACAACTTTGTAATCCAATTCACCTTGTAATAACAATCAGTCAATAATAAAAGCTATAAAGTGGATGTAGGCTTCATTAACAACTAAACCACTATAAAAATCTTCTTATCTTCTTTCTATTTCTTCTTTTTATATATTTATTCTCTGTATTATTTCCCTATAAGAACAGGGTTGGTGCTTTCACAGTCAATCCAGGGTGTTGATCCATTTTCTGGGTCAACATTTTGGTGCTTTCACCGAAAACCCAAATCTGGCTTAGATTTAGCTATCTACTTTAGATCAGATAGGTTCAAAAGTTAGATCCTTAGTCTCTATTCAATAGTTCGGTGCTAAAATTCAATGGCTCCAAGAAGAAGAAGAACTGCTTTTGGAAGATCTATAGGGGCAGTAATAGCCGAAGAGGAGATGAATCATCAGCAACTTGAAGTAAATGGCACTAACATAGGAGATCAGGTGCCAGGATCATCCAATCAACACGAAGTTGTTACAAGAGATGAGTTGAATAAAATGGTTGATGAAATCAATCAAAAAATGGAAAGTAGTCAAGGAGTTCTAATGGATAAGCTTAATGCCCTCTTGAGCTTACAATCGCAACCTACTCCAAGAACTATGGCCGAACTCACGACTACTTTAGAATAAGAAAATTCTTCCATTTCTGGTCTAAATAGAAAAAAGGAAAGCAGTTGCAAAGAGGAGTGATATGTGGAACTGTAGGAGTGAATGTAGAAGGAGACACTAGCACCCCACCAATATTAAGGTAGCCAACAACGAAATTGAATCAAGGAGCGAAGACCTCACTAGAGGATATCGCCAAGGACCTCTCCAACTCAAAAAATGGAGAGAAATTCAACAATGTCAAGTTGGAAGAAAACACAAATGCGCTCGATAAAACCAGGAATGTCCAAACTGCCCCAATCAGGCTGACCGCAAGCCAACAAGATCCCAGTGAGTGGCTCTTCCAAAGATAGGAGAGCCTAGACTTCTGCCCACTCGCCAAGAACATTTGCAAAGCCAAATATTGGTGTAGTAAATGACAGCCGACCTTAGGACTACCGAACATCAGAGGCATTTATCGTAGATATGGTCAAGTGGTTGAGGGATGAGAATAAGAATAGGAGAGATGATGAATGGGGATTCGCTCTAAGTCAAACTCCCTTTAAT